>OY740719.1:26975290-28206447 GCA_963513945.1 Hydrotaea diabolus
TTCTTCACACAATTGCCCACGAAAATACAACTCACTCTTGCCAGCTCTAAAGAGACTCCACATCGAGAGCCATCAATAGATTTCTTTTACAACAACGTGTGTGTGTGTTGTAAAAAGAGTTTAGTTGACTATGTCAACTTGTGTGCCGTGCCGTGCATGTACGTATGTTTAGCTCGTTTGTTTTATTTCGGTCTGTTGCTTTTACACATTGTACAGGGATTAAACCGGCTCAAGACCTCTTGATTTTCGTGGCTGCACACTACTTTTATCATGATTTCGGGTCCGTGACAACCCTCTTCAGAAAGCCTTGCTGCAATTGTTGAAAGTAAAACCGAACTCTATAAGGCCAGGCTCTCCACAAACGAATGAGAACTACTGTTGTAAACCTTACTTTTCAAGTTTTCTTCACACAATTGCCCACGAAAATACAACTCACTCTTGCCAGCTCTAAAGAGACTCCACATCGAGAGCCATCAATAGATTTCTTTTACATTCTATTTAAATATTTGTATTCTATTTAAATATAGAAGCAAGAGGTCTTGAGCCGGTTTAATCCCTGTTCAATGTGTAAAAGCAACAGACCGAAATAAAACAAACGAGCTAAACATAAATAATTAATATTTTTGTAAAAAATTGAGAAAATTTCAATTGAAGTAGTGTTAGGAACAATTAGGGTAATGATATTTGAACACTTTGGTAGGTAAGTTTTTGAAGAACATATAAATTTTTTAAAAAACAATTTTAAAGACTTTAAAGATCCTATAAAGATTTATTGTACTTATATAGTAAATAATAAATTATGATATATTTCATTTTTCCCGCTTGAAACAACCAAGGACAGCAAAGTGGCTCATAATCTCAGAATCAACTGTAACCATCCAAATTTGAACGATTTTCGGGTTTCAAAAAAAATACCTTCTTAAGGTAACTAGGACCAATTTCAGGTGTAACATCACAAAAACTTGTTAACAAATCGTCTGTTTTTTGTTTCTATTAATTGATGTATTTATTAAATGTAAAACAATAAACAAATTTAGTGTTTTCCTGGTAAATCACTATTTTCTAACCATTTTTTTTCGTATTTTTCAACTCTGAAGGAATATACAAAAAATATATATATTTTTCTGTATTTGCTATATTTTCAAAATAAGGTTTTTGATCGCGAAAACGGGAACTATTTATTGTTGATGGTGTTCACGTTTTCGGATCCTGAAATTTTGAAGCATGAAAGTGCTGTTCTATCATTGAAATGCACTTATATTGAGAAATTCAATAACCAGTAACTTAAAAAGAAATATTTTATTGAATAAAAAAAAATTATATTCAAAAAACTCAAATTGTGCAAAAAAAAACTAAAATTCGATGTCTTAAATAGTTGAAATAACAACAATATGGTGTTCATGTTTCTGAATTGTTTATGTTTTACAATGTTAACGTTTTCGCGAGTTGGCTGTAATTCAAAAGGTTTTATCTGCCACTAGTAGTAATTTTGGTTTCTAAAAGTTCAAAAAGACATGATTCCAGAAATTATATAGCTTGCCTCCCTGCATATTAAAGACATACCAGTATGCCCGTGGAAAGACATTGTAACGTTAAAAAATCTAAAATTGGTAAAACAATTTTTTTGAGTTACCATAAAATTGATTTTTCCACAAACTTTAACCCATAAGTAAGCACGTACAAGGCTTTGCACCCTTTTCAAACACTTATCTCATCGATTAAATTATGTATCATACAATTATCTACCATATACGAGGGCGGCTCGGACACTTCTAAGCCTAGCACAAAAAGTTTAAACAGAAAAAAGTTAAGTGTTTTGGAAAGTTCCATCTCTGCTATGAACACATGTTAAATTTTGTTTCGATCTGGCAACTCCTTCATATAGAAACAGGTGTTCACAAAAGACGCATCCGCGATTTTTTTACAATGGAAAAATTAGAAATGCGTGGTGTCATTAAATATTTACATAAAAAAGGTTTATCGGGACAAGAAATTCATAATGATATGGTGAAAGTGCTCCTTCATATGCAACAGTAAAAAATTGGGTTGCTGAATTTAAAGGTGGCCGTACAAGCATTGCAGATGAGCCACATAGTGGACGTCCAAAAACAGCAACAACAACAGAAATTGTAGCCAAAGTGCATGATATGGTATTAAATGATCGACGAATAAAAGTGCGTGAAATAGCTAATATCATGGGCATCTCAAATGATCGAGTCCATTTAATTTTGCATGAAGAACTACAGATGAAAAAGCTTTCTGCAAGATGGGTGCCGCACGTGTTAACAGTCGACCAAAAACGCATAAGAATGAACATTTCTCAAGCTTGTTTGGATCGTTTTCAGCGAAATAAAATGGATTTTAAGCGTCGTTTCATAACTGTTGATGAGACATGGATCCACCACTATACTCCAGAGACAAAAGAACAATCCAAACAATGGACTGAAGCTGGAGGAAGTGCCCCAAAGAAGGCAAAAACAATTCCATCGGCTGGTAAGGTTATGGCAACGGTTTTTTGGAACTTCAAAGGTATTTTATTGATTGACTTTCTGCAAAAGGGTAAAACAATAAATTCAGAGTACTATTGCAACCTTTTAGATCAATTAAATGTACAAATTCGAGAAAATCGTCCTGGCTTACAACACAAAAAAATAATTTTTCATCAAGACAACGCACCAGCGCACAAGAGTGTTTTAACAATGGCTAAAATCAACGAATTAAAGTACGAGTTGCTTGACCACCCATCTTATTCTGCTGATTTAGCTCCCAGTGACTTTTACCTGTTCCCAAATCTAAAAAAAATCCTTGCTGGCAAGCGTTTTACTCAAATGAAGATGCAATTACAGTTGTAAACCACTATTTTGAAGACCTTGAGGAAAACTATTTTAATCAAGGGATAGAATTGCTAGATAAGCGTTGGACTAAGTGTATTGAAGTTTCAGGAGATTATATTGAAAAATAAAAATAATTTTGAAAAACTAACTATTCTCTTTCATTGATAGGCTAAGAACTTTCCGAACCGCCCTCGTAAATTATTCGACTATCTTATTTGTTTCAGAAAATATGATTTTTGCAACTCAACTCAAATAGCATCACTGTGCGACGGCGGTAAGATCAAGTCCACGAAGACCTAATTAACCTAAGCAAACTGAAGGTTACATACTGCAATTATGATATCATTTATATTTAGCCAAGACACGAACCATCAAGTTAACCCTTACCATGTATTCTATGGTAATATCTGGTAATTACTTTCTTGTTACCGTGTGTGTCATTTATTACACACACGTGTAATGGCCATTTTACCAAATGTCTTCATTTACGTGTGCAAAAAAATTAACCCAATTTCGCTGTGGTCGCCTTGTGTTATCAAATGTAATTCACAACAAGTTTCACCTACATTTGGCGGCGGTGTAGGTTCCCTCCTCTCTCCCGCGTTCATTATTCAAAAGCTGATTACCCTAACAGAGGCAGGCGACTGAGTAAGTTAGTCGCTAGACGTGGTACTCGAAAGTATCCACTCGGTACTTTGCGTGTAGTTCATCATTGGAAATAATTGTCCATTTATGTGCAATTCACTTGTTGTAATCATCTAATTAATTTAATTTTGTTAATTTCGTGGAGGATTTGTTTGTATGTTTATATTACATTTTGTTTTTGTTTGGTGGTAGCCGAGTCTAGCATCGTCGTTCGTATGGTGCAATATTTCGTACAAATGGTGCTGAAACATGAATTTCATTTATTGCGATATTTTTGCAACAAACTTAAAAGTTAACAATTTGCTGTTGCTATTGGTAGTCAGGGACGGATTTGTCATTCATTAATAAAATAGGTGATGTAATTTTGGTGGATCTGGCTGGGTGGGGCTCTAGACGTTTTGCAAATTCAATAAAAAAGTAGCTACTTTCTTCCGACTTTGGTAAGACTAGTCTGCTAGTCTTATAATTCTTTGTGCACGCAGAGAAGAAATATGGTTACTATATGGTCACGGCAACAATAGTTCTCTGCAATAAAAGTATGGTCGTCGCAACCATAGTATTGTTTTTTGAATTACATTTTGATAAAAGTATGATTGCGGCAATATTAATATTGTTAAAATGTAACAATAGTACTGTTGCCAAATTTAAAAATGAAAATATGGTTGTAGCAACAATATAAATATGGTTGGTGGGACAAAAGTATTGTTTTATGTTAACAATAATTTGATTACGGCAATCATACCGGCAAAATTGTAATTTCTTTTAAATTTGACGATGTTATTTTTACTTATCTTACGCAATAATAGTAATAATAACTAATTTTTTTCAAAACAAACTACGGATTAGTATAACTCAAATATTTTTAATAAATGTTTTTTTACTGTTAAATAAATCACTCCTATTATTAAGAGTTTAATATATTTTTACATAACTTACTTAATAAAATTCTCTATTGTTGAATAACAACTTAACCCAATCTTTACGATAAATTTTAGTGATCCTAGTATGGTTGTGTGTACTATGGTTGTGAGGATAATACTATGGTTGTACGTTAAACATACTATGGTTATAAGGATCATAATATGGTTGTGGGGATCATAGTATGGTTGAAAGTGAATAATTTTATGGTTGTGGGGATCATATTATGGTTGTGTGAATAATTCTATTGTTGTAAGGACCATTATATTGTTATGGGGATCATAGTATGGTTGTGTGTGAACCATACTATTGTTGTGCCACAACCATATAACCAACAATAGTAAGATGCTCTTCGAATATTGTTACGCTAACCATACTTTTTTTCTGCGTGTGGACAAGCAATGGTTAAAATGAGTACTGTCAGCTGGGACGCACTAAATACCTCTAAAAAGGCATATTTGCCGGACGTTTTGACTTAAGTGGCCACAAAAACGGTCCACGTAGTCAAAACCGGCTAAAAATACTTAGTAGGGACATAAATACAGTTACAACATTGAACACACCCATTTCAATAGTAGAACTGAACATACCCCGTTAATGTCATTGGTTTTGAAAGCTAGCCTTAATAGCGTTAGTCTTTTTAAAGTTTTAAAATTGTTTCAATTTTCATCCTGGAGTGGTCAGATAATGAGAACCGTATCGCTGTAATAGCGCTTTTCAAGTGTGAAATGAAAAAAGCGATATTTTCAAAACGCTCCAGCCACTAGGGATTAGCCGCATGTTCGTTTACCGATGCATAAAACTGTTTGAGGAGACTGGAGATGTAAAAGACCGCCACCGGTCGGGCCGCTCACGCTCGAACACCGCATGTCATCAAAGCCGTAAAATCAAGAATTCACAGAAATCCGCTCCGAAAACAGAAAATCATGGCCCGTGAGATGAATATCACGCAAAAGTCCATGAGTAGAATCATTAAAAAAGACTTGCGGCTTTCAAACGGCGTACCGGATATTTATTGACTGCAGCTTTAAAAAAATAGGATGGAAAAATGCAAACGTCTTTTGGTGAAGCACGCTGATAACTTGCACAGAAAAATTTTGTTCACCGATGAAAAATTTTTGCCGTTCAGAAATATTTAACAACCTAAATGATAGAGTGTATGCGCGGTCATCTAAGGAAGCATCTGAACTGATCTCAAGGATGGAGAAGGGTCATCACCCAGCTTCAGTCATGGTTTGGTGGGGTGTCTCTTATGATGGGGTCACTGACCTGCATTTCTGCGAACAAGGAGTTAAAACATCGGCCAAAGTTTACCAAGAAACCGTTTTGGAAGCTGTTGTGAGCCTCAATAAATACAAATTTAAGTCCCTGACAAAATTTGCTTCAATTTGAGCAACCATATTCGTGTAATTAACCAGAATGTAATTATCCTTATGTTGACCATAAAGGGTGTTTTTATAGGTCAATCTCAGAGAAATATTAAAAATAAATTCATATTTGGATTTCTAACAAAATTTGTTTAAATTTGATTAATTTCATTTAGGGCCGTTTTTTAGGCCTATAGGATCCATGGACCCAATCTTGAATCTGCGGGGTACCTTGTCTACCGCTTTTATAAACAACTAAAAAAACATATATTTTAGAAAAACGAATAAAAATACGAGGTAGGTGTAGGTATTGACCTGTAATTCATAAATGGATCGCCGAAAAAGTTCGTGCTTTATGTACTTTGAAGGTTAAACATATAGCCCATTATACTATTGACAAATACAGGGTGGGCCATTTAAAACTTTGGCTCGGCAGTACCTTATCCGATCAACTTGTTTTTTAGTACATTTTCGATTGTTTCCGGTCTAATCTCTTCAATGGCAACATCGATTTCATGTTTCAACGCTTCAATTGTCTCACGTTGCGTTGCGTAACATTTATCCTTAAAGGCTACACACAGAAAATAATCCAAAGGGCTGAAATCCGAGGCAGCCAAATGACATCATAACTTCGGCTGATTATTCGATTTTCAAACACTGTGCGTAAAATATCGATGATTGCGTTGGCAGTATGACTCTGTCTTGGTTAAACCAAATAGCGTTCATGTCATTCTCTTGAATAGTAGGAAATAAAAATTCGTTGAGCATGGCGCGGTAACAGTCACCGTTGACAGTAACTCCGGGTCCTTGCTCATTTTTAAACAAAAAAGGGCCCACTGATGCCGCCAGCCCAAAATCCACACTAAACAGTGACTCGTTGTGGATGCATTGGCTTGCCATTAGTCACGTGTGGGGTTTCAGAACCCCATATGCTGCTAATGATTTACACCCAACCATACTATAATTCCCACAATCATATTATAACTCACACTCAACCATACTATGATTCCCACAACCGTGTTATGAGCCCAACAACCATATTATGATCCTCACGATCATAGGTGGTTTTGCATACAACCAACGTATGATCCTCACAACCATAGCATAATCCCCACAATCATAGTATGATTTACACGCCACCATGTTGTACAACCGTAGTATGATCCTACGCAACCATTCTATGATGTCCGAAATTATTTATGGGGTCTTGTGGGGTCTCAGAACCCCATATGCTGCACACTCAACCATACTATGATTCCCACAACCATGTTATGAGCCCAACAACCATATTATGATCCTCACGATCATAGGTGGTTTTGCATACAACCAAAGTATGATCCCCACAATCATAGTATAATCCCCACAACCATAGTATGATTTACACGCCACCATGTTTTACAACCGTAGTATGATCCTACGCAACCATTCTATGATGTCCGAAATTATTTATTAGGATTGGGTTAAGATTATTATTTTTTAACTATAGAGATTTTTATTAAGTAAATTATTTTAAAATACATTAAAATCAAAGCAGCGATTAAACTAATAAAAAAATGTTTAAAAAAACGTAAGTGTTTTATTTATTAAAAATATTTCAGTTATACCAATCCAAGGCAGTTTATTTTGAAAAAAATCGTTGACCATGCATTTTTTCTTGATATGCCAAGTCAGGGCTGTACGGCGGATGACCCATCAATTTGACGTTTTGGCCGGTCAAAAAGTCGCCTGTTTGAGCCGATGTGGGAGAGCTCGCATTGTCGTGGTGCACAATGATTCGTCTTCTCTTGTTCGTTTTTCGAATTTCTCCCAAGACTTCAGGCAAACAAATTGTGGTGTACCACTCTAAATTGACCGTCCTACGTTGCTCAAGTGGAACAGTCGCCACATGACCAGTTTTGCCGAAGAAACAGCCAACCATTTGCTTGGAAGTGCTTCATTCACGAACAACTTTCGTTGGATTTGGCTCGTCTTCGGAGACCCACACGGTCGATTGCTGTTTTGTTTCGGGCTCATACGCATAGATCCATGATTCGTCACCTGTGACGATCTTATAAACGTCGTTAGAAGCACCGCGATCGTATTTTTTCAAAATTTCTTTGCAGCAATCGACACGAGCCTTTTTTGAGCGATTGCCAAATTGTGCGGGATCCAACGAGAACGAACCTTTTTTACGGCCAGGTGTTCATGCAATATCAAATGTATGCTAGTGGAAGAAATGCATAAGGATGCCTCTATCCCACGGTATGTTACATGAAGATCTTGCATTATCAGTTCACACACGGCATCAACGTTCTCTGCCACAATGGCCGTTTTTGGACGACCTTCACGACTTTCGTCTTTGAGTGAGCGATTAAATTCAATAAACCAGTTGTTCACAGTGCTATAGGATGGTGCTTCATCGCCATACAAAGATTTAAGTTCATCGATGCACTCTTGTCGTGATAATCCACGTCGAAAGTTGTGAAATATGATCGCACGAAAATTTTCACGAGTTAGTTCCATTTTTTTGCCAAATTTATTTTTTCAAGTCACTGTAAGCAACACAAATGATGGTCGTACGTCAAAACGTTCTGAGTACGCGTATGCTAAAAAAATGTCAAACTTTCCAAAGGAAATGTCAGATGGCACCAGGCAATACTTAGTGTTGCCTAGGCCAGAAATATATATAGCAAACCCCGTATTTTTATTTTTACATTGGGAATTAACACTATTGTTGAACTTAAAGAATATTAATATTACGACAATCGAACTATTGTCAAAATAAAGTTTAAGGAACAATACTATGGTTGCGTAGAACGTACTTGTATTGCAGAGAACATACTATTGTTGATGTGACCATAAATAAGTAACCATATCTTTTCTCTGCTCTGGATAAACAATTCACAGTCTGCAAGAATATTCCCTCGACTGTGTAATATTAAGTGACATTTTTAAGTTTTAGTTAAGTAAGTTAAGTTAAGTCATAGTTCAACCTTTGCCGAGGGCCCTTATAAAAATGCAAACCTGCAATGTTGCTTGGCGTGCCACATGGTTTTTGCTATTGTATAAAAGGTGAACTTGAACTAAACCAAATAAAATTACATGCGTTTTAATTATTTGTTATCACGCCGATGCTTTGCCTTTTGTTTATTTTTATGATGCACTTTTAATTACACGTATGTTAACATAAAGTTAAACTAACCGCGCCGCAGGCGGAGCATTTGCGATAACAATTAAATTTTTCCTGCGAATGCTTCGTACGGATTGCATTCAGCGTGATCGATTGATAAGCTGTGCGGTTTGGACTCGAACTTGATTGACATGTTAAACATATATTTGAGTGTTACGAAGTGAATGGTGTTAGATTGACAGAGAGCGTATGCAATAAAAAACTAGCAATCGCCGCAACCGGAGGAATTTGAATAAGTTACTTAGCTTAGCAAAAGGAAACAGTTTTGTTTCTATTGGTTAAAATATAGAGAAACAACGAGAGTAAGAGGGGGTGAGAGAAAATTATGCTCTTGATGTTTGAGGCTTCCTAGTTAAGTCCTAGCAGAGCAGATATGAGTTTTTCTCCATTGTTATTTCGGTGTTTTGCCAATCAAAGTAATTCTCATTCACTCACATGTTGTTATGGTACATAAGCCAAACATGTGATAGTTCCTTGTATTTTGAATTTTAATGTATTTTTATATAATTTGGTTGTATGGATCATACTATGGTTGTATGTTACACATACTATGGTTGTGAGGATCATAATATGGTTGTGGAGATCATAGTATGGTTGAGTGTGAACCATACTATGGTTGTGAGGATCATAGTATAGTTGTGATTATCATAGTATGGTTGTATTTGAATCATACTTTTGTTGTGAGGATCATAATATTTTTGTACCACAACCATATACCCAACAAAAGTATGATGCTCTTCGAATATTGTTATCCCAACCGTATATTTTTACTACGTGTGGGTGACCCCTTTTAATGGAGATGAGCATACCTACTGCGAGGTCGGCCTAATACAGGGTGGACCAAAAGTCGCGCCTGCGTGTAAAAATTGAATAACTTTTTTGGTTATTAATATTTTTTATTTTCAGATTTTATTCATCGATTCGTGTTACACCACCATGCAAAATTTAACGACTGAGCAACAGTATGGTGTGGAGTGACATCAGAAAGAGTTATAGGGCCCTACTTCTTCGAGGATGAAGTTGGTAATACAGTAACGGTGAATGGGGACAGATATCGCGCTATGCTTAATAATTTTGTACGCCCTGAGGCAGCCAACAAGTGGTTTCAGCAGGATGGAGCAACAGCACACACGGCCCGTGCCACAATGACGCTTTAAAATGAAATTTTTAATGACCGAATTATCTCAAAAAATTCAGAATTTAATTGGCCAGCACGTTCACCGGATTTAACTGCCCCTGATTATTTTCTATGGGGTTATCTCAAAGAACGAGTGTATGTAAACAAGCCTCAAACTATAGAGCAGCTAAAGAACAACATTGGAGCTGAGATCAGGGCAATAGAGCCTGAAACCCTGCGTGCAGTTATGCAAAACGCCTGTTTAAGAGCCCAATTGTGCATCGATGAAAATGGTGGTCATCTCTCTGACATTATTTTTCATAATTAAAATTTAGGTCATACAAAGATAATATTATATTTAAAAAAAAAATCAATAAAAAATAATAATAAACAAAAAAGTTATTCAATTTTTACACGCAGGCGTGACTTTTGGTCCACCCTGTAGAACTTAAGCCCTTGTCCTAGTTAAACATTTACGAATTTTGAATGTTACGAAGTAAATAGTAAAGGGTGGTTAAATTTTAAGGGCTGATGTTTATTTGTTGCGCAAAAGAGCCATTCTTTCGTTAGCTGTGTGGCAAGTGGCACCGTGGTGGTTGAAACCACATATCGTCCACATTCATATCTTCCAATTCGAGCCATAAAAAGTTACGATAGCGAACACCATTCACAGTAACTACTTGACCGGAAAAATACGGCCTCATTTTGGAAAATGAGGCCACAAACGAATGAGAACTACTGTTGTAAACCTTACTTTTCAAGTTTTCTTCACACAATTGCCCACCACACAACAGTAGTTCTCATTCGTTTGTGGAGAGCCTGGCCTTATAGAGTTCGGTTTTACTTTCAACAATTGCAGCAAGGCTTTCTGAAGAGGGTTGTCACGGGCCCGAAATCATGATAAAAGTAGTGTGCAGCCACGAAAATCAATGTCACTTTGCCATTTTGTTAAAAACTTGTATTCTATTTTGATATAGAAGCAAGAGGTCTTGAGCCGGTTTAATCCCTGTTCAATGTGTAAAAGCAACAGACCGAAATAAAACAAACGAGCTAAACATACAGAAAAAACTTGACGTTGATTTGTGGTTCACATTCAACATCGGCCCTTCAAATTTAACCACCCTTTATAAGATTGACCGTGGGCACATGCATAAAAATCTCTAGTTGTGTGAGGTTTTACCAAAGAAATCCATCTCGAACAAAATAATCTCCCCAGGTCAAGGTACAATAAACAAGGAATAGTCACTAGCCCAACAACGACAGAAATAGTTCGTTGATAGTTGATTGTCAAAGCCACTTTAAAGAGAATGCCAAAAATACATTTTTGTGAATGTTGGATGATAATTGTAAATGTTTGATTGATACAGAATTTATCATTAATCTTTACAACCTTTAACATTTGGCCTTGTCATTAACAAATTTAAAAATTTGAAAATTTACTACAAAAAATTTAAAATCACTAAAAAACGTCAATTAAACACTACTAGAAAAAAATTAATTAATCTACCTTATTTATAGCACCATGTCCTAGGTATATTTTACCAAACTGTTGCCGTATCTGTTAATTTGACTTATTCGATTACGTAAAATTCATTCAACCGTATAAGTGATATTTATTAAAAACTCAACAAAAAAATGTTCCAGTTCAAGCATAAACACTTACTAAAGTTCTTGTCTAAGTTACATAATGTAAAAAACAGTCTTTAAACCGAGCCCCATATAAGAGAACTGGAGCAAACCACAAAAACGCCCTTTTTAATGAACTGTTGATTGCTTCGATTATTCCATAAAAAATAACACAGTCTTGTAAATGATATATAAGTACCCTACTGTACGTGAGGGTATGGTAAGATGACGCATAGGCTTGAAACACTGTGATATAAAATAAATGTATAGCTTAACAACAACTAAAACCCCACTTGAAGAAATAATTCCAATTAAAAGGTTATCAGCTGACATAATCTTCTGTAGAACCAGGATATATACACGTAGAAAAAAGATATGGTTACACTATGGTCACCGCAACAATCATATGTTATCTACAATAAAAGCATGTTCGTCGCAACCATAGTATTGTTTTCTGAATTTCATTTTGACAACAGCATGATTGCGGCAATATTAATATTGTTGAAATGTAACAATAGTGTTATTGTCAAATTTAGAAATAAAAATATGGTTATAGCAACCATATAAACATGGTTGGTGCAACAAAAGTATTGTTGTTTAAAATTTACGTTTACAATAATAGGATTACGACAATCATACAGTATGGTTGCGACTTTGAACATAACTTTTACGTTAACAATAATAGGATTACGACAATCATACAGTATGGTTGCGACTGTGAACATAACAAAACAGGTTTTATAGAGCATATATGTATGTGACTGGTTGTTGTCCATTAAAGAAAGAACAACAATCGGAAGGTAGTCGAGGGATTTTTATTGTGTTTACTGCCTGCGCTTAAGTATCATATCTGGCTATGAAGTAATTGTAATGCAATTTAGAATAACTTGCTTGATTAAAATCTATATTTTTGAATAACAACACCCAATACTAATAAATAATTTTTGGGGATCATAGTATGGTTGATTGAATCATACTATGGTTGTACGGATAATAGCATGGTTGCGTGTGAATTATAATATGGTCGTGAGGACCATACTATGGTTGTATAAGAATAATACTATGGTTGTGAGGATCATAATATCGTTGTGGCGATAATAGTATGGTTGATTGTGAATCATACTATTGTTGTGAAGATCATAGTATGGTTGAGTGTGAATCATACTATTGTTGTGGAGATCATAGTATGGTTGAGTGTGAATCATATTATGGTTGTGGGGATCATAGTATGGTAATGTGTGAATCATATATTGTTGTGAGGATCATAATATTTTTGTGCCACAACCATATACTCAACAATAGTATGATCCTCTTCGAATATTGTCACCCCAACCATACTTTTATTCTGCGTGTAAGTACTTATACGTTATATTCTAATTTTTTGCAAATTTTTCTTATTTTACTTTCTGAATGGAAAACATTTGCCGCATTTGGGCTGAAGAGCAACAAGAAGAGGTTCAAGAGGCGCCATTACACCCAGCGAAAAGCATGGTTTGGTGCGGTTTATAAACTGGTGGAATCATCGGTGCATATTTTTTCGAAAATAATGATGGCCGGAACGTAACCGTGAATGGTGCTCGCTATCGCGCCATCTTAATGCTACCTAAAATTGAAGCCCGTAATCTTGACGACACTTGGTTTCAACAGGACGGTGCCACTTGCCGTACAGCTGCTCAAACAATGGATCTATTGAGAGGTCATTTCGAAAAGCAGCTAATTTTACGTTTTGGACAGGTAAGTTGGCCGCCTAGATCGAGTGACATCACACCTTTAGACATTTTTCTTTGGGGTTACGTAAAGTCTAAAGTCTATGCTGACAAATCAGCTACGATTCAGGTCAACATTACGCGTGTCATTAAAGCCATACCGTTCGAAATGCTCGAACGAGTCATCCAAAATTGAATCCTCAGAATGAAAACCCTAAGGCGTAGGTTCGGCCAACATTTGAAGGAAATTATATACAAAAAATAAATACCATAAAATGTCCTTTCAAATTACCAATAAAGATACCGCACTTGATTTGAATTTTTATCTTTTTTTGTTCTGAAAAATAGCTCTAGATGGATCACCCTATATTATGTGTTAAAAATTCATCATACGCTACGGAGGAAGGCTAACATTAAAACCGAAATAATACAAATCTTACATTTACATAATTCATAATAATTTAGGTATTGATCAATGAAAGTATTGATAAAGTTCTCCGTGAAATTTTCGAAGGTCTATTCAGACTGACCAAGAAGTTTTCTTAGTTCGATTTTCCTTACACATCCAACAAACGATTGGCAATTCTATTTTTTTACATAGAGAAAACGATAAAGAAAAATAAATCAATTACAAATCGATTTATGTTATTATTTTCCCGCTTGATTAAATATATCTTGATATAAAAAACTTTTTATATTTTTAGCGTGTAAATTTCCATCAATTCAAAATTCACAAACGCATTAAAAAGAATATCTAGAAAATAAAATAAAAACACTACCCAATAAGGTAAGGCACATACGTAGGAAATATATCTGTGTCAATACATTAAAACATCGTAAGTCAACTGATGTGGGTACAGCGTTGCCGTTGGTCGGTCAATTTGATTTTTTGCATATAAATCAGGCATTTTTGACATCTTAGAAGTATGTGAATAATCTAAAACACAGACTTAGCGAATGTGGAGTTAACTGAAGCTGAGCTGTAAAGGTTTCAGAAAATTTTTACTAGCCCCATATTTCTAATTTTTGAATGGATAATGTCAAAATATACTTCGGTATTGTCAGATGAGGTCTTTAAGGTTTAAACAAATTTCTTAGAGGCTTTACTTTTTGTAAAAAGTTTTAAATTAATTTTGTTCCTTTTTATACACACCATCCTAGGATGGAATGTATACTAAATTTGTCATTTTGGTTGCCACATCTCGAAATATTGACCGGAGACTCTATAAAGTGTTAACTGAAGGAGTTAACTGAAGCTGAGCTGTAAAGGTCTTTATATAGGAACCACTCAGAAAACTTTGAAAATGGATATTTAAAGCCCCATATGTCTAATTTTTAAATGTATAATGTCAAAATATAATTAAACTTCTTCGGAGTTGTCACATAGGCCTTTTAAGATAGAAACAAAAATCCATACAATACTTTTTTCTTAACAAAACATTTTTTAACTTCTAAAAAATTAAAAAAAAAAACACAATTTTTACTTTTTATACCCACTGCTCTAGGATGGAGTGTATACGTTATTTGTCATTTTGGCTGCCACACCTCGAAATAATGACCGGAGACTCTATAAATTTGATATATGGGTCATTTGAAGTCAAGTGAACCAACTTTTGGAATCAATGTATTTCGATCGGGATGAAAGTTGCACCATACACGCAGAAAAAAAGTATGGTTGTGGTGACAATATTCGAAGAGGATCATACTATTGTTGGCTATATGGTTGTGCCACAACAATATTATGATCCTCACAACAATAGTATTATTCACACATAATCATACTATGATCCCCACAACCATAGTATGATTCACACTCAACCATACTATGATCTCCACAACCATACTATGATCATCACAACAATAGTATGATTCACACTCAACCATACTATTATCTTCACAACCATATTATGATCCTCACAACCATAGTATGTTTCTCATACAACCATAGTATGATCCTCACAACCATAGTATGATTCGCACGCAACCATACTATGATCCCCACAACCATAGTATGATTCACACTCAACCATACTATGATCCCCAAAATTATTTATTAGGATTGGGTAATGTTGTTATTCAAAAATAGAGATTTTTATCAAGCAAGTTATTATAAATTGCATTACTATTAGATCATAGCCAATTTTGAGGCCACGTTTTTATTGAACATTTCATTCAAGAAACCAAAATATATATTCCAACTGTCAAAAATTCTTTTAGTTGCCAGCAGAGGTGAATGCTACTTCACCATCCGTAGACACCAAGTAACGAATGTGATCAAACCATGATCAATGGCTATATACTTAAGTGCAGGCAGATTTTAAATAAACGAGAACCAGTCGGTATTAGAGTATTTCACCAAACAAACTAAACACAATAAAAATCCCTCGAACTACCTTCCGATTGTTATTTTTTTTAATGGACAGCAACCATTCACTGTATCGTGTGTATGTGTTTTTTTTTGTATATCAAAAAAACATACGCACGCACATACATGTATTCTCTACAAAACCTGTTTTGTTATGTCACAACCATACTGTATGATTGTCGTAATCATATTTTTGTTAACGTAAATTTTAAACAACAATACTTTTGTTGCACTAACCATGTTTATATGGTTGCTACAACCATATTTTCATTTCTAAATTTGACAATAATACTATTGTTGCATTTCAACAATAGCAATATTGTCGGAATCATACTATTGTCAAAATGAAATTCAAAAAACAATACTATGGTTGCAACGATCATGCTTTTATTGGAGAGAACATATTATTGTTGCGGTGACCATAGTGTAACCATATCTTTTCTCTGCGTGTAGGTAGCCCTATTGGATAGTAGTTTAGACACAAACTATATACGCGATCGGTCGAGTCGAATTTTGTCATTTTTGCCTAATTGATTTTTTTCGCAGCCATGTAACTAATTACACTGTGGAACATTTTTGGGGTTATTGTCTGGGGGGTGAGAAATTCCAAGTCAGGGTGATGGTACTAGGTCAGTATATTAAAACCCTCAAAACCCACAATTAAGTGAAGTTACTTAATTTTGAATAAAAGCAGAACGCGTTAATCGATTTCTATGATCTATGTCGCATTTTGTTTATAGGTTATGTGACTTTACGTGAAAGTTATAAGACTCTACACGTTTTTCCGTTTGGGATTTATATGTTTTAAAAAAAAAAGAATATTTTTTTTGGCAAAATTTTCTTCATAAATTTTCTAATTGCAAAAATGTTGATTTGGTAGAGAAACAGTATATTAATGGATTAAAGAAAATGTAATTATTAATTTTTCTCAATTTATTTCAGCAAAATCGAACTAGTCGTTCTCGAGTTATGTCAAACTACGTTTTTGCCAACATTTTACAACTAAGCGAAAAAACATCAAGATAAGGAAAAAATGTAAAAAGTCATAAAAAAAACTGGTACATACGAACGCAAAACCCTTTGAGGGTTTTAATATACTGACCTAGTACCATCACCCTGACTTGGAATTTCTCACCCCCCAGATTGGCTGTTGTACTGTGTTACCTATTGTTCCGAGCAAAAATTGGCCGGAGTATATTAGACAGTTATTTATTCAAACTTTCTAAAAAAAAGATTAAAAAAAAAGTTTCACTTTATTTTTGCAAAATCAATTATTTTTAAATTTTTTTTTAAAAAATGGTCTTTCTATAAAGAGCTTTATGGTCTCTTAGTGGGATGCAACCTTTTCATCTATCAAAAAAATGATCATTAACTCAAAACAATGTGTTTTTTTAATATTTAGCATATGAACTATTTTGAGTTTTTTTTTGCTATATTTGGGTGTGTTTTTAAAGCCTTAAAAATAAATCGTATACTGAGAAACTAGACAAATTAAACTTTCCAACGATAGGTAATATGCCTAACTAATATCTAATACCCTCGATAATATAATACCCTGATATATAATACCGCGATATGTTCACCTTAGGAATAAAAACAATGTTTTTATATACAAATGTTGAAAAACTAATTTTTAAATACCCTTAATATTGAAAATTTTGTAATACTGAGAATTTTTTCGCCTATCATAATGGCTTTTTTTTTGTCAATTTTTAGGCAGTTTGAGCGCACTTAATATTGAAAGTGATTTTTAATGTCATTCTTCGAAATTTTATGACAATATGTGTCCTAATGCAACAACTTAGGCGAATGTTTAACATGCCCTGGAACCACATTCATCAAAGAGAATTTAGTCAAGTCTTTTGGAACACAAAAGTATGACAATTATATCCGACGATTTAAAGCAAGATACCGTTGCAGTCTATGAGTACCAGAAGATAATTCTAAATTTTAAAAAATCCAAGTGCACTGTAGAGAAGTTATACTACGTTTCGGATGGAGTTTGTGATCATTTAAAAACAAAAGTAGCTTCAGAAATCTTAAAGCTCATGAAAAAGATTTTTGAATGCCAGCTGAGTGGCATTTTCATTCTACTGCTCATGGTAAAGGGGCACGTGATGATATTGGAGCAAACCTCAAAAATGCAGCGAAGTATAGCCTACAGTGCTCTCATCAAGATCGTATCTTAGACCTAAGCATTCTTTGGAGCAAGAAAAAAGAGAGTCTCTCTTTGGAAAAAAAAGAAGAAAAAAATTTAATTTTGCAAAATAAAAGTGAAAAACATTTGTTTAGTTTGTTCTTAAAAATTTAAAATTATAGCCTACAGCGCTTTCATCAAGATCATATCATAGACCTAAGCTTTCTTTGCAGCAAAAAAATAGAGTCCCTTTTTGGAAAAAAGTAAAAAAAAATGTTGATTTCGCAAAATTAAAGTGAAAAACATTTTTTTTAATTTTTTCTTAAAAGTTTAAAAGTATAGCCTAGCTTTCATCAATATCGTATCATAACCCTAAGCTTTCTTTGGAGCAAAAAAAAGAGTCCCTTTTTGTTAAAAAGTAAAAAATGTTGATTTCGCAAAATTAAAGTGAAAAACATATTTTTTTTTATTTTTTTCTTAAAAGTTTAAAAGTATAGCCTAGCTTTCATTAATATCGTACCATAAACCTAAACTTTCTTTGGAGCAAAAAAAAGAGAGTCTCTTAATGGAAAAAGTAAAATAAATGTTGATTTTGCATAATAAAAGTGAAAAACATTTTTTTTTATTTTTTTCTTAAAAGTTTAAGTAAATAGCTATCTAAAACACTCGAGACAAATTTTGCTAGAAACAATAGGTAATCAGTTACATGGCTGCTAAAAAACACCTGTTAGGCAAAAAAATCGCAAAATTCCAGCCATGTCCGCCCGTCTGTATGTTTGTTGAAATCATGTTAGCGGTCAAACGAATAAAGCTGTACGGAGATAGGTTATAGTTATAAGCTGTTTAGGATTGGAAATGAGTGATATCGGCCAAGAGAACGAAAAACTTTTCTTGAAAGGACTTAATGTATCTCTGAAAAATTTGACACTTTCTGTGTCGTTGCTCAATACGATATACCTGCGTTATTACCGGGCAAAGAATGTTAAAATTTGGAATCGTTAGTGGAAGCGCACTAAACAAATCCAAAATGGGGATTTTTTGGACCCGTGGAATCTAGTGGCCCAAAAACAGAATCTAAAAAAATTGAATAATTTTAACTTTTATCGATCAACGAAACCCCTTAAATCTATGATTTTAGACATACGATATTTTAACATATTGCCACTGATACACAAATATATAAGTATGTATGCACATACGAGTATGTATGTATTCGTTAAGATATAAAATGTTTACGACACCAAGAATGTTTCCACATGATTGCATCTTTGCTGAACTATAGTTTTGATAGCCGGCATTAACCATTAGCCGCTCTGTGCTACTATTACTAATACTTAAGGTCACGAATGAGTAATCGGGCACATTAACGCCAGGCAAACAGAATAAAAAAATAAAGAACCCCTTAAACATCCTAAATTTCTTGCACATACGAAACGAACACAAATATTCAGCATGATTTTTGAACTACAAAGAGAAACCGCTTGAATCTCTTGGTTCAACAGATGACTAAATGCGGTTCACATTAACCACGATTTTAAAACATTAACAAGAAATCTCTTCTTTTTTTGCTTTTCTTACTGGTCACTTATGAATGTCTATAGCGTAGTTGTTGAAATGGATATGATTCATTTTTTAGTTTGTATCCTACAACTTGACGCTGTCATCTTTATCCGTTTAGAGTTTTATGTTACTTCTGATTTGTTTTTTCTTTTCATTTGCTCAACAACAATAATTACATTTGTCACAGCAACAATTTATTTCAGTTCATTTCAAAACTGATGTGTTCAGACAATTTGATTTATTCGATGGAAATCAGCACGATTTTGCATTAATACGAGGAGTACACTTAAAAAATACACTCTGTTGATTGGAATTTTGATGTAAAGGGTGGTTAAATTTTAAGGTCCGATGTTAAATGTGAACTACACCAAAACGTAAAATTTTTGCCGCATTTGGGCGAATAATAATCCAAGAGTAATTGTCGAAAAAACAATGCATCCACAAAGAGTGACTGTTTGGTGCGGTTTATGGGCTGGCGGCATCATCGGGCCGTATTTTTTCCAAAATGAGGCCGATCAGGCAGTTACTGGGAATGGTGTTCTCTATCTTAACTTTTTATGGCCCGAATTAGAAGATATGGATATGGAAGATATGTGGTTTCAACAAGACGGTGCCACTTGCCACACAGCTAACGAAACAATGGCTCTTTTGCGCGACAAATTCAATGGCCGCGTTATCTCACGTCGTGGCGATTTTATTTGGCCGCCAAGATCATGTGATTTGACAACATTGGACTTCTTTCTTTGGGGTTATATGAAAAAAAAGGTTTAAGTCGATAAGCCAGCAACAAGGATGAGATAATTCGGCACATTAACGGCATAGAACCTCAATTATGCCTCAGCGTCATCGAAAATTTGGACCATCGGATGGAGGAGCGCCGCCGAGGCGGCCATTTGGCCTATATTTTGTTCTAACATAATTGAACCATACCAATATTATCATAATAAAAAGAAATGACAATAATTTCCTAAATAATTTGTATTTTATTCAAAATCAACATCGACCCTTAACATTTAACCACCCTTTATTAAAAAGTAAATTTTACGCTATTTAAAAAAAATCCATTTTATTTAAATAGACCGATTGTAGTACTTAGAATTTTACTTGTGCAGACTCTCTCGAATCTTATTTGCTACAATATGTAGAAAAGTTGCCAGCCTTGGTGTGACTAGTAGTGTGCACGACTGTCAAACAGCAAATACCGGCTTAAACCCCAACACCCGACATTACAAGGGTTGCTATAGATATATTTCTGGCGCCATCTGACATTTCCAATGGAAAGTTTGACATTTTTTAGCATTAACGTACTCAGAACGTTTTGACGTACGACCATCATTTGTGTTTTTTACAGTGACTTGAAAAAATCAATTTGGCAAAATGGAATTAACTCGTGGTTCTATGCGTATTAGCCCAAAACAAAACCGCAATCGACCGTGTGGGTCTTCAAAGACGAGCCAACTCCAACGAAAGTTGTTCGTGGAAGAAGCATTTCGAAGCAAATGGTCGCCTGTTTTTTTTCGCAAAACTGGCCATGTGGCGACTGTTCCGCTTGAGCAACTTAGGAGGTCAATTCTGAGTGGTACACCACAATTTGTGTGCCTGAAGTCTTCGGAGAAATTCGAAAAACGAACAAGAGAAGACGTATCATTGTGCACCATGACAATGCGGGCTCTCACACATCGGCTCAAACCAGCGCCTTTTTGACCAGCCAAAACGTCGTATACCATTATAATAATGAATCCTTGGTGGAGGATTTATATGACTTGACCTGGAGGAACATGCATTTGTTTTACTTATAAAAATCGTATATCATACGATTACTTCCTGTATTAAATATTATAAACGAAAGTGATAGCATACTTTAGGGTTGTTATATTAATTTTTTGGTCCTTGTTGGAGGATTTGTATGATTCGATCTGAACGAACACAAATTTGTTTAACTTGCTCATTTATAAAAATCGTTTATCATATAATTTTTATAAAATATTATAATGTAAGCCCCCGGAGCAAGGGTGTTCTCTTTTGTTGATATTCATTACTAGTTTTTTTCTTTTTGTTTATATTTATTCAGTCTTTTGTCACTATTATGAATTGAACAGTTTTTATTCTGGTTCGAGACCTTTTTGTTGTTTCTTTTCAGAATCAACGTAAAAAATTGGTGAAATGTATTGGCTAAGGTTGTCAGGCAGGCTGTACAGCTGTATGCTGTTTTTTTTTACTAATTTGTAAGGAATTAAGATAATACATTTTGGTCTCAAGATTCTCTATGTTAATTTCCTATGACTCTGTGTAAATGTTATATAAAAAAGTCTCAATAAATTAAACTTTAACTTATGGAATATTATAAACCAAAGTGATAGCATACTTTTAGGATTTATAAATCAATTCTTTTTATACTTTAGTCTAATTTGAATATTATAAACCAACGTGATAGCATACTTTTAGGATTTATAAATCAATTATTTTAATAGTCTATTTTGATTAAATCAAACTTAAAGCAAACTTACCCGTACTATGACCAAATTCACACCAACAATGATCGTTGATAAATTGTGGTCCCAAACAATATTTGTTAACTTTTTCCGTACAACGTACGGCATTACAGGAACTATCTGATTGTAAACCTGCAAAGGAAAAATAAACCCAACAACATTATCAACTTAACGCACCTGTTTAACAAATGGGTATTAGCTCAAAAATTTCAAGTCCAACTACTGATTACAGTTGGAGTACTCTAAACATAGAGACTCTAAACATGAGTGTTTGCTTTACAAAGCTAAATTTGGAACATTTTTGTTGAAAGTCTTTAGCTCTGGTAGTAGTTGATACCCTAAACCTCTACTATAGGGTGATCCATCTAGAGGTATTTTTCCATAGCGGTTTTTCAGAGTTTACGCGTGAGTTGCGTTAAACTTTATTTTTTTCCTTTTTAGTATTGCTTGCCATTTTATCATAAAAAAAACTAACAACGACTCCAAATTGTGCAACTAAATTATGGAAATAAGAAACAAGAAGATCCGCTATTTCCAACGACGGTTTATTCACTGATGAGGCCCCTTTCTGGCTCAACGGCAATAAAAAATATCCACATTTGGGCTGAATAACAACCAGAAAAGGTTCAAGAGCTGTCATTAACCATGGTTTGGTGCAGTTAATGGGCTGGTGGAATCTTCGGTCGATATTTTTTCAAAAATGATGATGGCCGGAACGTAACCGTGAACGGTGCTCAGTATTACGCCTTGATATCGGACTTTTCGCTTTCTATTAAATAAAGCCCGTAATTTTGACAGTATTTGGTTTCAAAAGAACGGTGCCACTTGCCATACAGCTGCTCAAACAATGGATTTATTGAGAGGTCATTTCAAAGAGCAGCTAATTTCACGTATTTGACCGGTGAGTTGGCCGCCTAGATTGTGTGATATCACGTGATTAGACTTTTTTCTTTGGGTCACATAAAGTGTACGCCGACAAACCAGCTAAGATTAAGTTTTCCGAATGGACTGGCTATGACTTAGTCGCGGTTAACACTTGAAGGAAAATAAATGGCATAAAATGTCTTTTCGAATGAACAACAAAGATTCCACGCTTGATTTGAATTTTTTGTTTTGAAAAAAATACCTCTAGACTGATCACCGGATATTTACTTATATAAAGAGCCGAAAACAAAAAAAAACTTACCGTCATAAAAGCTCTCATTCAGCTGCTTTAAAGCATTTATGGCATCTTGACGCGTTACTTGATGTTCAAACAAGAACTCCTCGTAATTCGTATGCGGATCTTTGGCTATTAAATCATTTTTATCACAGAGTATACACGATTGCGGTGCAGCCATTGTCGTTGACATGGTCGCCGCATAGAACAGCAGCACAGAGGCCACTATCAGCCAGCGCCTTCGCCACATTGCGGCCGAGCCGCCAACGTTAGGCAAATGCAGAGGCAACAGCGGACATGGCGACAGGGTAGTGATGTTGAAGTGCTGGCCTGGACTAGCAGCCGCACCGCTTGAAGTACAACGACTTGGTTTCTTTTTTGGAGCACTTTGATAACACTGCTTTATGTGATAAAAATCATTGGAATTGTTGTGGAAAACCCATGTTGGTTGTGGTGTTGGCTTTGAAAGCTTTGATTTATCATCTTTGGTCGTTGATATTTTAACGGGAGTTGCCATATCAGTAACGGTCGTTTTAAGTAGAACAATTTTAAATACTTTTACTTTTTGATTTTGAAAAAAGTTTCAACTATCACTTGTAGTTGTTAGCACTTGGTTTGGTTCTATCGAACATTGACATTTTGTTGTTGCTTTTTCTCTCTCCCCTGTCAATTTGCCCCTATGGGTTTCTTGTGTTTTAATTCCAGCTTTTCCGTTTTGTTTGTTTTCTAGTCTCTATGATTCACACAAACGATGGGTAATTCGATACTGTAGTGTTGCCGGAAAGCTGAAAACGAGAAAAAAGGCATTGCATTATTTAAATGTACGTGATACTTGAATAGTTTTAGTGCACGTTTTCCATTTTATGGAATTTATTCTATTTGAAAATGCACAAATAATTAAGAACTGTAAAAAATTACACAATCAACAAAGGTCTAAGAATCTAAGTCAGTTTTACCGAAACATCGTGTTTTCAGATGAAGTTCGTTTTCATCTCGGTGGCTATGTCAATAAGCAAAATTGCCGCATATTGGGTTCAGAGAACCCACACGTGACTATTGCAAAGCCAATAAAACTACAAAAAGTCACTACAGAGTCACTTCACTTTTTGGTGCCGATTTTGGGGTGGCGGCAATATTTCAATATTTTTTCGAAAATGAGCCAGGAGCCGCCGTTACCGTCAACGAGCGTTACCGCGCCATGCTCAACAAATTATTGTTTCCCAAAATTTAAAGGAATGACATGCACGACATTTGGTTTTAACAAGACGGGGCCAACGCATCCATCAATATGTTACGCACTGTTTTTTAAAATCGAAAAATCATCCTCTCGGAGCTGTTATTTGAGCCTATTGGACTATTTTCTGCGGGAAGCCATTAAGGATAAATGTCACACAAAGCCATCAGAGACAATTGAAGCGTTAAAACTTGAAACCGAAGTTGCCACTTAAGAGATTCGACTCAAAACAGTTGAAAATGTACCGAAAAATTGGGATTGATCGGATAAGGTACTGCCGAGCCAGTTGTGGTAGTCGTATGAATGATATTTTATGCCATTATTTAATGAAAAAGTTCAACCTTTTTAAGAAAACCAGAAAGTTGAAAAATTATCATTATGAGTAAATTTTTTGTAAAACGATTCCAATTTAAAATGTCAAATCGCCCACTCTGTTTATATCTTATAGCCTCCACCGTCTGTCTGTCAGCTACAAAACGCAAAGAAATGGTACGTTTTTTAGGCGCTTTCGGCCCATGTGTCGGTCCCTAATCTTAGCCAAAACCAAAACAAAAGGATTTAAATATTTTTAAATCGGTAGCAAACTATCTTTAATTTGAGTATTCATATGTCCATTAGGGATACAACCAATTTTTTGGCATAGTACCATGAGGTCAACCATGTCCTAGTAACCACGAAAATCATAATCTTTTGTAATTTTTCTGGAAAAAGTTCACGCGCCAATTGGTTTTTCTAAACAGCTGTAAAAAAAATTATTTAAAAATTTATGATTTTGTTTATTTTTTTTAATTTTTTTTTTTATTTTTATTATTTTTTAAATTACTGAAAGTTACATATATAGCTCATTGGTCAATTATCAACAGGCTGCCACCTGCGATAAATGTTGCAAGTGTTAGTAAACGAAATAACTATTAGCATTATGAGAGATTATTCGTTACACATTTTTATTTTTTTTCGTTAAAAAAGGTTAAAGATGCGTTTTGGTTTGCTGGAAAAATCTCTTACCATCTGTAAATATTAATGCAATTTCATACTTAAGTTTTTTTTTATTTTAAATAAACATATTATTAAGTTTTCTTAACCAAAAAGAAAATTAAAATTTTTCAAAACTTCATCGCGGTTGGTGCGTGAACTTTTTTGACCTTAGCGAAAAAATAAATATACGTTCCCTTATAGTTTTTTATGCTCTATTGGACTGTGCTATGCCAATTTTGATATTTTAAAAAATTGTTAAAAAGTTGTATCCCTAATGTCCATATTGACAACAAATCGTCCGTTTTGACCATGCGGGACGTTTTTGGGACACATGAATCGAAAAGTCCAGCAAATATGCCCTTTTTAAAAGTATTTAGTGCGTCCCAACTAACAGTACCCATTTTAAAATTGCTCGTTCACAAAAAAATATAATTTGTTAAGCAAATACTCAAAAAAGTTTACTCTTTACCGAGGTCCTTTAGTTCCTTAAAGGGAAACTTTTTACACCCTGGACCGATTTCACCCATTTACAGTCTCAAACAGCTTATGCCCATAAGCCATCATCATGCAATGTTGAGGATTCAAGGCAGATTCGTTTGACCGCTGTCATGCTTTCAAAAGACAAACGGACGGACGGAAATGGTTGGATCGCCTAAGAACTTTACGACGATCAATAAAACAAGGTAGGCAAATTAAATTTGAGTCGGCTATAAAAAAGACTGACAATTTTTTCAATTTTTTTTGTAAGGTTGAATAATTTAATAATGGAACACAATATCATTCATATGACTACCACAACTGGCTCGGTAAATTGTTTGGCAGGGCATGAAGAATTTTACGGAAAAATCGTGTTTTCAGATAAAGCTGTATTATCAGTTTTTTTTTACGGCCGATTTAAACTTAGAACTTTAAAATATTAACCCACACTACAAATATAAAGTATGGCCCAACCATAATGCACAATGATAATAGTGAGTCAAACCTTAACATCAAGTTTTTTGTCCAAATTTGAAATTTTTTTAAATTTGACATTTTTTTATTTCAGTGTTTGACAAACTCAATATGGAGGTGTGCACAAATGAGCAGCGCGTTAAGATTGTTGAAGCCTTCACGAAAAAGGGGATTTTAAATCAAAATGCAATTCGTGCATAGTAATTTTTTTTGGTCAGCATAATCGACCAAAATGTGTTTACAATAGGAAGAATTGTGCGCAAATTTTAGCTAACCGGGTCTGTAAGAAATGTAAAAACACCTACGAATGCTCGCCCAGTTCGTTAATGGGCCGGCGGCGTCAACGGGCTGCAATGGTGCACGCTATCGCGAGATGATAACGGGCTTTTTGTGGCTAGAAACTGATGGTGCTACTTGCCAAACAGCCAAGGAAACAATGGTCTTTGTGCTCAAGAAATTCAATGACCGTATTATCTCACGTCGTGGCGATGTTAATTGGCCACGATCATGTGATTGCAATCCGTTTGACTTTTTTCTTAAAGGATATTTATAAAGAGCACGTCAATAAGCCAAGAACAATTCATGAGCTAAATGATAAGATAATCGACACATTGTCGACATTAAAACTCCATTATGTTTCAGAGTAATGGAAAATACACAGAGCTAAAAATACCACATAGGATCAAGAAGGTTTCCTTCTTAAAACGTTTGATGACGGAAGGGCGAGAGAGGAGACTAAAACGAAGAAATTTTTAGTTGAAAACCTTCTTGATTTTATGTAGAAAATCATCTTAATTTTATTAAGACGGAAATCACCTAACTACAAGACGTTTCCTTCTTGTTTTGCTTTTTTTTCTCGTTTTTTCCGTTATTTATCGGCAAAATATTCCAAACAAGAAGGAATACTTCTAAATTTGGGAAGAAAGCCGTCTTAATTTTATTAAGACGTGAATCTTCTTGTTTTTATAAGATTCCGTCTAATTTTTATTAAGAAGGAATCCGTCTTGGTTTTATAAGATTCCTTCTTATATAATACTAGTTGAAATGCCCGTCAAACGACGGTCGAAAAAAACATGTCTTCTGTCCAGTATTTCGTCTCTAAAACAGATCCCCCAAAAGTGATGTATGTTTTGTTGTGTGTGTGTTTGTTGTTCTTTTTGTGAACATGACTCGCTTTGTTTGGCCATAGCAACAACAACACACAGCCACACACACACCGACTGTGAAGAGAGAATGATGACGTCCCAATAAGCACAAAGTCGGACTCGGATCCGATTCGGATCCGATTTGAGTCCGATATGACGGACTCCGCTTTCTCTGTTCCGATTCGGATCCGATTTGAGTCCGATATGACGGACTCCGCTTTCTCTGTTCCGATTCGGATCCGATTTGAGTCCGAGATGTCGGACTCCGCTTTCTCTGTTCCGATTCGGATCCGATTTGAGTCCGATATGACAGACTCCGCTTTCTCTGTTCCGATTCGGATCCGATTTGAGTCCGATATGACGGACTCCGCTTTCTCTGTTCCGATTCGGATCCGATTTGAGTCCGAGATGTCGGACTCCGCTTTCTCTGTTCCGATTCGGATCCGATTTGAGTCCGATATGACAGACTCCGCTTTCTCTGTTCCAATTCGGATCCGATTTGAGTCCGAGATGTCGGACTCCGCTTTCGATTCAGGTTTGCAGTAAAAATTTGGAGTTTTATTTTTATATTTATTAATGAATTTATTTATTATTTTGAATTTATTACTTAGTATATATGTGGTGAAATAAGCAACAATTAGATGAAAAGTAATATGACATTAAAATTTAATATATTAATAAGTATATGACTCATATGTGACAGACATCATATTAGTGTATAAGTGGTACAAAATACAATTCGTTTGTCAATTTAATTTTGAAAACCTTTTTTATATGTAATATGTTGTGCTCATTGGGCAAATCTTCAAACTCAATATTATTAGTCTTGAATATACAGTTTATATTAATGGTAATTGAAGAAGAAATGTCTTCGACTGATTTCAATGGATAGCCATGCACAATATAGTCCTGATCAACTCGTTTGATATATTTTATTTTAAATATTTTATCATTATAGTAATAATAGTTATTTGGGTGCTTCAATGAAAAATATTTTGCTGTTTGTTTATTTATTGTTATTTTAATGTATGTATAAGAACCATCTTCAAAATCACCAAGAACAATGTTTGTAGTATCTTTACTGAGACATTTTTTGAAATTGCTTTCCTCAATTCTTTTATATATTTGACTCGCACAATTCTTTTATATATTTGACTCGCAAATTGAGTTTTTTTCTTCAATTTGCGTTTGAGCTCTTGCAAATAGTTTTCAAATTTAAAGGCACTGAAGTTATTTAACGATCCGAAAGTTCTGCAATCCGTTGTCACGGATCAGAATTCATTTCGTTTTCGGATCCGACATCGTTTTGAGTTCGGGTCCGAACTCATATCTAAATCGGATCCGAACTCACTTCGATGTTGGATCCGACATCGTTTTGAGTTCGGGTCCGATATCATTTCGAAATCGGACTCAATTCTCGGTCCGATATCGAAGAGGGAATTGCTCCCGTTCTCGTGTCCGACCTCGGACCGAAATCGGACCCGTTCTCGAAACCAAATCAGAGAAGTCGGATCCGATTCGGATCAGATTCGGATCCGATGTGCTTATTGGGGTGTTAAAAAATGATAGACAGATATGAGTACAACAACCACAACAGTCATTCTAGAAGTCATTAGTGAGAGTGATATTGGCGAGTTATGTTGTGTCTGTGCGTAATTAATGTATTAAAATCTAAAATTTATATTTTTTCATTTTCCTAAATTAAAAACTTGTTCCTACTTATTACCTAAGGGAATAATGTAAATAAATAATTAAAATACAAATATATAATAATAATATAATAATAAAATTAAAAAATAAATTTTCACCTTTAAATAAATGTGTTTATTTTCATTAAGAAGGAATCCGTCTTGGTTTTATAAGATTCCGTCTTATTTTTATTAAGAAGGAATCCGTCTTGGTTTTATAGGATTCCGTCTTAATTTTATTAAGACGTGAATCTTCTTGGTTTTATAAGATTCCGTCTTATTTTTATTAAGAAGGAATCCGTCTTGGTTTTATAAGATTCCGTCTTATTTTTATTAAAAAGGTTTCCGTCTTATAATAAGACGGGATTCTTCTTGGAGAAAAACCATAGAGAAATCTTCTTGACTTTGTTCTATTCTATAGGGCATCTAGGCGGATCTTTTTTCTGTGTGTATAGACCATCGGAGAGGTATGCCACCGAAGACGTGTTGAGCATTTGGCTGATATTTTGTTTCACTCATAATTGTCATAGATCCTTCTATGACTATAAAAAGTATTGAGATAGTTCTCTTAAAACTTGTTGTTACACATAGATTGAAGGATAGAAACGTATATAGTTTAGGCTATAGAGAGATGAAATATTAATTTTGGTGACAATTTTTCGGATTAATATGAAATTTTTAAAATCTTATAACTTGTAAAAGAGTCTTAACATGTACCCTATACATATGTGACGCGCAAAATAGAAAGGGACCTAAGGTTAAAATCCAGCTTTGTTCAGGATTATTTTAAAGATTAGGTCCCTTTCTATTTGCGCTTAGAATCGTCGAATCCACTTTTATAAAACGCGCATATATCTGGGAGGAAACACTATTGGGGCATGGGATCGGTCTCATTCGATGCTCAGATGTTGTCCACATCAAAAAAAAAGTGAATAGTTGATGAAAAGTTTTGTTCAGGAGAGCCATTTTAAAGATTAGGCCCCTTTCTATTTGCGCTTAGAATCGTCGACTTCACTTTCATACAACGCGCATATCTCTAGGAGGAAATATTTTTGGGGCATGGGTCTCATTCGATGCTCAGATGTTGTCCACATCAAAAAAAGAAGAAAAAAATGAAAATTGATTTTTTTTACCCTTAGGTCCCTTTCTCTGTGCACTGTCACATATAGGATGTTGTTCTAGACACTTTTGTTAATGAACAATAACAACAGAGGTCGATTATTTTTTTTGAGGACGGAATCACTAAATTACTTTATAGGACGTAGAATCCTGCAAACAGATTTGGTCTTAAGCACATAGAATATATTAGCGTTGGCTGTTCAAGATTTTTTTTTTTATTTTTTTCATCACCATTTGTCTATTCGTTTTTTTTTATAAAAAAAAAAATGTTTTAGATAACTGCTTATTGCTACATAGATTTAGTCGGTTCACATTCTGTTTATCGTAATTTTTATTATTTCTATTTTAGTATCAATTCAATTTTTGGCAATTTTGATTTTTTAGCAATTTTAAATTTATAGCACTTTCAAAAACTAAATCAACAATTATTTTACTTTACATATTTTTCCATTGATACTTAAATTTTCTTGGACCATTTCATATTTATCGCAATCATTACTATATTCTCTTTTAATCAATTTCAAACTTTAAACGATCTTGGGAAATTTTTTGCAATTTTTAATAATTTTTTATAATAATTTTAGTTCTTAAAAATTTCCAATTCCTTTTTGTATTTCTGTTTTTCTTTTTTTGTAAGTATTTCCAATCCTTCTTTTTGGTTTGTTAATGTTTCTACTTCTATTTGAACTGTTTTTGACAATTTTTTTTTAATAATTTTCAAATATTTCCAATTCCTTTTAATTTGTATGTTTGTTTTTGCTTGTAAATCTTTCAAATTCTGTTTTTGTCTATTTATTAGCACTTTTTTATTTCATTTGAGATATTTAATTACAGGTTTTTAAATTGTTTTAAATACTTTTGTTTTGTTCGTCTTTAATTTTTAAAAGTTATAAATCTATTTCTGCTGTTACTAAATCCAATCATTAACACTTTTTTTATTTAATATTAATTTGACATTTTTATTACAGTTTTCAATTTATTGCTTAAGTAAGGGAATAAAAAAACGTTTTATATTACTTATATATATTTTACTTATATATTTTACTTGGTCCATTTAATTTTATCACGATATAATTATTGTATTCATTTGAATTCAACTTGAATTGCTTTTCCATCCATTTAAAATAGTTTGCAATTTTGTTTACCACTTTGTTTTCTATTTATTTCGATTAAAAAAACATTCCGAATTCAATTTCTTTTAAGATTTATTTAGGACCATTCGCCATTTATTGCCACTTCTGTATATTTATGTTTGTTTCTTTTAACATTTTTATTACCTATTTTTCAATCTGTTTCGATTTTTTAGCACTCAGCATAGCAATTTTCAATTTATTTTATCGATAACACACACACTAAATTGTTTTGCTTGCAGAATAAAAACATTTTTCGATTTATACTTGCCAAATTAATTTTTTTGTTTTAAATCAATGTTTTCAATTTAATTTGGGCATAAATAAAACTTTCTTTTCTACTAAACATTTCGTCAACTTTTTTTATGTTTTTCAAAATTTATTTTGAAACTATGATTTCTTTTCTGTTTCAAAATAATACCAATTTCTTTTGAAATAAAATCTTTATTTCAAAATCATGCGAAATCACATATCCGTAATCCGTTTAAGTGCTCGTAAAGCATTAGAATAGTCGTCGCTTTTTCTTTTTCGTAGCACAAAAGCACGCGCTCGTTGTCGTCGTCTACTTCCGTTTGGGTTCGCCGATATTCTGGTGTATGTGTGTTTAACAAAAGTATCTCGGCCGCCCTCTGCCAAATACGAAATTCACAATATTGCCCAAAGCCCCAAGCAAGTAGCCCCCAACATATTGTTTTTGTTGTTGTGAGTGTTATAAACACTACTCGGCCGCTCTACAACAACAAACAATGGTTATACTCTCTTTACAGTATGTTTTCTTTGTTTACTTGGAGGAGAACTCAGCGTGACTAGCACGCATTGGGGCTCACTCACAGTAACCCGCTTTACATTTCTTTTTTCGGCATTGTTGTTTTTCTTGTTATCAAACAACAACAGCAGCTAAAATTGTGTATAAACATTTGGTTTATTTGCTCTTTCTCTTAAAGACGTTCGGATGGGGGGGTTGAATGGGAGTATAGAACAACAAAGAAAATAATTTGCATTATGTTCACAAAGAGCAGAGAGGCAATGGTAAGTAAGAGTAACGAATAAAATGAATGCAGTTTTTTTAATGAGCATTTCTAAGAGAGCTTAAAGTGTTAGGAATTTTAATTTACACTAGACAACAGAAAATACTATCGGGGGTATCGAGGTTAATAAAGGTACAAATTAAATAATTACAAGATTTGAAATAAATAAAACAAACAAACAAAAATTTCTACATAAATCTCACAGCAAATAAACGGAGTTAGAAGAATCAAAAATTGTAAGAAATTATCTTTTATTACAAATGAGTAATTCGCTGTAGTAAAGAATGGTCCAACCATAATGCACGATGTTAATTGTGAGCCACATCTTAACGCCAAGTTTTTTGCCCATCTTTTTTGACATTTCTTTGTTTCAGAGTTGACAAATGACTATGGAGAGGTACTTAATTGAGAAGCTCGTTAAGATTTTTGAAGCCTTTTACAAAAATTGGTGTTTAAATAAAATAGCATTTCATGCACTTCCGTATTTTTTTTTAGTATAATCTAACAAATGTGTCCCAGTCAGGACACTTGTGCGGGTCTGTAAAAAATGTATAAACACCCGTGCATGCTCGCCCAGTTCGTTCTGCAGAAAACATTGATGTAAGTCGCGACAGTGTGTCGGAAGAGCCGTCTACCTCGACTCTTCGTCGTGCCAACAATGGGAACATCTCACGAACAACACTGATGCAAATATTGAATAAAGATTTGAATTTACACCCTTACAAGCTTCAATTGACTCAAGAGCTGAAGCCAACTGACCATTTCGAGCGTCGATAATACGCCGAATAGTTGCTTGAACAGACAGAAGTGAAGGGGACTTTACAAAGAAAATCATCTTCAGCGACGAGGTACACTTTCACGTCAGTGGATTCGTTAACAAGCAGAATTACTTTATTTGGGCAATAGAGAATGCACGAGTGTTTGTTGAAAAGCCGATGCTTCCACAAAGAGTGACAGTTCGTGTGGTTTTTGGGCCGGCGGCTTTATCAGGCCGTACTTCTTCGAAAATAAGGTCAAGCAGTTACCGTGTATGATGTTCGCTATCGCGAGATGATAACAGTCTTCTTGTGCCAGGAATTGAGGATATGGACCTAGACGATAGCAGGATGTTGCCACTTGCCACACAGCCAACGATAATGGCTCTTTTGCGCGAGAAATTCAATGACCGTGTTATCTCTCGTCGTAGCGATGTTAATTGGCCGCCACTATCATGTGATTTGACACCGTTGGACTTCTTTCTTTGGGGATATTTAAAAGAAAAAGTGTATGTCAATAAGATAAGAACAATTCACATGATAGTGGACATTAACGTCATTGAATTTCCATTTTGTCTCAGAATCATTGAAAATATGGACCATCAGATACAGGCATGCCATCGAAGTCGTGGCGAGCATTATTTTGTTTCCCACATAATTGTCAGAGATCCTTCTAAGAAAATCAACTTGCTCTTTAGCATATTCTAAATAAGAACTTATTCTTAATCAGAGTATGCTAGTAGTAAGCACTTATTTTTAGGCTTTGTGTATGCTCTTATACTAACTTCTAATCATTTTGTAAGCGTACATGGTAAAAATGTCCTCCAATGTCACCACCGTGTTAAAGTAATTCTATCTGATTCAAATGATAAGTAGTAAAGGCTTTTTATTTTGCCCTATGCTATGTGGTAATGATAGTTTTTGTTGGGATGTACAACTAAACGTAATTTTTCAGTTGCCTTTTGCGCCGAAAACCTATAGTTACGCCAAAAACAGAAAGAGTAAAAGTTCACGGTCGTGAACAAATTTTTATACAATTTCCTTACAAAGTGTTAAAACAAAAGAAAAACAGCCTTAGGATAAGTCAAATAGAAGCGCACATTTCACAATTGCATAAATTGTGTTTCTTTGCAATTGCTAAGGCTTTCGTATATTTTTTTAACTACTTACGATTCCGTGTATTTCATAACTAGGGATCGGAACTATATGCACTTATAAAACGCATTTTATGCTCTATAAAATCGGAAAATATGATATAAAAACATTTAAAAATTAAATATGCGCAAAATTTTTAAAAATATGGAGCAAAAATAAAATATTCTGTTGAGATCAATTAATATTTTGAACTCAACGAAAAGCGGTTTTAGTAATTTATATAACAAGTGCTCTTTAATATAGTTTACTTTAATCTCACTGATTATTTGATAATCAGATATGTGATCGAAAAACTTAAACTTAGAAAAATAAGTTTTATTTTAAATATTTAAAAGTAAGCCGTAGGTTTTTTTTGTTTAAAAAAATTGTAATCATTGGGAACGAAAGTACAGCTCTAACTGAAGAACTATGTGTATTTTTATGGAAAGCGAACTAGTCTTAGAGATTCTATTTTCTGAACCCCAACTTATATCGAGAACATCTGTAATTTCCACAATCTTCTGGAATCCAAAATTGTTGTAAAGAATTTTTGCCTCTAATTCCACAAATTTTAATTCAACATCATTAATTATTTTCATTTGCGGGGCGAATGTATAATCCCCTAAAGTGCATAATGTTTTTCAAAATTGTTTTAATTTTTGGTAGAGCCTTTCTTATTTTATTTTTAGCGACGTTTTTAAGGTAGGATAAAAATTTGAATTTCCAAAGAAATATGCCTAAAAGGTATTTTCAGCAAAATATGATTTAGAATCGATTATTTAAACAAAATATTTACATAATATGAGTTTCGCACCAAAATATGCAAAAAAATGCAATTCGTTAAAACATGCACTAACAAATCAATTAATTTTTGCTGCAAAATGATTGATTCGCAAAGATATATAAACCCTCTGTTAAGTACGTAAGAGATAAAGATTTATAATTTGAATATACGAGTATTGACGCAAGTTGCATTTGAGGTTTGAGTAAATATTATTAATATTATTACAATAATATAATTATAAAAATATTATAAATATTAAGTAAATATTCCAAAAAAAATGTAATTTCGGTAAAATATGCATATTTTTGCACAAACAAATCAATGACATTTTACTACAAAATGATTCATTCGCATAGATATTCTCAAAATTAACAAAATTGTTTGTTAGTATAAATGTTTAACTAGTTGCAGTAATTAATTAAATAAAAAACAATAAAAATTCGCAAAGATATTAACTCAAAATTACTTTTAGACTGACGACAACAAATGTGCATTTACATATAATTCCGATCCCTATTCATAGCACTTCAACCGAAAATAGTTTTCCTTTTTAAATTGCAGGTCTCTTTTATAAATATTAAATCACATTTTATTTGTTTTGTTGTTTTTGGAATACAACATTTTCCTAAAAAGAAACATAATGAAAATAGAAACTTGAGTACTCCAAAATAGTCTTTTTGGCGAACTTTTTCTGTAAGTTCAGGGATGTTAAGGAATATAAATCCGAAGTTATTATTCTGTTGGAAAATTAAACAAAAAAAACATTTATTTACTTCTCTACTGGAACATCATATATGTATGCGGGAGTAAAAAGAAGTCATTGGGTGCCAAGTCAGGGCTGTATGGCGGATGACCCATCAATTCGACGTTTTGACCGGTCAAAAAGGCGCTGGTTTGAGCCGATGTGTGGGAGCTCGCATTTTCATGGTGCACAATGATTCGTCTTCTCTTGTTCGTTTTTCGAATTTCTCCCAAGACTTCAGGCAAACAAATTGTGGTGTACCACTCAGAATTGACCTCCTACGTTGCTCAAGCGGAACAGTCACCACATGACCAGTTTTGCCGAAGGAAAATGATCGCCTGTGCTTCGAAGTGCTTCTTCCACGAACAACTTTCGTTGGATTTGGCTCGTCTTCGAAGACCCAAACGGTCGATTATTGTTTTGTTTCGGGCACATACGCATAGAACCATGATTCGTCACCTGTGACGATCTTATAAACGTCTTTTGAAGTATCGTGATCGTATTTTTTTCAAATTGTGCGGGATTCAACGAGAACAAACCCTTTTTAACGGGTTAACGGGCCAGAAATATATATAGCAACCCTCTTTTACAATAGGCGTGTTCTGGTAGTACTCGTAAGTAAGTGGTCGCTAAGGCGATAACTTCAAAACTTTACGAAATTTTCTTGAAGATCCTTGGTATTCAATAACTGGTTGGCTTTATGCATCATAAACTGTTTGATTCAAAAATATGTAATTTTTAGAAAAAAGTTATTTAAGAAATACTTTAAGCGAGAAACAATTGAGCTCGATTAAACACGCTAGAGGTTGCACTTAAATATCTTTCCTGCCAAAAATTGTAATTATTAAAAATAATGGGAGTTTTACGCAAATTCTCTATAGTAAAAATCATTTTTATATTCTCGTACAATAGTGTAAACTTATCGCGTTAGCGACCTCCTAGGCCAGTTGCCGGTCAATATTATGCACTTTAAAAATTTGCATCTACGAATTCGCAGACATACTTTAACAAATCTTAATATTCACGACTTATAATAAAAAAGAAAAAAAAATACTCAGAAAAATAAGTAATCCATCATAGTTTCAGCAACATATTTCACGCTGTGTTAAAAAACTGTAGACAAAACCGTCAAAATTTGGCAAATTGTCAGAATATGACAAAAACATAATTACATAAAAAAGAAGAAAAAACTGCCTGCCTGCCTGCCTGCCTGCCAGACAGTGATAAATATTAGCCATTACAGAACAAAAATTAGACTATATTTCAACATAAAGCATTTGTCAATTTCGAGGCCCCTAGTAATTTCTTATGAATTTTAGTTAACCCAACCAACAACAAATTGTGATACTATTGCGACATATTTGGAAATATTTTCGATTTTAATATGATATTGAACCGTCAGAAGTATATAAATCATTCAGAACAGGTTCGAATCAAAAAAAAAACCTTAAATCGCTCGATAATTTTTCGCGCTAATGTCGAATTAGCATAAACAAATTATTCTAATTAGGAAAACATATTTTTATTTCACTTTTTTTTACTTTTGTTGGTGTTTTCCAGTAATTTCCATCCAGCCAGACTAGGCAGACTCACTTGGGATTCGTGAGCAGAACAATCGAATAATTTGTTTGGACAACATTTTTCACATACCTAAAATATAATTTTGACATACTTTACGTGAGCACATGAAGAAAGATCGTTTATTTGTTTTTCGTTTCGCTTCTTGTACTTGTTCTTGTTCTCTGCACCACCATTTCGTTCTTTTATCATGTATTTATGTGTATGTTTGCTTCTAGATCTACTGCTTCTGCCACTGGCGCATCAAAAAATCATCATAAATTTATGCTGTCTATTCACCAAATCGTGAACACCTTAGGTTGCGTATGCGTGTGTATGGAGTAGGGACCAAGCGGTGTTTTTTAAAATGGCCTTTGAATTTGAGGGCCTGCTAGGTAGACTAAGGTTTCCTCGTGCCAACCAACAGCTATCGAAAATCGATGGCACAATAACGAAAAATTGTTGTCCTTACAAATCGGCCCGCCATACTTAGGATACCTATTTTACTCGATTCTCAATTTATTTTCTTCAAAGTACACGTAAAGAACGTATTACTTTAAAACAATTCGATAAATATTGTTTCATGCCATCTTCGTAAAGATTACACGCAGAGAAAATATATGGTTATTATATGGTCACCGCAACAATAATATGTTCTCTACAATAAAATGATGTTCGTCGCAACCATAGTATTGTTTTTTGAATTTCATTTTGACAACAGTATAATTGCGGCAATATTAATATTGTTAAAATGTAACAATAGTATGATTGCCAAACTTAGAAATGAAAATATGGTTGTAGGTTGGTGCAACAAAAATATTGTTGCTTAATATTTAAATTTTCTTCAAATATTTAAACAATAACATGATTACGGCAATCATACAGGATGGTTGTGACTATGAACATAACAAAACAGGTTTTATAGAGCATACATGTATGTGTGTGCGTATACTTTTTTTTTTGCCACAACCATATACCCAATTTTAGTATGATCCTCTTCGAATATTGTCGCCCCAAACATACTTTTTTTCTGCGTGTAGTAGGAGTTCTTTCACCTGTTTCATTACAGCTTGTATTTTTTAGGGAGGAACTATTCCAAAGTTAAAGTTTGGAAAAGTACAGTTTGGTTTTTGATCATCGGCGGCGAATTGAATCCGTCAGATTGATCTTCGGAATTAAGCTGGTAATAAAAAATGGCAGCAACAGCCGTCCGATCTTCAAGAAATTTGGCGAAGTACGGTTTTTGGACCAAGGATGGAAGTTGAAGAAAATCGGTTCAGATTTATAAGTAGATAAAGCTATAGACAAATACGAGGTGTGTTCAATAAAAGTTGAATTGGGCTACAAGCATTCGATTAGCGTTTTTGTTTTAATATTGGCAAACTTGTCTCGAACGTATGTTCTTACTTGAGTTTGTTTCCGAGAGGCATAACAGTTAGACGTGTTTGGTTGTTCGGCGGTTATCTGCTATTGGAAAAATGTGTATCAAAGAATTTTCGTAAAATTTTGTAACTAGTAGAGAAGTTGCAGAGGATGTCGGTACAAGGGTTAGCCCATGCCATAATTTCTTTTCGAAAATTTTGGTTCGTTATTGCTTGATTGTGATTTTGTTGGCCGAAAGAAATGCCGTAATCATGCCTTAGCCACCATAATCACCAGATTTTGACCCCAGCAAATTTGTTCTGTTCCCAAAATTGAAGAGATCCATGATTAAGGAGATAAAAACCCGAATCGCTGAGAGATTACAAGGTCATACCCAAAAGTGCATATCAGGAATGCTTCGCGGATGAGAAAACAACGCTGCCACAAGTGTGTTCTATTTGAAGGGGAATACTTTGAAGGGAACAAAATAGAAATTAATGAATACATATTTTTAAAAGAAAAAATAAATTTTATCATTTCATTTGAACAGACCTCGTATGTTCATCTGATTTTTCTGTTTTTATCATTAGAAGCCGCATCTTTTACCCAATCTAAATGAAATTTAGTACGGATTAGTTTTTTGGACTAAGAAAGGATATTATTGGCATTGAAGACAATCGGTTCAGATAAAGATAGAGCTCCCACAAATGATTGTATGTTTTTAGCTGTAGAAGCCTCAAGTCACATCAATTATTGTTGAAATTTGACACAATTTAATTTTTTGGTCGGACGCTATTAAAAGTAAAGAAAATTAATTCAGATTAAAAAACAGCTCCCATATATAGGTTCAACCGATTTTACCAAAAATAGTGAAATATTTTAACAAATTTTAATATGACATTAGTTTTACAATAAAAGTAAATTTAGAGCCCGTCCAAGATGGTCCACAAACCTATTTTAAGTTAGCATTGAAAGTTGGCCAAATTAACACGCCCCTTTTAATCGTCCCATACGAATGTACCATTACGCCCACTTTTGGTATTCTTGTCTTACCGTTAATACTATATATTTGCACGATCTCACTTAAAACCAATACTTATGAGGGCGACCGCAAAACTAACTGGCCTGGCACATTTTCCGTTTTACTAGCAACTTTTTTTTTTGTTTTTTTAAAGCAATCTATTATAAGCCATCTGTCAAAATTTCCGAAATATTTTATGATTATTTTCTTTGTTACAGGTGATTGAAGTAAACAAGTTTTATAATTTTTGAAAAATGGAAAATAAAGAGTTTCGTGCGGTAATTAAACACTTCTATGTGAAAGGTTATACGCCACAATTAATCAAAGATGAATTGGATTCTGTTCATGGTGATAATGCACCATCATACTCCACCGTGAAATCCTGGGTTCAACAATTTAAAATGGGTCGTTCAAGTACGGAAGATGAACAACGCTCTGGAAGACCGAAAACTGCTACTACTATTGAAAACATTAGAAAAATATTTAATGAAGTGACTAAAGATAGACGAATAAAGCTCAGAGAACTTGCTGATATTGTTAAAATACACGAAAAATAAGTTTGGAGTATTTTACATGATGAACTCCACATGAAAAAGCTATCCGCAAGATGGGTGCCGCGTTTGTTGACTTTGCCCCAAAAAATCGTCCGTTGGACCAATTCCGAGGAGCTTTAAGCGATTTATCAGCGTAATCCAATAGACGTCTTGCGCCGATTCATAAATGTTGATGAAACATGGATCCATCACTACATCCCAGAATGCAAAGAACAGTCAAAACAATGGATAGAAGCTGGTAAAAGTTATCCCAAGAAGGCGATAACTGTTAAGTCAGCAGGGAAAGTAATGGCCACAGTATTTTGGGATGCAAGGGGTATAATATTTATTGATTATCTTGAGAAAGGAAAAACTATAAATAGTGAATATTATTGTGCATTATTGGATCGGTTGAGTGAAGAAATCAAGATAAAAGGACCGCATTTAGAGAAAAAAAGTTCTTTTTCATCAAGATAATGCTCTTTCACACACTGCATTTTTAACTCAACAAAAACTGGCCGAATTACGATTTAAAATTGCTCCGCATCCACCATATAGTCCAGATTTAGCTCCTTCTGATTATTTCTTGTTTCAAAATTTAAAAAAATTTCTCGTGGCAAAAAATGTTCGTCCAATAGCGAGGTTATTGCTGAAACTGAGGCATATTTTGAAGGTCTTGATAAATCTTATTTTTCGGATGAAATTAAAAAACTTGAAAAACGTTTGATGAAGCGTATTGAGTTGGAAGGAGATTATGTTGAGATTATAAATAATAATAATTCCAAAAAAAAATACGGTTCTTTTTATGTTAGGCCAGTTACTTTTGCGGTAGCCCTCGTATAAACTAAGTTATAAGGCAAACTTGGTGACAAAAATTTAAACTTCTAGTCGTACCCCCATAGTGCATTGTGAACACCTTAATATTTTTAAAACAGCTTTGTACTCGCATATGAAAAAAGTAGCTGACACGCCCCATTCTGGTACCTCCATTCACCATTGCGCCCTTTATTGCTAGTCATCCTAACCCAAAATCAAAACATACTCGTAAGAACAAAATTATAAGGTTTACTTGTTGACAACTTATTGAATTCCCACACAAATTATCCTGTTTTAGTACAGATTAGAATCCGAACTCCATAATATTTTTATAACGGCTTTATATGCGCTTACGAAAAGAGTGGTTGACACGACCCAATCTGGTAATTGTGCAAATGCACCGATCTGTCCTCGTTGGGTATCCGCATGATAACTTTAATATTATCCATGCGATTCTGCTGAAAATTAGAAAATTGATTATACTCGTATTTAAGGCTAGCTGACTAAAGATTGGAGCCTTATCCACGCCCTTTTCCTTTCACACAAATGATACTATACGAGCGTAGATTGAAACCCACACAACTCAATGCATATATGTTTATTTTATTCTTGTACGCGCGTAAAAAAATTTATGCCACGCCCCATACTAGAACCTCCCACACAAACTACTATTTCATCAAAATAGGAGCTATTCTGGCTATGGAGGACAGAACGACCGAAAATAAAGTGGAACCTTGAAACCTTTGGTAGAAGTGCAACAATCCACGTTGCCTTGGCAAACCATACCGAATATTTTGTGATCTTGATGACATATGTAACTTTGACATCTACTGTAATTAGAGTGTTCAAAACAAAAGCCGACGTTCCATTTTTATGTCCAAACTCGACAGTCGGATTCTCAAAAATAGCTAAAACCCGACATGTCTGTTTACCCGGTTTTTGCATTGCATTGTAAAGCAAACAAAATTCATAATTAATCATAAAGAATGGAATACGGTCTTACAAAAAATTGTTATGCTACAACCACCTTTAAGTACTCGTATACCGATCGACTCAGAATAGCCAGTTGATTGCTACTGTTCATCTAAAGCTTCATTTCAAGCTACAAGTCGCAAATGTTGTCCAATCTTCATGAAATTTGTGTAGAAGTAAGTTTTTCTGGACAAAGGCAGATGCTGTTGACTTTAAAGCAAAGAAGTTTAAATTTAGAAACAGCTCCCACATATATGTTTAACTGGTTTAATCTCTTTAGTTCTAGAAGCCACATAGTACGAGGGCGACCGCAAAAGTAACTGGCCTAACATAAAAAGAACCGTTTTTTGGAATTATTATAATTTATTTTTCAACATAATCTCCTTTCAACTCAACACACTTCATCAAACGTTTTTCAAGTTTTTTAATTCCATCCGAGAAATAAGATCTTTCAAGACCTTCAAAATATGCCTCAGTTTCATCACTAACCTCGCTATTGGACGAAAATTTTTTGCCACCGAGAAATTTTTTTAAATTTGGAATAAGGAAAAAATAATCAGAAGGAGCTAGATCTGGACTATATGGTGGATGCGGAGCAATTTCAAATCGTAATTCGGCCAGTTTTTGTTGAGCTAAAAATGCAGTGTGTGAAGGAGCATTATCTTGATGAAAAAGAACTTTTTTTCTCTAAATGCGGTCGTTTTATCTTGATTTCTTCACTCAACCGATCCAATAATGCACAATAATATTCACTATCTATAGTTTTTCCTTTCTCAAGATAATCAATAAATATTATACGCCTTGCATCCCAAAATACTGTGGCCATTACTTTTACTGCTGACTTAACAGTTTTCGCCTTCTTGGGACCGCTTTTACCAGCTTCTATCCATTGTTTTGACTGTTCTTTGCATTCTGGGATGTAGTGATGGATCCATGTTTCATCAACAGTTATGAATCGGCGCAATAACTCTATTGGATTACGCTGATAAATCGCTAAAAGCTCCTCGGAAGTGGTCCAACGGGCGATTTTTTGGGGCAAAGTCAACAAACGCGGCGGATAGTTTTCGGATAGCTTTTTCATGTGGAGTTCATCATGTAAAATACTCCAAACTTGTTTTTCGTGTATTTTAACAATATCAGCAAGTTCTCTGAGCTTTATTCGTCTATCTTTAGTTACTTCATTAAATATTTTTCTAATGTTTTCAATAGTAGTAGCAGTTTTCGGTCTTCCAGAGCGTTGTTCATCTTCCGTACTTGAACGACCCATTTTAAATTGTTGAACCCAGGATTTCACGGTGGAGTATGAAGGTGCATTATTACCATGAACAGAATCCAATTCATCTTTGATTAATTGTGGCGTATAACCTTTCATATAAAAGTGTTTAATTACCGCACGAAACTCTTTATTTTCCATTTTTCAAAAATTATAAAACTTGTTTACTTCAATCACCTGTAACAAAGAAAATAATCATTAAATTTTTCGGAAATTTTGACAGATGGCTTATAATAGATTGCTTTTAAAAAACAAAAAAAAAAAGTTGCTAGTAAAACAGAAAATGTGACAGGCCAGTTAGTTTTGCGGTCGCCCTCGTACATCCAAGATTTGAGTCATATAGGCTCATTTTTGATATACTTCTCGTACAAATGGTTCGGGGGCCCAAAAAATGTCTTCCAAATACATGGACATTTGGCTTTAAAATATCTATAGAATTTCATAACAAAGCTTAAAATACAATTATTTTTGCAGTATGGCTTAATCGCTAGACGGGCACCATGAACTTTTCAAAACACGGTTTTGTAAAAAACCTGAAATGCCGCTTTTTTGAAAAGCCTGGGTTTTCGGACACTCTAGCTGTAATATACTCGTACTATAGAAGAAAATTATTATTTCCAACTGAACAGCATTTATGGTAATGTTTTCAATGATTATTAAAGTCCTTGTGAGTTAAAAAATTAGGTTTGCGGCAACATGCAATGCGCGCTTCTTCGTTCCCACAAACAGAGAGACGGACATCGCTAGATCATCGTACATTTGTACACAGATTATAAATATTTAAACATTTAAAGGTCGCAGATTAACAGGTGTTACCAACGAAATGACACTGTTAAAATACCATCCATTCCATTGTAAAGAATATAAAATTTAAAATAAATAATATGCTTATGGGATATTGTTATGAATTGGAAATCTATAGCAAATAAAGGCCTTTAGCAGTTGTAAATATCCCTTGGTTCCCACACTGTGTAGTAATGAGGTGCAAACTTCCCTTTTGAATTTTAGCTGTATGTATAAAGGCATACACTTAGAGAAAGATATTCGTGTCTAGCAGATTTCTGTAAAAATTATTTTCGCTACAAATTCACAGCCAGTTCAGAAACAAATTCCTTCTCTCCTAAAGCCAGTTCAGAAACACATTTCTTCTCTCCTTAAGTAAATTAAAATCTGTGATCAAGATTGAAATTAATATGAAACTTCTTTAGCTTCTTTGTTATTATCGCAACAATTTTTTATTGGAATTTTCCGAACACTATTTTTTATTTTGTTTGTATAATTGGCCCTAATTTTCTTCGTAAATATCTGAGCTCCACGTCTCATTTACAGTGTCTCGCATACGATTTAATTCGATGAATCTAAACATTTTCTTTGAGTGCATCACATTTCAGAACCCAATGCCCTACAATGTCTGGATAAAAATAAAACTTATTCTTATACAATTTCTTTATTTATGCTATTTTTGTTGTTGTTTATTTGTTTTTTCTTTTTTTTTGATACTTTATGTGTTATTTTTAAACTAAAACTAGAGTACCAGACTGTGCGTGCGTGTACTTTTTTTCTAAACATTTTTTTATTTACTGCAAAACAAAAAACGAGAACGAGAGGATGATTGTGCGTTACAGGTTGTTAAAGGTTGTCTTGAAATTGAAAAAGACTTAATATGTGTTAAGCTAATTACGCATTTAACGAAATGTGACACATGTTTGCAGTAGCTTTGTGTGTGAGTTAAAGGGAAAGTGACTTAGGTGGAATGCCCTTACATGTCGGCAAAATTTGTCTTCTAAGTAATTCTTAACAAAAGAATATGAAGTCTCCAAAGGCCAATGTACTTAATTAGATATTAAATAAGAAATGGTAGGCGTGTTTTATTAGTACTCGCTTATTAAACGAGTAAGTGGTCGCTAAGGCGACAACTTCAAGGCTTTACGAGATTTTTTTAATTTCTTTGTACTCGTATACAAGAACTGATTGCCTTTATGCATCATAAATCGTTTGATTTGAAACTTTGTAGAAAAAAAGGTTTTTAAGAAATAATTAACCCAAGAAATAGAAAAATAATAAATGCAATCTTACTTTCAGTACTTACGAGCGCACTTTTTAAAGATGGATAGGGCTAAAACCAATAAATTAATTACAAATAAATTTCCGGAAAAATAAAGAAGATTTTTGAAACACATGCAAAAATTCCGGAACTTTTTTATGTTCCTCCACTACACATTAGTACAGGGTAGTATATAGGAACTAGTTCTGCTACGAGGGCTACTATATATATTTCTGGCCTAATATTGAAAATGCGAATAAAAAGAAGTAATTGGGTGCCAAGTCAGGGCTGTACGGCGGATGACCCATCAATTCGACGTTTTGTCCGGTCAAAAAGACGCTGGTTTGAGCCGATGTGTGAGAGCTCGAATTGTCTTGGTGCACAATGATTCGTCTTCTCTTGATCGTTTTTCGAATTTCTCCGAAGACTTCAGGCAAACAAATTGTGTTGTACCACTCAAAATTGACCGTCCTACGTTGCTCAAGCGGAACAGTCGCCACATGGCCAGTTTTGCCGAAGAAACAGGAGACCATTTGCTTCGAAGTGCTTCTTCCACGAGACAACATTCGTTAGATATGGCTCGTCTTCGAAGACCCACACGGTCGATTTCTGGTTTGTTTCAGGCTCATACGCATAGATCCATTCGTCTCCTGTGTTTTTGGAAGACCAAAAGGACTTCGTCTTTGAGCGAGCGTCGACCACGATTGGATTCATTAAACCAGTTTTTCACAGTGCTATAGTATGGTGCTTTAACGCCATACAAATATTTAAGTTCATTGATGCCCTCTTGTCGTGAGAAATGATCGCACGAAAATGTTCACGAGTTAATTCCATTTTTTTGCCAAATTGATTTTTTCAAGTCACTGTAAACAACACAAATGATGGTCGTACTTCAAAACATTCTGAGTACGTTTATGCAAAAAAATGTCAAAGTTTCCAATGGAAATGTCAGATGGCGACAGGCAACACTAAGTGTTGCGTCGGCCAGAAATATATATAGCAACCCTCGTATTTGTAACATCAAAAGGTGTTTTATTTTAATAAAGGGTGGTCCTAACATAATACACGACATTAATTACGAGTGACAACTAAACGTCAAGTTTTTTGCCCAACATTTTTTGACATTTCTTTGTTTCTTTGTTGACAAATTCAACCAAGGAGAGGTACACAGTTGAGCAGCGCGTTAAGATTTTTTAAGCCTTTTACAAAAATGGGCGTTCAAATCAAAATGAATTTGTGTTTTTTTGGTCAGCATAATCGACAATATGAGTCCTAAATCGGAGGAATTGTGCGCAAATTTCAGCAAACCGGGTCTGTAGGAAATGTAAAAAAACACGTTCTCCCAGTTCGTTCTGCGGAAAACCCTGATGTTATTCGCCATAGTTTGGCAGAAGAGCCCTAAACCTCCGCTCGTCGCCGTGCCCAACAATTGAACACCTTACAAACATCACTGATGTGAATTTTGAATAGATTTTTAAATTTACACGCTTACAAGATTTAATTGACTCAAGAGCTAAAGCCTACTGACCATTCCAAGCGTCGTCAATACGCCGAATAGTTGGTTGAACAGACAAAAGTGAATGCTGACTCTAAAAAGAAAATCAACTTTTACGACGAGGCACCCTTAACCTCGTTAACAAACAGAATTTCCGCCTTTGGGCAAATGAGAATCCACGAGTGACTGTTGAACAGCCGTTGCATCCTTAAAGAGCGACTGTTTGGTGGGGTTTTTGGGCTGGTCATCGGGCCGTACGAGTACTTCTTCGAAAATAAGGCCGGCCAGGGAGTAACCGTAAATGGTGTTCGCTATCGCGAAATAATAGTGGACTTATTATGGACAGAAATTGAGGATATGGAGCTAGACAATATGTGCTTCCAACAGAATAGTGCCACTTGTCACACAGCCAACAAAACATTGACTCTTTTTCGCGAGAAATGCAATGGCTCATGTGATTTAAGCCGTTGGTCTTCTTTCTTTGGTCTTCTTTAAAAGAAAGAGTGTACGTCAATAAGCCAAGAACTATTCAAGAGCTAAAGTCTAACATAATTCGCCACATTAGCGACATCGAACCTCTATTATGTCTCAGTGTCAATTAAAGTATGGACCATCGGATAGAGGTATTCTACCGAAGCGGTGGCGAGCACTTGGCCAATATTTTGATTCACACATAATTGTCATAGATCCATCTATCATAAAATATATGGTCGCTTATAAATTTGGTCGCTTATAACATTCTATGGCAAATTTAAGCAGAATCGAACTCAATATGTGTTTTCTAGAGCTATGCACAAAGAAAAAATCAGTTGGAAATCGGATCGAACAACAATAACTCGGTTATAAAGGGTGGTCCAACTAAAACACTAGATGTTAATTGTAGATGAAACAAAAAGTTTTCAGAGGAGTATCTTAGAATTTATTATGATAGAAGGATCTATGACAATTATGTGAGAAACGAAATATCGGCCATGTGATTGCCATCTGAAGTATCAAATTAAATCCTAGTTTGCTCAAATTTCGCATGTTAAGTTAAGACTGACATATATAGGTTTCTTCCTCTGGTGTAATAAGATCCTACAGGTCCACGTTTTATATAGACCCCATGCATAGGTCTTTCTTTTTAATGTCGCGCCGTTCTAGAAGCCATGGCCATGTCTCTCATAGTACCCATGAAAATTTCGCTCCCGATTTGAGCATCAGCGATTCCACAAGTCATATTTGACGTTCGATATTAGTCAAATTAAGAATAGTGTTTAATACTTCTTCAGTTAAACAACATCCTATTAAGGAACAAGGGCAAACTTCTCTCTAATCAATTGTTATTTTTACTGACCGGTACCTACTGTTAAGCGCCGGCTGCGAACGGAAAATGCATTTTGTAGAGAAGTTTTTACATGGATAAAAGGTACGATAAATCTCTAAGTCGCCGGAATTTAAGAGATGGAAAAGTGTTTAATGCAAGTTAAATTTGCTTAGTAAAATTTGACCAAGTCAGTGCATGTTTTAATACATCCCCCATGTACAAGAGCTCTACCAGACACATTTCAAGGCTTGTACATTAGGATGGGCCGATTTGTAAGGACAACAATTTTTTGATATTGTGGCATCGGTTTTTCGAAAGCTTTTGTCATGAGGAAAACAAGTTCCTCTACGGCATATCAAAAAAATCATTTTTTTTGTCTTTTGCTTAACTTTTATTTTTAAGGTTTTTTTATAAGTTAAAAAAAATATTTTTTTTAAATATTACCTTTCCAAGGTGAATTACAATAAATACAAATATACATTGCTACATACAATACAGTATATCATACGAGCGCGTGAGAATAGAAATACGACTGGGAGAATCGAATCCGGGTAAAAAAACGTCAAAATTCAAATTTCGGCGCCTCGAAAATGATTTTTTTAATATGTCGTAGTGGAACTTTTTTTCCTTATGCCAAAAGCTATTGAAAATTCGATGGCACAATATCGATTGCCAAATCAACCCACCCTATTGTACATCACTGATCGTGGTAAAATGAAGCTTGAACTATGACCTTATTGGTCCATGTTATCATAAAGAGCCCATTAAAACAGGCCTTAAATATTTGAGACCCTGTAGCGCCAAAAGTCACATTTTGAATCAAATTTTGGGTAAATTCTGTACAAAAGATATTAGTTTTCTATATTCTGCAGTTGTATGGCGTATCATACGTTGGCCCTGTCCGACGGTAGACTTCTTACTTGTATACTCGCAATGAGCTTTTTTTTTGTTTCTCTAATAGGTGAAACCAATAAATCCATGATATAACCTTGGATTACAGGTCATATCATGTAGTAAGACAATACAAAAGTAGCTTTCATATAATTTGTTTAAAGCTTATAATCGTAAGGGTCGGTTCGGCCCGACTTTATTCCCACGGAAAAACTTAAAAATTGCTTTATTCGAAACTGTGAAGTCCTTTAAGTGAATGAACGATATGTAAATATGTAGTATATAAGTACATATATACATACATATGTACATTTGATTTTTTTTGAAAACTTTCATGCATAACATCATTCCATTTCTTTGATTGCCGCTACAATATTTACTAAATACTTTTCGTTTATATTGACTTTCTTCATATGTGTAAGTTTGTATGTCGTTTATCATAACATGCCAATATTTGCCAACATCCGTTCCCAAAAAAATATTATTTCTGCAAACATCAGAATAAACTGCAGGAAATTTGTATTTTTCTTTTTTTTTGTATTGAAGTTAAAGTCAAGCCTTATCTAATGTTGCAACAGTTCAGAGTAAATAGCTGTCAAATTGAAAGCGATCAAATTAAAATACTGTTGGGTGGCTTACTTAGGTGTGTCTAAGTAATTTGGGGAAAAAAGTGCTGGTTGCTGATGGAAACCGTTGAGTGACAGTTTTAGGACGTTGTGTGTAAAGTTTGCATTATTTTTTTTTAAGCTATTAGCTGTGTTCTTTTGATATTAATAAACTAACAATTGTATGGAAGTCACTTGGTTAGCAAGCTAAATAATCTTGTAAAATTACGCAAATCCCACAAAAGTATTGACAACGCAAAACTTGGCAGTATTGTGCAATCAGCTGTTGCAGAATATCACAAATAACACACGTCAGATTGTCAAGATTTTTTCAATAATGGCATAAAAATTACCAAGTGCTATGTGGTGTGGAGACAAAATACTAATGTCCATATACGAGTACTAGTAGTTAAACACATGAAAAAGAGTTACCACACTTATTGTTCCAACAATAAATCAAACATGACACACCCTGCTTTTTAAAAGCAGATGTAAACACAAACAAGTTAACTTAAACTCATAGTTAAAAGACATTTTACAGATAAAAGGAAGCAATTGTTTCATTAAAGTGGTGTTTTCTGTAAAGATTCAATACGGGATTTATTCAGTCTTGTGAAATAACGCAAATCCCGCAAAAGTATTGACAACGCAAAACTTGGCAGTATTGTGCAGAATATCACAAATAACACACATCATATTGTTAAAAAATTATTTCAATAATGGCATAAAAAGTACCAAGTGCTATGTGGTGTGGAGACAAAATAGTAATGTCCATTTGTGACAGCGCATAGAGAAAGGGACCTAAGGGTAAAAAAAAATCAATTTTCACTTTTTTTGATGTGGACAACATCTGAGCATCGAATGAGACCGATCCCATTCCCCAAAAGTGTTCCCTCCCAGAGATATGCGCGTTTTATGAAAGTGATGGTACACCAAAGATACACGTATTTAAATCTTTAACATGGCTCTCCTGAACAAATCTGGTTTTTACACTTAGGTCCCTTTCTATTTTGCGCGTCACATATACTAGTAATTAAACATATGAAAAATAGTTACCACACTTACTTTTCCAACAAGAAATCAAATATGGCACACCCTGCTTTATAAAAACATATGTAACAAATTACAAATAAAACAAAAGTTAATTTATTTAATAATAGTGGTGTTTTCTGTTAAAACTCGATACGGTTTTTATCCAGTCTTGAAAAAAAACGCAAATCTCGCAAAGTTTTGACAGCCCAAAACTTGGCAGTATTGTGCAATCAGCTGAATCTCACTAAATGTAAATAACACGTCAGATTGTCAAAAAATGCTAAAAAGCACCTATGTGGTGTGGAGACAAAATATAGGATGAGCCATTTCAAATTTTAAATTTTAATCGCCTTTAAACAAAAAGTACTGACAATTATTGCGCCACATACATGTCACATGTATTCGTAGAACATTTGAACATTCTATCTCTAAGACAGGAATGCTCTTTTTGTCCTTTTCTCGAAATGGCGAAGAAAAGTGAATAAATTAGTCCTTTTCAACGGAAGTTTGAGTATTTTTATGTCCAACAAAAATGTTGTCCAATTAATATCAGTTGGGGCAAGTCCTTTTCTTAATGAAATTGTATAAATGTTTTTAAAAAATTTTCGTTGTTGGTTAAAGTGTTCTACTAGTATATTACAACTAATATTTTTTAAGATTTACTGTCTCTTTTCGTCCTTTAAAAATATATACTTTTTTTAAATAAAATGTAATAAATAAGGTTTGTTCAAGATGAAAACGAAAATCGCCACGACGGGGCGAATTGAAATAAATTTTTGTCCACCCATTTAAAAAAAAAACGGCAAAAGTATATATTTTTTATCACATCTGTAGCCAATACATCAAGCATTAATTTGAGGTTTTTTAAGTCACATTAACCCTTAAGTAGCTGGAATTATTTAGGTTTAAAATTCCACTGTACTTTCCTAAAATAATATATTATGATCAGCTACATTTTTTATCTCACCAACAATCTATAACAACAACATGTACAAATTTAGTTCTAATAATCATCTAAATTAGTTAGGGTTTACGATAATTTGTTTTTTAGCCGACACTGTCAGTTCCCACTACTGAAAATTGCCGTGTACCATCCCAGCAAACCAAACCTTCAGAATTCGGTCAGAATTCTGTACGCCAATCGGCAAAATGTTCCAATTTCTTTCCGAGTTCGTAACGAAAAACATATGAGAGGGTTGACAAAAAATCTGAACTACTTCTCTGAAAAAAAATCCTCAGACAAATCGAACAGAATTAGTAACGATTTCGGTAAGAATTCTCAATAGAGTTCAGACATTGTTCATAATGTTACAACATTGAACACACCCATTTCAATAGTAGAACTGAACATACCCCGTTAATGTCATATGGATTTTGAAAGCTAACCTCAATAGCGTTAGTCTGTAACGGGATTTTAAAATTGTTCATCATGGAGTGGCCAGATAATGAGAATCGTATCGCTGTAATAGCGCTTTTCAAGTGTGAAATGAAAAAAGCGAAATCAAAACGCTCCCACTAGGGATTAGCCGCATGTTCGTCTACCGATACATAAAACTGTTTGAGGAGACTGGAGATGTAAAAGACCGCCACCGGTCGGGCCGCCCACGCTCTGTCCGAACACCGCATTTCATCATAGCCGTTAAATCAAGAATTTACAGAAATCCGCTCCGAAAACAGGAAATCATGGCCCGTGAGATGAATATCACGCAAAAGTCCATGAGTCGAATCATTAAAAAATACTTGGAACTTGGGGCTTTCAAACGACGTACCGGACATTTATTGACTGCAGCTTTAAAAAAAAATAGGATTTAAAAATTCAAACGTCTTTTGGCGAAGCACGCTGATAACTTGCACAGAAAAATTTTGTTCACCGATGAAAAAATTTTTACCGTTCAGGAAAAATTAAACAAGCAAAATGATAGAGTGTATGCGTGGTCAACTAAGGAAGCATCTGAACTGATCCCAAGGGTGGAAAAGGGTCATCACCCAGCTTCAGTCAGGGTTAGGTGGGGTGTCCCTTACGATGGGGTCACTGACCTGCATTTCTGCGAACAAGGAGTAAAAACATCGGCCAAAGTTTACCAAGAAACCGTTTAGGAAGCTGTTGTGAAGCCTCTTAACAATTCCCTGTTCCAAAACCAGCCATGAACTTTCCAGCAGGATTCTGCGCCGGCCCATAAAGCTAAAACGTCCCAGGCCTGGCTTCGAAACAATTTGCCAGCGTTCAATTCCTCTGAAGAATGGCCCTCAGGCAGTCCAGATTTGAACCCATTGGATTACAAATTAATGACGGTTTTAGAGGACAAGGTTTGTCCTCTAAGTAATCTATAACTATTCTGTCATATGTTTTCAAACTGCACCGACAAAAAGAATTCCCGATTCGAGGTTCTAAAATTCTAGAGGTCACCAATTATATACAGCCTATGTTTTCTTACCGGCCCACACGAAACATTCCCGATTTGAGGTTCTGCCACTCCAGAAGGCACCAATTATATACAATCTTGCTTAAATGTTACCTGTTGAACCAGTATTCACTCAAGTTGAAAGTAGACTATATTGGACTATATCAGTGCAAGCTTTACTGTAGCCCCCAGGCAAAGGTTCCTCCCGATTTAATATCTAGCGACTTAACAAACCACACATACTTTAAAAATTAAGTACAGTGCGCTATGAGTGATATTTAAGCAAGCCTGGAAACATTAAATCATATCGGTCCATGAATATAGCCACCTTACAAAGCCCCTGATCCTATTTTACCTCTGATCTTACCCAAATTAGTGTAGACAATTCTAGTAGTTTTTAATGTTCTATTAAACATTTTGATGCATATTGTAACTTAGCTTTAATAGGCCTCCGATGGGCTTCGAATTACATGTCAATAAAGACATTACAATGAAACAAAAATTGGACCATTTTGGTCAAAGGTTCTAGATTTGAGACACTTCCGATCATGCAAAATTTGAGACCTGTAACCTACCCCGATGAAATGGGACCAAACCGGTCAATGTTTTCATACAAAATCTATCCAATCCCTTTCTAAATTTTTACATTTTTTACCAGATGTTTGTAAAATATCATAGAAAAGCGATAAGTGTTCGTTTAGTGGTATAGGATATTATAAAGTCTGGTCGGTACATTCAATGTATATCGCGACAATATGGAGTCTCGACTTGAGCACAACATACGAATATTTTATTTTAACCACATTTACTATACTTTTTTTCGTTTGCTCAGGTATTTTTTCCATTTACTCATATTTGCAGCGTGACATTTAATGATACGCATAGCACTTCCACTTCTGCTATAAGTCGCAGCATATCCTTGTTGCTGCTGTTGTGGCCACGATTCCAGTGAGAATGAGGATGTGGTGTCAAGCATCAAATAATGGGTTCACTTTTATATGAGAACTCGTCCAAAAGTGTAATGACATCATACCAATTCGAATGATAGTCAGAGGCGTATGCAATGGATGATATTTTAAGTGTGCAGGAACACTACTTAAATATTAGGCGTGTTCGATTGGTATTCGCTTATTAAATTCTAAGGCGATAACTTTTAAACTTTACGAGACACTTTTGAATTATCTTTGTATACAAAAACTAATTGACTTTATGCATTGTAAATCATTTGCTTTGGATATTTGCAATTTTTGAAAAAGAAGTTATTCCAGATATACTACTCGCTTAAGGTTTTACCTGAAAGACTCTCTTCCAACAAAATTTATTTACTTAAAACAAACTAGTTTTAACGAAAATTGTTTATAAACTCTTGTCCAATGGTGTGAAGTTATCGCGCTAGTGACCTTCTAAGCTAGTGGCCAATAGAACACGGCCATTTACTCGACAACTTGTTATACGCAGAAAGAAATACCAAACTTAAAATTGCAACAAAAAAAGTTGTTAAAAAAACTAATATCAGCCAAATAATAGTTTTGTTAAGTTGTAGAAATTTTTAATTAAATTTTAAGAATCAAAAAATATGAATTTTTAATTAAATTCAAAAATCGAAAAAATAGCCACAGTTTATTCTTTTGAATGAAAAATTTATCAAAATAAGGTATTATTTTGGAAAAATTTGTTATTCAAAAATTTTTATTGCTTGCTATTTTTATACTTTCCAGAGTTCACGCGTGTGTCGGTAGTGAAAAGGGTGATGGTTGCGCTTTTTTCCAACTAAATAATGATTTTAACTAAATAACGATTAACCAAAAGCATGTGCGAGGGGTTGTTTTTCATTGTGTTGACTATGTTCGGTGCAAAATTCTACAGTTAGCAATTCTCGTTAAATATACGTAGCTGCCTGTTCCTATGTCTATCCGCTGGTCATATTTAAAGCACAATAAGGAGATAACATACACGACATTCTTATTTTAAGCAATCCGTTGGTGACGTCAGACGACTCCTCAGTACCACTTCTAAGTTTATTATGCCGATGGCTTGGAATTTTTTTTATTTTTGAAAGAGTGAATAACTCCAGAAGCTAATTAGATCACGTTTGTTGTTGTTTGTCGTATGGGGAAGGAAAAGTAAGTCAGCGAAGTTAAAGCAAACACATCACATTCTGGTAGTGACACGTTCCGTGTTGAGATATGCTACAAGTAAAGGGTGATCCATCAAGAGGTATTTTTTCAGAACAAAAAAATATAAAAATTCAAATCAAGTGTGGAATCTTTATTGTTAAATTAAAAGGACATTTTATGGCATTTATTTTTTGAAAATAATTACCTTCAAATGTTGGCAACTGTATTATGGAAATGAGCGTTCGGTGATAAACGGGAAGATCCGCTGTTTTCGACCGAAATTTTCTTCAGTGATGAGGCCCATTTCTGGCTAAACGGCAAAGTCAATAAACCAAATTGCCGCATTTGGGCTGAAGAGCAACAAGAAGAGGTTCAAGAGGCGCCAGAGAAAACCAGGGTTTGGCGCGGTTTATAAGCTGTGTGTGGTGGAATCATCGGTGCATATTTTTTCAAAAATGATGATGGCCGGAACGTAACCGTAACTGGTGCTCGCTATCGCGCCATGATATCGATCTTTATGCTACCTGGCACTTGGTTTCAACAGGACGGTGCCACTAGCCATACAGTTGCTCAAATAATGGATCTATTGAGAGGTCATTTCGAAAAGCAACTAATTTCACGTTTTTGACAGGTGAGTTGGTCGCCAAGATCGACCAACTCACCTCTCACACCTTTAGACATTTTTTTTTGCGGCCAAAATTTGTAGGATATTATATTCAAAAAATAAACGCCATAAAATGTCCGTTCAAATTACTAATAAATATTCCACACTTGATTTAAATTTTTATATTTTTTTGTTCTGAAAAAATACTTCTAAATAGATCCCCCTATATTTACGATGTCAGATGTTGCATCTCTAAAAAACGCATAAAACTTATTATTCCGGCTCAATATTATACTTAGTAGGGACATAAATACTGTTACGACATTGAACACACCCATTTCAATTGTAGAACTGAACATACCCTGTTAATGTCATATGGGTTTTGAATATCACGCAAAAATCCATGAGTCGAATCATAAAAAAAGACTTGGGACTTGGGGCTTTCAAACGACGTACCGGACATTTATTGACTGCAGCTTTAAAAAAATAGGATTGAAAAATGCAAACGTCTTTTGGTGTAGCACGCTGATAGCTTCCACAGAAAAATTTTGTTCACCGATGGAACAAATTTTTACCGTTTAGGAAAAATTTAACAAGCAAAATGATAGAGTGTATGCGCGATCATCTAAGGAAGCATCTGAACTAATCCCAAGGGTGGAAAAGGGTCAACACCCAGCTTTAGTCATGGTTTGGTTGGGTGTCGCTTACGATCACTGACCGGCATTTCTGCAAACAAGGAGTCAAAACAAACGCCAAAGTTTACCAAGAAACCATTTTGGAAGCTGTTGTGAAGCCTCTTAACAATTCCCTGTTCCAGAATCCTGCTTTGCAGCAGGATTCTGCGCCGGCCCATAAGGCTAAAACGCCCCAGGCCTGGCTTTGAAACAATTCTTTTCCTCTGAAGAATGGCCCTCAGGCAGTCCAGATTTGAACCCATTGGATTACAAATTGTGGACGGTTTTAAAGGACAAGGTTTGTCACAAAAGATACCCCAACATTGGATTTCTTAAGACTGCTTTGGTTCGACCTGTGGCCAATTTTCCAATGGACGAGGTTCGTGCAGCTATTGACGATTGCCCAGTGCGACTTAAGGCGTGTGTAAAGGCAAAAGGCGGACATATCGAATAAGTAGATTCTTTTTGGATACAATATACATCAATAAATATATTAAAAAGTATTTGGTCCAGTACTTGGTTCAGTACTTTTTATTTTACATCATAAAACGTGTGTAACAGTATTTATGTCCCTACTAAGTAAGTATAGAATGTAGAATAGTGTTGCATTTCATCATTAAACAACGTTTACAAATCGTTTAACTTAATTACGAAAATCCATGTTCTGTGAGGAATGTGTTTCGTGCACTTCGTTCAACTTATGATCAACATAATCGGCCAACATTTCTGGCTCAATGGGTATGTAAACAAGCAAAATTGCCGGACGAAAGGCAACAAGAAGAGGTTCAAGAGCTGCCACTTCATCAAGAAAAAACAACGGTTTGGTTTGTGGGCCGGTGGAATCATCGGTCGAATGAGTCATGGAAAATTAGACTCAACGGATAGACCATCTGAGACGTCGGTTTGGTTTGTGGGCCGGTGGAATCATCGGTCGAATGAGTTATGTAAAATTGGACTCAACGGATGGACCATCTGAGACGTCGCCGCGGCCAACATTTGATAGATATAATTTTCAAAAAATAGGCATAATCTTCCAAAGAATGTCCTTTCAAAGGAAAATAATCATTCCCATTCAATTTGAATTTACTGTGTTTTTTTCTTTAAACAAGTAGGGAGCCTCAAAATTAATAACCCGTTCGAAAACGACCATAATATAAATTAATATTAATAAAAATAAATTATTCAAAAATTTCCCAAAACATGTAAATAAAGGAAGAATACTTTAAAATATGCGACTATGAGTGACGATGGACTTTGGAGGAGTGACGATGAACGTCAGTCCTCAAAAAACAATTTGTTATATTATGTACACTTTCTACATTTATTATCAATAAGGGTGACTAAAAATGTTTATTTTTAGTCACCTTAGTCAGAAAACCGCTAAAAACATTCTGAAAAAAATGCTAGAAAAAAGCTTAAAGGTAAATGCCAAATTTTCCCGCTAATTAATGATAAACTAGCAAGAAAAACTACATTGGTAACACTGGTTTTAAGGAAGATCTGTAGCTTATCCCGGCTGCTTGTTAATTTTTTGCCCAAACTTTGTTTATACACTCCTCAGAATTATCCCCCTTCGGAAAAGGATATGACGCTTCTGCTCTGCTTCTTACTTCATTCATGAAATACGACTACATGCTCCTTCTCATATGTACTCGTCGCATACCGCACATGCAACCATTCACAACAATTACCACGAAAGGAACTGGTTTTTTTCCAGTTTATTTCTTTTTATACGACCAACTATGTCATCTCCAAAGGACAATAATGACGCATGTTAAGGAAGAATTTCGCTATAATTATTGTGAATTCAGTGAAAAGCACTAAAAAATGCTCATGCCAAGGATATGACAGAGTAACACGCAAATTTCGCTAAAGAGTTAAAAAAGCGAAAGGATTTACGGAAGCAATGTTTGTATAGAGAAAATAATGACTGAACACTTGCATATGAGTACTCGCATATTGAGGTAGGACTTGGCGGAAAAATTTGTATACTAAACAGTCATAGCCCTACAAATTACACATTTTTCTAGAAAAAAATAAACTTTCACAACTGCAATTAACTAGCGAAACCTTTTTCATGATTCAAAATTTTAATAGAATTAAAATTTTTTTTGATAATTTGGTGACCGATTTCGAAACAAAAACTGTGCATTGATTAGGTTTAGGCCAAGGACAAACCCGATTGATTAAAAATTGTGCATATAGCGTTTGGCAATGCTGCCTGTATCATTTAAAAGATTTATGGTGCGATACACAAACGTTTTATTCACTTTGAAATGGCGCCGCTCACGAACAATATCTGGTTGTGTTTATTGAGCTAAATAAAGGGTGCTACGATATTAATTGTGAGTTGAGAGGTTGCTATTTATATTTCAGGTCCTGACAATACTAGTGTTCCCAGATGCAAACTGTAACTTCCAATGGAAACTTTGAAATTTTTTAGCATACTTCACTCGGAACGTTTTGTCATTTGAGGGCGAATTTTTTTTTTTACAGTTTGTTGAAAAATTCGTCCAGGCAAAAAAGGAATTATCCCGTGAACATTTTCGTGGGATGATTTTTTACGATTTTCGGCGTGGGATATCTAGGCAAGAGAGTTTAAATCAACTTGTTTCGACTTTTGGCGATAAAGCACCATTAAAAACTAATCGCCGGTACCAAGAGTTCAGTCTCGGACGCCGTTCGCACCAGAATAAATTTCGTGAAGGACCTCCAACTTCGGTCACTTTGCCAGAAATCATCGATGCTGTGCGTGAACTGATAAAGCAAGACCGACATGTGACATACCGGAAGATTGAAGCATTCTTGGGCATTGCATAAAGAAGTTATTGCATGTTCATTTGGCCGTGAAAAAAATGTGTTCTCGTTGGATCCCACATAATTTGACGAATGCTCAAAAAAAGGCTCGTATGGATTGGTGCAAAGAGATGTTGAAAAGTATAACTCTGGTAGCAGTGTAGAACAGTGTAGAACATTGTCACTGGAATCATGAATCTAGCTCAAAGGCAGTGTATAACATTGTCACAGGTGACGAATCATGAATCTAGCTCAAAGGCAGTGTATAAAATTGTCAATGGTGACGAATTATGTATCTATGCACATAAAATCGAAACAAAACAGCAATCGACCGTATGGGTCTTTCAAGACGAACCAAATCCAACAAAAGCTATTCGTGGAAGAAGTACATCGAAGCAAATGATTGCGTTTTTTTCGGTATAACCGGTCATGTTGCCACAGTGCCGTTAGTGGAACGAAGGACTGCCAGTTCTGAGTGATATCCAACCATCTGTTTGCCAACAGTGTTCAAAGAAATGAGGAAAGATAATAAGAGAAGACGAATCATTTTTCTTCACGACAATGTGAGCTCTCACACATCAGCAGAAGCGATGAGCTATTTGACCACTCAAGATGTCAAATTGATGAGCCATTCACCGTATAGCCCTAATTTGGCACCCAACGACTTCTGAGGAAAGAGGAAAGATAATAAGAGAAGACGGACCATTTTGCATCACGACAATGTGAGCTCTCACACATCAGCAGAAGCGATGAGCTATTTGACCACTCAAGATGTCGAATTGATGAGCTATCTACCGTATATCACTAATTTAGCACCCAACAACTGCTCATTTCCTAGCATCAACAAAAAATTGCGTGGTCAACGTTTTCATCGCCCGAAGCAGCAAGAGTGTATTGATCTTAAAGGAGAATATTTTTAAAAACATTAAAAACCATTTCCAATGATAAATTACTGTGTTTTTAGTGCCGGATCCGAAATATAAATAGCAACCCTCGTGCCAATAACGTAACCCAAACCATGAAATTTTGCCATTGAGACTGCACATGTGTGCACCAGTGCATTATCTTGATGAAATTGTGATCGCGGCACGCATCTTGCAGACAGCTTTCTTAGACCTTACTGGTCATGTAAATTTGGAACCACACTGCCATATGAAATGCGTATGGCATCAACAATCTCACGTACTTTTACTTTTCGATCGGCCAACACCATATCGTGGATATTTTCGACATTTTCGGATGTACTGACCTCACGACGCTGAACGTCCAAAACGTTCAGCTTCATTTGTACTTGTGCGACCACAACGAAAGTCGGCACACCACTTGTTTACCATTGAAATCGATGGTACAGAGTCCCCATAGTATTTATCAAGCCTTTTCTTGCTTTGATTGACGGTTTTTTTGCAAAAAATAATGTTGAGCACTCGAAATTCAGTTTTTTTTATTTTTAACAAAATCCACGAGGTTTTATGTTTTGAACAGCTGTTAAACATAAACTAGCTGACGGAACTCTCTTAAAATTTGACAGTAGTCTATTAACAGTTGGTACTTGATGGGAGCAGTGTTGCATTTCATATAACTACTAGGGAATTTGAAAAAGTCACGAAATTATTTATCTGCCCTAGTAGCACTGTTATCTTAATTTTATGTGTCTTTTTTGATAATTAATTTAATTTTGTTTAATAAAATCTTTATTATGTATTCTTTTAGAGAAAATTAACTTAATTCAAAATTTTAATTGCAAATGCTTTGTCCATTTATCCAACATATTGTGATTTCCTAACATCGCAATTTTCAAATACCATCTTAAGGTAACATTATTGTATTTCTTAATACTCGATTTATATTTTGTATGATTTTATTTTTAATTTTTAATAATTGTTTTATAAAATAAACAGTTGTACCATTCCATTTATCACCGCTTAACCCCTAACCCCTTTTTATGTTTTCACTATTTTAGATAAAATTTTAATTGTTCCAAAATCGTGTGTGCTATTTGTTTTGAAATGTAAAAAATTATTCTTCTGCTTTGTTAATATTCTGACGATATGAATATATTTAAATAGATATCCCCCAAAACATTTTGGAAAATATCTTTGGGGTGACAGTTCAAGGCATTGAAAACATCGAAAATCGCTCACTTTGTTATCCGGTTGTAAATCTTGACAAAAATTGATTTTTGTTTGTTTTTTTATTCCGAAATAAGTCCGTAGTTTTGAATTTGAATAGACTTTTGTTGATCCGTAGCGAACAAAAAGTAGACCGAACTAAAAATGAAAAGAAGAACATTCGCGTCACTGAACTTTATTGACACTACACTACGTGTTTTTTGCGCTCCGGCCGGCGGCGGCGATGACACGTTGTATTTGAACAGATGCGCGACAAATATTTCAATTCGCTTTCACAACATCGACTGTCTGGACACTACAGCTAAAGCCAAACGTACGACGTAGCACTCACTCTCTGTCAGGCAGGCAAAGCATTTCTTTGTCTGCGGTTTAATATCCTTCGTGCTGTTGCCTTCATCCTCTACTGCGCCTTTCTCTTAAAAAAAGTCACTTTGAGTACACGATGAGTGAATTTTAGAGAAAAAATGAGCAAGAGATTGATTGTTTTCTTTTGGGGTTAGCGGTCCTTACTTTCCCTACTCACTTGAAAGACGAAGGACGGCGGTAGTCATGGCAAACGAAAATTGCTCCTTAAAATTTCTGGTTTTGGTTTTCGAATCAATCCACCCTTAGAAATATTTCAACACATAACAATCACAAGGGTTGTGTAAACTGTGCGTTGCCAAGTTTTTCTACCTTTATTATGGAATTGTGATGACACTAGAAAGAGCTCAGACGCAGCGGTTGTTAAACTTAGACAGTTTAGGCTAGGGTGTAGTGACTTACAACAACTTTATTTTCTAATACGTTTGTTTTACTACTCAGCATTGAAGTTGATAAGGCCTTTAAATGAGAGGCCTTTTGTATGCTAAATTTACATCTAAAATTTGGCAAACAAATTGGATGACACTCTAAAAAAATTTCATCCCCTTTAGGTAACACGAAAATCAACATGAATAGTAGGACTTAAGGCGAAGGGCATAAACGTACGGAGCCACTCTTCACTAATAGGATAGATAAAAGGGATTTATCTCGGACGTGTAAACGTGTGATTACTTTTCGGATTGATCAGTCCCACGTCCCTCTAACAAGTTAAAAACAAACGGACCGATGAGGTCTGAGTCCCTCTACACCTATTTCTCTTTTTTTTCTAAAACCCCTTTTGTTGCCTGAATTCTGTGGAAAACCATCTAAATAAAAAAAAAATGTTTTGCTTAGTTCATAGTCAGATTTGAAACCATGTTTTTTTGAATTTTTTGTTTAAAGAGAAACCAAAAGGTTATTCAAAACCCACACGCAGAGAACAGTTTTATTGCCACAACCGATTTTATGCCAACCGAATGTTGGTGGTTGCACGTACTATCCATGTATTCCATCGTTATAACCGAATGTTCATTGGGAAGACAGCAATTTTCAGTGGAGGGAACTGACTCTTTCGGTTGAAGAAAACAATTATCGGTAATCCTAACAGACTAAGATAGTTATTGGAACTGAATTTGTACATGTATTGGTTGTTGTTATAGAGTGTTGGTTATAAGTACATTTTGAAAAAAATTAATATTTTACCAACTAGCAATGGGTCAACTGATCAGAAAACAAATACGTCTTCGGATAGATGTTTTGATAAGCAGTGCAGTATTGCCCCAATCGGAAAAGAATTTGATGAGCTATATAACAATATTTATTGCCAAGCTTTGGGTAGCCGAAACTAGGAAAAAACAAAAGGGGGTTGTTGTTTTGAATAAAAGGAGGTCTGTCTAGAATAAATATCCACAGGGGGCTTAATCCGGAGAATATGGAGAATATTCTGGATTTTTTATCTTTTTTTTATATGTATATATTTCAGAATCGTTTTGAAGCATTTATCGTCTAACTCAAGAAACTTAAACTGTTTGACCAATTATTTTTGTTTTTATAAATTTTTTGGGGATTTCGAAATATATTTTCGTCGAAACATTTTGTTGTGACTAAACCGAATAAATATTTTAGGTTTTTTATGTTGATGTTTTAATAGCTAATATTATGTTACAACAAAGAACTAATCTGTTGCCAGCACTAATTATGGGTACCAAAGTAACATGTACATCACAATTGGTTGGTTGCTATAACCGCCAGTTGTCGCAACCAATAGTTAAACTGAACTCGGTTTGTATAACTGTTTTTAGCTGTAAATACCATGATATGGTAGTTGCAACCACCATACGATATCTAGAACCATGTCACCATCAATACTATGGAATGTTGGTTATTTGAACAGAGATTCGGTTTATCCAACCAAATTTATGATGTAAAATTTTGATGTAAAAAAGTAAGGATAATTTTTTCAAATTTCTGGTTAAATTGGAAAGGTACAACTTTGTCATTTAATAATGGAACACCTTATCATTCGTATGACTACCACAACAGGGTCGGCAGTACCTCAGCTGATCAAACCAATTTCTCAGTACATTTTCGATTGTTTCGGGTCGAATCTCTTCAATGGCAACTTTGATGTCATGTTTCAACGTTTTAATTGTTCCAGAGACAATGGAAGCGTTGAACAAGCATTGCGTAATATTTATCCTTAATGGCTCCCCACGGAAAAAAATCCAAAGGGCTCAAATAACTGCTCTTAGATTTTCAAAAAATTTTCATCTCCTGCCAAACAATTTTCATCCCAATTGGCGAAGCGAAAACGCATCGAATGGTGTTCCATTATTAAAAGACAAAGTTCAACCTTCCAATAAAACAAGAAACTTGAATTTAATTATTAGTATTTCTTTCTACAGCCGATTCAAATTTAAAATTTTTAATGGCCCACCACTTAAGTATAGTGCAGGCAGATTTCAATTCAATAAGAAATTGCCGGCAGTAGAGTATTCCACTAGAAGGAAAAATATCCGAGCTACAGCTCTCTAGACACATTTCCCATCACAGGAACTGGTTGGTTGCTTCCTAGCAAGGGCGAATTCCTGGAAAAAATGCTAGCCAAGAGAAGACGAATCATTGTGCACCATGACAATGCGAGCTCTTACACATCGGCTCAAACCAGCGCCTTTTCGACCGGCCAAAACGTCGAATTGATGGGTCATTCGCCGTACAGCCCGACTTGGCACCCAATGACTTCTTTTTATTCCCGCACATCAAGAAAAAATGCGTGGTCAACGATTTTCGTCGCCAGAAGATGCCGTTGAAGCGTTCAAAAACCATGTTTAGGAGGTGTTTCAATCGGAGTGGAAAAAGTGCTTCGACAATTTGTTTGAGCGCATGCAAAAGTGTATAAATCATACTGGAGAATACTTTGAAAAACAATAAAATCATTTTTGATGATAAATATTCGCATTTTCATTATTAGGCCAGAAATATATATAGCAGCCCTCGTATGATAGTCACGCCTACTAACCATTACACCCTGGCGGCCCACCATTAGAGAGCCTTTTTTACCCTCAAAGACCGGTTGGGATATCGTAGTGAAAGAGAAAATTGATGTGTCTCAAAGAGAACAAAAGTTTGCTTAAAATATGCTAATACTCGTACACCAGGGGGTTGTGCAAACAGAGAGGAATGAGCACATCTTTTGTATGGGGTTGCCAGATGTACTTTTGAGTTAATTTAATTTTGATTTGTAACTTTAAAAACATGACAACGTGAAAGCGGTATATTGTAAACTAGAGAACTTAAAGGAGACGACCGTTCCGCCATAATAGCAATCCATTTTTCAAAGTCAATGCCTAGGATGGTGCGATATTTTATTATTACACCCTGTACTACTCTGTGAAACAGGGTATTTTTGTGTATCAACCTTTAAGTTTGCCGATCGATTCAAAATCATGCGCTGATTCCATTCAACGAGGTCTGACTGTCTGTCCATCTGCTGCTTATCTTAAGCTTCTAATCGATATGGCAGGAGTAAGATTTTGAACTAAGGAGGTACGCTATTGAAATTGAAGAAAATCGTTTAGATTTTTTGTTTTGCTCTAGAAGCCACATATTATACACACAGAGAACAGATTCGTTGCTACAACCGAATTTTTATGCCAACTGAACAATTGAGTTTGCGTGCACCTCGAGTGTTCCATCAGTACAACTGAATGATAGTTGGAACTCTGTAATATTTAGTAGAAACATGCTAAATTAGCCGCTTTGGAGCTGCGATTTGACGCTCTAAGACTCTAAGATAAATATCAAGCAAGCCGTAAGATTGAACCAGAAACCGTCGCCCAGGTTTCGAGAAATTGGTTAAACAGGAAGCGCTTCTGCGAAGCTAGCGGTGGAATTCACATGCGTAAAATTGTGTTTCATAAATAAAGAGAATGTGTACTCTTCCAAACAAATATATTAGTTTTATCATTCTGTCTGTAACACCTTGAAATAAGCATCGGAGACCCAACAAAGTATATATATTCTTGATCCGCGTAGCCATGTTGTCCGGCTGTCCGTCTGTTGAAAACAAGATAGAGCCCGCATGAAAACAGCTAGGGAGCTAAAATTTGGCACAAACATGTGTAGTTAACCTAGCATGATTGGTATTGAAAATGGGCTATATAGCTCTACGGGAAGTTGGTGTTGGAGAACCTCAACCGACACTACCTCATAAAAATTAGTTTTTTATTTGAAAATATCCGTCCAGTTTCTTGAGCAAAATCACTGAAATTTTGCAAATAATAATCTCTATATAGGCGCAATCATCTATGTAAAAATGGTTTAGATTGGGCCACCATTTCTTGTACTTCCCATACAAACGGCCTTATGGGACTTGAGAAATAATATGACTATAATTCACCACAAACTTAACCTATCGAAATGAAATTTTACACATCAAGATATACAACACACTTCTGCGCTGAATTCGGTTGAGATCGGAAAAGTCCTACTGGTACCTCCCACACTAACGTTCTCACGGGCCTTGAAAAATAATATGACAATAACTCACCACACACTTGACCTATCGAAACAAAATTTTCGGAATAAAGATTATTATATAGAACTGACTTTTGCGCTAAATTTGGCTAAGATTGGAAAGGCCCTACTGGTACCTCCCACACAAACGGTCTCATGGGCCTTGAAAAATAATATGACAATAACTCACTACAAACTTGACCTATCGATGATCCAAATTCTGTTGAGATCGGAAAAGTCCTACTGCTACCTCCCACACAAACGGTCTCATGGGCTTTGAGAAATAATATGACGATAACTCACCACAAGCTAGACCTATCGAAATAAAATTTTGCACATAAAGATTTAAATATAGAACACACTTCCGCACTAAATTTGGTTTTCTTTGGGAATCTGGTGGAGGGTTTCCATAGTACGGCACAGCCAAACTTTTTTTACTTGTTTATTTTTAAGATATCCTGATTTTTTTTGCCGAATATTTTAACCCAACGGCCATATTTACCCACATTTATACAAGTTCTTCAAAAACAGGACCAAAAGGACACTCTTAAATTAGAAATATCGAATTTTCGTCTTCGATGACCTCTACCGATATTAACTGGGCAACAATTCTGTAGAACATACAAATTCTTAAAAGTCCCATTAAAGAGTATTTTTCACTTTTTACGAAAAAGAGCAAAAATTATATGCCAAACTTATAGATACGACATTAAAATTTCTACAAAAAAAATCTCCACACGATTTTATCATCACCAAAATTACCTTAAAGTTTTGAACAGTGGTTTAAGAAACTTGTACATGGCTTATAAGCCTCGACCCCTTATAAGCCATGTACAAGCCATGTACAAGTTTTCCTCAGTTGTTTTAATTTTTAAAAAGAAACTTGTACATGGCTTATATCGTAAGCCTCTTAACTGGAACCGTTATGGTTAAATACACACGTAAAAACGCAATTCCTAATCTTGTCGACATAAACCACAATTAAAATTCGAGATAGGAGTTGATAAACCGTGTTACTTTGCTTCTACAAACGCCGATATTAGTTAACTCAGTGCAGCAAAGCTCTCTTAGACATTCTATTTAAGTAAATAATAACTTTACATTTAATAAGAAATAATGATATTTCTTATAATAATATAATACTTTTTATTCTTCACGTTTATTTAATTATAAACCTTGAACAGATGATTTTAAAGTGTACGAGGGCGACCGCAAAAGTAACTGGCCTAACATAAAAGAACCGTTTTTTTGGAATTATTATTTATTTTTCAACATAATCTCCTTCCAACTCAATACACTTCATCAAACGTTTTTCAAATTTTTTTATTTCATCCGAAAAATAAGATTTTTCAAGACCTTCAAAATATGCCTCAGTCTCAGCAATAACCTCGCTATTGGACGAAAATTTTTTGCCACCGAATATTTTTTTTTAAAACTGGAAACAAGAAATAATCAGAAGGAGCTAAATCTAGACTATATGGTGGATGCGGAGCAATTTCAAATCGTAATTCGGCCAGTTTTTGTTGAGTTAAAAATGCAGTGTGTGAAGGAGCATTATCTTGATGAAAAAGAACTTTTTTTCTCTAAATGCGGTCGTTTTATCTTGATTTCTTCACTCAACCGATCCAATAATGCACAATAATATTCACTATTTATAGTTTTTCCTTTCTCAAGATAATCAATAAATATTATACCCCTTGCATCCCAAAATACTGTGGCCATTACTTTTCCTACTGACTTAACAGTTTTCGCCTTCTTGGGACCACTTTTACCAGCTTCTATCCATTGTTTTGACTGTTCTTTGCATTCTGGGATGTAGTGATGGATCCATGTTTCATCAACAGTTATGAATCGGCGCAAGAACTCTATTGGATTACGCTGATAAATCGCTAAAAGCTCCTCGGAATTGGTCCAACGGACGATTTTTGGGGGTAAAGTCAACAAACGCGGCACATATCTTGCGGATAGCTTTTTCATGTGGAGTTCATCATGTAAAATACTCCAAACTTGTTTTTCGTGTATTTTACCAATATCAGCAAGTTCTCTGAGCTTTATTCGTCTATCTTTAGTCACTTCATTAAATATTTTTCTAATGTTTTCAATAGTAGTAGCAGTTTTCGGTCTTCCAGAGCGTTGTTCATCTCCCGTACTTGAACGACCCATTTTAAATTGTTGAACCCAGGATTTTACGGTGGAGTATGATGGTGCATTATCACCATGAACAGAAAGGTAAATCGTATAGCCTTTCATATAAAAGTGTTTAATTACCGCATGAAACTCTTTATTTTCCATTTTTCAAAAATTATAAAACTTGTTTACTTCAATCACCTGTAACAAAGAAAATAATCATTAAATATTTCGGAAATTTTGACAGTTGGCTTATAAAAGATTGCTTTTAAAAAACAGAAAAAAAGTTGCTAGTAAAACAGAAAATGTGCCAGGCCATTTAGTTTTGCGGTCGCCCTCGTATTTATTCGATATAATGTTGCGTGATAAAAATATTCTGCACTGACCTGTTTGGTTCCCTAGGTATTGGGTAGTGTCCTTTTGAAAAAGGACATCTTTGATTTTGATGAAACTTGACATATATTTTTGTCTGTCCTATGACAGCTGCTTTGCGTACAAGTAGAGTCTATTTTCTAAACAAAAATTTTAGGAAGTAAAATATTATTTTTTTTAAATATGTAAAACCCTATGAGATAACCTTATGAAATATAACAAAATTTAACTTTTTTAATAAAACTAGAAATTTAAAAAAAAAGTATCAGTACTTTTTTACAGCTGATCCAATTTTAAATTTCCCACCCCCGGGAGATTTTCAAAATTTGTCTTTTTCCGGGAAATTAAAAAGACGGAGGAAAAGCTCTACACAGTTGTTTCTGATTAATTACACCGTGTGCCATAGCAATCGATATTTTAATCGCTTTTCGTAAAACAATATTCTCATTGCAATTTGGCAACTCTATTTTTAGTGCTAAATCACTTTAACAAATGTAGTCTTGATTTGATATCTTGTATTTAATACCTTTTTCTTTTCGCCTTTTCCCGCCATGCCGTAAAGGTGCTAGGTGCTGAATGATTCATTAAGAATTTTAACATTTTATTGACAGACAAGAAGAACAAAAAAGGGGAAACATTGAAGGACGTTTTTGCAAAATGGACAAAAGGTGTGTTTCTTTCTATCTTCAGCTTTAACGTTCATGGCCACCGACAAAGGCCTTCGCATGAGAGCCAACAATTTTTGGGCTCAATAAAATCACAAACCTTGAAAAGTGGCACGATGACAATATCGAGCCATAAGCGCTAACCTATCGTAAGTGAAAAAATGCAAATTTTACAGGAGACGGTTTTTATTATTTATTTCAAACAACTTTATTAAAAATGCAAATGTTTTAATGCAAAAATTGAAGATTTCTACCTACTCATATAACTGTATCAAAAAACAAAAAAAAAAATCTGAACACATTTGCGATTGCTGCAGCAATTTGATGTGTGACTTACGATAAAATTGCTACACAATAAAATTTAAACAATCATTTACGATAAAATGCAAAAGCTTTTTTTTTGATGTTTTACTAACAATTTTGTCATTTTAAAAATACAAAACGATGAGGCTTGTCCTAACGATTATTTTTCAGCAATAAAATTTTTTTTCCAAAAATTTGACTTACGATAGGTTAGCGCTTATGGCTCGATATGATGATGATGAATGTGGCATACCCATTGAAAGTGTGCTTGTGGATGGATAATATCATAAAATACCTTTAAAAGGCAAAATTCCTAATAACCAAAATACCACCTTAACAATTAGCTTTAGGTTGAGCGGGCAATGAATGTCACATTCATACACATGTCAATATCTGCTGCCGCTGCTGCGTGAATACGTTGTGTGTAAGCAGTCAAGTTGTTGGGTCTTCCTCGTTTGTTCGACTGGCATTGGGCCAACAACCACTTCTGTGATGTTCATTGCTAAAGACACATGTGGCGTCTACTAATCTTCTCCATCACTTGAAATGTTCTTAAAATGCAGTAAAATGAAAAAGTGAGTGTTCTTCTGTGGAATACCTACAAACGTGAGTGTAGGATAGTAGAGGATGCCTACATAATGACGACGTCGTCGGCGATGATCTGGCACACTTTGCCTTGCGGTAGACGTACTTCTCGGTTTTGTTTCTTTGTTTTTTTTTTTGTTCACAAACTATATGTTTCCTTCCTCCATAAGACACTTGGTCTCGGAAAGTATGTTATTTTAAAAGCTATTTAAGTTCCTCAATGAACCGACAGACGGACGAATGCCTTTTGCTTTGACTTGAGTGGGCGGTTTGCTTTATTTCTGTTTAAAGGGTTATTGCAGCATATTTATTGTCACATGTTTTGCTGTTTTTATGATTTGCGTTTTGTTTTTTTTATGATTTAAATGTTTTTAAAAATACATATTTTTAAATAAAAAACAATACCATAATTTTCCACAACACTTGGCATTTGTTAATGACGCTAATGACATATTGATATTTAACAATTAGGAAAATAGTCGCGTTATGGCTAATAAAAATGTAATAAAAATATTTTTATATTATAAATAAAAGCTTTTATTGTTGAGAAAAAAGATTGTCGAACTCCTGTTACCTAGATAGGTTAATTTAAAGTTGGTTACATGATTACCAGCACACGGAATAATGATTAGTCGGTAATCAGTTGCGACCGTGAAAACCCAAAAAAAAATTTTTTTCAAGTCTATGTATTCTGGAGTGATCTTTTTTGAATTCGAACAATTTTTGAACTGCACCCATTTGGTTTTGTTTAAAGACCTAATCTGAAATATTCCATTCTACCTTAAAGAACTTAATTAAAACTATAGTTTTTCTCACAAGAAATAGCTGCGAAGAAAGACAAGTAAAAATATATAAAGACGATGGGGAACGACTATGAAATACCTTACACCACTAAGTTATTTAGAAGATTCGCGTCTTTGTCTAGAGTTTGAGCAAGTGGCTTCTAGAGCGGGAGGGACAAATACATATAAGTATATACGAGGGTTGCTATTTATAATTTGGGTCCTGACAATACTAGTGTGTTGCAAACTGGAACTTCCATTGGAAACTTTGACATTTTTTAACATAACTTCACTCAGAACGGTTTGTCATTTGAGGGCGAATTGTTTTGTTTATAGTGTATTGAAAAATTCATCTCAGTCAAAAAATGGAATTATCCCGTGAACATTTTCGTGCGATGATTTTTTACGATTTTCGGCGTGGGTTATCGAGACAAGAGTGTTTAAATCAACTTGTTTCGACTTTTGGCGATTAAGCACTATCAAAAACCAATGTTAATCGCTGGTACCAAGAGTTCAGTCTAGGACGCCATTCGCTCCAGGATGAATTTTGTGAAGGACGTCCAACTTCGGTCACTTTGCCAGAAACCATCGTTGCTGTGCATGAACTGATTAGGCAAGACCGCCATGTGATATAAACCATGAGATTGAGGCATACTTGGGCATTAGTATGACAAGCATCAATAAGATATTGCATGTTCATTTGGCCGTGAAAAAAATTTGTTCTCGTTGGATCCCACATAACTTGACGAATGCTTAAAAAAGGCTCGTATGTATTAGTGCAAAGAGATGTTGAAAAAGTATAACTGCGGTAGCTCAAAGGCAGTGTATAACATTGTCACAGGTGACAAATCATGGATCTATGTACATGAACCCGAAACAAAACAGCAATCGACCATATGGGTCTTTCAAGACGAGCCAAATCCAAAAAAAGTTTTTTGTGGAAGAAGTACATCGCAGCAAATAATTAAGTTTTTTTTTGGTATAACCGGCCATGTTGCCACAGTTCCTTTAGTGGAACGTAGGGCGGTCAATTCTGAGTGGTATACAACCATATGTTTGCCTACAGTGTTCGAAGAAATGAGGAAAAAAATAATAAGAGAAGGCGGATCATTTTGCATCACGACAATGCGAGCTCTCACATATCAGCTGAAACGATGAGCTTTTTGACCACTCAATATGTCGAATTGATGGGCCATGCATCACCCAATCACTTCTTCGTATTCCCTAGCATCAAGAAAAAAATGCGTGGTCAACGTTTTTCATCGCCCGAAGCAGCCGTTCAAAGCGTTCAAAAATCATGTTTTGCGGGTGTCGCAAATCGGAGTGGAAAAAGTGCTTCGATAATAGGTGTGTACGCATGCAAAGGTGTATTGATCTTAAGGGAGAATATTTTGAAAAACAAGAAAACCATTTCCAATGATAAATTATTGTGTTTTTATTGCCAGACTCGAAATATAAACAGCAACCCTCGTATGAACAAACAGTCAATCTGTCCCATATAGGCCCATTTTTTATATCGCCTTTATATAAGTCCTCTGAGGGCCCAAAAAATCGCTTCGGCATTGACATATTGATATCAAATAATAATTAAGCCAAATATAAAATGATTTTTGCTCTTTGCCAAAATTTGGGTGAGGGCCGAAAATATGCCCATTAAAGATGGGCGTATTGGTACCGACAATAAAATTTTCTCAAAAATTAAAACTATTTTTATACTTATATGTTTTTAAATAATTAAATAATTATTTTTGGTAACAATTGCATTTTTCGAGTCTAAAAATGGGGTCAATTACTTTATTTCTGAATGGGAAAATATTTTCCATTTCTAGGCCAAAGGCTTAAACCGAAGTGTAGGTTAGTGGCTGTTTTTAACTTAAAACATAACCTGACTGTCGGTTTTTTTAAAACACGGTTTTAAAAAAAAAACAAAATTCAGTTTCTGAAAATTCCGGTTTAATGGACACTCTAATGCAGACTTAGAGTGGAGTTCTTATTAAAACTAGAGATAATTATAAAATGAAGACATTAATAAAATGAGTGGAGTGATATAGCACATGCAGTTCACATAAATAAAATTTTACAAGTTAATTAGAACCCTTGTATCCGCCAGAAATTAAATCACGAAAAAAATATTTCATCGGCGAATTTTGTTCATCGCATCAAATTCGAGTTTTAAGCCGTTTTTATACCCTCCACCATACAATGGAGGATATATTAGTTTTGTCATTATGTCTGTAACACCTTGAAATAATCATCGGAAACCCAACAAAGTATATATATTCTTGATCCTCGTAAAATTCTAAAACGTTCTAGCCATGTTGTCCGGCTGTCCGTCTGTTGAAAACAAGAATGAGCCTGCATGAAAACAGCTAGGGAGCTGAAATTTGGCACATACAGTGTAATTAACCCTGCATGGTTGGTATTGACAATGGGCTATATAGCTCTACGGTAAGTTGGTGTTGGAGACCCTCAACCGACACTACCTCATAAAAATTAGTTTTTTATTTGGAAATATCCGCCCAGTTTCTTGAGCAAAATCACTGTAATTTTGCAAATAATAATCCCTATATAGGCGCAATCATCTATGTAAAAATGGTTTAGATTGGGCCACCATTTCTTGTACCTCCCATACAAACGGCCTTATGGGCCTTGAGAAATAATATGACTATAATTCACCACAAACTTGACCTATCGAAATGAAATTTTACACATCAAGATTTCTATATACAACACACTTCTACGCTGAATTCAGTTGAGATCGGAAACGTCCTACTGGTACCTCCCACACTAACGGTATCATGGGCCTTGAAAATTAATATGACAATAACTCACCACACACTTGACCTATCGAAACGAATCGGCATATAGATTAATATATAGAACAGACTTTTGCGCTAAATTTGGCTAAGATCGGAAAAGTCCTACTGGTACCTCCACACAAACGGTCTCATGGGCCTTGAAAAATAATATGACAATAACTCACTACAAACTTGACCTATCGAGATGAAATTTTGCACATAAAGATTTCTATATAGAACACACTTCCGCACCAAATTTAGTTTTATTTTGGGAATCTGGTGGAGGGTATCCAAAGTTCGGCTCAGCCAAACTTAACATTTTTTAATTGTTATATTTGCGAACTAAAACTAATCATATCAGTAGGTATCATTTAAAGGTTCTTAAAAAAGTCAAATAAGCTTTTTCAAAAATTGCTTGCCCGATATCACGACCTCAAAGAAACTTAAAATAGTTTGATATCACGTTTCCCCTGATATCCGCGAGTAAACAGTCGCGGTGGTGTGGTGATGAGTATACTCGTATACGAGTATTACACAGGTAAAACAGGATCAAAGGCGGGTAGAAACATCTAACCTTTTTTAGCGGCGGATTTTTTCCGAGACAATAAACGCTGAACCATTTGAAAGCTTCACTTTTCTAATGCATTGGTCTTACGGAAATAGCTTTAAACAGTGTGTCCTGGTCAACGATTAAGAAAAGGTTCTGCGTCTGTTCCTTATTTAACGTTTGCGAGAAGTAATAAAGTATGCAATTTAGCATTTTTGTATCTCTCCTGAATATAAGTATTTTCGCTGCATTCGACAAAACACCGCCCATATAGAACGAACTATATAAGTATACCGAAATTTCAATTTAGTGTTTGTCAATTTCCATACAAATTGTAAAAGATTTCGTCATGAAATTCAATAAATTAAGATTTCGTTCCTATATCAAAATTTCTATCTGAGTTTAATATAGCAAATGGTAATGACCTTCGTTTGGCTGAGTCGTTCAGTCTATGCCATTTTTACCAATAGCCCATCATTAACCCCATACAATAGTCATTATTAATGTATCATTCTAAAGAAAAATTAGATATCCCCTTATAATATCACCCTCAATATAAGTCCTTCCTTTCGCTTTTTCTAAAGCTATAATTAGCAATCTGTAATATCCTGCTCGTTTCTCATTTTGTCGCGTTTTTAATTTGACGGCGGCGTCAAATTAAACTAAATGGATATCTTGTTGATATCGACGATGGAAAAATTGAATTATAAAAAAAGGAAAGTGATAATGAAGAAAGAATGTGAGGTCTACTAACAAGAGCATGGAAAGAAATTTAAAACACCTCAGACGGTATAAAGGGAGATTCGAGTATTTCACAGAGAGCTCATGCGCAATAGAACAGTTTTCGTAAGCGACGAAAACGTTGTATATTTAAGTGGCGTAAACATATTTGCAGGCAAATCGACGGCAAATGAAATGTAAGCCGTATTGAATAAGGATATCAACGTTGTCAGGCGGATCTAGGACATAATCTACATAAAGGGTGTTTTTTATTGAGGTATAGAACTTCGAATTGAAATAAAACACAAGAAAATCGTTTTAATGTCCATCAATTTGGCTTTATTGGAAGGATAATTTTATGCCATTAATGTTTAAATATGATTTCGGGCATGTGGCCGCCGCGGCTGGCTCGAATAAAGCCAATTCTACAGGTCCAATTTTCAACCACTTTTTCGAGCATATGGGGCCGGCCGTATGTTGGCAATAACGCCACGAATGTTGGCTTCCAAGTCCCCTAACGTTTCTGGTTTGTTGGCGTAGACGAGCGACTTCACATATCCCCAAAGAAAATAATCCAATGGTGTCAAATCACACGATCTTGGTGGCCAATTGACTGGTCCATTTAGCGAAATTATGCGCTCGTCGAATGTTTCCTTCAATAATTCGATTGTGACGTGCGCTGTGTGGCATGTAGCGCCGTCTTGTTGGAACCACAACTCATCCACATTCATGCCATCCAATTCGGGAACAAAATAGTCGGTTATCATGGCTCTATACCGGTCTCCATTAACGGTAACTAACTCTCCAGCATTATTTCGGAAGAAGTATGGCCCAATGACTCCACCAGCCCATAGAGCACACCAAACAGTCAGTTTTTGTGGATGTAATGGCGTCTCAAGGGTCTCATGTGGATTCTCTTCACTCCAAATGCGGCAATTTTGCTTGTTGACGTAGCCATTCAACCAAAAATAAGCCTCATCACTGAACAAAATTTTGTGATGAAAATCAGCATCGAGATAAATCTCATTTTCTGCCCATTTTGCAAGCGTTGTTCTTTTGTCAACCTGTTCATGATGAAATGGCAAACCAAACTAAATATTAATCACTTGACAGCTGACAAAATGGCCGCCAGTTAAAAAAGTGATGCCAACTTAAAGTTATATACCCCAATAAAAAACACCCTTTATAACAATGATTTGACATTTTCGATGGCGGGTTCGAAAGTGCTCGCAAATTAGGACGATCGAGGTGCCGTCTATTGTTTTTGAATATCGAATAATCAGCCGAAATTGTGATGTTAATGGGCCGCCTAGGAGCTGTCATTCGAGCCCTTTTGATTATTTTCTGAGGGGAGCCATTAAGCATAAATGTTACACAAAGCATCCAGAGAAATTGAAGTGTTGAAACATGAATTCGAAGTTGCCATTGAAGAGATTCGACCCGAAACAATCGAAAATGTACTACAAAATTGTTTTGATCGGATAAGGTACTGCCGAGCCAGTTGTGGTAGTCATATGAGTGATATTGTGTTTCATTATTTAATGGCATAGTTCAATATTTCCAACATAACCAGAAACTTGAAAAATTATTAGTCTTCTTTACAGCCAATTAAAATTTAAAATGTTTCGATTTCAATCAATTATGTGTGTTATGGTTAGTATAGTAAATTACGATATAAAAACAACCAGTTTTGGACGGATTGGGTTACGAGGGTTGCTATTTATATTTCGGGTCTTGGCAATACTAGTGTTCCCAGATGCAAACTGAAACTTCCATTGGAAACATTGACATTTTTAGCATAACTTTACTCAAAACGTTTTGTCATTTGAAGGCGAATTGTTTTTACGATTTTCGGAGTGAGTTATCGAGACAAGAGTGTTTAAATCCATTTGTTTCGGCTTTTGGCGATGAAGCACCATCAAAAACCACTGTTACTCGCTGGTACCAAGAGTTCAGTCTAGGACGCCGTTCGCTCAAGGATGAATTTCGTGAAGGACGTCCAAGTTCGGTCACTTTGTCAGAAACCATCGTTGCTGTGCATGAACTGATTAGGCAAGACCGCCATGTGATATAAACCATGAGATTGAGGCATACTTGGGCATTGGTATGAAAAGCATCAATTCGATATTGCATGTTCATTTGGCCGTGAAAACAATTTGTTCTCGTTGGATCCCACATAATTTGACGAATGCTCAAAAAAGGCTCGTATGTATTGGTGCAAAGAGATGTTGAAAAAGTATAACTGCGGTAGCTCAAAGGCAGTGTATAACATTGTCACAGGAGACAAATCATGGATCTATCTATGTACATGAACCCGAAACAAAACAGCAATCGACCATATGGGTCTTTCCAGACCACTCAATATGTCGAATTGATGGGCCATTCACCGCACAGCCCTCATCACTTCTTTGTATTCCCTAGCATCAAAAAAAAATTGCGTGGTCAACGTTTTTCATCGCCCAAAGCAGCTGTTGAAGCGTTCAAAAATCATGCTTTTTTGAAGGTGTCTCAATCGGAGTGGAAAAAGTGCTTCGAAAATTGGTTTGTGCGCATGCAAAAGTGTATTGATTTTAAAGGAGTATATTTTGAAAAACAATAAAACCATTTCCAATGTTAAATTATCGTGTTTGCCGGATCCGAAATATAAATAGCAACCCTCGTATATAAGTTTATTTATTGACATAGTCCTCGTACAAATTGTCTGGATTCCAAAAAAGTGAGTCTTATAAACATGGATTGCTTTTAGTAAAAATGGATTTAAAGTAAGTCTCTCTCAAGGAGCCAAAAATAAAATTAAAATTGCAGTTCGCCTTAATTTGGGTGACGGAACCTAAACCCGAAATCTTAGCCATTTAAACATGGACATATGGGAATCAAAAACAATGAAATTTTCGGACAAATTCAAGTATGAACTTACGTTTTTAATCCGGGTAAATTTAGAAGTGAAGGATATAATAAAGTCGGTCATGCTAGTCTTAAGTTATTTTAACAATTTTTTTTTATTCTAAATAATAAACAAACCTCGCTGTAAGTGATTTTCTTGTATTTAAGAGTCTAAAAATGGGGACAAGACCGACCTTCATTTCAGATTGGGAAAATATTTTTCATTCTTAGGCAAAAGGCTATAACCGGAATATCGGTTAATGCCAGTTTTTAACTTTTTAAAAAAACCGGACTGTCGTTTTTTTTTTTAAAACGGTTTTAAAAATAACCGTAAATGCCGGTTTTTTGAAAACCGCGGTTTTTTAGTTACTCTAGTTAACACTAATAATCGATTCTAGCGTAAACAAAATATTAAGTGGCTATACACATTCAGGTTAAGTACCTTAGTTAAGACGGACTGTCGTTTTTTTTAAAACGATTTTAAAAATAGCCGTAAATGCCGGTTTTTTGAAAACCGCGGTTTTTTAGTTACTCTAGTTAACACTTAAAGTGTGATTATCGATAATCGATTATAGCGTAAACAATATATTAAGTAGCTATACACATTCAGGTTTAGTACCTTAGTTAAGACTTTAAGATTTATCAAAAGTCGTTGTTCTTCGAACCAGATGTTGAAAATTATTCAGGTTCAATTTATGTTTTAAATGATAAACAAGTTGTATGCGTAGTTTACTTTATTTTATTGCACAGCTACGAGTATTACGTTGTTTTGTTTGTCTTTGTCGGGGATCTAAAAAATATTAATTTAATTCAGACTGCATATGTCGATACTCGTACCAGTTGAAATGTTTCTTCACATCAAGCAGCAGTTAGTGATACATTTTAGAATTTCAGTTAAAAATAGGCGGAAAGTTAAGTACGGCTGGGCCGAATTTTATATACACTTCGTCGTGGATTGTGGTCCAAAGTATTGTAGTCAATAGGCATACTAATCGCCTGTCGGGGATGCAAATGTCTGGGGGCCATAGTGTGATGGTATATACGACTATTATGATACTAAACCCATGTTCAAATCTGGGTATAAAAATTTACAAAATTGTTCAGCGGAAGGAAATGTCCATTTGCCGTTCGAAGACAATGTTAGTAATACTCGGGGGGTCAGTACATATACGAATTTTACCGCGCACTACTTAGTGATTTGAGGGAAGATCTCCGTTTGTTCCTTAATATAATGTTTAAGAAATTCAGTAAGTAAATGCCACGGCCTTTGTCTAATCATGACCTTATATAGTTACAGTCGGTGACAATTTTGAGTCAAAGAATATCATACATTTAAAGTTATAAAACTATTGGTTCATTATTTTAGAGAAAATAAAAAAATGTATCCAGTATTTATTTTCTCAGCGAACTTAGCAAAATTAATAAATTTCCTAACTACCGAAGTTTATAGAGATAAGCGAAACCCCCCATAAAAAATATAAGTACCCTAAATGTCGCGATATTCCCAAGGAATGAATCAGTCCCTGTTTCAGAAAATTGTTTAACTCTTATCCGATATGACTCTTTTTCAATACCAACCATGTCCGAATATTAACACATTTAAACGTATTTAAGTTAAGCGGGACTAAATCTTACAAAACCTCGATTATGAATTCGCAATTCAAAAGGAAAAATAAAAATGTTTATTAGGCCAGTTCAAAAAAAAAAATAATTTGATTATGCATAGTAACTTATTTTGTTCCTTTCTCATAATAATTGCTTTGTTTAAAACTTAAAACAAATCAACAAATATTAAGGGTATGCTCAAAGGACGAAAGGATAAAAACCACTATACATTTTCTAAAATGAACTATAAATATAATCTTGTTATCGCGCCTGATACGCTTTCAGTGTAACTTTTCGAGCAGTGTGAACTCTCTGTTATCATCTACCACCTGAATAAATGTCTGCATCTCGGTCTCATTATAATTTTTTTTAGTAAAGGAAAGAAACTAAGTAAAAGCAATTGAAGTGGGTACCTATTTAGAACCATCATCTTACTTATATATTACCAATTCACAAATCGACTCTGGATCGAAATAGAAAATTCTAAGCAAATATGCACAGGACCATCTGTATGAAATCTTTGGGATTTTATTTGAATATCAAATGGAATTTCTGAATTTTAAATAGAATTTCAGAGATTTGTTTTTATGAAATTGATGAAGTTTAAATGGAATTTCCGAATTTTAATTGAAATTTTCCGATTTGCAATTGGATACGACCGTTACACCTCAAAAAATACCGTTTCGATAAGTGTGTATGGCGTACAGTGCAAAATTAAAATATTGTTCCCAGCCGATAATAGTGGGATTTCAGTTTCGTCCTAGGTAACGTTGGAAGGGCCTCGATCAGGGAAGTATTCTCTGGCCAAAAAATTCAGTTATGGCGGGCTAGTTCCAAATATATGTGGTTGCCACACAATAGAATAGTTTCAGACTGATTGTTATCAGATTTTGAAATATAAATTTTCAACATTATTCCGTACTTAAATTTAATATTTGAATTCGGTATTTGTCTAATGCTTGCTAAATTATATTAACATTACATTAGGAAACAAACGGGAACTTCTCTCAAATCAATGAGCTGTGCTCGGTATAATTCCTACACTCACTGGCCGAGACCTACTATTTAATGGTGGCTCCGAGCGGCTAATACAATTTAAAGGAGAACTTTTACATGTCATAGAGATTATTCTCTTATGCGCTAAGGCGCTGCCATTTACGAGGTCGACAAAACCTGACGCTGAAAAATTCTAGGTGTTCTTACCCAAATAGGGTGCACTCCATCTGATGGTAGTATACTCTTTTGGACCTCCAACTTTCATAAGTATCTCATGGCTTACTAATATAAGCCGATTTAAAAGCCTAAATTTTGCAAATTGTTAAAATTTTCTGAAGCCTTAATCCTGTTATAAGAACTCACTCTAGCCCTTCCTTGCTACACTACACAAAATCGAATTTAAAACTCATTGTTGCTGTGGGGGTTGCCGCTTATATTTGCTGATTCATTTTGATAATATTACAGCTACTTGTCTTCGTTATAACAGCCAATCTCAAGCTGGTTTACATTCAAATTATTTGAATATCAAAACCAGGTGTGAATTTTCTGTAGTATTTAATTTCATTTCTTTTTTTGCAATTTTTGCAGCCTACATTTTGAACACAAAGTATTTTAGTCGTGTGTCAGCGTGAGCTCGTTCAGTTTTCGAATTACTTAATTGTGAAGCATTTGTTGCTGGCCTGTATTTTTCCCTCCTCCGATAGGGAATGGAAGGGGTGCTCATGAATATTTATTTCTGTATTTGGTCGGCTGTTTAGCTTTAAAGTAAACCGACACATTTAGAGGTGAATTAATTAAAGTAACTTTACTGTAACAATTTAAGACTCCAAAAAACACACACACAAACAACAATTATAACGACAAACAGTGCTATGAACTTGGATTTAGAGAAGAGTGAAAAGTTGTTTAGAAGAAAAAAGTTCATTACACATTTTGACCAGATTTCAGTGACAAAGATTTTTCCATTCATTAATAGATAATGAAACAAGTAATAATATTTTTAATTGTATTAATCAGGGAATGTTGGCATGTCATTAAAATTATTCAGTGTCGCTTTCATGCGACAAAACTGGTGATTAAAACTCTTTTTAACGTTATTTCAAAAATGCAAAATACAAATTGCTACTCACACAAGCAGTGTTGTCGTAAGTGACTTTAAAACTGCATAATGACTATTTTTTCGTGCTTTGACTCTTTTTTATTCAGACTTCAATTTGAATCTTTTCGTAAATTATTAATTACTTAGTAGGGACATAAATACTGTTACAGCATTGAACATACTCATTTCAATAGTAGAACTGAACATACCCCGTTATTGTCATATGGGTTTTGAAAGCTAGCCTCAACAGCGTTAGTCTGTAACGGGATTGAGTTCGAACACCGCGTGTCATCAAAGCCGTTAAATCAAGACTTCACAGAAATCCGCTCCGAAAACAGAAAATCATGGCCCGTGAGATGAATATCACGCAAAAGTCCATGAGTCGAATCATTAAAAAAGACTTGGGACTTGGGGCTTTCAAACGAAGTACCGAACATTTATTGACTGCAGCTTTAAAAAAAAATAGGATTGAAAAATGCAAACGTCTTTTGGTGAAGCACGCTGATAACTTGCACAGAAAAATTTTGTTCACCGATGAAAAAATGTTTACCGTTCAGAAAAATTTAACAAGCAAAATGATAGAGTGTATGCGCGGTCATCTAAGGAAGCATCTGAACTGATCCCAAGGGTGGAAGAGGGTCATCACCCAGCTTCGGTCATGGTTTGGTGGGGTGTCTCTTATGATGGGGGTCACTGACCTGCATTTCTGCAAACAAGGAGTCAAAACATCGGCCAAAGTTTACCAAGAAACCGTGTTGGAAGATGTTGTGAAGCCTCTTAACAATTCCCTGTTCCAAAACTAGCCATGGACTTTCCAGCAGGATTCTGCGCCGGCCCATACGGCTAAACCGTCCCCGGCCTGGCTTCAAAACAATTTGCCGGCGTTCATTTCCTCTAATGAATGGCCCTCAGGCAGTCCAGATTTGAACCCATTGGATTACAAATTGTGCACGGTTTTAGAGGACAAGGTTTGCCACAAAAGATGTTCCAACATTGGATCTCTTAAGACTGCTTTGGTTTGAGCTGTGGCTAATTTTCCAATGGACGAGGTTTGTGTAGCTACTGACGATTGGCCAGTGCGACATAAGGCGTGTGTAAAGGCAAAAGGCGGACATTTCGAATAAGTAGATTCTTTTTGGATACAATATACATCAATAAGTATATTAACAAATATTTGGTTCAAAAACATTCAGTACTTTTTATTTTATAAAACGTGTGTAACAGTATTTATGTCCCTACTAAGTATTAGCCATCATTTTTATATTTTTAAAATAAATGAGTGATAAAATACAGCACAATTGACAAAAGACTTGCATTCTGATGACTATTTTCATATCAAACAGTTTTTATATGTCAGTTTTTATATTCAAAATATATTTGCAAATAAATCTGAAATGTTAGTCAGCGGAGGGGGATTCGAATAAAAATTAATACAGACATATCAGAAGTATTTTCGACTAAGTCTGTTAGATGGACAAAGTGCAGCTAACAGGAGCTGATCTGGTTTAAAATTTGAACGCATTAGGGTAGTAATAAATTGTATTTTAAAATATTTTAAGTAGATTCATTTAAAGAAAGATTCCCATATCATGGTAAATCATACAACAAATCTAGGTTGTCATGCAGCCACAAAAAAAGCACTTCTAAAAGCCGTTAACTTGTAGGAAAGTGAGCTTCGTAATTGGACTGATTTAATCTGATTGCTTAATTTTTGAGAAATATTTAAAAAAAAAACGCTACTTGATCTAAATTTATCTTGAAAGAATTCTAATGATTTCTTAGTTTATTCGTACCTAAAATAGAAAAATGTTTTACATTGTACCTACAGTTACGGACAAAAATATGGGGTCTCTTGAAGTTATTTTGAAAGAAACAAAAAAAAAGAGTTTTTTTATAAGCAAAAGTTTGTTATTTCATTTAAATTGTGGTTTACTTTATATTATATAGGGTGGTCCAACCATAATGCACGATGTTAATTGTGAGTCATACCTTTTTTTATTAATAAAATATGGGGTTTCTTAAACTAAGTTATCACACAATTTACAGAGTTTTAGCTTTTTAACTTTTCATCTAGAATACCTAATTTGACCTAATTTGACAATTCTTTGTTTCAACCATGGATATGCATTCAACTGAGCAGCACGTTAGGATTGTTAAAGCCTACGAAACTAGGCCTTCAACTTAAAATGCATTTCGTGCATGTCGACCAAATGTGTCCACAATCCGGAGAATTACGCAAACAATTTCAGCAAACCGAGTCTGTAGGAAATGTGAAAACACCTATGCATGCGCGGAAAACATTGATGTTGTTTAAGATAGTGGGGCAGAAGAGCCGTCAATTTCGACTTATCGTCGTGCCTAACAATTGAACATCTCACGACCATCACTGATGCTAATTTTTAATAAAAACATTTGAATTTATACGCTTACATGGTTCAACTGCCTTAAGAGCTAAAGCCTTCTGGCCATTTCAAGCGTCGTCAACACGTCGACGTTGAACAGACAGAAGTGAATGGTGACTTTACAAAGAAAATCATCTCCAGCGATAAGAAACACTCTAACCTCATTGGATTCGTTAACAAGCAGAATTGCCGCATTTGGGCCAAAGATAAGTAAAGAGTGATTGATGAAAAGTCGATGAATCCACAATAGTGACTAGTGGTTATGGGCTGGTGGCGTCATAGGGCCGTACATTTTCGAAAATGAGGCCGGCTAAGCAGTAAATGGTGTTCGCTATCGCGAGATGACAACGGACTTCTTGTGGCCAAAATTTGTTAACAGAAACGAAAAATGACTCTTTCGCGCGAGAAATTCAATGGCCGCGTTGTTCACGTCGTGGCGATGTAAATTGGACACCACGATCATGTGATTTGATACCGTTCTTCTTTCTTGTGGATATTTAAAAAAAGTGTACGTCTGAATGTTGAGATAATTAGGCACCGTACCGACATTGAACCTTCATTATGTCTCGTAGTCATTGAAAATATGAACCATCGGATGCCACCGAGGCAAGCATTTTGTCGATATTTTGTTTCACACATAATTGTCATAGATTCTTCTATCATAATAGAAAATACGTATAAAGAAAATTCTCTGAAATTTTTTATTTATTAACAATTAACATCCTTTGTTTTAGATGGACCACCTTTTATTATAATAGAAAAATAAAAAGTTATCAAATCCATCAATTTCGAACAGACAAAAATAGGACCATTTTTAAAGACAAAATGAAAAATTTAAATGAACTAAAAAACTTTGGCTAAACAGCAAATATTTTGTAGTACATAGGTACTCGTATAATCTTTATTTCGTAAAACAGTTTAATCTTGTTGGCATTGGGTCCACCAAATTTTCAGAATCGAATTCGATTATATTATTGCAACTTGCCGTTCACCCTATTTTTATTTGTCCGCACCACAGGTTAACGAGAGAATATTTCAGACGCTACTCTATCAGTGCATTGAGAGAAGGAGAGTTGCGGTTCATTCATACAAGCACAAAGTGAGGCTGTATGAGTGTACCGATCCCTAAATAAAGCACAATTCACTTATGAAATCATTCTTCGATATGTGTTATTCAGATTCAGACTTATAATCCAATAACCACGCCTATTATCCCTTAAGTAGGCCAAATACTTGGTGTTCCCTGAGCCACGCTTGTTGGCCAATGCTTAGAATAATTTCTCATTTGGATTTGTTACGCAACGCTTTATATTGAAACTTTTGGGTCCATAAATCCAACTTCATTGTCGGTTAACTATTCATTCTAAAACCATATTTGGATTAGTAGTGAAATTTTATTTTGAGTACCAATTTATTCATATTGACTATTCTTAGCTTGTTTTGACCTTTTTGGGACAATTTGGGTCCATAGGTCCAACCCAAGTCTTAAAATAAATCCATATTTGGATTCGTGTTGAAATTTGCTTTTATTTAAGTCCATATATTCTATAAGACGCTTGTCCCGACTTAAATGCCTTGATAGGCCCCCAAGATTTCATAAGTCTTAGCCCTAACCTCAGCCAAATCTGCAAAATAAAACCATATTTGGATTCGTAGTTAAATTTTATTTGAGCACCCATTTCATTTGAGAACCCATATGTCAATATTTACATGTGGTTCCTTCTTTTGACCATTAGACCGTTTTTAGGTCACTTGAGTTTAGAGTTGGACCCCAAGAGTGGAGAGTCTGCCTTTCAGTCGCCACCATGTAGTAGACACGTGAGGAGAGGTCTTTTTGTGTTGAAGCGTATTTTTCAAATTCGCACTCGATTATTGCAGTGATGCCTGCTTTTCGATTACGATTCGCTGTTCACCCACCTGGACGGCAATCAAATATAAATTAGGTAACTTTATTGAGAACAACAGGAAATGTGTCATGTGTACGAAGGGGACCGGAGAGAAGGAATTCAACACCACAAAACATCGAGAGAGTTAGAGCAGCAGTACTGCAATCTCCGAAACGCTCTGCTCGAAAGCAATCACTTGCCCTTGACATTTCCATATTTTTTTCAGCCGGCTCTTGAGGCAATGCAATTAGAGGATATATGGTTTCAACAGGATGGTGCCACTGCACACACAGCGAGGGTTACCATGAATTGTTTGAGGCAAATGTTTCATGGACGGCTTATCTCTTTGAGTGATGATGTGAACTGGCCGGCACGCTCACCAGACTTAGCCCCATGCGATTTTTTTCTTTGGGGTTACCTGAAGTCAAAGGTGTATATCAACCGTCCTAAAACCTTGGAAGACCAAATTAACAATATTGAGGCTAAAATTGGCAGAATAACAGTCGACATGCTTGTTAGAGTTCATGAAAACTTCAGAGAACGTATGCAGCAGTGTGAGGATAGCGAAGGTCAACTTTTGGCAGATATACTCTTTAAAACCATGTAATTCAAAAATTCCCTTACTGTTCAATATAATTAAAAAATAAAATAAATTTTTCCAAGGTTCATAATTTTTTTATTCCTAAATAAGCAAATTACAGCGCTTCACCTTGTACAAGCCAAATCTTTAAAATAAATGCATTTTTGGATTCATAGTGAACTTAGTTAAGGTTTGAGTAAAGGTAGGTCTATATTTACTATTGATCTTTCATTCGAACAAAACGGGCTGTTTTTGGGACCATAGGTCATCACGTCAAAGCTCAAATTTAGGCACATTTTGGAAATACATGCATATATAAAATTGAAGATAAATTTGATTAACTATGAATGACCATATTTCTATGTTTATTAGTAAGTGTTTCGCAGGACCATAGGGAACGTTTTTAAATTTACAGCCCGTTTTTATGAGCCACAAGAGATCCAGTGAACACGGCCCTTTTTTAAGTATAAATAAGGTGAGTCTTAAATAACTGTCCCCATTAAAGCCATTGTTCTTCCACAAAAAATAATTAAATGTTGAACAATTTTTTTTTCTGCGTACTATTTGTTTTCTTAAAGGGAACCTTTTTTTCGAAGTGCCGATTTCGCTGATTTAAATCCCAAACAGCTTATGACCATTTGCCATCATCATGCGAAATTCCAGGAACCTGCAAATTTTCAGGTTCCTAGCTTTATTCGTTTTTCAGACGAATTTTTTTAAATTCTTTATAGGGCTTCCGAATAAAACATTCTAGGTGTTGCCAACGAAATGATGCTTACAAAGGCTTCTAAAAATCAGACGGCACAGTGGCTTTCGAGCGTTTCAATTCGAGCTGCAGTAAAAATAGTTCTAACTTTCCAACAACGTTTTTTCTTTGATATTCCTTCGAAGAAGTTATAGGGAGCCTTTGGGAATGTTATAGGAAGCCTTTTTCAAATCTTTGAGCTGTGCAGGAAATAGTTTCCGTACTGATAACCTGGCATTACGATTTAAATATTTTTTTTGTGTATTTTTAACAAAACTGTTCCAAAAAAAGTTCCTTTCCGGCGGTGGGAAAATAGAGCCATATCTCAGTCAACGCCATATTAATACAAAAAACGTCAAATTAATTATTTAATTTTCAATAATCGTGAACCTTAAACCATGACTCTTAAAAAACACATCTAATTTTGTTATTCCCCACCTGAAGTTGTTTTCCAACGACAAGCCTCCACCGACTGATGCGCGAGCCGGCATTAATCTGGTATGTTTAAGATAAACAGCTTCTTAATAAATTTTGTGGATCAAATATTTCGTTTGATTATCATCAGCTACCTACCGCTGACAACAAAATATCATTCGATTTTCTGTTCTTAATTTATGCATAATATTCAAAATGATACAAAACAACAGCCACAACTGTTACAGAAACGAGAAAAACAAAATACTTGTTTTGGAGCTAATAAAAAAATAACAAATACATATTCAATTTATTCAAACCGAACGTATGGACTTACCAACAGGATTTTCACCTGATGCTGCTGTATTTTGAAACGTATCAAGCGCCACTTTCAACTGAAGCTATATAAAGCCCAACTGCTGCCATGCGACTTGAGTTAGTCTTAAAAAAGATACCCCACAATACAACAGTGGATTATAAGTGTTCTGAAAAGAAGAAAGTTTTGAAAAGACTTCTTTAAGTGATAATGGTATGTGATCTTAAAATAAAATACAAAGAAATGAAAGAAAGAAATAAAAAGATTGTATGGAATAGAAATATTGTATAATACAAAAGTACATATGTACCGAAATCTACATGAGAAAGTGAAACAGAGAAAAGTCGAAAAGGATTTTAACTCCTTATTAAAGAATTGATTATTCAAGTGTGACAAAGCGTTAAAAAAAAAGTGTAATTGATGAAACGGCAGTATTTTTTAAAAAAATGTTATACGAGTATTTATTCCATTGTAAAAATGTGTCTATCCTTAAAAGATTGAGTTGTAAAAATTTGTAATTCAATACGAAAATCACTATTTATGTCGTGATCCTTGAAAACCTTAAGTGTTATTCGCCACAAACTACCATTTCCATCGGGACGTGTGGCATTTTTCACCATAACCTTATTCAGAATAAAATTTCTCGGAGTGTCTTGATACATCGACAGCCAGGTAGTTTGGGGCAAGTATAGGTTAGGAAGGATGGTGCCATCTTATGCCCCTAATAAAAAGAATTACATCCTGCAGTGGCGCTGTATGTGCGGACAGTGACAAAATAATGTCACTAAATTTCACACATTCTGCAGATGAGCGGAAAACTGCTGGCCCATCTTGAGGTCGTCGTCCTAATTGAACAGTATGATCTCGTTTGCACGGCTTATCCTTATAAGCATGTTCATTGTCTACCTCATTCCTTCATAGCCTATCCTTCCGATCCGGCCTTCTTATGCCTTTAATAAAAATAATTATATCCTGCAGAGATCACACTGCTGAAACAACCTGTGAGCTATACATGTGGACAGTGACAAAAAACGTGCTCCACCGTCACTAGCTCATCCTTAATTTTACACATTCTGCAGATGAGTGGGAAACTGTTGGCCCATCTTCAGGTCCTCGCCCTAATAGAACAGTATGATCTCGTTTGCAAGCCTCCTCCTAAAAATCAAGTTTATTGGCTACCTCATTCCTTCATAACCTATCCTTCCGGTCAATAATAGGTTAGGAAGGCTGATGCCTTCTTATGCCTTTAATAAAAATAATTATAACCTGCAGAGATTTCACTCCTGAAGAAACCTGTGAGCTATACATGGGGACAGTGACAAAAAAAAACGTGCTCCACCGTCACTAGTTCATCCTAAATTTCTCAAGAGTCGTTGAACCATCTTGAGGTCGCCGACCTAATTGAAAAGTATGATCCCGTTTGCAAGGATCCTAACAAGCATGTTCATTGGCTACCTTAATCCTTCCATTCATTTATAACCTATCCTTCTGGCCAAGAATAGGTAAGGAAGGCTGGTGCCTTCTTATGCCTTTATTAAAAATAATTATATCCTGCAGAGATCTCACTCCTTAAAAAAACCAGTGAGCTATACATGCGAACAGTGAAAAAAGCGCTCACCCGTCACTAGTTCATTCTAAATTTCACAATCTTGAGGTCCTGGCCCAAATTTAACAGTATGATCCCGTTTGCAAGGCTCCTGCCATCAAGCAAGTTCATTGGTTAACTCATTCCTGCATAACCTATGCTTCCTAGCCTAAAAAAATTATATCCTTCAGAGTTGTCGCTAAGATAGCGCATCAATCAACTCCTCAAGAAACCTGTGGCGCTTCACATGCGGACAGCGTCCGAGTGTTTTACATGATTTTCGCTGTGATTGCTTCAACCATGGTGCGCCATCGCAACTGGGGCCATTACCAAGCAAAGGCCAGCGCCCCTTAAGGCAAATCCCGCCGGTACCAATTCGAAGTGTGCTATATGGACACAACTTCCCCCTTGGTCAGGGGGCGAGGCCTATCGCTGTTCCATGGGTCACAGCGCTTACCATGCGGACAGTGATAAAAAAAGGCTCCTCCTATCAAGCAAGTTCATTGGTTATCCCATTCCTTTCATGTCACACTGAACTGTCACCCATCGTTGGCCAACAATTAAGTCCATAAAAAGGGAGACTATCGTCAAGGCTCTTATAATCACTAGATGTCTGAAAGGCTCTGCACTCATCCGGTATTTAAAAAAAAATCTCCTAAGCTATAAGTTTTTGGTACAGGGTGTAGGTCCTGTGCCCGCCCCACATTACAGAGATACTTTGAATGGCTCCGTTGTTGTTGGTGTAGCAGCTAGTAAATATTGTGTTCCTTGTTCTGCTAATACGGTTCAAGTTTCACTTTGTTTTTCTAAAAGGGACAACCTAAATGGGGTGAGATCAGATTCGACAGTGAGAAGAGTTGACTTGGCTGTGCAGTGTCATGCGGACCTGTTCTGTATGTCGGGCAGGTTTTTTGCCTTCAATTCAGGCAGTAATATCATTCTTATCTAAATTGAGCCAAAACCCCCCTTATTTGTCTGGGCAGCTGGCATTCTTTTGCTGATATGGATGGCGGGTGGACTACGTACTCACACTGTACCGGTTTAAAGCAACGGCAACTGCAAGCCTTATCAATCGTACCTGATGAGACTTGCTGATCCAAAGGGTTTCTCAATAACCTTTAAACATCTCTCTAAATCGTGTTGTTGTAGCGGCAACTGTGTGCCGGGGACAGCCCTAGGCCTTATAATAGATCTTCGAGTCAATCCGGTCTATAGAACCGACTGTCATGGGATTGCCATTATCTTTTTCTAGACCATGAAGATTCTTCTTGAAGTTCCTCGGTGGGGTATGCCTGTCCACTTGGATATGGTTGAGATGTCTCCGCCAGTAAACCTAATAAGGTACTGCATCTAGAGGAGGGGATAATCGTGCAGCCGTCAAGTTCGGCGACAGATAAGTGAAATATTCGAAGCGGCGCGCGTGTAGGTGGTCTTCCGAGGACACGAGAAGACATCCAGTCACAATTTTTGGAGTTCTAGCAAGTCTAAATGCTCCTCCATAGCCGCGCACCTCTGTATATTTTTCCCCACTTCTTTTCCTAATTTTCTACTCCCGTTTCCTCCCACCAATATATGTGACAGCGCATAAAGAAAGGGACCTAAGGGTAAAACAAAATCAATTTTTACTTTTTTTATGTGGACAACATCTGGGCATCGAATGAGACCGATCCCATGCCCCAAAAGTGTTCCCTCACTGAGATATGCGCGTTTTATGAAAGTTATGGTACACCAAAGATACACGTATTTAAATCTTTAAAATGGCTCTCCTGTTTTTTTATATGGTGGGACTGGCCTTATACTGTTTGCATAGATTTATGATTCATAACCTGTTATGTTTATTATCACAGACAAATTCCAATCACAATGGTCCCTCTATGGGTCACCGAGTAGATGTACCTCGTGTTAAACTTTCGAGTATAGAAACCGTTACTAGTCATTCTAACCTAACGTAATCTGTTACGATCTTATCAAAATCTTATGGATCACCGCGATTGGATATTCTTAAACATTCCTTTGCTCCATGGAGTTTAAAATTTAAGTATGTGTCTTTGTTTTGGTTTGGAAAGCGTCCAAGTCTTTGTGACGACCAAATGTTCATTCAATAAAATCTCTAGGAATGCCTCGGTCTTTCGATCAGTTAATTAACGATGATTTAAAAAATTGCCTATTTTAAATGACCTTCAAGGATTAGGTCCTTGAGAAAATACCGATGTGAGAAAGCAAGACGTAGGTCCAGTGAAGTTTCTATTGTAGAAAGATAAAGCGTGTGAACTGGCACTCTATATTGGACCTAATGTTTGTCGTAAAAGGTAATTTTTGGGGAAAAAATGGTCAAGTTTGCTGTCTTTTAGCTGACTTAATTCACATATTGCGCTCAAATGTTCTGAGTAAGATTGTAATAAAAATGTCCACCTTTCAGGGGACATCACAGTTTGCTTCAAACGTCACTTAGGGCTGCTAGTGCTATTAATATAAAAAGTAACCGCCGTAACAAAATTAAAAATATTTGGGCTCTCCCAATCCTTAATTAAATAGAAACTATATTTTCCTTTATATGAACTTTCTTTCCATCTTTAAATCTTTGCAGACCACTTACACAGACAAAGGACCTAAACCCGAGGGTGGTTCATTCTTGAGTTTCGATCATTTGACCTTCTATGTGGGCAATGCGAAGCAGGCTGCCAGTTACTATACAACCCGTATGGGCTTTACACCCCTCGGCTATCAAGGTTTAGAGACCGGTCACAGACGTTATGCCAAACATGCGGTCAAGCAAAATAAAATTGTTTTCGTTTTTGTCTCTGCCTATGAAACTGATGATACGGAACATGGCTATCATCTCATGAGACATGGTGACGGTGCTAAGGATGTGGCCTTTGAGGTCGAAGATATTAAGGCTATTTTCACTTTGGCTAAAGAGCGTGGAGCTGAAGTGGTAAATGAGCTGTGGGAAGAGACCGATGATTTTGGTACAGTGAAATTTGCCACCATTAAGACAGTGAGTATGGCATACAAATATATTGGGGTGAGTGATACAATCCAAAAGAGTGTGGAGTTTAATTTGGATATGAATCGGTTAAAAAAGGATTTAGGGTTTTATTCTCTAGGGCGTTAGCCACTTCCTAGTCATAACAATGCGATTTTGAAGCGCTAATATTCTATCAATTTTAATAATATAAATAAATCTACCCAAGACTGCCGGTTCTTTGTGCCGGATTGAAATTTTCGAACAAGGCTGTTGTAATGCTTTTAAATCCAATCATCCTGACTAAAAAGTAAGCGACAAGAGTGATCATAAGACCTTTGCTTACTGGAATCTGCGCAAATTTGCAACTATTTGCTAAAATTTAAAAGAGTTTCCATTTAAACCGATCCTTCCTCCAACAACTTCACCCGGAATTGGACTGTATCACAACACCATATCCTTATTATTATAAAAAATTTATAATTAATTTTCTGTCTCTAGTATGGTGACACAACCCACACTTTTGTGGATCGTACCAATTACAAAGGTGTCTTCTTACCTGGTTTCCAAAGTTCTGCTGTAGATCCCCTGCTACAATCACTGCCACCTACGAAATTAAATTTCATCGATCATGTCGTGGGCAATCAACCGGATTTGGAAATGGAAACGGTGGCCGCCTGGTATGAACGTGTTTTACAATTCCATCGCTTCTGGTCAGTAGATGATTCACAAATTCATACCGAATACTCGGCCTTAAGGTCCATTGTCATGGCAAACTATGAGGAAAATGTAAAAATGCCTATAAATGAACCAGCCAAGGGCAAAAAGAAATCACAAATCCAGGAATATGTCGAATATTATGGTGGTGCTGGCGTCCAACACATTGCTTTGAATACCAGTGATATCATCGAAGCCATTACGAATCTTAAAGCCAGAGGCATGGAGTTCTTAACCATTCCATCTTCGTATTATGAAATTCTTACGGAGAACTTGAAAAACAGCCGCACCAAAGTCAAAGAAGACATGGAAGTATTGAAGAAATTGAATATTCTTATAGACTATGATGAGAATGGTTACCTGTTGCAAATCTTTACCAAAAATATTCAAGATCGCCCCACCTTGTTCTTGGAGGTGATACAGCGCCACAATCACAATGTAAGTAGACTAAAAGCAATAACCAATCAAAGAAGTAGAACATTATGAGACGAAAATTAACCTTGTTTTCTTACTTACAGGGTTTCGGTGCTGGCAACTTTAAATCCTTGTTCACCGCCATCGAAATCGAACAGGAGAGACGCGGCAATTTGTAGAGTATTAGTCATCCGCGCTTTTTTCAGTTTATTTCTTTTTAATTGTAGCAAAATGTAAAAATATTTTATTAAACAAAATATTTCGTGTATAGACTTAAATGCCTTTTTCAATTTCTTTTATTTAACGCAATAATTAACTTATTTTCCTAATTGCTTGTTGTCCCTGGAACGTGTATCTATTAGCACTTCATTTCTGGGATCATTTTCGGCGAATGATAAAATAAAGGGATTCCAGAAATCTTCGGGGGTATTTTGTCGCATAACATCTATTTCTTTGTGGCGGATACAATTGCGAATATGCTCTTCAATCTGACGATCGGATAAACCATTGCCCATGTGGCGGAAGAACTAAAAAAGTAAAGAAAATTTACATATACATAAATATATAGAGGGCAGGTGAAAAATAAATATATAAGTAGTAAGCTACCCGGACAAAATTGTCGCTTTAGTGAGTCACTAGTTTGCTTTTAGGTTAGGAGTAAATACGAGTACTCGATTTCAAGGTTTTTTTTGTTGTTGTCGAAAAGAAGAAGTCCACAATTGCGCGATTTTTTCGTTTATGGCAGACGAGTTTTTAGTACAATCCTGGTGTGTTTCTGCGTGCGCCAAAGTCAGGATAATAACCAATTTCGTGTCTTATGTCAACGCATCCTCAAACATTTTTTAAGATATTTCAGCGACAAAACGATAGTCGAAGTCAACATTTTTATCATGGTAAAGTTCACATACGAGCGACGTTGGCAGATTATTAAAAATTACTATTGAAATTCTGAGCGGGTGGCTCTGGTAAAGTATCAAGAAAATCCAGAATTTCATCGAAAAATCATCCTGAGAGGTGAAGCTTATTTCTGGTCAATGGAGAGCGCTATCGTGCTATGTTAAAAGAACTATTTTTTGGCCAGAATTGGACGCGCTTGACATCGCCGATATGTGGTTTCAAAAGACGGTGCCACTAGCCACACAGCACGCGTTACAATCGATTTACTGAACGGCAAATTCGTTGAATGTGATTTCTCTAGAAATCGTCCGGTCGTATGGCCACCTCGTTCATACGCCATTGGATTTCTTTTTAAGGGGACACATCAATCTTAAAATGTAACATTTGCACTACACCTGGAGTAAATTTGATCTCTATATCTTAAATATTCTGTGTTTTATTATTATCGGGTGATCCGATTAGAGGTATTTTTCGAAACAAAAATTCAAATCAAGTGTGGAATCTTTGTTGTTCATTAGAAATGACATTTTATGGCATTTATTTTTTAAATATAATTTCCTTCAAATGTTTACCGCGACTATGTCTCAGCGTGTACATTCGAAAGGTCCAATTTTGGATGACTCATTCGAGCATTTCGACCGGTTCATGACACGCGTAATGTTGGCATCGAAACCTAAATCTTAGCTGGTTTGTCAGCGTAGACTTTCGACTTTACGTGGCCCCAAAGAAAAAAGTATAAACTTGTTATATCACACGATCTAGGCGGCCAACTCACTGGTCAAATACCTGAAATTAGTTTCTCTCAATAAATCCATTGAATGAGCAGCTTTTTGGCAAGTTGCACCGTTCTGTTGAAATCAAATTCCGTCAAGATTACAGGCTTCAATTTCAGGTTAGCAAAAAGTCCGATATCAAGGCGCGATAGCGAGCACCATTCACGGTTACGTTCCGGCCATCATCATTTCTGAAAAAATATGAAGCGATGATTCCACCAGCCCATTAACTGCACCAAACCATGGTTTTCTCTGGGTTTAATGACAGCTCTTGAACCTCTTCTGGTTGCTCTGTAGCCCAAATGCGTATATTTTATTTATTGACGTTGCCGTTGAACCAGAAAGGGTCCTCATCACTAAATAAACCGTTGTTCGAAAACAGCGGATCTTCTCGTTTCTCATTTCCATTCATTTCCAATTTGGAAACGTTGTCGCGGTGTTAGTCTTTCTATGATAAAATGGAAGGAAACAAAATAAAGTTTAACGCAACTCACGCGTAAACTCTGAAAAAAACCCTATGGCAAAAAATACCTCTAGATGGATCACCCAATATATACAATTTTTATGTCCTTAATGGAAAACCCTGTACTTGTGGAAACTACTTCTTTAACTGACTACTTTAACTAACTACTTCTTTAACCGACATAACTTCTATGAATTAATTCAAATCATTTCAGTTTGTTTTCTATGGATATTGCAATGTATAAGTTACCCAAGCCCTAAAATTCATTAATGAAGTATTTAGCTTAGATCGAATATTAGAATAGATATTCGGGCCAAGTATAAAAATTCACCCTTCTTGTGTTACATTTGGCTACTTTTAACGATTGTCGAGTGACTAAACTTTATTTGTTAACAGCAATTGAAAATACCTTAAAAAGAAGCTATATTCTTTTAAAGCTTCTTATAACGATTTTAAGGGATGTAAATAAATCTTGAATCCATACCTTTTCACAGTCATCGCAGTCTATATTAAAACGTTCCTTTATGTTAAGTTTTTTGGAAGCATCCCTATCCTTGGGTTCTTCTTTCACTACAATAGGTTGGGGCATTGCGTCATCTTCCTCTTCATCTTCTGATTCATTTGCTAATAGAGGATTTTGCAAATTCGGCGTCTTAGTGGAAGTAGAGGGATATACAGTTCCAGCCGTTTTTCCATCTTCTTCCAAATTTTGACTATTTTTTTCTCTTTTTACCGAGGTAATCGGTTTAATGAAATTCAATTTGTCTTCTTTTGACACCACAGGTCTCTCCAGAGGTTTCACATCTGGTTTATGTTGTTTCTCAATGCTGTAAAATTAAATTGAGTTCTTCTTTTAAAGGCCTGAGCAATTGAAAATAAAAAGCAAACTACAGCACTTACTTTTTACTTTCATATTTTTTTAGATTCTCCATATACTCGGTTTCATGTTTGTGTATGTCTGACAGCAGATCCATTGTGTCAATGTCGCTGAATTCATCGTTGTTAGTATCGTCCAAAAATATTATATCCTGTGTCATAGGTGTTAATATAACAACACTCGAGCTATCCGCAGTTCGTCCACTGATAGTTTGATCATTGGGCAGAGCCATACAATCCGTAGTGGTATCATTTCCTGTCCCAGCCTTAAAAATCAGTTGTTTTTGGCTCAATTTTGGCGTAGGCTGGGAAGAGTTTAAGGCAGTGGTGTCTTGTTTTTTAGTGGGTGAAAAATCAAAGACAATATTTTCTATGGGTATGCTGCTGGCGTTCGCGTCATGTTGTTGGCTGCTGTCGTCGACTTTTAAGTTTGAATTGTTGTTGCTGGTGCTGAGGCTGTTGTGCGAGCTGTGATTGTGGCCGCTTCTGTAATCTTAGCGTAAGTTTTTAATTATATTTTCTGAGTTATTCTTGAGTGTGGAAATATTTTGAATCAATTACCTATGGGCCCACGATTTTCCGGCTCTAGAGTTTTTACACACCACAGGGCTGGCGTCTATAATGTCTTCGCAAATTTCAGACTGAAAGAAGGAAAAGCAGTAGATAAGAGCATTTTAAGAACTTATGATTTCGAAATTGTATATTAAAATTTCTTTATATTCTAACATGGACTTGAAACGCAAATGATGCTAACCAGCACAGAAACGATATAACATTCTCAGCCATGAATACATCCTCAATCGGCTCAATCTCGAATAGAGAAACACTTGGTTATTTAATAAGTTGGTGTGGTTAATAAGTTATCGTTGAATCTTCTTAACATAGGCGTCTTCTATTCGTTTACTGACCCCGCACTGTAAAATGAGATCTTTTTTTTGGTGTCTATACCCCCAATTATATGAGCGAGTTTAAAATTAAAACACCTTGATGTATTGATAGATAATCCTACTAAGTATACTTATATAGTCTTGATCTTCGTCATATTCGCAGATCAGCATGGGCCCTGATGGTGGGGTAAATAACCAACACTCAGGGGATGTCCCCTATACATGCGGTGCATTGCGTTGGCGAGTGGAAAGTAAAGGATCGGAGGGGGAAAAGAGAAAGTAATGTTTATTGACACTTGCCTTGAACTTCTGGATGTCACAATTCCGACATTGCTCATTCCGACATTGCTCAAGGAAAACAATAGAGTTGGACACCCTAATGTCACCTATTGCTCTCCTTTGAACATGGTCAAGTAGTTCTAAGGATGATTTTAGAGCACCTGTCCATATATGGGAGTTGTATTCCACCTTCGGCCTGATGTAAGTTGTATAGATATTGAAAAGATCAGAAGGAGTGAAATATTTCTTGCGCCGCTTTAAAAAGCATATGCAGAGTGCTTCTTAAACACTTCAAATACTCGTACATGTCTCGCTTAACGAGCGTCGTATTGTATTTTCATGCCTAGAACATCAAGAGCTTCTGATTGTTCAAAATCCGTACCGTCGATAAAAAATTGACGATATTGTTGTGTCAGCGAATCGCTTGAGCGTCACATTGTGTTTTCATGCCCAGAACCTCAAAAGCATCCGATTGTTCGATATCCATACCATCGATAGATAATGACGACACTGATGGGTCAATGAATCGCTTGTGATACAACAAGCGATATATATCGAGCTTGCGTATTACGGACACCAAAAACGATCAGCTTTGATATGAGTGCACCGTGCCAGACTCTATGAAAGAACTTGGAGATATCCAGAGCCACGACTTTACTCTGGATAGACCGAATCCAACGCTCTGACAAGAACGCCATCAGGTCTCCGGTAGAGCGATTTCTACGGAAGCCATACTGTCGAGCACTTAGCAAGTCGTGGGTCTTTAAATACCTCACAAGATGGTAATTTACCATGTTCTCCATTACCTTGGAGAGCGCAAAGCAAATCGCAATTGGCCGATAATTCGCAGGATTATTGCCTTCACCCTTTTTAGGGATCGGCTGGACGTTCACAAACTTCCAACACGCTGGAGAACACTTACATAGGACAAGTGTCGAAATAATATCCGGGCCCAGAGATTTATTTACATCGAGTTTCGCAAGAACCCTTTTAACTCCACGTGTTCGAAAAAATATCTGAGGCATGAAACTTGATACGTTTTCGATCGCGGGGAGTGGTTGATTGCTTTCCACAAGGAAGAATTTCCTGCAAACATTTCAGCCAAAAGGTTAGCTTTATCAACAGGGTCAGTGAATGCCTGGTCGTCTTTAACAAGAGTTTTGATATATGAAGAACTGTCCTTTACTCTTCTTACAAACGGCCAAAAGCTCCTTCTTCCCCGTGGAGAAGTAAGAACCGTGCAGAATTTTTTCACGCCTAAGCACTCTTGCACACGAAGTTCTTGGAGTTAATGGAGCTTTTGTTGAAATGCCAATTTTTGAACGCCTTTTCCTTATATCTAACAGCATCCCTGCCAGCCTTGTTAAACCAACTGTTTTTGGCTGTTTTAGCCGACATAACTTTATTTGAAACAAAAGTCTTTATTCCAAATAAAATTATATTTTGGATCATTTCAGCAAAAAAATTCTAAATGAATCACTTTTTCTCATTTACTGAATATATAAAGTGGTCTACCCAGACCTATATAGCTCTTGTGATTTGTATGCTTGTATTAAGAGTAATGCAATCTAGTACATATCTTCCTTACCTCTATCACACTAGAATCTTTGGAACTATTAAATTGCAGCACAGACTGTTTCATTTTGCTGGGATTTACTTTCTTTAACGAAAGGCTCTTCTTTTTCTCAGGCTTTACAATAATGCCTACAGTACTCTCAATGCTCTTAAGAGTTGGCTGCGGCTTAAGTAGATTTATTGCCCACGATTTCTCCGCAACAAGATTAGAGCGGTCGCGTTCCTTGGCATGCCATTCAGAATTTGTTCTTCCCAAAGCTTTATTGCGATCTTTTAAGGTACGCATATTCTCTCTTTGCTTATTCCTATGTGGTGATATTTTAGTCCTGGGACTGAAAATCATTTCGGAGGAAGTGATGTTGACTTCAGGTTTGGCTGAACCTGGACTTACAACGGATGTCTCAAATAATTGTTCACTGTTTAAAGCCATGTTGAGATTGGAGGCTCTTCCTGCGCCGTTATCGTCATCATCAGTTAAACTGATATCCGTAATCGGCTCGTCTTTTGATGAATTCTGGTTTGCAGTAACATTATTTGGTGATGTCCACGAACCCTCGTGATGGGATTTGAATCTCTTCGAGGGTTGTTGGTTCTTTTGCAGCAAAGTCAGAGCTTTGTTTAGTTGCTCATTGCGCTGTTTAATATCCTGCAATTCCAAGTCTCGCTGCTTCAAGGCATTTCTATAAACTGGAAATAAATAAAATAAAAAAGGAATATTCTTTAAAATAAAATGTAAACTTGGACTTTGTAAGTACAACGAGGGTCCAAATCAATTTTTTTCAAAATGCAAGGATTTTTTTGTGTTTACTTTGTTCGGCGGAATAATCTACTGCCGGCAGATTCTCGTTAATTTAGAAGCTGCCTTCTCTTAAGTCTATAGCCAATGATGATAGATTCATCATGGGATCTGAGGATAGTAAAGAAGCGTTCACAGAAACTGCTGTCATCCTGCTTGCATCTTTAAGTCTTTTCGACTTTGAAATAACTTTTTGTTTTTTTAATAAAATTTTTAATAACGGGTGGGCTATTTAAAATTTGAACTACCGACTACTTTGACCGTTTTTGGACAAACCAACTCGAGTACATTCTCGTCCAGTCAGTTGAATCGAAAACATTGATGCTGAGACTGAGAATGTCCAAAAGCATCCATCAACTCTTCATCGTTCTCAGGAAGTGAACCTTTCTCCCACTTCTTTGAGAAGAATTTTCCATTCCATTTTCATTCAAGACCTCGGTATGAAGGCTTATAAAGTTCAATTGGTCCAAGAACTGAAGCCTAATGACCATCCGATGCGGTTTCGCTTCACCAAGTGGGCTAATGATTGTTTGGCAAGAGATACAGAATTTTACCGAAAATCGTTTTTTTCAGATTGAGCTCCTTTCATTTCGGTGGCTATGTCAATGAGCAAAATTGCAGCATATGAAGTTCAGAGAACCCACACGTGATTGTTGAGATGCCTATGCATCCACAACGAGTAACTGTTTGGTGTGGATTTTGGGCTGGCGGCATCATTGGGCCATTTGTCTACGAAAATGAGCAAGGAGCCGCCGTTACCGTCAATGCAGAGCATTACCGCGCCATGCTCAAACAATTTTTGTTTCCAAAAAATACAAGAGAACAACATGGATGACATTTGGTTTCAACAAGATGGGGTCACAAACACTCTTCGGCCAACGAACACTCCTCGGCCAGGGGCAGTCACCTCAACAAGATGTGTTTTTTGTTCGTCCATTTTTTCGTCGTGGGAGCAGCACTTCCCGGAATTCCTGCTCCGAATACTACTGGTCCAAGTCGGGATGACACAAAACCCCGGACCTTGGATCTGCTCGGTTTGTCAGAAACGTATACACCATCGTGCTACACAGCCTACGCAACCATCGATATTTTACTCACTGTTTTTGAAAACCAAATAAACAGCCAAAATTGTGATGTCAATTGACCGCCTCGGAGCTGTGATTTGAGCCCTGCGGATGTTTCACTGTGGGGAGCCATTAAGGATAAATGTTACGCAAAGCAAATAGAGACAATTAAAGCGTTGAAATATGAAATTGAAGTTTCCATTGAAGAGAAACAATTGAAAATGTAGTGAAAAATTAGGTTGATCGGATGAGGTACTGCCGAGCCATTATTAAATGGCAAAGTTCTAAATTACAAAGTTCAACCTTTTCAATAAAACCAGAAATTTGAACAAATCATCAGTTCTTATTTTACAGCTGATTCAAATTGTAAATGGCTCACCCTGTATGTGGCTTTCTGTTGTTGTTGTTACAACAATATATTTATTTTGAAGTCTTGTTCGTCTATAGGGGATCTGCTTCGATATCCAGGTGGAGGAAAAGCGCCATTTGAACCGGATGCGTCCACAGAGACCTGGGGTCAGTTGAGTGGGCCTGGCCGGACAATTGAAGAGGTTCAGCACATCATGTGATCCCTGATGGCAGGCAGGACAGATGTCCGGAACGTTAGCATCAATTCGTGCCCAGTAAGAATTAAGGCGGCTGCACCATCCAGATCTCAGCTGCGCCAGAACTACGCGTGTCTGCCGAGGTAGTACCTTCTCCTTAGGTGAAATCTCCTGGGGATGTTCCCCTAGCACTACATTCACACGGTAGCTGGATACTGCTGCTGAGACTTCATCGGCGTGAATGTTGTTCAGACCTGCCTGATAGTTTCGATGATCTAAAGGTTCTCTCTTATACCGCTGGAACTCTCTCTCTCTCTCTCTAGATCATGAAGATCGTAACTGATCTGCCTGGGCGGAGGCATTCTGTTCAAGAGATGGTGGTTAGGATGACTGCTGCGAAAACACCCTAGCAGGTATTGCTTAGACAACAGGAAATTGTGTCTGCGCACGGTAAGGACCTTCGTCTCCTCATGTAGATGGTCCTCAGAAGACATAAGAAGACACCCTGTTGATGTTCTGAGGGCGGCATTCTGGAAAGTCTGAATTTTCTTACACTGAGTCGTACTCACGTTAGCCGACCATACAGGTGCTGCGTAGTTTGCTACAGACCGACCTAGGTTTCTTTGTCGGCTCCCCAAGTACTGCCGGCAAGTGACTTGAGGACCTAATTCCTACTTTTGAGTTTATCGCAAATAGATGTATCATGTGCAGAGGATCTAAAGAGGCTGTCCAATGTGACCCCAAGAATTTTGGGGTAGACTTTCACATTGAGTGACAACCGCACCTCTGCGGTCCATGCAGGAAACAGCGTGGCTGATGATTTGGAGGCGGATATTTTCATATTCCTCGCAGTGAAAAGACGTTCTAAGTCAGTGCTTTCTTTGCTTTCTTTGCAGTGACCATCCTATAAACCTACTTTTCCAAGACCTTGTTAGCGGATTCTAGCTTTATCTCAAGAATGGCTTGGTAAGACAAAAGTTCCTGACTTGTTTATTAACAACGGCTCTGCACTGAACCCCACAAAAATTAATATCGACAAGACAGTTGAGCTCACTTTCCTGCTGAAAACAAAGATCGTCCAAGTCCGTAGCATTAATCTGTAGCCACATAAAATGCATTATAAACCGCTCACCGTCAACCGTATTGACATGTTTAGCAATGTTTTCGAAGAAATATGGGTAAATAACTGCACCGTTTTGGGATACATGTTGTTCTCTTACAGTACACTGGCTTTTTGACAATCACGTGTAGGTTTTCCGATCCCCAGATGCGGCTGGTTTGTGCTTATTTTTATAGCCGCCGAGATGAAAATGTGCTTCGTCAAAAACATAAGGTTTCAAAAAATCATTGTGCATTTATTTCGAGTTTTTCTCATGTGGGCCGCCGTGGTCTGATGGTAGTGTGCAAGACTATCATGTTAGTTAACCCAGGTTCAATCCCGGATAGGATCATCTAACAAATTTTCAGCGGCGGGTTTCCGCATCATAAATGCCGGCGACTTTACGAGTAAGGATTTATCTCTTAGCCAAGTAAACACTTCTTTATAAAATACATTAGCCGTTCGGAACCGGCGTCAAACTGTAGGACCCGGTCAGTGAGAATAGGAATTGAATCGTGCACAGCCCACTGATTTGAGAGAAGTTCCTCCTTGTTCTTTTATGGTATGTTGTGGGACTTAAGTAAGTCCTAAACCCAAACTAAGCGAAGACAAAACGGATGGTAATAAGGATTTAATTGTTGTGTCCATTGACCTTGTAAGCGAATCATGCGAGGTATTTGTACAAAATACTCATCAGGCTGGTGCATAAAATGTTGATTCCTGAGATTGGAGGCCAGTCAACGTTGCAGAACTAATACGCACACTTTCTGCTAATGCAACCACATTCTTGTCACCGTACGACCACGGGGACCGTGATTATTATCCACTAGCATGCCAGACCACAAAATCTTGTTTAGTTTTAAAGTTTTAAAACATTTATTCCGGGAAACCGGGAACTTACATATATAGTGATGTTTGATACTTTCCAACGCCATTTCGAAACAGTCAATGGTCTCATTTTCTTTGACTGATTTACAACAAACTTTACAAACCATTTTCTAACGAATATTTAAACATTTAACGCAGTAAAGATTAAAAACATTAAAAAAAAAATTCTGACAACCTAAACAAAATATGAACTAATGGGTGGTTGCCGGACTGATTTAAAGTCTAGTAAAACAAAGGATCCCCGTAAGATGAAAGCGTAACGTACGATGACGAATTAAGATTGCAGATGTAGACCAGATATTAGCCGTGTTCTTTTGTCGTTACTAGCTTAGTTACCTAGCTAAGCCTAGTATTCACCTTAAACGAAATTTTCGCTCCAACAAGAAATATATGTAGCAAAGCAAACGAAATTTATTATTAGAAATTTAGTTTGGTAGTACTCAGCTGAAACGAAAAGGGTTTTCGCCAACTGCAACGAAAATTAAAGTTCTGATAATTGTTTTGTCAAGGAATATTTGACATTTCGTAGGTCTCATGCTATTTTGTTTCAAGCGCCATTTTATGATATTGGAAAAAAAACAAATTTCTAAATGAATATTAAAGGGTGGTTTAATTTTAAGGGCCGATGTTAAATGTGAACCACACCTAAATCTGTTTTCTGCATTTCATTTGATATTTCTCAATTTCAGAGTAAATCAATTTGAACCCTGGAAAGATACACAAGCGAGCAACGCGTTACGTTATTCAGGCTTATTATGAAAATAAAAAACAGTTTTCGAAGAAAATCATCTTAAGTGATGATACACATTTTTACCTCAGTGCATTCGTCAATAAGTGGAATTGCCGCATTTGGGCGAATGATAATCCAATAGTGATTGTCGAAAAAACAATGCACCCACAAAGAGTGACTGTTTGGTTCGGTTTATGGGCTGGCGGCATCATCGGGCCGTATTTTTTCCAAAATGAGACCGGTCAGGCAGTTACTGTGAATGGTGCTCGCTATCGTAACTTTTTATGGCCCGAATTGGACGATATGGATGTGGACGATATGTGGTTTTAACAGGACGGTGCCACTTGCCACACAGCTAACGAAACATTGGCTCTTTTGCGCGACGAATAAGCATTGGCCCTTAAAATTTAACCACCTTTTATAATCGAAACGGGCAAAGTCACTAGATTATTTATGCGAAATTTAGCCAAATATCTGTAGAAAAAACAAAAGTTATAGTCAAACTTGTAAAGTTCAAAAATAGAAAATTAAATGGCGCTTGGATCTAACTAGAATGAGAGCGACGATTTGCAAACAAAAATATTCAAATGTTGTGAAGTCATTTTCGAGCGTATTTGAAAATAAATAACAGCAGTTTCGCATTGAACTGGGAAGTGATATTGATTTTCGTGGCTGCACACTGCTTTTATCGCGATTTCAGGTCCGGTACAACCCTCTTCAGAAAGCTACGCAGCAATTGTTGAAAGAAAAACAGCTGTTTCTTTCTAGTACGCTACTCTACACGGCAATTTTTCCGTGTAGAGGTATATGTAAAACACCTAAGCGAAAATTTCATTTGAGGTGACTAAACTTTATTTTGCAGTATTGTAATCTGCCAACAATTAAAAAATTAAGAGTAATATGCCAACATTGTTTTTCTTTGTGTATATACACCAAAAAGGGTTAATTGACAAATTTGTCAAAAGCACACTATAACAAGTAAAAACGTTCTTAAGTTGGGCCAGGCTGAACCTTATTTATCCTCCACCGCGTTATAAAGCGTATTGCGTATCTAAAGCGCATCTATTTGTTTCCTCCGTCCGTTGCTAATCCCAGTCACAACTTCAAAATTACTCTTAACTTGTACCTGGCCATACATACTGACTATAAATCTAACTTTTGACAATGCGGCACTTTTTTTGGGCCACATGAGCCAAATAAGGCCAACAACTATGACATTTTCTGGGGTATTTTGTCCGTCTCAACTAACAGTACCCATTTTAACCATTGTCCGTCCGAATAAAAATAAGATTTGTTCAGCAAATACTCTATCAATTGTGTTTTTAACGAGAAACCTTTAGTCCCCTAAAGGAAAAATTCCCCCCCCCCCCCTGGGTCGATTTTTCCCATTTATAGTCCCTGTTAGCCTTTGACCATTAGCCATCATGATGCAAAACATCAGGATTCTATGTGATTTGTTTGACTGCTGTCGTGCTTCAAACAGAAGCATAGACGGAAGGACAAACGGAAGAACGGAAATGGCTCGATCGTCTTAAAATTTTACAACGGTCAAGAATATATATACTTTGTAGGGTCGCCGATCATTATTTCGTGGTGTTGCAATTGAAACGACAAATTTAATATACCATCCACCCTTCGGTGGATGGCATAACGATCTAAATGGTCATAAAGTGTCACGATTTTCTCTAGCCAAGAGCTTCAGCATATTAAAATCAAAAAAAAATTCAGTATTTTTTATAGTTTATGTTCTCGTTTCAATATAACATAATATAATTCTTATACTCACTGACCTAGTGCTTAACGCAGGCTCCGAATGGCTAATGAATTTTATAGAGAAGTTTTAACAGGGACATTGTACGAGGTGAAAACACGCTGCTAAAAATTGTTATATGTATTTATCCGGATTTGAACCAGGTTTGACTGACATGTTAGTCGTGCACACTCCTTCCACACTACGGCGGCCCACACTTAATCGAAAGGAAACTGCTTAAGGATGTCAAATTCGTTCGACCAATCAAAAACATTAATTGCCCGAAAAAATTAATCATTAATGCGGGTTTGTCTAGATTTTCTTAGTTAGAAAAATAGGCATTTACACCATTTTCCAGCTAAATCAAAAAAGTTCCTTCAATTATGTGCAGCGTACTAGATATTGTTCAAAACGTTTCATATGTATTTTTATATTGGCTTTGACACATTTTGACATTAAAAGGAAATCTTTGTACCAGTTTTAAGGGTCTTCGAAAAAAGTAAAATTTTTTGGTATTTGCTTACGATGGAGGATTTATAAAATTCAGCCGGCCGAACTTTACAACGTTTGTATTTATTTGGAATTAAATTAATAAATAAATCAGCCCAGTATCACTTTAAGGGGCTAGAGTTGCCTCGAAAATAGTAAAGTAAATTTGAGTATATGCTTAACGGCTTTTACGTCGTCGTATAAACCTAGCGTTCATACAGCCCGACTGCATTTTGATAAAGGGACGTCAGCGCGACGCTAAAGTTTGACAAGTTAGTGCTTCTGATTAGGTTATTACCATTACGTTCATAAAACAGCTGTTTGGATTAAGACGGTGTGCCAGCAATTTTCCTTCTAAAACTAAAAAAAAATAAATTAAATAAAAAGATTAATAAAAAGTATAAGAAACCATAATGGCCAACCTGCGGGAAACAGCCGACAGGGCTTTAAAAATGTTGCGAACTTTGCCCCGCGTACAAATCGGAAATTTAAGGCCCAATCCCAACTCTAAAATGAACGTAAGTCGTATTTTCCCCTTTTTACTAAAATCAGTGTTTATTAAATAATTTGTATTTCGAATAGAATAAAAGAGGACGCGCCCAGCACGCTGGTGACAAACATGGTTCCGGCAATAAGGGGTCAGGCCAGAGGCAAAATTTCATGCGTCTTGGTTATGAAACAGGCAATACCCCCTTTTATACTCGTTTCCCTTACGAGCCCTACTACAAGGGACACCATCTGCGCCGTCAGTATCCCCCAATTTCTCTGCTACAATTACAGGTGATGTTAGATACCAATCGCATTGATGCTTCTCAGCCCATAGATTTGACAACCTTGTGTAATACGGGCCTGGTTAGCATAAATCCCGCCACTATGGAATTCGGTTTCCAGCTTACCGACGAGGGGGCAGATAAATTTAAAGCCAAAATTTCGATTGAAGTCCAGCATGCCAAGGAGCTGGTGATAGCGGCAATTGAACGCAATGGCGGTGTGATACGCACGGCCTACTATGATCCAAGGAGTTTGCACGCCATGAAAAATCCCCAAAAATGGTTTGAGAAAGGTGTGCCCATACCCAAGCGTATGTTGCCGCCTCAGGATGCTATTGAGTACTATACATCAGCCAAAAATCGTGGCTATTTGGCTGATCCCGAAGAAATTAGCAAAGAACGCTTAGTGTTAGCCCAGAAGTATGGCTACGAGTTGCCTAAAATCGAAAATGATCCCCAGTATGACATGTTGACCACAATGAAGGATGCACGACAACTGTTCTATGGTCTGGAACCGGGCTGGGTGGTCAATTTGAAGGATCAATGTATAATCAAACCCAAGGGTTATCCTTCATCTTAGTTAAAAGTAAAGAATTGTTAAAAGAATTTTGTAGGATGTTACAGAAAATAAATGTTGGATATTTGAAGAACATTTAAATGAAAAACGTTTGCAGGTATGTTTAATTATAGGATTACAAAGTTTACTTTGGAGTTAACAGTCAGGACATTCATTATTAATGTTTGAGTGTAAAAAATATGTTTGGAACTTAATACTACTACAATACGAAATTAGTGTCATTTATATGCTTCTCTTTCCACTCGGCTTTCATATAAAAACCTGCTGGTCGGATAATTCTTCCATAAATGGCTTGACAATAACACTGGTTATTAAGCAAAAGAATAACCCGAAGAAAATAGATATGGGCAAAGCCGGCAATGCCTTACGCCAAATAGCCAAAAGGACCAGAGTCAAACAGAGCCCTACTAAAATGGCTACGAAGCATGCAATAGTGGTTGCCCAGTCGCCATACGAAGACGCTTTACCCACCAATACCGAATAGAAGATAAAGTCGCCCAAGCCAAGCTTGATACCGCCTGAAAAGAATGGACATAATTCCACATAAAAATAAATTGTAAACATTTTAATATGGGCATACTAACGTTCTTCCTGGGCTTCGGTCATATTACTGCCCAATTGCTGTCGATTTTCCTGAGCTGTAACCGTGCGATAATTGGTCGAACGGTTAGCACTGTCCGAAGTGCTTGCCTGCACTTCAATCTGACGCCTAGCAACACGCTCGTCCAAATTTGAAGACCACTCTTCGGTAAAGCCGGCGGCATCTGTGGAATATCAAAACAAAAGTCATTAGATTTAGCCAAATTTAAAGGCAAATGCGCGCTACTTTGGAAAATAAATAAACAAAAACCCAAACAAAACAACTGTAAGAAACTAATAGACAATCCTACAAACCCACCCACCGCCAGAAACAAACAATACAAGAATAACGCGCAACAAAAAGTACGACTTGGAGAAAATTAAAAAAAAAATCATAAAAAAATAAATACCATTTCCGCGCATTTTAAATGTCACTAGAGGCATACCTTCAGCAGTAGGAGCTGTGTTACCTGTCTGTCGAGAAACAGAAGTGGAGGACGTAGAGGTATGCGGCGAATTGGGCGAGTTTGAACCCGACGAATTATTACGCTGTGGTCCTTGAGTGCCCATAAAGGCATATAAAATGGTGGCTAAAAAGAACACATTTAAAGCGGCTGCAAAAAGAATTTGGACAGTTACAAGCAACTTACATGAATATATTAAAGCTGGGAATATTTGTTCATTTCTTTCCTGAGCTGTCTCCACCAAAATACGCAAGGGACCTTTGGGCGTTAGTACGGCAATCAAATCTTAACAAAAAAAAGTTTTTTAAGTTGTCCGTAAAGTTGGTTAATCAATTAAGACATTATCTACCCCATATGGATATCGCCGCCAAAACAGCCCAAGCCGTCCACTCGGGCAAATATTTGATAAACACCAATGCCATCAAGGCGGATACAAAGATCAGATAGGCTTGTTGCAGCTTCAGAGGACTTTGCCAATGTATAGCAATCATGCCCATGACACCGAAATTCCATAGAATCAAAAGTGTTGTTGGATAGTCCATAGCTACGTTGTAAGCTCTAAGCAGCTCCCTGTCAGTGTAATAAACCATTAGTAGTTGATAGTAATTAGAAACCACCCACCTAAAAACTTACTCCAAATACAAATAACTAAAGATAAACAATAACATAAACGAGGACAATATCAACCAGCCGTGTATAACTCTGTAGCAACGTTTCTTGTAAAGTACAATCAGGACTATGGTCATTATTACAACGACCGAGAGTAGAATTAGGGAATTAGCCAAAGCATTCCATAGTTTGGTGCCCTTGTCCTCAGACTGTTCGTGGAATGGTGTATACAATCTAAAAGAAAACATTATTAGAAGAGACATGAAAGATATTCGTAGGCAAGACTTAAAACCTACAAGTATGTGTCCGTATAAGTGTAGAATGTAATGCTATTTATTGTGGCCACAACCACCAGCATACACAGGGAGACTGGGGCAAATATCTTAATAACATGTTGAGCTCCATATTTCAATCCCTGCTCCTCATCCTCAGTAGGTGGGTGCTGCGAACCCGACGGACCCGCACCCGCTGGTCCCCCAATGTCAGAAGGATTGCCGCCTTCGGCTGATGGGCCAGCAGCTGCATCACGTTGACGCCGGCTGCGTATCTCCACATCAGGAACATCTAAAATAGCCTGCACTCAAGGAGAAAACTATTTAATTTAGAAGGCAGCTTAAACGATTATGTACAAACCGCATCTGGTTGATCTCTGTTCTCTGCCGTTCCACCGTAATTGTTTAGTTGCTCCACTTTGCGTCTCTGTTGGCGTCGCCTATCGGCTCCGCCTGTAATTGAGTTATTACAACTTATTTGCGGGGCACCGACGTGGCCTTCCATCAGAGGGGTACTTTCGTCGGGTTCCTCCTCTGATACAACTGAACGCCTTTGTTGATCCGTGGTTGTAGTTTTCCCGTTCCAAAAGCAGCAATAAGTAAAAATAAGATCAAAGAAAATTATATGGAGGCGTTGTTTTACGAAAACGTCAGCATTCGTATCTCGTTTGTTAGGAGCAGAAATGTGAAATTGTTATTTATATAAGATAATTTAGAAGGTTTACTTTTTTAAGATCTTTAAGTAACTATTTGTGTTGTAATTATTTTTCGCAAAATTTTAGTTTTCGTAAATTTTCAATGACAAAAACAATTTTTCTTATTGTTGTATGCTCTAATGTGAATCAACGGCAGTTCCTCTTCTTCTTGGCACTCAAGCTGAATTAATGGCCCTACGATGTTACCATATCGTCGGACACTGAATGAAAGGAACCGAATAAGTCGATGTTAGCTTATTGGCCGGTAACCGGGTTTGACATATTTATCCATTTCCTAATCAAGTTTTCGAGGAAAAGCAAAAGCATGTTAACTTCCATAACTCGAATTTCCACAGGACGAACTTTCTTTAAGTCGAAACACATCTAGTGGCAGTAGCGCAAAGGAGGCGGCTGATGTGCAGTTTATATGACGTAGCGGTAATTAAAACAAATTATTATTATCAGAATGGCTCAAGTGTTTAGGGAAAAATAATAAATAAGTTCGCTAGGACCCTGTGGGCCTTTAAAATGTTACTGCTTACTTGCGTAATAAATTCAAAAGGATGCCAAAACTGCAAAAATACATGTGCGTGGCCCTAGGGTTCCCACAAGACCCAAATTGTACGATAGTAAGGCTTCAAAAATAATGGAAACCGTTAAAAAATATCGAATTATACAAGAATAGAAAGCCTGTAAAAGAATGTGGGTCGATTTCAGTTTAAAAATGCTAATTTCCTGACCTCCGAATCAATTACTTATGCAGAAAGCACAATAATTGATGTGTGGGTGTTTAATAAGAGACCATAAAAAAACTTATATTTTGTTTATTAAAAAAACATTTGATACTTTTATTCCCAAAAAAATCTGCCAAAAATTAATAGTGATGTCCAACTAAAACGCACGATGTTAATTGTAAATAAAACAAAACGTTTTGTGGAGAATTATCTTAATTTAAGGATAGAAGAATCAGTGACAATTATGTGTTAAAAAAAGTTTCGGACAAATGCTCTCCACGACTTCGGTGGCATACCTCGACTCCATATTTTCAATGACTCGGAGATATAATTGAGCTTCAAAGTTGTTAATGTGCCTAATTATCTCATCCTTTAGCTCATGAATTGTTCTTGGCTTACGGACGTTTTCTTTAAAATATCCCCAAAGAAATGAGTCCAACGGTGGCGGTCAATTAACATGGCCACAACGTGAGATAAAATGGCCATTTACCTTCTAGCGCAAAAGTGCCATTGTTTCATTGGCTGATTCCCCGGAAACACTCAAAATTTGGCAGTATTGTGCAATCAACTCTTGCAGAATGCAAAAATTAAACTAAATGCAAATCTCGAAAAATAATTGCAAACACGCTGCAGTTTGTCAACGAATAAAAATTTAAATTGCATGTAAATGCAATAAATGAATAATAAATACCGAGTGGTGTGGAAACAAAATCAGGTTGTCCGCCGGTAAGGTATACTACAGGGTGTCCGACGGGAAGGTTTACTACTTTGTTTATAATTTTTGATTAAAGGAAAGAGAATAAACGTTTTATTTAATGTCGGCAATAATGTATGGAATACAAAATCAAAAAAATGTCCAGGTCTGTTAGCCTCACAAATGAGAGCCCCTATGAGCACATTTTTCATTACATTCAGCCCGGCGTTGAATTGAGGTTGATGGATTGTTGCGAACACTTTCTTGAGCAGCAGTTATGTTTTCAGCCGACCTTGCAGTACGTTGTGGTCCATGCTTGGGCCTATCAGCTACAGACCCTCTTTCTTCGAAATCATTCACTACACGATAAATAGTTGGCACGTTGTTTTCTCCCAAAAAATTCACGTAACTTTCTCATCTTCAAACTAATTGATTTTGATAAATTGTTTAACGATTTATCGAATATTTTTTCATAATAAATCTGCCACGTCTATCTCGACTGTGAAATATGAACTGTCAAGACTAATGTCGGCAAACCTTCCCGGCGGACACCCTGTACTAACGTCCATACACGCAAAATGCAGTGCTCGTTAAGCCGGCATATTCTTCAATAATACGCTTTTTAAAATCAACATTTTTCAAAACAAACTATTTTGACGAATATCCAACATATTTTTAGTAAATAAAAGGTTGGGTTTTTGATAACGATTTGAAATAACTAAGTTAGCAGGGTTTTAATCAGATTTTTTCGTTTCTAAAATAAAACACGCCTATTATGGATCTTTTGAACAATTGTAAGACGATCTAACCATATTCGTCCGTGTGTCTGTTGTAAGCACGTTAGCCGTCAAAATAATTAACCTAGAGTGTTGGGATTGTAAATGTTCGAAATCGGCTCAAGGCGGAAAAGGTTTCCCTTAACTAAAGGTCTAAAGGTACCCCGGAACAAAGTAAACGTTTTTGAGTACTTGCTTTACAAATCGTACTTTTTTTGTTGATGAATGATGGTTTAAATGTGTGTCGTTAGTTGGGACGTACTTTGGGTACTTGGGCTCAAAATGGAGAGTATGGTTAAAATGCAAATGCAAATTTTGTTTTCATTCTGAGAATGGGATCGGACTCAAGGGGCCAAAAAAACGTGTCTCATGTTTAAAATAATGTGACCATATGGGTACTCAAAATAAAGCCGTATTTACTTCGAATTTTAATATGGACTTATTTTGAAGATTAAGCTGAGATTAGGATTGGACCCAAGTGTTAAAAAAACAGACCACTTAAATTCACTGTGGAGGGTATATAAGGTTCATCCTGGCTAAACTTAATGACATTTGTTCTTGTATTATATAAATTTATGTTAAAGCGTATGTGATCGAATGAAGTTCTAATAAAGTTCCAAAAGTTGACATATACTCAAAATAGTTCTTCGCCTATCTATCCCAACTGATACGGAAAACCCCTCTTCCTGAAAGGATATATAATGGGTGATCCATCTAGAGGTATTTTTTCAGAACAAAAAAAAATATTATAATTCAAATATGGAATCTTTATTGGTATTTGAAGGACATTTTATGGCATTTCTTTTTTGAATATAATTTCCTTCAATTGTTGGCCGCAACTACGCCTCAGAGTTTCCATTCTGAGGGTCCAATTTTGGATGACACGTTCGAGCATTTCGACCGAAATTGCTTTAATGACACGTGTAATGTTGGCTTCCAAACCCTGAATCGTAGCTGATATGTCAGCATAGACTTTACGTAACCCTAAAGAAAAATGTCTAAAGGTGTGATATCACTCGATCTACGCGGCCAACTCACCAAAACGTGAAATTAGCTGCTTTTCGAAATGACCTCTCAATAGATCCTTTGTTTGAGCAGCTGTATGGCAAGTGGCAACGTCCTGTTGAAACCAAGTGTCGTCAAGATTACGGGCTTCAATTTCAGGTAACATCAAGATCGATATCATGACGCGATAGCGAGCACCATTCACGGCTACGTTCCGGCCATCATCATTTTTGAAATAATATGCACCTATGATTCCACCAGTTTATAGGCCACACCAAACCCTGGTTTTCTCTGGGTATAATGGCACCTCTTTTTGTTGCTCTTCAGCCCAAATGCGGCAATTTTTTTTTATTTGACTTTGCCGTTGGGCCAGAAATGGGCCTCATCACTGAACAAAATTTTGGTCTAAAACAGCGGTTCTTCCCGTTTCTCGCCGAACGCTCATTTCCATAATACTTTACAGTTGCCAACTTTAAAGGTAATAATTTTCAAAAAATAAATGCCATAAAATGTCTTTTTAAATTAACAATAAAGATTCCACACTTGATTTGAATTTTTATATTTTTTTTGTTCTGAAAAAATACCTCTAGATGGATCACCCTTTATATCCTACCAATGCTACTAGTAGCCAAAGCAGAAATGGAAAACGTATGATTCGAAAATGCTCCCTGCAGTATTGCATTTTAAAACTAATCATACTGGTTTTAAGTTTTTTTCGGAGAGGCAGGAATTATGGAACTTCCTATTTTTGCATATTTTCTAAAGGCATTTATAAAATAAACGACAACTTTTGCATAAAATAACTTTTGATTTTTGGCTGCCTCACTTAAAATTATTCAACTGACGCCGTTTTTTTTTGTTTGCTTCGGCTCCAATCTTTTGAAAACATTTCTTGGACAACATCAACAAAATCAACTGTTTTTATCTTACAAGTACACTACAAACTACAAAGAGACAAAAATCCGAGTTTTAAGAATGACAGCAATTGCCGGTGGTCACGGTGAACCAAATCCAAATAGCACTTGGCTGGGTGCTAGAGGCCTATGGCTGGCCTATCTATTGGGAGTCTTGGCGGCTCATTTGATCCTGTTGTCGGTGCCCTTCATAACAATTCCAATGGCATGGACCATGACCAATTTATTACACAATGCGGTAAGGACAACTATTCATATTGTCCACTTTAAGTAATTCAACCAACTATATTAATATCGCCCAACAGGCTCATTTGTATTTCCTGCATCTTATTAAAGGCGCTCCATGGTTTTCCATTGAAAATGATACCGGCCGCCGGCTAACTCATTGGGAACAAATCGATGACGGAGAACAGTTTACTACCACACGGAAGTTCTTAACTGCTGCCCCCATTGTGTTGTAAGATAATTAAATATTCGTAGATTAGTTGAGATTTTAAATCCATTCCCTTTTTTAGATTCCTTTTGACTTGTCTGTACACGCGCAACGATACTGAGCATTTCATTGCCAACTTTATTTCGTTGGTTATTGTAACCCTACCAAAACTACCGCAATTTCATGGTGTCCGTTTATTTAATATTAACAAATATTGAATAGCCAGAATTAGTCTTCTTTATGTTGTTCGATACTGATAGAGAATGGATTTCCAAAGTGCTAAAAATAAATGATTGTTGAAATCGTTAAACTGCGTAGACTGATTTGGAAGGTCCAGATGTTAAAACTTCTTGTGATGAGTGACGTGGGTGCCCCATAAAAATAAAAAATTCTATTCTATAGTTATGCATTTTTCCTTCGGAATAATAATTTCTCTTACTATTATAGTTGATATAAAATGTAATTTCTTTTAACTACCTCTAGGTGTATAGCGAAATGAGTTTCGCTGGGTTATTGATTAGTGTGTAAATATTTTAAAAATAAATTCATGCAATATTAAAAAAAACAAGTACCAACGCAAGATTGAATGGAATATACACACATACAATTTATAGCTTAAAAGATTACTGCTGCCTAGCATTGTATCAGGAGACCATACTGAAGTTGTTAAAAGTTGACCAGATAGTTGCTTTAGTTGGTTTATTTGAAAAGCCATTTTATGAAGCATCGTTTCTTGTTTTAGCTTGGTTGGAAAATAACAAATTTTTCGATCAAAAAGTCATCTCCGGCGGCATGTAAAATTTGGTGTTTGGTTGTTGTTGTTCTATTGGCCAACGTCACGCCTTTTGTCCATACTTACTACCCAATCACTTTGGACGTGCGCGAAGCAAAATTCAAATAACGCTGCAAATATTGAAGCGAATCATTTCAATTTTAAACGACCAAAAGATTTTAATATACCATACATTATGGCATAACTGAAGCTATGAAGTAAACCCATACTGAATTCAAATGTATTTGTACGCCGGGGTGACAGTCCTTGGCCGAAGAATTGTTCTTCGGGTCAATCCGGTCCACAGAACTGGCTGTCGTGGGATGTGGTGGACTGGCGTTTGGTGTTGTCGGAGCTAACTGCTTTTGTAATAAAGGAGTTACTGTTGGTTAACCTTGTAAAAAAGTTTCTGATTCAAAGCTCAACAACATCAAACTATCCGGAAAATAGCTTATAGTTGTAAAGGAAACTTTTGGCGACAGGGTCATCTTACGGCGTGCGTTCCTAAATTGAGCGATCATGCTACTTCCCACCCCTAGATTATTTTCTATTGGCCAACGTCACGCCTTTTATCCATACTTACTACCCAATCACTTTGGACGTGCTCGAAGCAAAATTCAAATAACGCTGCAAATATTGAAGCGAATCATTTCAATTTTAAACGATTAAAAGATTTTAATATACTATGGTACATTAGTATATTAAAATCTGAAGCTATGAACTGAAGCTATGAAGTAAACCCAAACTGAATTCAAATGTATTTGCCTACGTTCTTACCCGGTCACTCTATATACGGGGTGATCACTCTAGAGGTATTTTTTCAGAACAAAAAAATATAAAAAATCAAGTCAAGACATTTTGTGGCATTTATTTTTTGAAAATAATTACCTTCAAATGTTGGCAACTGTATTATGGAAATGAGCGTTCGATGAGAAACTGGAAGATCCGCAGTTTTCGACCAAAATTTTGTTCAGTGATGAGGCCCATTTCTGGCTCAACGGCAAAGTCAATAAACAAAATAGCCGCATTTGGGCTGAAGAGCAACAAGAAGAGGTTTAAGAGGTGCCAATATACCCATACAAAACCACGGTTTGGTGCGGTTTACAAGCTGATGGCCGGAACGTAACCGTGAATGGTGCTCGCTACCGCGCCATGATATCGATCTTTTTGCTACACGAAATTGAAACCCGTAATCTTGACGACACTTGGTTTCAAAATGACGTTGCCATACAGCTGCTCTATTGAGATGTCATTTCGAAAAGCAGCTAATTTCACAGGTGAGTTGGCCGACTAGATCAAGTGATATCACACCTTTAGACATTTTTCTTTGGGGTTACGTAAAGTCCAAAGTCTATGCTGACAACCCAGCTATGATTCAGGTTTTGGAAGCCAACATTATGCGTGTCATAAAAGCCATACCGGTCGAAATGCTCGAACGAGTCATTCAAAATTGGATCCTCTAAATGAAAACCCTAAGGTTTAGTTTCGGCCAACATTTGGAGGAAATTATATTCAAAAATAAATGCCATAAAATGTCCTTTCAAATTACCAATAAAGATTCCACACTTGATTTAAATTTTTAATTTTTTTTTGTTCTGTAAAAATACCTCAAGATGGATCATCCTATATTACCATACAGCTCACAGAGCTTTGAAGCTTCCACAATTCTTACGTTGTGTTTTTAACATTTCTACATCATTCTCTAATACAACTGGTCATGAGAACATTGCTTCAGCCGCCTCTAAGCCCGGATTGAATGGGTTTACCTAGTAAGTCGAGTCAATCCGGTCCATAGAACTGACTGTTGTTTATTGAAAAGGATGTTGGTAAAGGACTTTTATGCGTCTATAGCAGTTTATGGCTTATGATGCCTCCAATGTTCTGGTTATTCGATTCCCTTGAAGTGTGAAGGAATGGCGTTTAAAATGTCCTCACTATAAAACCTTAAGTCCTGACGAATGGGAGGAAGAGGTGGATCAGCCATCAGAATCTGATGGTTATAATGACTAAGCAGGTGAAGGCCAGCAGGAACGGTCCAGTCAGCAACATAGTTGCCTGTCTGACATTATTTTAGTCTCCTCATGGCGATGATCAACACTTATCGTTTAGACACAGCCGGTAGCAATACGGAGTGCATTATTTTGTGTCGTTTATAAGTTTCTCCACTATGTGTGGCTAAGGAATATAGACAATACTGTTGCGGCATAGTCAAGGATGGGTCGACCGATGGGTGCGTATGCCGCTACTAATGTCTTCTTATTTTTGCCCTTAGAAGGCGCAAACTAACACTTTCAGGACGTTATTCCTCGTTTTCACTTTCTAATTAATGTAGTCGACATGAGAAGTAAAGTAGAGAAGATTGTCAAAGTCTACTCCAAATATCTTTGGATTGTCTACCATGGACTTCTACCATATTCTGACCTTTATTCTCGATTCCGGGAAGTGAAGAGGGAAACTTTGTGGTAGACTTTGTGATGGACTTCTCAAGATTACTCTTCCGTAAGAAGTTTGTAATGGGGTCTAAAAATGGAACAGTCAAAAATGGAACAATAAAAAAGGAACAATCGACGTACGACATGATTGAAATATCTGGTGGAGAACCAGTGGTTGTGGCAAGATAGATATTGAATAAAGTAGGTGACAGGACAGCTGTAATAACCGGAACCGATGATCGGATGAAACCGTAGCTTTAGCTACAAAATAAAAAAATCTTAACATATATTTATTATTTGTAGACCCATAGAGAAACTTGGAATCGAGCCGTACTGAATACCTCCAAAAAGGGCATGGTTCTTGTGGCTCAATAATATATTATACGAAAAAAAGTAAACTACTACTTGGACGAATAAAACGAATTAAATATAAATTTATGCAAATTAAAATACAAATTTATTGTAAATATCGAATTGTTAAGGGGCTCGGACACATGGAACAACGGCTGTTATAGTCTGCACAATCCAATTTCTTTTATGATTTATCTACTATTACAGTCATAACGGACGATTACAGTAAAATATGGACATATGGTTGCTTAAATTAAAAAAATATTCCAAGAATTCAAGAAAAAAATTATTTTTAAGATTTTACAAAAGTTTGAACTCCGTTTTACCGAACATTGGGGTCAAATTGGGATTCGAAGCCAACCATATTACTCACACTTCAATTGCGAATCTAGGGCGAAGTGTTAAGAAGATTCAGTCTGTCCGAATTCAAAATCGTTTAAACCGCGTGACCTTGTTATTGTGTGAATTAAGGAAGTCATCCCTAGCCACTGAAAAATTTGTATGCATAACGCTTTTGTCAAAAAGCAAAGGCCTCTACTGATATTTAAATTAACTTTTCGATTTTCATCTGAAATCCAAAGATTGTGGATTTCCTTTTTGTATGCGAACAAGGGGATATACGGCACTCACATATATCGTATTCATTCACATCTGATGAAAAATCCGATAAATGTGTGTTTTAATTAAATGGGATACGAGTAGTAGTTCAGTTATTGCGATATATCATGGAGGTATTGAAAAATTTCGTCTACGCCAACAAATCAAATTGACATTGGCCGTGTTTGAGTGGCAATTCGCTTAAGATCTTGCAAAGGCAATAACATTACAACATTGTTAAATATATGTATATAAAAGTGTTTATATAATTTCGTCATTCCATTTGTAGCATCTCGAAATACTGATCTTCAACCCTAAAAAGTATATATTCTATAGATCGTAGTAAAATCCTAAGACAATCTACCAATGTTCTTCCTTCAGTTAAAAAAAGATTAAGTCTGAAGAAACAGATATTAGTAGATCGTGTTAAATTTTAATGACGATCAATAGGGTCTCCTACCAATATTCCGAGGTGTTGGAAGCGGTATGACAAATAATGACACCTCATACGTGGAGGGTAAAAAGCAATTGAATAAAAAATCGAAAACTATTTTTACAATGGTGATAGGTAACAATAATTGGATGTAAGTGAACCTCGAGAAATCCAATTGTCATGAATTTTGGGTGATCCAACCATAATGCACGATGTTAACTGTGAGTTACACCTTGACGTCAACTTAATTTGACACTTCTTTGTTTCAGTGTTTGATGAAATCAACCATGGAGAGGTACGCAATTGAGCAGCGCGTTAAGATTGTTGAAGCCTTTAACGAAACTGGGCGTTCAAATCAAAATTCATTTCGTACACTTATTGATTTTTTTGGTCACATTAACGACATTGAACCTCCACTATGTCTCAGATTTATTGAAATTATGGACCATCGGGTGGAGGTATGCCACCAAATCCTTGGCGAGCATTTGGGCGATATTTTGTTTCACACATAACTGTCAGAGATTCTTCTAACAGAATAAAAAATATTAAGGTGATTCTCTATAAACTTTTTGCTTTATGTAGAATTAACATCGTGCGTTTTATTTTTAAAAGCTAATAAGATCAGTCATCTGATCTGATCTTCTTAGCTAGTGGTTTACTTTACTCTTTCAAAAAATAATAACAACACCAAGAAACTCATAGAAGGTTGTGTTTTAGTTGGACCACCCTTTTGTAAAACAGGAAAAACAATGATTTTATCTTAAATTTAAATTAATATAAAATGGTTTATATTTGTATCTATAATTTTTTGTTTTTTAAAAAATAAAGGGACACTAGAGACCCAATATTGCCCACTTAAACAATGTACAGGGTGGCTGATGAAAGGCGATACCAAAAATAATTTAATAACTTTTTTCTATTTAATGAATCTGGTTAAATTTTTTTTCAGATTGATTTTTAGATTTAACAAAAATGGATAACTGGGTCACTAAAACAAGAATTTGGATTGTCCACCGCTATCACACACTGGAGTCCGTAGTTTCGGTTTTAAGTGAGTATACGGGGCGTACGTTTGGCGGCAATCCTGAAATTTGTTAACAATTTCGCCGAGCATGGGACAGTCAACAAAAGACCTAACCATCGAAACCCTTCAGTTCGGACGGATGAAACAATCGCTGCTGTAGCTGCTGCTGCTATACAAAACAATCCAAGAGTTTAGACAATAAGCCTATCTGCTCAAATGGGTATAAGTAGACGGTCATTGCAGTCAATTATGCACAAAGATTTGGACTTATTCCCATATAAAGGGTGGTTAAATTTTAAGGGCCGATGTGGATTTTGAATAGAACACAAATTATTTAGGAAATTATTGTAATTTCTTTTTATTATGATTATATTGGTATGGTTCAATTATGTAAGTAAAAAACAAAATATCGGCCAAATGGCCGCTGGGACCCCGGCGGCACACTCCCATCCGTTGGTCCAAATTTTCAATGACGCTGAGGCATAATTAAATTTCTACGAATATGTCGTTAATGTGCCGAATAATCTTAGCCTTTAGCTCTTGAGTAGTTGCTAGCTTATCGAGTACATATTTTCTTTCATATAACCCCAAAGAAAGAAGTCCAACGGTATCAAATCACATGATCTTAGCGGTCAATTAACATCGCCACGACGTGAGATAACCCGGCCATTGAATTTGTCACGTAAAAGAACCATTGTTTCGTTAGCTGTGTGGCAAGTAGCACTGTCCTGTTGAAACCAAATATCGTCCACATCCACATCTTTCAATTCGGGCCATAAAAAGTTCGTATTCATCTCACGATAGCGAACACCACTCACAATAACTGCCTGACCGGCCTCATTTTGGAAAAACTACTGCCCTATGAAGCCGCCAGCCCATAAACCGCACCAAACAGTCACCCTTTTTTCGACAATCACTCTTGGATTATCATTCGCCCAAATGCGGCAATTCTGCTTATTGACGAATCCACTGAGGTAAAAATGTGCCTCATCACTGAAGATGATTTGCTTCAAAAAATTGATCATCCACTGTCGCCCATTTTCATAATGATCCTAAATAATTTTGTACACGTTGCTTGCTTTGTATCTTTCCATGGATCAAATTGAGTTAGTCTAAAATTGAGAAATATCAAATGAAATGCAGAAAAAACTTGACTTTTAGGTGTGGTTCACATTCACCGTCGGCCCTTAAAATTTAACCACTCTTTAAAATTCAAAAGGCCAACAAACTAAACGCAGCATACTTCCCCATTCGCTTGGAATTTTGCCAGAAGATGCTTCTAATGGTGAAAGAGGACGAAAACATGTTGCACTGTCTTTTCATGTCTGACGAGGACCATTTCGGTTTAAACGGCAAAATAAACAAACAAAATTGTCGAATATAAAGTGCTTCCAACCCACATATGTATACTCCATTAGACGGAATTACATCCACTTTGTGTTACTACTTTTCGAAGAAAACGGTCACGGTCACGGAGACGGTTACTGGAGACCGTTACTTGAGCATGTTGAGGGAGTTTTTCTATCCAGCGAGATGGTGCAACTCCTCACATAGCCCGGCCTGTTATGACAGAATTGCGACGAACATTTCCCAATAAGCTCATATCTAGAAACTCCACATTCCGTTGGCCCCAGGTCGCCTGACTGTACTTACTGCACCTGCCTTTTTTGTGGTATTATTGCAAACACAAAGCAAAACCACCAACAAGCAAAACCAACAAATTTGAATGAACTAAAATAATCCATCCGAGAAACAATTGCGGCTATTCCTGTTTCATCTCTACAAGCGGTAATAAACAACTTTTTGGTAAGATGCCGTACATGCATCAACGAGCGGGGGGGGGGCATTTTAATTCCATTATTTTTAAAACTTATTAAGCTATATTTAATAAAATTGAATGAGCTTTAACAAAATGAATTCCATACAATGAAAAAAAAGTTATTTGTGTTTCTTAATGTAGCAATATTCATCAGCCTCAGCAATATTCATATTTTCCTCGCGTATCTGAATTTCATTACTTTTAAGATTAGGGGCATGGTCCAAAGACCTTAAAAACAAGGATCTGTCAAACACGGACCCAACACCAATATCCTCCAATACAGCCAATGCCATACTGGAAATCAATTCATTGCAGAGAGTAAAAAAGCTACGGCCCGGCTGAATTTATAAATTGTCCACGTATGCACAAAATCGAAATTTTTGTATACAAATATATTTTTAGATTTTTGAAACGATTCAAAGTTATTGCCTTAAAGAACACATACTTCAGCCAAGCATTAATCAAACAAGCCTAGTATGTCCGATCTGCCACCGTTTAAAGTAAATGTAGTTCAAATGTAATTTAATAAATGGCTTTTTAATTGATTGGCATTACAAACAAATCAAAAAAATATTTTACTCTCGACCACACTCTTTCCAACCATCTGCGGTTTTATGGCTTTTGCTCTCATCATCGTCGTCAGCGTATAAATTATAAAAAACAAAACAAACACTTTACTTAATTGATAAGAGTAAACTAAACTAAATTCGCAAGTGCATTCATTTGTTGTAATCTTTTTATGAGAGCTTGTGTGGAGGTGAAATGAAAGAAAACTGCAATTGTCTCAGCGTCAGTCATTATGCATTGGAGTGTTTTTTTGATTAGAAGAGATGAGCCAACTGTCGTTGCAGCAGTTCTAATCGGACGTTCAATCGAAAAGCATAGACAGTGCAAGAAACACTAAAAGAAAAAGCAAATTTTATCAAAAACAAAGGTAATATTGCAAGTGAAAAGGTTTATGCAATAAGAAAAATATTGCAGCAGTTTATAAGAAGTTAATATCGAAATATGTGTTTATAATAATCCCATACGACGTCGAACTCTCTTGTTTCTATTACTAACGACAGCTCTTTTTTGGGAAATAAATAATAATTATATGTAACTAAACTGGCATAGAAATCGATACGGAAACTCAATAAGTATCAATCAGTGTTGCCACCAAAGGAGGGGCAAAAAGGGCAGATTGAAAAGAAACAATTAGAAAGAAATTCGGCTGTACCAAAGCGTGGTACAATAAACAAGGTACAATGTATTTTTAAGTCCAGGTGCAACATTTCAGGAGGTTGTAGACACTTAATTTAAGTTTCTATCAAAGCACAGTTCGCAGACGAGCAATCGAATTTAATTTGAAAAGCTACAGACCTGTCAAGAAGTCACTCCTTACATCTAGGCATAAACAAAAAAGATTGCGTGTTCCATTTTAGTCATTCTTGCCTGAAATTATAAGATTTTTTTTTATTTTTCTATTTTGTAAAATCAATTTTGCCAAAACACGTCTTAACTGGACCGCCCAAAAGTGGAAAACCGTTTTGTTCAGCGATGAATAAAAGTTCAATTTGATCAATTCAGATGGAATGTGTACAAGGGTTGCTATATATATTTCTGGACTAGACAACGCTAAGTGTTGCCTGGCACCATCTTACATTTCCATTGGAAAGTTTGACATTTTTTAGAATAAACGTACTCAGAACGTTTCGACGTACGGCCATCATTTGTGTTGTTTACAGTGACTTGAAAAAATCAATTTGCGAAAAATATGGAATTCGTCATGTGACATACCGTGAGATAGAGACATCTTTGGGCATTTCTTACACCAGCATACATTCGATATTGCATGTACTCCTGGCCGTTAAAAAGGTTTGTTCTCGATGGGACTTGTACAATTTGACAATCACTCAAAAAAGGCTCGTGTCGATTGGTGCAAAGAAATTTTGAAAAAATACGATCGCAGTGCTTCAAAAGACGTTTATAAGATCGTCACAGGTGACGAATCATGGATCTATGCGTATGTGCCTGAAACAATACAGCAATCGACCGTGTGGATCTTCGAAGACAAGCCGATTCCAACGAAAGTTGTTCGTGGAAGAAGCACTTCGAAGCAAATGGTCGCCTGTTCCTGCGTCAAAACTGGTCCGCTTGAGCAACGTAGGGGGTCAATTCTGAGTGGTACACCACAGTTTGTTTGCCTGAAGTCTTCGGAGAAATTCGAAAAATGACAAAGCCTACAAACTAATTTTCTTCAAACCTTGTACTGAAACTAGTCTTTTTATATAAAAACATGTCAAACTTTAATAAAAAAAATGTCATTGGCAAAATCGCATTTATGAGTAATTTGAACATTTCTTTAACAATTCATAATGTTTTGGGCGAAGACAACAATACCACAAAAAGGGCATAAATGCTGGACTTTTTGGCTGATTAACCCAACGTCCCACATGGTCAATAGTAGTCAATATGGACACATAATAAAATTCCGTTTTTTTTCACAAACAATATAAACCCTAAATCGAATATAATTTTCGTTTTTTGCTCTGTATCAATATTAACTTGCATTCCTGTATTAGTTTTTTTGTGCCCTTAATACCACAAGGAATATACAATTTTCTAACTTCCCAATAAGGTTGTTGCTCTTGTTTTGCGCAGTACTGTATAGCTACAAGCCCAACAACCAACAACCAGTTTGCTTTATTGTTAAAGACTCATGAAAAAAAAAGAATGCCAAAAATAAATTTTTGTGAATGTTTGATGATAATTGTGAATGTTGGACTTAACAAAATTCAACATATGTCTTTGTCAAACTTCAAGTTTGAAAATTTTAATTGCTACAATAATAAATTTTGAATCAGCTAAGGGAATAACACTAACTTCTTTACTGAATTTCTATTGAATTATTTTTAAAATATATTTCAAAAAACACTACCTTACCAACAACGAATAGTATAGAAAATAGAAAAGCATGGCCTCTCCATTGATTGTCTTCCAGTATGGCACTGACAGTATTGGGTTATATGGTTGTTGGTAAGGTAGTGTTTTTTGAAATATATTTTAAATATAATTCAATAGAAATTCTGTTCAGTTCTAAATTCGTTTTTGATGAAGGCTATCACTTACCCGATATCGTGATAAAAGCAGTGTGTAGCCCCGAAAAGCAATGTCACTTTGCCATTTTGTAAAAAAAAGTCGTGTCTCGAGCCGGTTAATCCCTGTTCAATGTGAAAAAAACAAGAGGCTTGTTAAGGACTTGAAATCGCGATAAAAGCAGTGTGCTGTCACGAAAATGAATGTCACTGTTCCAAAAGGGCGTGGCGATATTAGTTATGGAAAAAACACAACCTAACAGAAAGAAGACCGTGCCCCCTTGACAAATTGTTTATATTGGACTGTAATCCATGGTGGAGGGTATACAAGCTTCGACACGGATGAACTTAATTTGTTCACTTGCTTTTATTTCTTTAAAGTCCCTATAAAAAGTAGTCAATGATACGACAGCTCCTGAAATACGCTACATTTAACGGCTGCAAGCCGTGGCTGGCAATGATTTCTCACATAAAAAATACGCCTGAATTCTCCCCATACATTGCTGCACGTAGAAGTTTCATATCTGTGAGTATCTAAGAATTAAACAATCATTTCCCAGGTGTAAGTAATTATACCTATTTACTGAATGTTGCGTTACTAGTGGTAAGCGTGAAATTTTTTTTCAATATCTTCCACCAGCTTAATTCGATTTTGCATGAACACCTGGCCGTAAAAAAGGTTTGTTATCGTTGTATCCCGCACAATTGGACAATCGCTCAAAAGAAGGCTCGTGTCGATTGGTGCTAAGAAATTTTGAAAAAATTCGATCGCTGTGCTTTAAAAGACGTTAATAAGATCGTCACAGGTGACGTATCATGGATCTATGCGTATGAGCCCGAAACTAAACAGCAATCGATCGTGTGGGTCTTCGAAGACGAGCAAAATCCAACGAATTGTTCGTGGAAGAAGCACTTCGAAGCAAATGGTCGCCTGCTTCTTCGGCAAAACTGGTCATGTGGCTACTGTTCCGCTTGAGCAACGTAGGTCAATTCTAAGTGGTACAGTTTGCCTGAAGTATACGGAGAAATTCGAAAAACGAACAATAAAAGACGAATCATTGTGTACCATGACAATGTGAGCTTTCATACATCGGCTCAAACCAGCGCCTTTTGTCCGGCCAAAACATCGAATTGATGGGCCATCCACCGTACAGCCTTGACGTGGCACCCAATGACTTCTTTTTATACCCGCACATCAAGAAAAAATGCGTGGTCAACGATTTTCGCCAGAAGGGGGTATCTCAATCGGAGTGGAAAAAATGCTTCAACAATTGGTTTGAGCGCATGGAAAAGTGTATAAATCATGCTGGAGAATACTTTGAAAAACAATAAAATCATTTTTGATGATAAATATTCGCATTTTCATTATTAGTCCAGAAAAATATATAGCAGCCCTCGTACCAATCATATTCCTGTCTACCTCCACCAGTTTTGCTAAGAACAAAATAGATCGTACCTTTCTATGCCTTCTGTACCATTGTCTGCTAACGATTTTTAACGGAATTACTCTGTTCAATTTATGAACTTCTGCGTTTTTCGAAAATCTTTTATCCTATTGTTATAAAATGTAAATGCTTCCAATCTCACTTCAATGGGAACCCTGTTTAATTCATCATAATACCAGGTCAGAAACCAAAAAATAGTTTTTTCACATACGTTTTTATTTATTCCAGATTTCAACAATGGTATCCGTTAAAGTAGATGATTTCGGTTCTATGACCGATCCCATGACCAAACAGCCAACAACTGTTCGCCGCATAACTTTATCGAATGATCACCAAATGTCTGTGCAGCTGCTAACTTTGGGTGTCAACATAGCCAGCGTTCGTGTACCCGATAAAAATGGCCAATTAGATGAATTATCCCTGAGTTTTGATAATATCCAGGGCTACATAGATACTCAGCCCGCTTATATTGGCGCCACTATGGGCCGCGTAGCAAATCGAGTGGCCAACGGCCGTTTTACTTTGAACGGCAAAGAAATCCAAGTAACGAAAAACTGCAAAGATAAATTTCAGTTACATGGCGGCTTCATTGGTTTCGATAGTGTTATTTGGGAAATTGTACAGACATTAGCGGACGGTGTGGTACTTAAGCATGTATCTCCCGATGGCCATGAAGGGTATCCCGGTGAGGTAACATGCGCCATAACGTGCACTTTAAACAACAACAATGAATTCCGCATGCAAGTTGAGGCCACCACTAATCAGACAACCTGCGTAAATGTAACAAATCATGCTTATTTTAATTTGGCTGGCCATAATTCAGGCAAAGCGGGTCTTTTGCAACATTCCGTCATGATAGATGCGGACAATATTATTGATACGGATTTGGAGCAAATACCTACGGGTAAATTGCAGCCGGTTGATAAAACAATTTTCGACTTGAGATCTCCTGCCAAAATGGCCGACCGTTTGCCACTCTTTAGTGATCTTCCCATCAAAGGTTACGATAATTGTTACTGTGTTAAATTGGACGGCAACAAGACGACGCGTATTGCAAGGGTTGAACATGCGGCAAGTGGTCGGTGGTTGGAGATTTCCACCAATCAACCGGGTGTACAATTTTATACTTCGAACAATTTACCGGACGTGCTGATGGGCAAAGGTGGTGCTAAATACGAAAAGCATGGTGCTTTTTGTTTGGAAACTCAAAAATATCCGGACTCTATGAATCATGCAAACTTTCCATCGGTGTTCTTAAATCCCGGCGAGAAGTACTATCATGATGTGGTTTACAAATTTGGTAATTAATAATAATTGTATGGAATTATCTATAATAAATAAAATGCACAATTTGTGTACAGTTTTTGTGGAGAAGTTTGTCAGGTATTATCTTTATTTTTACAGAAGAAACATTTTCGTCGTATCGGTAAGTCTAGTCTTACTATGCCTTCGAAAAGTTTGTCGAACTGTTCACTCTCACTTTCGAGAAAAGCGATGAGCTAAATTTTCATATGTATTCGCCGTGATTTTTTTTATGAATTTGCGTAGCTAAACGTCTTTTTTGACTATTGATCGCTCGTTTTAACCGTACGGACCGTTTATGGGTCCTCTGCGGTTTACACGTTTGAACTTAAAATGTTGGCTTATTTTGGAAATACAAGCTCATATCGAATTGATTCAATTAGATTTAACTTTTAATGACCGTATGAACATGTTTATAAGCAAGCTTTTCTCGAGACCATTGGAAACGTATTTTGAACCAGAAGAGCCGAAAGTGTTATGCATTAATGTCCCTTTTAGAGGTACATATTTAGCGCGTACCATTAACAATCGACAAAACATTGTATTTGAAACGAAAATAAAAATACATTCTTTTCGGAGGCGACTTAATTTTTTTGAGTTGCGGTCCCCCAAATCTTCGATAACTCAGACTGGATAGCAAACAGCAATAGTAAAGTAATTTGTTAACAGAAAGTTATTGGATTTAAACATTTTCACAAAAACTCCAATCTAATACTGAAAAATACACAACATGGCTTAATCGATGTATGTCATACTTTTTAGGTAATTTAAAAGCTTTCGAACGACACCCATTACAATTTGTCCCATTAGGTACAAAATCAAAGATATGTCAAATACTAGGGCTGCTATATATATTTCTGTCCTAATAATGAAAATGAGAATATTTATCATCAAAAATGGTTTTACTGTTTATCAAAGTATTCTCCAGCATGATTTATACACTTTTGTATGCGCTCAAACCAATTGTCTAAACATTTTTTCCACTCCGATTGAGATACCTCCAAAACATGGTTTTCGAATGCTTCAACATCTTTTGGCCTCGAATATCGTTGACCACGCATTTTTTTCTTGATGTGCGGGAACAAAAAGAAGTCATTGGGTGCCAAGTCAGGGCTGTACGGCGGATGACCCATCAATTCGACGTTTTGTCCGGTCAAAAAGGCGCTGGTTAAAGCCAAAGTGTGAAAGCTCGCATTGTCATGGTGCACAATGATTCGTCTTGTCTTGTTCGTTTTTCGAATTTCTCCGAAGACTTCAGGCAAAAAAAATGTGGTGTATTATTCAGAATTGACCATCCTACGTTGCCCAAACGGAACAGTCGCACATGACCTGTTTTGCCGAAGAAACAGGTGACTATTTGCTTCGAAGTGTTTGTTTCACGAAGAACTCGTTGGATTTCGCTCGTCTTCAAAGACCCACACGATCGTACGCATAGATTCATGATTCGTCACCTGTGACGATCTCATAGACGTCTTTCGAAGCACTGCGATCGTATTTTTTTCAAAGTTTCTTTGCACCAATCGACACGATCCTTTTTTTAAGCGATTGTCAAATTGTGCGGGATCCAACGAGTACAAATCTTTTTTACGGCCCGGTGTTCATGCAATATCGAATGCATGCTGGTGGAAGAAATGCCCAAGAATGCCTCAATCTCACGGTATGTCACATGACGATCTTGCATTATCAGTTCACACACGGCATCAATGTTCTCTGGCACAACGGCCGTTTTTTGACGACCTTCGTCTTTGAGCGAGCGTCGGCCACGATTGAATTCATTAAACCAGTTTTTCACAGTGCTATAGGATGGTGCTTCATCGCCATACAAAGAAGTCGAAAGTTGTGAAAAATTATCGCACGAAAATGTTCACGAGTTAGTTTCTTTTTTTTGCCAAATTGAATTTTTCAAGTCACTGTAAACAACACAAATGATGGTCGTACGTCAAAACGTCTGAGTACATTTATGCTAAAAAATGTCAAACTTTCCAATGGAAATGTCAGATGGCGCCAGAAACATATATAACATATAGTAATATGTCTAAAATATCACCGGCGATTAAGGGGGTTCGAACGTAAAAGTGATCTTAAATAAAAGCTTAAAGCTTTAAATATTAGATGCAATTCAGTATGAAATAAGTAAACTCGGGGTTATGTTCGGCCAGGTCAAACCGTATATACCCTCTACCGTCCCTACGCAAGTAAAGCTCATAAAACGTCATCTTAGCCAAAATTTCAAATGCATGTGGTTTAATAGAAAAATTTGCTTTATTTTAAGTACCATAACTTGATTATGACGTTTAATCTCCTATGCGGGACGTTTTTTAGGACGGACGAGCCAAAAAGTACAACAACTATGGCCGAGGTAATTAGCGCGTCCCAACTAACATTTGTTAGCCATTGTCCTTCACAAAAATTATGATTTGTTAAGCAAATACTAAAATAAGTAAAGTGTAATTTTTACTGAGTTTAATTTAGTTCCTTAAAGCGAAACTTTTTCCCCTGGGCCAATTTCGCCCTTTTACAATCCCAAACAGATTAAGACCATAATCCATCATCATGGTAAATATTAGGATCCTAGGTTGATTCGTTTGGCCGCTATCGTGCTTTCAACTGACACATGGACGGACATGGCTAGTTCGTCTTAGAATTTTACGACAACCAATATGGTCTTATGGGTACTCAAAGCAAAGTTTTGGCTAATATTCGGGGCGTAGGCATGAATTGGTGCAGCAGATTGAAATATATATTCTAAATCATCGTTAAATTCTTAAATGAACTTACTTACCATGTCCGTCTGCATGTGGAAAGCTAAACACAGGTCGCATTAATGAGCTAGGTGGCCCAATTTTTACAGAAACGTGTTGATAAACTGAAACGGTTGAAATTAAAAATGGGCCTGATCGGTCATGAGTTCAAAATTTTCCCCTCACAAGGACAGGGTCAACCTCTGGAAAACCTAACAATCCTAAACTTAAAAAAAAACAATATTTTATGCATTTGTTTAAGATACGAATATAAGGCTGATATTTCTAACATTTGATATTGGCATAAATAGAATACATATTGCATTTACTTAGTAGGGACATAAATACTGTTACAACATTGAACACGCCCATTTCTGTAGTGGAACTGAACATACCCCGTTAATGTCATATGGGTTTTGAAAGCTAACCTCAATAGCGTTAGTCTGTAATGGGATTTTTAAATTGTTTCAACTTTCATCATGGAGTGGTCAGATAATGAGAACCGTATCGCTGTAATAGCGCTTTTCAAGTGTGAAATGAAAAAATGCGATATTTTCAAAACGCTCCGGCCAATAGGTATTAGCTGCATGTTCATCTACCGATGTATAAAACTGTTTGAGGAGACTGGATATGTAAAAGACCGCCATCGGTCGGGCCGCCCACGCTCAGTTTGAACACCGCATGTCGTCGAAGCCGTTAAATCAAGAATTCACAGAAATCCATTCCGAAAACAGAAAATCATGGCCCGTGTGATGAATATGACTTGGGACTTTCAAACGACATACCGGACATTTATTGACTGCAGCTTTAAAAAAAAGGATTGAAAAATGCAAACGTATTTTGGCGAAGCACGCTGATATCTTGCACAGATAAATTTTGTTCACCGATGAAAAAATTTTTTACCGTTCAGGAAAAATTTAACACGCAAAATGATAGAGTGTAGGCGCGGTCATCTAAGCATCTGAAGAATGACCCTCAGGCACTCCAGATGAAACAATTTTTACCGTTCAGGAAAAATATAACAAGCAAAATGATAGAATGTAGGCGCGGTCATCTAAGCATCTGAACTGATCCCAAGGGTGGAAAAGGGTAATCACCCTGCTTCAGTCATGGTTTGGTGGGGTGTCTCTTACGATGGGGTCACTGACCTGCATTTCTGCGAACAAGGAGTCAAAACATCGGCCAACGTTTACCAAGAAACCGTTTTGAAAGCTGTTGTGCCTTTTAACAATCCCCTATTCCAAAACCAGCCTTGGACTTTCCAGCAGGATTCTGCGCCGGCCCATAAGGCTAAAACGTCCCAGGCCTTGCTTCGAAACAATTTGCCAGCGTTCATTTCCTCTGAAGAATGGCCCTCAGGCACTCCAGATTTGAACTCATTGGATTACAAATTGTGGACGGTTTTAGAGGACAAGGTTTGTTACAAAAGATACCCCAACATTAGATCTCTTAAGACTGCTTTGGTTCGAGCTGTGGCCAATTTTCCGATGGACGAGGTTCGTGCAGCTATTGACGATTGGCCAGTGCGACTTAAGGCGTGTGTAAAGGCAAAAGGCGGACATTTCGAATAAATATATTAAAAATATTTGGTCCAAAAACATTCAGTACTTTCTATTTTACAGCATAAAACGTGTGTAACAGTATTTATGTCCCTACTAAGTATGACCAAACTAATGGACCGATCGATAGAAAATTTTAACAGGATGAAACCTATAACTAGGCAATGGTTCTATAGTTCTAGACTAGTTCTGGTAAAATTGGACAAGTGGTTGTGGCACCGCCCACAGAACCGTTAACGTAAAGACTTTATTTCATGAACTAATAGAGATATAACGATAAAATTTAAAACATATGATATTGGCATGAATCGAAACACATCCTGTAGAAAACAATGGCGGTGCCACACACGCTTTAAAAATTGATATTTACAGAATAAAATCCACGACAGCCGGTTCTATGGACCGGATTGACCCGGTTGCAGCTATAACAACAACAAAATAAAGTCAATAATTAGATCGTTTTATAGATTATATTTTGTTAAAACTGGACAAAACGGACCCGCCCTTACATCTCTGAACTTGTAAAGGCTACATTTCGTGAACTTATACCGACATGACGATAGAAGTTATATACATATGATGTTGGTATGAGAAGCAACACATCCTCATAGAAAAGAGACCGTTGTCACGCTCCCTTGAAAATTTTTCCATAGTTTCGGCAGGGTCGAGTTTAATTTATCCACTTGTTTTTTATAATGATTGTTCCAAAACTAGATTTGTTATTCCGCGGTACCCGAAATTATTTAACTTAAATTTTTTCCTCTTGTTATGACTAAAAAATCATTGTTTACAATTGATTATTTCTGCATTTTATAATTCTATTACGATCAATAAACTTCAATCAGAGGCATGACCATACATTTATTAGGCTAAGAAAAATCGATTAAAGAACCTTTAGATCCCTTTAAGTACGAACGTTCCTGATCCAATTGCGATCCAGTTTTAATCGTTTTTTTTGCATTATCTCCAATTTAGTTCATGATTTCCGTAATGTGCTTGAACAACGGTTGGATCTCAGGCTTTTAAATTACCACATAATTCTGTCACTTCTGGAATTATATTGTTTTGTGTGAACCTGCGTAATTTCCGTTAAACTTTGCGCTTGCTATCGAAAAATGAAGCTGACAAAATTATTTTTAACGGCGACAGCGCTTGCGAATGACTGAATAATAAAAAGGCGGCGAAAGTCTGAGCCGTTTAAAATTTTCCTTGTCCACTGAACGACCAAATCTATATCAATATCGGCTGCTAGGTCAAAATACGCCTTTATTATATCACATACGCATATACAATTAAAATCCACATTAATCGGATATCGTCAAGAATCTATTGCAATTTGCATGGAAATTGACATCAAAAATCTAATCAAATTGAAATCCGGAGGATTTCGTTGACATGCTAATGCGGTATCAAAAAAAAATCTTATATGGCATTCACATATACCAACAAATCATCTGAATATCATTTTCACAGGATTTTGGCGGTCAATAACAAAATATCAAAACCGAATAAAGTTTCTCTCTCTCTCTCTGCGAATCAATATTAACTTGGTAGATAACGGAAATTAAAAGTCAAGATATACCTCAACTTTCTTTCTTATATGCGCTTTCTTCTTGTAAGCAGTTAAAAAACACGGTGATTTGCAATATTTTCTTATGTATGTTGTTTACACAAGACAGTTTTGCAAAGTCAATGGTAATACATTAACACGTTTCTACAAATACATCTACACGTCTCTCCCTTCCAACATTTCAATGTTTCTTTCATCGTCCATCGTCATCGTCCATCGTTACGCTTTAGTCATTTATAATTGGAAGATAGTTTGTATTTTACAAGAACAATTTTCATTACAGTCGTCTTTAAATCATCCAGACGGCAATTGGAAGATTGTTTATTGTTTACAACACCAGCCGAAAATCACATGTGCCGTTATGGATATATTAAACCACATTATACACTTCTGCCGAAGTCGCAGTGACCGCGAAATAAAAATAGAATCAAAAGTAATTTCTAAGAAGGCACTTATAAGTTACCCTTTTGTAGTTACGCAGAAGTGACTTCTGGAAGTTAACTCCGGGGGGTACAACTTCTCTATACGGATGAAACTTCTGCGATAGTAAAAAAATGGTTTCGCAGACGATGAGTTTTAGCTTCCTAGTGACACTTATTAGTCACTTCCGCTATAGAAAATGTTGGCAGGGTCATTGTCTTCGTCACTGTCTCTGATTTTTTAAAGACTGTAAATTCGTCAAGTAAGCGCCAAGTTCAAAGACGAAACGACGTATTTGTGAAAACGCAAACAAATCATAATAGCTAAAGACCGTAAAAGTTTGAAAACATAAAAATATATTTTTATTTGAGATTGTGGTAACATATTTAAAAAACTGTTAGTGAAATGATAAAAAAATTAAATCTGATCTCAATACGACATTATCGATTGTTGCTAAAAAGTGTGTTGTCTTCATAATTGTCTGAACGCCTACTCCATACAAACAATTTTTCCTCTTTGACACAATTAATATTCTCTATTGTCTTTTGCCAACTTCCTGTGTAAACGCAGGGTTTCTGTACATGTATCTTAATATTTTTTAACATAATACTTAAGCCAAAAAAAATACGAAGCTTTTTATCTGCCTTTAATTCGTTATTATTTAAGGCTGTGGCACACTAAGGCTTTTTTCCTACGCTGCATATTTTTTAACTTTAGGCAGTTTAAAAAACATAGAAATAAGTGTAATCTATATATGGAAGAGGTTTTCTATTCTGGCATTGCAATATCTTTAACGTATTGTACACTTTCAACATATTTTTAATTGGTTTTCGGTCTTCTGGAAATAAAGAATAAAGCATCGTAAGGAATAATAGCTTCGTGTGCCCTGGCCTTTAAACTGTTCAAGCATATAATTTTTGTGTATCTATTCTTCCCAGAAGGTAAGTCGGCTGGCAGCACTGGGAAGTGTCAATTTTTTCTGGTTGCGAGTCTGAAGAGGCATTGGCTCAAACCTGCGGCGCGCCGCCACCTATAGATTTTTATTTGGCCTTACCGACGCTTAAATCGGCTTCACAAAGCCGTCGTTGCCTCGGTAGTGCTGTTGTTCATAAATACTTGTTTTTTACGTAATTCGGTAGTCACTTATCAAAACGCCTTTATTTAACCTGAAAGTAGATTGTTGATTAATTTACAATATATTTGTTGCTAGTGGTTGTGAAAACTACAATTTTGATTGATAATACAAAGAGCCGATGCTAATCCGCCGGCGGTTGCCCAAACTTATGAGGAAATCAAATCGCCGTTCAAAAACACCTGTGCCGCCGACAATTGCCTGTCGACTTCTTACTCTGTGCGTGTCACTTGTTAAATACGGTTTATTGAGGGTGTAGAAGAATTTACGGTGTTCTTAAGAAAAGTTATTTGAGTTCAATTATTCGCGCTTGCCATTTTGCCAGTTTTGTTTTTGCCATAACTAAAATATAAACGGCCTTCAAACTGTTGAATATACCGCAATATTATAACAATTTGTCCACTGTAGGTGACTTTGGTGACAGTAGCAGCAGCAGAACTTCCAAAATGCCAGTAAGTAGTCCTTGATCCTAATGAATGTAAAATATTGGTGAAGGAGCTATAAAAGAAAGGTGAAAGGTCAAAACAGCAGAATAAGTTAAATTGCAGTTTATGGGATCATCTTAGAAAAGATGCATGGCATTGACCCAAAAATGAAAATCGATAATGCTTGGCTTTGGGGCTTAGATGGAAACTTTGGTTTAATTTTCATACTTTTCAATTTTAGAGCCATTTTTAACGAAAAGGGTAATTGCAGGATTAACGATTTATATTTCTACCGGGATATTTTGCATTCCTGGCTCTTGGTCTAAATATTCATGTACCTTTTTTCAACTTTTCCAGAATGGTGTATACACATATCAATGTTTGTTAAATGTATATTTTCTTTTTTTTTAGGTTCATGAATTTAAAGTTGAGATGACTTGTTCTGGTTGCTCCGGTGCAGTCGAAAGGGTTTTGGGCAAATTAGGCAGTGGTAAGTAAAATGAAGGGGTGAAGAACTATGTATATGTACTTTATTTATAAGAACCTTTTGGAGACACGTCATTAATTATTCAAATGGATGTTTTTTCTTATTATTTAAAAAAATCTTAATAAACCTGATTGTACATTTATGTATGTATAAGTATATAAGTAGATACATACAGTTGCGCTCAAAATAATAGTAGTGCTTAAAAACAATGGAAAGAAATATTTGTTTATTTATTCGTATAGTAATACAAAAGTCCACTGCCCCAAATCCAGGGCGATTTAACATTTTTAATTTAAATCGCCTGTAAAAAAACTGCTAATGTTTTCAAATTTCTGGTTTGATTATTGGAAAGGTTGAAAATTGTCATTTAATAATGGAAACCAATATCATTCATCTTTTCTATGACAACTTCGATTTCATGTTTTAACGGTTCAATTGTCTCTGGAAGCTTAGTGTAACATTTATTTATTTATGCTCCCCACAGAAAATAATCCAAAGGGCTCAAATCACAGCTCCAAGGCGGCTAATTGACGTCACAATTTCGGCTAATTATTCGATATTTAAAAACAGTGCATAAAATACCGATGGTTGCATTCTCAGCGTGGCATGTGGTCCCGTCTTGTTGAAACCAAATGTCTTCCATGTCATTCTCTTGAAATTTCGGAAACAAAAGTTCGTTGAGCATGGCGCAGTAAAGCTTACCGTTATCGAGGCGGCTCCTTGCTTATTTTCGAAGAAAGATGATCCAATGATGCCGCCAAACCAAAATCCACACCAAACAGTGACTCTTTGTGGATGCATTGGCTTTTAAATAGTCACGTTTGGGTTCTTTGAACCCCATGTGCGGCAATCATGTTCGTTGACATAGACAACAAGATGAAAATGAGCTTTATATAAATACACTATTATTTGGTAAAATTCTAAATCTCCTGCCAAACAATCTGCAGCCCAATTGGGCGAAGTGAAACGCATCGGATGGTGCTGCGTTATTAAATGACAAAATCAACCTTTTCAATAAAAACCAGAAATTGAAAAAAACTATCAGTACTTTTTTTATAGCCGACTCAAATTTTAAATGGCCCACCCTGTTTTGGGAACTTAATTAATTTTAAAGACATATTTTTTCGATTATTTATATCATTGTTTTCGATTTCGCTCACATGACCACCACGAGCCCGTATACAGCGATCTATTCTTTGTAGCGAATTTTCCACCACTCTTGCATACATTTCGACTGGAACTTTGGAATTTCGCGTTGGATGTTGTCTCTGAGCTCGTCTTAAGTTGTTGTCTTGTTGGCCAATGACCAATGATTTGATGTGGCCCCAATAAAAAGAAATCTAAAGGCGTTGAATCGCATGAACGAGGTGGCCATCCGACCGGACCATTTCTCGAGATAAAACGTTCACCGAATTTGCATTTCAGTAAATCGATTGTAACGCGTGCTGTGTGGCTAGTAGCACCGTCTTGTTGGAACCACATATCGGCGATGTAAAGCTCATCCAATTCTGGCCAAAAATAAATTTCTATCATGGCACGTTAGCGCTCTCCATTGATGGTAACATGACGATGGTTTTCATCTACGAAAAAATACGTCCCAATCACACCTCCGGCATGAAAACCACACAGTAATTTTTTGCGGATGCAATTGTGTCTCTTGAAGCACATATGGGTTTGTTTCTGTCCAATAACGCACGTTTTGTTTATTGACAAAACCACTCAGCCAGAAATGAGCTTCATCGAAACAAAAAAGTTTTAAGAGAATTATCTTAATATTTTTTATTACGACAGAAAGATAAATGACAATTATGTGTACAACAAAATATTGGCCAAATGCTTGTCACGGCTTCGTTGGCATAAATGTATCCGATGGTGCATAGTGAAGATTCAATGTCAATAATGTGCCGAATTATGTCATCCTTTAGCTCTTGAATTGTATCCCGAAAGAATGAAGTCCAACCGTGTCAAATCAAATGATCGTGGCGGCAAATTAACGTCGCCACGACGTGAGATAACACGGCCATTGAATTTCTTGCGCAAAAAAGCCACTGTTTCGGTGGCTGAGTGGCAAGTGGCATTATTGTGTTGGAACCACATATCGTCCAGGTCCATATCCTCAATTTCTATCCACAGAGTCCGTTATCATCTCGCGTAAGTTAACAATATTCACGGTTACTGCTTGGCCGACCTTACTTATATTTACAAAGAAGTACGACCTAGTCATCGGGCCGAACTTATTCGTAAATATAGGTAAGGTCGGCCAAGCAGTAACCGTGAATATTGTTTACTTACGCGAGATGATAACGGACTCTTCCTGGAAAGAAATTGAGGATATGGACCTGGACGACCTCGTGATTGTTGCCACAATGCTGCTGCAAAACAAATGTGTACACATTGGATTGGTTATGCCGACCAAAAAATCACGAAGTGCACGAAATGCATTTTGATTTGAACGCCCATTTTCGTAAAAGGCTTCAACTCAACAGTCAATGATTTTTTCAAATACTGAAACAAAGAAGCGCCAAATTAAGTTGTACAAAAAACTTGTCGTTAAGGTGTGACTCACAATTAACATTATGCATTATGGTTGGACCGTAATAAAAAAAAGCATGCCCAATTCATAACAGAACCTTTTCCCTGTTTTATAGTCTTTGTCGTGTAAATGGGTTTTTAATCGGGGTTTAGTGGTCGCCTCACGTTTTGGCGGTATCCCTTGCCACCAAAAAGCATAATTTTCGATTCATCCGTCCATTAAATATTCGTATATTTCTGTACCGGCAAATCTATACGTTCGTGGCAAACTTAAATCTTTGCGAGAAATGTTTTTTGAAAGAAGAGGACATTTTCTAGCACTACGAGTTTTTAAATTATTTTCGAGTAAGCGTCTTTGAATTGTTTATACTCTTGCGTTTACAACTAATTCGTCTTTTATTTTCTTGGGGCTTGAAAACGTTTTCATCTTTGTGTATCTATCCACATGGTTAACTAAATCGTAAGACATAACACATAGGCGTCCTCGAGTTTCAAGTCAAGCGGTAAATTTGATTTTATTTAGTTTTATAGTAAATTAGCTGACGTTAGCCCGCTTTGCAGGTCCTAAAAACTAATGTCACGCATTTATTTATGGATTTACTAATTGTCAGTGTGAATGCTTGGGGAACAGGTAGCTATAACAGCATATCTTAGAACTGAAATCTTGCTGGAATCAGAACATCTACGTCTTTTGACATTACTGTCAATGTTTTGATTGTTGCGAAAATCGGATACGTCAATGCTGGGTTTTGTCTCCATTTCATTTATTAATTCCTTCAAATTCAATAGTTCAACAAAATTTAAAAAAAGGGGATTAAGATAGTCATCTTTAATTGATTTGGGGCTGCTGACGAAAATCTTGACCGCGGTATTTAAAGGAGAAATTCACGTTTTCAAAGTTGTTCCCACTTCTGACAAAATCTTGAATAACTCAGTCAAATCTAATCGCTTTGTAAGGGTTATTAGCTATAATGGAGTTGTTATGAAAATATACTTAGTAGGGACATAAATACTGTTACACACGTTTTATGCTGTAAAATAAAAAGTACTGAATGTGTTTGGACCAACTATTTTTTAATATATTTATTAATATATATTGTATCCAAAAAGAATATACTTATTCGAAATGTCCGCCTTTTGCCTTTACACACGCCTAAAGTCGCACTGGCCAATCGACAATAGCTGCACGAACCTTGTCCATTGGAAAATTGGCCACAGCTCGAACCAAAGCAGTCTTAAGAGATTCAATGTTGGGGTATCTTTTGTGACAAACCTTGTCATTTCAAACCGTCCACAATTTTTAATCCCATGGGTTCAAATCTGGACTGCCTGAGGGCCATTCTTCAGAGGAAATGAACGCTGGCAAATTGTTTCGAGGCCAGGCCTGGGACGTTTTAGCCATATGGGCCGGCGCAGAATCCTGCTGGAAAGTCCATGGCTGGTTTTGGAACAGGGAATTGTTAAGAGGCTTCACAACAGCTTCCAAAACGGTTCCTTGGTAAAACTTGGCCGAAATGCAGGTCAGTGACTCCATCGAGAGACACCCCACTAAACCATGACTGAAGCTGGGAGATGATCCTTTTCCACCCTTGGGATCAGTTCAGATGCTTTCTTAGATGACCGCGCAAACACTATCATTTTGCATGTTCTATTTTGCTGAACGGCAAAATTTTTTCCATCGGTGAACAAAATTTTTCTGTGCAAGTTATCAGCGTGCTTCACGAAAAGACGTTTGCATTTTTCAATCCTATTTTTTTTAAAGCTGCAGTCAAAAAATGACCGGTACGTCGGCTTTTTTAATGATTCGACTCATGGATTTTTGCGTGATATTCATCTCACGGGCCATGATTTTCTGTTTTCGGAGCGGATTTCTGTGAATTCTTGATTTAACGGCTTTGATGACATGCGTTGTTCGAACAGAGCGTGGGCGGTCTTTACATCTCCAGTCTTCTCAAACGGTTATATGCATCGGTAGACGAACATGCCGCTAATCCCTAGTGGCCGGAGCGTTTTGAAAATATCGTTTTTTTTCATTTCACACTTGAAAAGCGCTATTACAGCGATACGGTTCTCATTATCTGACCACTCCATGATGAAAGTTGAAACAATATTAAAATCCCGTTACAGACTAACGCTATTGAGGTTAGCTTTCAAAACCCATATGACATTATCGGGGTATGTTCAGTTCTACTATAGAAATGGGTTTGTTCAATGTTGTTACAGTATTTATGTCGCTACTAAGTAACACTGGTGAAGAATCCAAAAAATAAAGGCAGCTCAATGTCATCAAAAATTTTTCGCTAAACACTGAGCCCATGTTTTTAGAAATCTATTTACAAATAAAGCCGTTAGGGGTCCTTTTATTCAAAAAAACTAAAATAACGTTTAATGTGAATAAACTAGAGCGAATCTAGCAAAGCGAAGACCAGATTCGTGATCAGCAGCCCTAGCTCAACTAAAGTCGGCTATCAAATTTTCTGCCGGAAATTCCACGGTAGTTAACTTATTAAAGGGAAGTTTGAGCTGTGTGAACCCCCTTTTGCTTTAGAGCGTCATTCCTAGTAAGTAGATCTCATTACCAAAAATCTCATTACCAATCAACTTAAAAAACTTAACCTTTTTGACTTTTCTGTCAAGAGAATCTACCAACTGCGGTGTAATAAAAATAATTTTTTCTCTCTGTATCCCCGTTAATTTAAATTCCATTAGAAAATTTATTTTGTGAATTTAATTTAAAGCGTACCATAAATAAAAAAAAATTAGTATATAAATTGAAATCAGCGCCACCTATCGAAAACAAATTTAAGAGAAACCAGCCTACAGACAAATCTAACATATTGCAAAGGTGTAAAGGTACTTTTTAATTATGCGCAAACACAGTAATAAATTATCAAAAAAATTAATTACATATAAGACTAATATAAGAAACAGAAAAAAAGTGTTTATGTGCAGCACTACTATTATTTTGAGCGCAACTGTATATTTTATGATGGAACAACGTAAGTATGTGGGTGTTACATACTCGTATTTCAAAACAAATATTTGTCAAAGAAATGTCCTTGATTTTATGATAGTCATCTATGACAGCGTACCGAATGACTGGTAAGAGGCAAAAATTTCTTGTTCTTGACTATCACTAATTAATTTTTCTAATCTACACTGTTTTTACATACACAGGGTGGTGCAGGAGTAATGCCATAAGGGGAATTGCCGACCATTTTGTTAGAAAGTTAATGGCATAAGTTTCTAAATTCAAGGAAAATTCATTTGCAGTTTCAATTGAAATTTTGAATATATCAATTAAGAATTATAAAATACAAATTAAAATTTTGAACTTATAAATTAACTTTTGTAACGAAAGGACAGGCCGCAATTGTGATTCGTCTTATTGACATTTGGTAGAAGTATTTCTTGAGTCCAAGGATAGACGATAGGTCTTTAGTTCATAGGTCTTTAGCTCTTCTATATAAATATATATATAAAATTGTTGACTGATCACTGCCTCGGCCAAACGGCTAAGATAGGTATAAATGTAGGCTCTCGATAAGAAGTGATTTTTCGAAATTCGTACTTTATAGGGCAAAAACGGGAAAGATGTATCCCTATAAACAAATGATTAATCCAGGCCAGACGGTTGAAGCTAGAATCACCAAATTCGAGGATTAGGATTTTTGGAAACTTGAAACCTAAGACGGTAAAAAAGGATATATTTCGTACCTACTTATCCAAGGCACGTAGAAACAGAAAATTCGAAAAGTATTTCCATTAAAATTCATAGAATTAGGAAAAAATTTGGACCTTAAAAGTGTAAATGCGGCGAAAATTCTTGAGTAAGAATTTTGGGTGGTATGAATAAAGATGACGATAGAACCCAAAAGTAGCGCAATTAGCGATATTTAGGTAAGTTGAGAATTATGGTTTAACATGCTTTTTCTGCTCACGATGTAGCGCATATTTGCTAGTACTCGTATGTATATCATTACAATTGGTCAGTAAACAGCTCAGAAGAAAACGGTCCACGTTTTGATTTAGCCTAAATACAAATCCACGTTTCGATTTAGCCGAAATAAATGGTCCACCCGAAGAAAATGGTCAACGTTTTAAAGTATCCGAAGTACAAACGTACCACCCGAAGAAAATAGTCCACGTTTTGATATAGCAGAAAAACAAACATACCAACCATAGTTAAGAAAAAAGTAAATGATGATTTGAAATTGTTTCATTAATAAACGTTTGTTTCATTAAAAGTGTGAAATTTTCATAGAACAGATTAGACGAATTTGTCTATGATAAACATGGTATTCCATGTTTACAGAATATTAAAACTTGGGAAATTATTTCCCTCTCGTTGAATACAAATACGAGGGTTGCTGTATATATTACTGGCCTAGTCAACACTAAGTGTTGTCTGGCGCCATCTGACATTTCCATTGGAAAATTTGACATTTTAAGCTTAAACGTACTCAGAACGTTTTGACTGGTCTTACGTCAAAACGTTCTGAGTACAGTGACTTGCTGTTTACAGTGACTTGGAAAAATCAATTTGGCAAAAAAATGGAATTTACTCGTGAACATTTTCGTGCGATCATTTTTCACAACTTTCGACGTGGATTATCACGTCAAGAGTGCATCGATGAACTTAAATCTTTGTATGACGATGCAGCACCATCCTATAGCACTGTGAAAAACTGATTTAATGAATTCAATTGTGGTCGACGCTCGCTCAAAGACGAAGGTCCTGAAGGTCGTACAAAAACGGCCGTTGTGCCAGAGAACATTGATGCCGTGCGTAAACTGGCAATGCAAGATCGTCATGTGACATACCGTGAGATAGAGGTATCATTGGGCATCTCTTCCACCAGCATACATTCAAAATTGCATGAACACCTGGCCGATAAAAAGGGTTGTTCTCGTTGGATCCCGCACAATTTGACAATCGCTTAAAAAAGGCTCGTGTCGATTGGTGCAAAGAAATTTCGAAAAAAATACGATCGCTGTGCTTCAAAAGACGTTTATAAGTCGCAGGTGACGAATCATGGATCTATGCGTATGAGCTCGAAACAAAACAGCAATCGACCTTGTGGGTCTTCGAAGACGAGCCAAACCCAACGAAAGTTGTTAGTGAAAGAAGCACTTCGAAGCAAATGGTCGCCTGTTTTTTTCGGCAAAGCTGGTCATGTGGCGACTATTCCGCTTGAGCAACGTAGGACGGTCAATTCTGAGTGGTACACCACAACTTGTTTGCCTGAAGTCTTCGGAGAAATTCGAAAAACGAACAAGAGAAGACGAATCATTGTGCGCCATGACAATGTGAGCTCTCACACATCGGCTCAAACCAGCGACTTTTTTAACGGTCAAAACGTCGAATTGATGGGTCATCCGCCGTACAGCCCTGACTTGGCACCCAATGACTTCTTTTTATTCCCGCACTTCGAGAAAAAAAAAGCGTGGTCATCGATTTTTGGCGCCAGAAGATGCTGTTAAAGCGTTCAAAAACCATGTTTTGAAGGTGTCTCAATCGGAGTGGAAAAAGTGCTTCGACAATTGGTTTGAGCGCATGCAAAAGTGCATAAATCATGTTGGAAAATACTTTGAAAAACAAAAAAAAACATTTTTGATGATAAATTTTCGCATTTTCGTTATTAGGCAAGAAATTTATATGACTTACATAAATTGAAAAAATTTGTATGTTTTCTGTTTCGTCGTCTGAAGAAGATGATGTAGAGAGAAAAGAAAAGAACTATCTTAAGTCTTAGTACGTATTCACAGAACATAAATTCGATCGAAAGTGGTTTCAATACCAAAGAAAGAGAATTCGGAAAGAATTGATTGGAATGAAAATTCTTTTAATTTAGTAGTCGAAATTAACAATATTAGTTTCTAAAAACCAAAGACCTTGATTTTATCTTAATAACTTCTATATTACGAAAATGAATTAAATAAATAAAAGTAGTTTTTGTGAAAAAAAAAAAAATAATCAGACGGACAACATTGTTTTGTTAATGTAATTATTTTTCATATATTGTGTTAATGTTTTGTTTATTAAATGTATTATTTAATAAACAATTTTGTATTTTGTCAGTGACAACCCCTGAAGATGATTGACGAAGTCAATCGAAATATTGGGATAAATAAAAATTAAATAACACATAAAACAACGAGTTTAAATTAATGACCTCAAGTCGAAAAATAATTTTATAAAATAATAAAAATTATAATCAGCGTTGACTTGCGACGCCTATTGTAATTTGGTATTCCAGAAGGCATTGTCGTCAATTATCGATAACTATTGTCACCGTAAACAAATGTGTCGTCGATATTGTGTTGAGTCGACTATGTTTTTGTCGTCACCGTTTTTGGCGGCAACTCGAAAATATTTAATGAAAAAAACGGAAAAATTAGAAAAAACTAAAAAACTAACTCGAGCCAATTTTTAAAATGTTGTGTAACAAACCTTCGCAAGAAACAGCATTAACAGCCTGCCCATAGATCGGCTCGTACGATTTTTTTGAAATTTGGAAATTTATGTCCAAGGACCATAGAAGTTGAAAGAAAAAAAAAATTATTTAGACAAATCTTTCCTCGTATCTATAAAAAAAATTACCGCGATATCGCTCACCTGGCCCATGCTAAAATTATTTATGTATCAACACTTTCTTGGGTATTTAAATACCCATTAGTCAGGAATGGGTTAAGGCTCGGGCATACTAAAGCTTGATTTCTTACGCTGCGTATTTTTCAACGTTCTGAGCCGGTTCGGAGTAGGTACCGGATAGTGAGTATAGAAATTGAATCGTCCACAGATCAATAAATTGAGAGAAGTTCCCACTTGTTAATTACTGGAATGTTGTGGGTCTAAAGCAGGTTAGAAAGTATTGCCAAATACAAAAACTCCAAAATGACGAAGCGGCAAATATGTTTTTTTTGTCAATAAACTACCAAAATGTTTAGCCTGCGAAATAAAACACCTTTTATTATTACTGACCAAGGTTTGATGTTACAATTCTCAATATCGTTGGTTTCCAAGTCATTAAAAAAATGATTGTTTGTTTCTAAGCGGTCATTAACCGAAGTATTTCCTTATTTTTTATTTAAATTTTGTACCCGTTATCTTGTATTTCTTTGTTGGCTGTCCTTATCTTATCTCGTATTTAATGGAAATCATGATTAGTTATGCGATACTACTTGTTATGTTTGCTTTTTTTCTTACAGATAAAGTGGAAAAAGTCAGCATTGATTTGGATGAGAAAACTGTGCTGGTTACCTCTAATATGTCGAGCGATGAACTGTTGGAGGTAATCAAGAAGACTGGCAAATCAACCCAATATGTTGGAGTGAAAGAATGAAACGAACTTTTTTGTAAGTTTCGCCGCATAGCGAAATTAAAACTAGAAGTTTGAAAAATTGGAACGGATACAAACAACCAAGCAATTAATGAACATTACTTTATACGACTATAAGTTTTTCTTATCAATTCCTTATTAATATACGTTATATTTTTTTTATTATCATTTCAAATATTTTAAAATAAGAACAATGGTTATATGCTTTCAAAGAAGTGTACGTACGAGTATGTAATTTTATGTTAAAAGCCAAGCTTTTAAGTTAAAACTTGAATTAGAACGTAAATCGTTTCATGGAATGAGACGATTAAACAAATTATTAAATTAACGTTAAGAGTTATCAACTGAAATTATTTAATTTCTATGAATTTTAGTAGTTTTTTTGTAACAATTTATTTCGAAATTTATCTTGTCTTCTTTTTTTTATCGTTTTATAAAAACCGTTGCAGAATACAATTTATTCTCATATCAAGACTCTTTAGATGTAAAAAGGTAGTAAAAGGGTTTCTATACTTTAAAAAAATATAACTTTGAAACAGAAGAAACGGAAAAACGTACAATAGCGAAAATGCTGAACACATTTTCAATTGGATCTGGGCACCACTTAGAGCAGACATGTGAAAATTCTGATTTTCACAACAATGTACAAAATTGCCCAATTTTTCTTTCATATTATCTAACATCACTTTTTTCTGATCAGTAAAAGTTTAACCATTAAATACTCTAGTAACAGCATTAATTCAAAAAGATAATACGTATTTTTTTAATTCGAATAAATATAATATCAAATGGTGGGGCGATTTGAATGGACAAACATTTGTCGATATTGTGCCATCGATTTTTCGATGGACAAAAGTACAAAAACTTCTCGATATTGTGCCATCGATTTTTCGATAAATCAGCCTTATTACGGTTGTCGAATTCGAAGTGGCAATCCGTCGTTTTTACAAAATGGGACTACGTTTGTCGAAAACGAATACACAATACAACTTTGTTAAAAATCTATTGCAATATTCGCACCACACAACTCAAATTCGACTTTCAAAGTTTGTAAAAACTGTCGTTCAATTTATTATTCACGACAGATTGAATAAATGTTAACAATGAATGGCTGCAAAATGTAAATGCATATATTTTCAATATTGTCGGAAAATAATGACAACCCAAAAACATTTTGCATAGTACAGCTTTTGGAAGAAAATTCAGAAGCCTAATACCACACCGGTCTACACAAGCAAATACTAAGGAAGAGTGGAACAAAATTGCTGAAAAACTGAATGCTACTAGTCAAGGGGCAGAGTGGAAGAAAGTGTGGGCCGACTTTAAATGCAACTTGAAGAAGAAATTAATTCACAACTATATAAGGCCTGAAGGCTCGGTTACTTTTTGGATATCAATAAATGAATGAAGCTGAATGCCGAGACACCGGAGGAGAATCAAATAAGCAGTACACATTGACGACAATTGAAGAAGCAGCCTCCAATTGAATACGATTATAAATCCGAAAGGGGATGCATTTGCATTCTTTAAAAGTGTCGGATGGTGATTGTATTGATGCCAATGAAGATGGAGAAAAATATTTATTTTATTTCTTTGACGCACAACACATGTAAACACATAAATCGTTTCGACAAATGCAATAGGACATTTCAACAAATTTAATAATTATGAAGCAGATTTTCTCTTTTATCTATTACAAAATGTAAGCGTCGAAAAAGTTCGTAGTACCATCAAATATACAAATCGACAACGACTTCGTCAGCTGTCGAATTTGGACTTCGACAACCGTAATACGGCTGATTATTTTTTTATTACCTACTACAAAAAAGATAAAAAAAAGTTGAAAAAAGTCAATAAAATTTAAACCTGGGACTCTTGAAAATATTTATTTTGAACTTTTTCTTCCTCATGCCAAAAGCGATCGAAAAAGTCGATGTCGCAATATCGATTGCTAAATCGACCCACCCTAATACTATCATCATTCACACGTTTTCAAATTATTTATTATATCCGCTAGATTCCTGGACTACTAATCGTTCCAATGTAATGCGTAAAATGGTTTATTCGCCAAATAATCATGTCTTTTTTGAACCTAGTGTTTCGTTTACTAATTTGCGTGTCAATAATATTGAATTTATTCGAATAATATTTAGGATATGGATTATATGATAATACAATATTACATATAACATTAAATATTATACATAACTATATACAAAGACTTCGGATGTGCTGGAGAAAACATACCCTATATATATCATTTACAATCGGGTTAGATTTATATTAAATAGAGAAATTAATTGGATACGATTTTTATTCGACTAAAGAAAGACGTACGAGTATTAACTCCACCTACCATAAATAATACTATTACCGGAGTATGAAATTAAACTTTTACTAATCGGAATAAAGTAAAGTATGATAATATGAACAAACATATATAGCATTATTCTGAAGATTAGAATTTCTTAGCGGGGGGGTCCAGATCCAATTAAAAATGCCTAGAGTATGACTGCACATTCGATCTAAGTACATGCAGTACTATTCGGTATGCTATTTTGCCCAACACACATCCAAACTGATAGGATTTCTTGAACTCATTCAAAATAGGAATGACAAGTCTGCAACGTACGAGTATATGTATTTTCAAAGTAAATTTTTCAATTAAGTAGAGTGATTTAGAGAAACAAATTTATGCCAAAATATGGTTAAATCTTATGAATATTTTTAAATACAAATCAATTATACATTTATTAATCTATTTACATACAAATATTGAAAATAATAAATTTATTTACTACGATAGCGAACGATGACGATAGAATAAACGTTACAAATCTTTACTAAAACGTATAAAAATAAATTAAAAATATATAAAATACCAAAATAACAAAATATTTTCAACATAATGTTTTCAATCAGCTCTCAAGTTTAATAATATATGATAGCATAACAACAACTCCACACTCACATTCAAAATGCAATTTTATTCAAGTGTTTTTTTTGCCAATTTAGTATTTAAAGCAATAATTATTATAAAATGTTTGAAAAAACGCATATAAATACATAAATTAAATATTCAAAAACAATCTAACAATGTTCTTGTTTGTTATTACTATCAGTTGTCACGTTCTCTTTATTATCGATCATCTTAATTGAGTATTCAATATATTGTTCTATATCCTGGACGCGTTTGTCCAATCTGTGTAACATTAGTAAAATTTTGGCTAAATCATCTTTAATTTCTCGTGTTGGCGAGGTGTCGGGCGATGCTGCTTCGTCAATCTGAAGGCAATAAACAAGTGCCAATATTAGTAGGCATTCTAATGAAATACATTTTCGGAAGAAAAATGGTTTTAGTATAAAGCCCGGTACTACAATTGTTTTTTCTCCATTTAAAAAATTGTCTCATACTCTATATAAGACAAGTAAAAAGATTCAGTTGGTCACTTGATCCGACTTACATACTCGTATACCCTCACCCATATATTGAAATGGAGACACAAACTAAATTTTTCCGCCGTTCCGTCCTCCATTGAAAGGTAAAGCGTCTGTGTGAAAGGTAAAGGGTGGACTATTAAAAATTTTAAATTTGAACTGCGCTCGAACAAAATACTTCCAAAGTATTGAGACTTTATCGCAAATTGTAAGATATTTACGCAGACAATTTTCAAGAAGAGATCGGCCTTCAGTTCAGTTTGTGCATCATTTTGTGAAGCGAGATCATGTAAATGGATCGTTATTAAACAAACCAATACGTTCTCGTCCAGTGCGTTCAATCGAAAACATTGCTAATAAGGCTGAGAAAGTTCAAGAGCATCCATCAACATCAACTCGTCATCGTTCTTTGAGAGTGAACATTTCTCGCACTTCTTTGAGAAGCAATTTGCATAAAGTCCTCGGTATTAAGGCTTACAAAGTTCAATTGGTCCAAGAACTAAAGCCTCATTCTGTCCTGCCATCAGGGACTACATTACAAGCTACACCTCTTAAATTGTCCGGCCAAGTCTTCTCAGCTGACTAGGTCTCTTTGGGCGCATCCAGTTCATATGGCCCATTTCCTTAACCTTGATAACGAAGCAGATCCCCTATAGACGAACAGGACTTTAAAACAAAATATATTGTTACAAGAACAACAACAAAGCGAATATACCCTCTAACCTATGATGGAGGTTTGATTAAACCACATGGGCAACTGGTTTAAAAAAAACTAGCATTGCAAGTAAAGCCGGCCTTCTACTAAAAAAAAGAATGAACTCAGACATGAGTATTGGGGTTTTCTAAACTTAAAGGCCTTTTAAGAATTGGCTTATGTTCTCAATGTCTTAAAGAGAGTGTAAAGGTCTTAAAAGAGAGGCCTTCTTAACCCAGTCTCATGGGAGGACCTAACAAATTGTCTCGCATGTAACTGCCATCCAGTTCCCCTTCGTTGATTTTTAGATAAAATAGATTACACTTTTATTTAAAAAAAATATTTATTCAATCTTTCATTAGAATAAAATTGTCGAAAAATTAATATGAATAAAGAGCATTCGTCTTTTAAAAATAACCGGCACATAAAGAATAGTTAACAAATAAATATACGGTGTTCTAGCTGTACCCATCCCCGCGTTGCTGGTCCAAAAAATAAATGTCATTTATGTCATTGACAGTGCATGTTGAACCGGTGACTGTACCAGTATAAGTTGGAACGGAAATCCGGCTGGAATCAAAACATTCACGTTTTTCGTCTGTCAAAGCTGTTTTGTATTTCTATAATATTCATCGGTTGATTACCAATCCAATGAAAGTTGAGCTGTGTGAGCCCCCTTTTGCTTTCGTAGCGGCATTCCGATCATATCATAACAAATTAAATGAGGTACACTTTGAGAAGTCCGTAAAGAGAATAAATCAACTACGGTGTCGGTTCCTTCATATTGATTCAAAGTACTTTGATCACATTGCCGTCTTCGTTCCAATTTACATTAACAGCATAAAGAGCAACTCTTCTTTCGATATCAACATCTCATTCCCGATCTCTAGTTAGATTTTTATTATTGCTCTACGATTTATAATTATATTAATTCTCAAAAATTTTCGATGTTTTTTTAATTGATTTCCCAACATTTTCCAAACTTCAGAAACAAATTTATATTCAATTAAGAATTTTATTTTGTGTAGTTGATTCAAATCATACCATAAATAAAAAATATAAATATATAGAAGGCAGCTTCATCTATCGATACCAAACTTAAGATAAACTTGCCGACAGTCAAAGCTAACATATTGTCCAAGTTTTGTGTTAATCGGTCAAACGGTTCTCGGGTTTTAGGCACTAGTACACCGAGCATTAAATGTTTAATATTAAGAAGAAATAGATAATAAATATTACAATTTTTAAAAATATTTTGAGCTGCTATGAGAGTGGTTTTGCAGACGTTGTTTATCGTTAGGAGTTAAAGCAGTGGCACCCGTCAAATGCAACAAAGAGGAACTGCTATGGCTATGGGTGTCTGATGTGGTTGTAATCGTGGACGTGTTCGTACATGAAGATGTTTTAGCGGGTGTGCCAAAATTATGTTGTTTAGTGTATTCACTGTCAAGCACCTGGAAATTTTCATCACGATTTTTGTAGGCTATCGATTGTCTGGGATCGATGAGTATCGACTGATCGCTGGCATTAGTGGTGGTTGTCGTCAATGTGTTCTGATGGGGTTCCACCCCACTTTCACTTAGCGTGTTTTCGCGATTTACTTTGGCAACATATGAATCAATGTCATAGGTGTGCAAATTCGATTTCCATATAAGAAGCTGAAAGGAATAATTTAAAAAACATTTGATTAGTTTGTGCACGTCTTATATGATTATATGACAATAGTGATTTATGTAAAGGACATTTACTTCAAACCTACCTGTTTATCACTGCCAGCTGTGGCAAAACGGGACCCATCATGATTGAAAGCCACCGATGTCACCTTGCCCGTATGTCCCGTCAATGTGTACACCGGTCGACCCTCTAGCAAATCTAAAACTTTCATGGTTTCATCATCGCTACAGGTCAACATAAACTTTCCGTTTGGATAAAAGGCCAAATCATTTACCGGACCCGAATGGACATGATACAATTGTATCAACTGTTGGGCCACCAGGTCAAAGATCTTCACGCGATTGCATGTCATGCCCACAGCAATCATATTACCATCCGGATGCCAAGCCACTTGACGTCCCATGCCTTTCTCCTCGGTGAAACAGCGCACACACTGTCCCGATTTGATGTCGAAAATTCTCAACGTTTTATCGTCTCCACACGAAGCTACCAGTTGGCCGTTCGGACTAAACTTAGCCGATCGAACCCAGTTAGTGTGGTGGAAAAATGAGGTCAGGAACTTGCGATTTGAAACATTCCACAATTTCAAAGATTTGTCATCGGATGCTGTTACTAACGTGGCCCCGGTGGGATCGAAGTCCACCGAACGAACAGTTCGGTCTTGCGCCAGGAACACGGCCGACACACCTATCAGTCTGGGCTCCCATATTTTTACTGTTCTGTCCTTGGAACATGATGCGATCAGATTAGACCTGGGCGACCAACTTACGCCATACACACTATCGGTATGAGATGCAAAGCGTATACATCTTGCAGCTTTTTTTAAGTCCCAAAGAATTACGGAAGCATCTGAAATGAAACAATGATGACGATGGGAATATCGGAAAGTTAGTAAACGTTTAATTTACAGTCTCTTAGATTTGCTAGCAATATTCCCTATTAGACATGTGTGCGGAAGTAAATGGAGAAAGTGTAAATCTTTCCGCTGTAGGTTCTATTTAAGCTGGAAATTTCAGGTTTTTAGAATGCGGATTTTATTTCCGTCTTATTTTCTATGCCTTTGGCATAAGGGTTCAACATAAATCGCTTGCTTCAACATTTTTATGAATTGTTTTCAGAGTACGGGAAGTTCTAAAATACGCAGTGATAACGAAACAATCAGTTTGTTCGGTCCTTATGAGATTAACCTGTAAGTCATTCTCTTTAAAAAGTAACAGCCCATTCTGACGGCATGAAAGTTCTAGTAAATTTAGTAAAACTTTAAAATTAAATCAAAAAATTTAAATGTTGGTATTTATATATAGTTTACCTTATTTAAATTATTTATATTTTTCTGAATTGTCTGGCTCGAGAGCATGCAAAAAATAAAAAGATGTTGGAATTTATTTTTTTTTGTTTATTATATTATTTTTTCAATATTTCGCCTGCCTACGATCAGAACGTTTTGTTATTTAAGGGCGAATTGTTTTGTTTACAGGGTGTTGCAAAATGCATCTGTCATAAACTGGAATTATTCCGTGAACATTTTCGTACGGTGATTTTTTACGATTTTTGGCGTTTATTATTCGACTTTTGTTGATGAAGCACCATCAAAAACCGTCGTGAAGGACGTCCAACTTCGGTCATTTTGCCAGAAACCATCGATGCTGTGCGTGAACTGATTAAGCAAGACCGACATGTTACATACCGTGATGTTGAGGCATCCTTGGGCATTAGTATGCCAAGCATAATTAAGATATTGCATGTTCATTTGGCCGTAAAAAAAATTGTTCCTGTTGGATCCCACATACTTTGACGAATGCTCAAAAAAAGGCTCGTATGGATTAATGCAAAGAGATGTTGAAAAAATATAACTGATTAACTCAAAGGCAGTGTATGGCATTGTCACAGGTGACGAATCATGGATCTATGCATATGAACCCGAAACAAAACAGCAAACGACCGTAATCCAACAAGACGAGCCAAATCCAACAAAAGTTGTTCGTGGAAGAAGTACATCGAACCAGTGATTGCGTTTTTTTCGGTATAACCGGCCAAGTTGCCACAGTGCCTTCAGTGGAACGTAGGACGGTCAATTCTGAGTGGTAAATAACCATATGTTTGCCATCAGTGTTCGAAGAAATAAGGAAAGATAATAAGAGAAGACGGAACATTTTGCATCACGACAATGCGAGCTCTCACACATCAGCTGAAACGATGAGCTATTTGACCACTTAAGATGTCGAATTGATGGGCCATACAGCCCTGATTCGGCACCCAATTACTTCTTATTCCCTAGCATCAAGACAAAAAAGGGCGTGGTCAAAGTTTTTCATCGCCCGAAGCAACTGTTCAAGCATTCAAAAATAATGTTTTGGAGGTGTCTCAATCGGAGTGGAAAAAGTGCTTCGAAATTGGTTTGTGCAAGTGAAAAACAATTAAAACATTTCCAATGATAAATTATTGTGTTTTTATTGCCGGAACTGAAATATAAATAGCAACCCTCGTATGTGCAGACAGTCTTGTCCTTTTTCTGTCTTCGATTTGGTTTTGCTGTAAATTTTGTTCGGTGTAGTGCTACTCTTTAATGATAGTTGATACTTTTCTTTGTCAACTAAATCGGAGTGGTTAAATCTATCGAAAAAACCTAGCACATACGTGGTGGATTTGTATACCTTCGATGTCTTCTCTTTGATGTGCTGTAGTGATTTGCATGTTGCGTGTCTGATTAGTTCAATTCTTTTATTAGAAAAGTCATTCTTTCTAAGAATGTTTCGTATCCGCTTATTCGCATTGTGATACTGTATGTAGCTAATTTTAAAAACTCTCTTTCGATGAAGTTTGAATGTAATTTCATAAGATTCCTTGTCGATGAACTATAGCGTTTAAGTATGGTAATTTGTTGTTCTTTTCACATTCCATGGTAAATTGCACCTATTCGTTTAACAAATTTAAAACCTTGAGAGTATTATCCACTTCAGTTTGTTATACAATTCCTACGCAATGCACTGCCACAAAGGCCCTGAGTGATGTTCTTCAAAAAAAATATGAACCCTGCCTGCACTCGAGAAGTCATTAGGGGCCTAAACATCGTTGTCGAAGGCAGACGTATTTCCACGGTACACAACCCAAAGATACTTGGCATACACTTTGATAATCATTTCCACATCTCTTCCTCCGCCACCTGCATCAATTAAAAAATTAAAAGGGGATTAAGGTCCTGAAATCATTTCTGGTTCCTAGGGGCAATGTTAAGGGGACATTAGTAGCGGCATATAAATGTATGGACCTCACTCCTTAACGCCACGCAATGAAGAAATTAACAAACGACACAAAATAATCCATTCCGAATTGTTACTGGTTGTGAACAAATGACGAGGATCAGGATGCTGTCAGTCTGGCAACACAATGTGTTGCTGACTAGACAGTTCCTGCTGGCATGTCAACTGCAAAGTCATCTTAAACATCAGATGGCAGGTCCAACTCCTTGACACATTCATAAGAATTTCAGGAACTTAGCGAGGACACCCAAGATTGTCCACATCGAGTGCCCTGAAAACCGTGCATCAATTGGAGGTCCCTGAAGCCATAAACGGCTATAAATGTCATAAAGTCATTTACTTATACCCTCCTGTAATTGCAGAAACTGAGCGTCTACCTTCTGGACAAACCCACCCAATCGTGGAACAATTGGGAGCCTGATAAAGCAACGTTCATTGTTGCCATAGGAAACGCATTTCTGCCAACAATTGAAACAGGTGTTCTTTCTGCTGCTAACTAGACAATTCCTGTTGGCACCTGCCAAGTCATCGCAAACAACTGATTATGATGGCAGGTCCAACTCCTAGACACATTCGTAAGAACTTCAGGTACTTTAGCGAGGACATCTAAGACGTCAGTCCATCAGATGTCAACCGATTGTTCATATCGAATGGCCTGAATACCGTGCATTAATTGGAGGTCCCCGAAGCCATCAACGACTATAGATGCCCTAAAATCCTTTACCAACATCCTCCTGCAATTCTGGGAATTGAACAGCTACTTTCTAGACAAACTCGCTCAATCCTGGAACAACTGGGAGACTAGTGAGGCAACGTTCATAATGTTCATGTGCCCTTCCCGCCTACAAAGCCCTCATGACACACCCATTGAGTTGTGTCCAGGTCCTACTGAGGATGAACACTCTCAAACTTAATTTTTAATATGCCTAGCAACCTCTACATTACACTAATCCTAGAGAAAATTTTGGCTCCTGAGAACAGTTCCTTTAAGTAAGAAACAAAAGTTAATGGATAGGCCCCTTTAGATGCGACATTCCTCCATGGGAATGAGGCTCCAGTCTCACTTTTTCTTCCCAATGTCTCCAAATGAATTAACTACATACCAAAGATTATTTATATTTCTTACCTAAAGAGCTTGTCGCCACTTTATTTCCTTCGGGATTAAAGCGAACCTGCGTAATTCCTTGTCGGTGTCCAGCGAAATGCCTTTCTAAGCAAGGATCGGCAAAAAGATTGCTTGGGTCACTCATTGTTCAGAAAATTGTGAATATTGTTATTTTTTTCAGTCAAATTTTGCGCTTGCTATGACAATTTGCTTTATAAGTGATGTCAACTATTTAAAAAATCCACTCAAAGTCAAGGCAAAAACACAATTTCGACTGTGTATGTTTAAACAGAATGAAAGCATAACGACACAAGCATAAATGTCGAAAACAGATAGAAAACATGGAAAATATTTTATAATATTTTAAAATTCAAATTACATATACAAGAACATCCACACGTCGTTTGCAAATTTATGCTAGATGTCTTTTGTATGTGTGTTACAAAAATATTCACAACAATTATATTTTTTATACGTCATCTGTTGTCGTAGAAAGGCACTGCAGATAAAGCGGCTAAGTTTAGTACGTAGCAAAACCTTGCGATGCTTTTGAACATTTCGTTTATCTCTTACTAGTTCATACGGTGTAAGTTAAATTCGTGTCAGTGCAGCAACAATAAATTGCAAGTGCTCACAGACGACAAAAAAAACTGTATAAAATAAAAACACAATAAAGCCAGCTGATATTTTCCAATGCCGGAAACGAAAACTTTTGTTCTGTCGTATAATTTAAAACGGAGAGACTTAGAGTGGCGTTTTTGATTAAGTCTCGTTAGGTGATTTATCCACCCTTGTTAAAAACGCAAATTTCCCAAAACATTAAAAATGCAAAACTTTGAAGTATTTTGCAATCAGCTGTGGAAGTATGAAACAATTAAAAAAAAGAAAATCTCACAAAAAAATTCCAAACTCACGGCAGTTTGTCAAAGAATAAATCTGATCCTGATTTTTTAAAAATACATAATAAATACCGAGTGGGGTGGAGACAAAATAGTAATGTCCATTCAGAAAATATCTCGTTCGTTAATTGATTGTCTCCGAGTAAAATGCAAAAACGCAGTGTTTTAAAATCTAAAATACTTGTGGTAATTCAGAACGAGGTCAAAAATCTCTAACGCGGTTGCAAAAGTTTTGTCTTCCTTGGCAACTTGTACACAAAGGTTAAGAGCGTTTCGCTTATATGTTGTTGGGCTACGTCGACACCGCATTTTTTTATGAATTAAAAAAAATGTATTTAAGTATAGCTCGTTGCGAGGCATTCTGATAAAGGTCGTCACGGACACGAAATCGTGATAAAAGCAGTCTGCATGCACGAAAAGGTTAAAACACAATTCATCAAACGTTGGCCAAAATGATATTGGAAATAAAAAATACTTTTTTTAATTGTTTGGTACCACAAATGCCACTTTAAGGCATCCAACATGACTAGCATAATTCTTGTACGGAACCAACCGAGTAAAAAATATTCTTTCTGTAAAACTAGTTATAAAATAAATTTACAATTTTTCTTTCCTACAAGATAATGTAAAAAAGGAGTTTGTCTATATTTATAACTGAGTGCATCAACAACATTATAAAGACACAATTTTAGATTAAGGTTCAATAATAAGATTGGGTAATTGTCCTTTATTAAGGTAAGTCCATACAAACTCTTATCGAGTGTTGATCAAAACAAACGCAGCTTAAAGTGGTGTCTTTGGCTGAGCCTTAATAACTTACACTGGAAGCAAAATCTCAATAGTTAATTTATTTGTTAGAAGTGTCAATTTTAGTTTGTGGCAAACGGAAAGGTCTAAAATTACTTCACTTTTCAAAAATAAACAAGAATATTTTAAAAAATATTTTTGTAGCCATTATACGTAACCTGGAAAACCATCGAGTATTAGCCTAGGCCTCATCGGCGAATTTGTATCTTACCCTGTTTGGTTTTCACCAAAGTGACTTACAGCCTTCGAAGCTGTCTAATAATCTACAAAGAAATAATTAATAACTGTGTTAGTTTCAAGCATTTGTATGAAAATTTCTCGTCAGCAAGAGATGGCGTCAAATCGCTAAAGAACGAATAAGAGTTACCATACTTATTTACAAAGCAAAAGTTTAGCAACTAAATGATATACAATAATTTATTGATTATTAAATTACATATTATATTTGTTTTTGCCCGTTTTTTACAGATTCGCCGATGAGATCTCTTGTTATTTAATTCTCTTTGGTTTAAACAAAGAAAAACGAATTTGTTTGTTCGACAAAAAAACATTATTTGTCCTTCGCTATGCGATATGGTTATGGTCGGGCTCAAATGCTTGATAATTACAAAGGCGATAAATTGTAAATTAATTGCAACAACATTCTGTATATTACAAGCTTGTAAATGGACATGTAGGCAATTGATATTAATCAATTTTCACAACTTTTCTAATATTTATTTGATTATTTGCAATTTGAATTTAAATGTCAAATTAAAAATGAAAAGCAACTACTCAAGGCATAAAATACATAGCAGATAAAGAGCTAAAATGCTGCATGCAGTTTTTTTTATTTAAAACGCTGCAAAATTAAATTCGCCTTGGCATTTAAAAGCGTTGGTGTGCGCTGTCTCATAAGAAATAGTGTGTTACATTTTTCGAAGAAGAAGCGTTTTTTAAAAGATTAGCTTCAGTTTACTCGGGCCTTTATGTGTGCGAATTTAGTTTTACATGTGTTTTTGTGTTTTAATTTTGCCTTTTTGAGTTCTTTTGATCAAACGATAGTGAATAAATAAACTGTGAATATGTGCGTTACTGAGTGCTGTTTTTCTTTGATATTGCAATGAAGATGCATATCGCCCATGTTGCACAATTTGTCGTCTTTGTAGCGACTTCCAATGTGTTTATTCTCGTAAGTGGCAGCGATTAATAACAAACCTTTAATACAAATCATATGTTTGTGTGTAAATATCGGACCAAATATAGTTTTAGAATCGAAATCGATTTACGCATCGCTAAACAATAACCATATCAATTCAGAGCCCAATTTGCAAAAGGCTCTTGAAAACACTATTTCCAGCTGAAATCGGGAGTAGCGTAAGCTCATCCTACCGAAAATGGCTTTGCTGATCTTATCTAGGAATGTCCAAATAGCAAGTAAGTAAATAAACTCATTTCCCCAGAATATCGGGCTGGTAAGACCACAGAAAATGACAACAAAAAATTATGTAACGTGTTTTAGGTCTTCCTGCGTGAAAATTTAATTCCTCTAATTTATTTATTCATTCTATACGATTTTGTACAGAGCAACATACTAATGGGGCTTTGGGAGTGCTGTGCTTGCGTACTGCCAACTATTCCAGCGACAGCCCACGTCCCTTGAAAACCACCAATTTGGGAGCAATGAAACGCGGTACCGGCGGACGCAGCAGTTTCAATGGCATCGTAGCCACAGTTTTTGGATGCACCGGCTTCTTGGGCCGTTACGTTTGCAACAAATTGGGCAAGTCAGGTTCCCAGATGATTTTGCCATATCGTGGTGAGGATTCCGAAGCGATCCGTTTGAAAGTATGCGGTGACTTGGGTCAAGTGCTGTTCCAATTCTATAATTTGAACGATGAGGAGGCTATTCGCAAGGCTGTTAAGTATTCCAATGTCGTCATCAATTTAGTGGGTCGAGAGTTCGAGACAAAGAATTTCAAATACAACGATGTTCATGTTGATGGTGCTCGTCGTATTGCACGGTAAGTGGGAATGTAACATAGTCTGATGTGCAGACCGTCACCATTCAAAAGTAATGTTTTTTGCTTAATCGAAGAACTTCAAGGAGTACCTGTCATGGAATATAAGTAAAAATTACACACCTATACTTGTCGTCGTTTAAGAGACATTGCTGAGAAACGTAGTTTGTAGTTCTCAGATTGTCAATGAATCCGTTTGTGTAGTGACGATCTTGCATTAAACCACAGAGGAGCCACTATTAACGTGACCTTTTCCATAACTGCGATGAACCAAAGTTTTGCTAACCTTCCTTTCAGAAAGATTATCTTGAAGGTTTTAACAATTTTCCCAATGGATGAGGCAGTTGAAATACAAGAATATGTTGCAAAGGCAAAAAAATTTATATGTTTTCTTATAAAACCCTTTAATTTTTTCTTTCAGCGTCTGCCGAGAAATGGGCGTTGATCGTTTGATTCACGTCTCAGCCTTGAATGGTGATCCTCATCCCAAGAGTCACATCATTGATGGTGGCAGCAACTTCTTGCGCAGTAAATACTGGGGTGAACAGGCCGTGCGTGAAGAATTTCCCGATGCAACTATCATACGACCTTCCGACATATATGGTTCTGAAGACCGTTTCTTGCGTTATTACTCCCATATTTGGCGACGCCAGTTCCGTTCGATGCCTTTGTGGTACAAAGGTGAACGCACCGTTAAGCAGCCCGTCTATGTGTCGGACGTTGCCCAAGCCATTCTCAATTGCGCTAAGGATCCAGATACTGCTGGCAAAGTTTACCAAGCTGTAGGGTATGTTTTTTATAGCTTTATTCGTTTAAAATTGCTTTACTTTATTATTTTCTCGCTTTAGACCCAAGCGCTACAAGTTAAGCGAATTGGTAGACTGGTTCCATCGCCTTATGCGCAAGGACGAGAAGTGGTGGGGATATCAACGCTACGACATGCGCTTCGACCCCATGTTTGTCATGAAAGCCAAACTCAACGAAATGATTTGCCCCGGCTCACCTGTCGGCGGTTTGCATGTAGAACGTATTGAGCTTGAATGCGTCACCGATAAAGTTTTAAGCAATGTGCCCACATTAGAGGATTTGGGCGTGCAATTGACAGCCATGGAAAATCAAGTGCCCTGGGAATTGCGTCCATTCCGCGCTGCGTTGTACTACGACGCCGATTTGAATGAATTCGAAACACCTGCACCCCCACAAACTATTGCACCACGCGATGAAAAATTGATCTTTGCATAAAACAATGAACGCCACCAGGACACGATAGTCGTAACAGATTTACAAATGAAGCGAGCAAAACAAAGATACGAGCATAAAGAAAAAGAAAGCAGACATTGGCTATGGCCTGATCGTCGTATAAAGGGGAAACGTTTACGCCTTCGTGAATTATTATTTTTTGTTTTGGTGGTGCGATCATTATGGTATGGTGTATTTAGTGAAGAATATTTAAATGAAATTGAAAATTTAATAAACAATAATGGATTCGAGTCTTTGCGTTTCGCAAGCAAGGATTAGAAAAATAATACTGTTAACTAAAATTAATTAAAAAAAATAAACAATGAGTGTAACACTCAATACTTTATAGAAAAAATACATTTTTGAGATCAAGTTAAACGATTTTACAAGGGTTGCTATTTGTATTTCGGGTCCTGACAATACTAGTGTTCCCAGATGAAAGCTGGAACTTCCATTGGAAACTTTGACGTTTTTAGGAATAACATCACTTAGAACGTTTTGTCATTTGAGGGCGAATTGTTTTGTTCAGTGTGTTGAAAAATTCATCTCAGTCAGTTCGTGCGATTTTCGTCGTGGTTTATCGAGACAAGAGTGTTTAAATCAACTTTGTTCGACTTTTGGCGATGAAGCACCATCAAAAATCACTGTTAATCGCTGGTACGTTCGCTCCAGGATGAATTTCGTGAAGGACGTCCAACTTCGGTCACTTTGCCAGAAACCATCGATGCTCTGCGTGAACTGATTAAGCAAGACCGACATGTGACATACCGTGAGATTGAGGCATCCTTGGACATTAGTATGACAAGCAACAATAAGATATTGCATGATCATTTGGCCGTGAAAAAAAATTGTTCTCGTTGGATCACACATAATTTGACGAATGCATAAAAAAAGGCTCGTATGGATTGGTGCAAAGAGATGTTGAAAACGTATAACTGCGTTAGCTGAAAGGCAGTGTAAAACATTGTCACAGCTGACGAATCATGGATCTATGCATATGAACCCGAAACAAAACAGCAATCGAACGTATGGATCCTTCAAGACGAGCCAAATCCAACAAAAGTTGTTCGTGGAAGAAGTACATCGAAGCAAATGATTTCGGTATAACCGGCCATATTACCACAGTGCCTTTAGTGGAACGTAGGACGGTCCATTCTAAGTGGTATACAACCATCTGTTTGCCAACAGTGTTCGAAGAAAAAACTCAAGATGTCGAATTGATGGGCCATCCACTGTACAGCCCTGATTTGGCACCCATTGACTTCTTATTCCCTAGCATCAAGAAAAAAATGCGTGGCTGCTATAAATAGCAGCCCTCGTAATGGCATATTTACGGCGGGGTAAATGGTCTTGTTGTTGTTGTTGTAACACCAATATATTTATTTTGAAGTCTTGTTCGGATCTACATATGTACCGGATTGACGCGAAACAAACACTCTTTGGCCAGGGGCAGTCACCTCAACAATATGTATCTTGTGGAGGAAGCTCTTGTGTCAACTGAATCTTAAATGAAAACAAATAAAAATCCTTGTGCAAAATTGTGGCAAAGTTGTTCTTTGAAGACCACGCTCCTGAGCACGGCGTCGAATTGAGGTTGATGGACTGTGTTGAACACTTCCTTGAGCAGCATTAATGTTTTCAGCCGATATTACAGTACGTTGTGGTCCATGCTTGGACCTATCAGCTGCAGACCCTCTTCGAAATTATTCACTACACGATAAATAGTGCGTTTTGTTGGCAAGATGTTTCTCCCAAAAATTTCACGTAACTTTCTCATCGTTACAGTAATCGATGGTTGATTTTGATGAAATGTTTTACGATTTCTCCAATATTTTTCCATATCAAATTTGCCACGTCTATACTTCACGACTATGAAATAAGAACTGTCAAGACTAAGGCAAAACAAAGTAGTATACCTTCCCGGTGGACACCCTGTGCTTCCAAGACAGCAGAAACTATTAACGTCCTCAATGGGTAAATCGTTAAGTCGATTAAGATGATACTTTAGAATTAAATCCCCAAATTTGGCAGCCATAAACGACCCAACCCTTACTGAATATTTAGAAGGCTGCAAGGCATTGGTTACTTTGACATCGAAAATGACGCGTGATCCACGTGATTCGAGGTTCACTTCTTTTTTAAAGAAAAAAATACAAAAAATTCAAATTGAATGGGGAATGTTTATTTGAAAGAACATTCTTTGGCATTTATTTTTTGAAGATTATGTCTATCAAATGTTGGCCGTGGCTACGTCTTAGATGGTCCATCCGTTGAGTCCGATTTTCGATGACTCGTTCGAGCATTTCGACTGGTAACTGGCGAATGACACGCGTGATGTTTTGTTCCAAGGCCTGAATCTAAGCGGGTTTGTCCGCATAAACTTAAGACTTTACATATCGCCACAGGAAAAAGTCTAACGGTGTTGTGATATCACACGATCGTGGTGGCCAATCGACGTAAAATTATCTGCTCACCAAAGTGTTCTCTCAATAAATCCATTGATTGATGCGATGTGTGGGAAGTGGCGCCGTCTTGTTAAAACCAAATGTCGCCGAGATCACTAGCTTCAATTTCAGGCATCAAATAGTCGGTTATCATGGCACGATAACGGTCGCCATTGACGGTTACGTTCTCACTGGCATCATTATTGAAGAAATATGGACTGACGATTCCACCGGCCCGCAAACCACACCACACCGTTGTTTTTTCTGGATGAAGTGGCAGCTCTTGAACCTCTCCTGGTTGCTCTTCGTCCCAAATGCGGCAATTTTGCTTGTTTACATACCCATTGAGCCAGAAATGGGCCTCGTCGCTGAACAAAATTTGGCTCGAAAAGGTCGGATCTTCTTAGAACTTTCCAAGAGCCCATAGAGCGAAGCGATGTCGCTTGGGAACGTGACTAGTTCGACTGATAGTAGTTTTATTAACTAAATTATGAAGGATGAGGGGTTTTCTTTTCAAAACTTCTTCACTAATGACTTGATTCAGGCTTTTATGTCAGTTAAATTGCTTAAAGCAGTATTTTCGTTTATATAAAATCACCTTCTTCCTTTAGTGAACACTATAATAATGACCTCCGGCATTCGTAATGATTGGAAAGTAGCCAAAGTGACACTAATTCAAAAGAAGTCAAGCTCGATTTCTGCCGATAACTTAAGGCATATTTCTTTGCTTCCTATTCTGTCAAAAGTTGTGGAAAATGTTTTTATGCGGCAGTTGTTAGACCATATTGAGGGTAAATCGCTGCTAAATATTTGTCAATGTGGTTTCCGGAATGACAGGAGTACCTCTGCTCGATTAATTGGCGTTACTGACTCAATAAGGAATAATACTCATGATTAAAAAATGTGTATGGTTTTTGTCTTTAGATTTAGAAAAAGACTTCGATTGTGCAGTAGATTATGCAATTTTGATAAAAAAAAAATGGCCTTCAGTTCTTGCACAAGCCGTATTTTGTACGTTTTCAATTTAAGATCTCGACGTAAAATGCTCCAAGTCGTTCCATACGTCAGTCCGAGTTGCTGCGAACGGCTCCGAATCGACTCTCCACGGTCTTGGTGTACACTCTCAGCTACGGCCGCTACATTTTCTTCACTGCGTGCTGGGCGTGGTCTATTCGGTCGAATATTACCCAATAATGAATGCTGGGTCTCAAGATGGGTGATAGTGTTGCGAATAGTACGCTCAGTAGGCCGATTATGTTGACCATAAGTTGAACGAAGTGCACGAAACACATCACACCTCACAGAATGTGAATTTTCGTTATCAAGTTGAACGATTTGTAAACGTTGTTCAGGCGTAAGTCTTTCCATGTTGAAATGGCAAACAATACTTATTAGGGACATAAATACTGTTAGAACATTGAACACACCCATTGCAATAGTAGAACTGAACATACCCCGTTAATGTCATATGGGTTTTGAAAGCTAACCTCAATAGCGTTAGTCTGTAACGGGATTTTAAAATTGTTTCAACTTTCATCATCGAGTGGTCAGATAATGAGAACCGTATCGCTGTAACAGCGCTTTTCAAGTGTGAAATGAAAAATGCGATATTTTCAAAACGCTCCGGCCACTAGGGATTAGACGCATGTTTGTCTACCGATGCATAAAACTGTTTGAGGAGACTGGATATGTAAAATACCGCCACCGGTCGGGTCGCCCACTCTCTGTTTGGACACCGCAGGTCATCAAAGCCGTTAAATCAAGAATTCACAGAAATCCGCTCCGAAAACAGAAAATCGTGGCCCGTGAGATGAATATCACGCAAAAGTCCATGAGTCGAATCATTAAAAAAGACATGGGACTTGGGGCTTTAAAGCGACGTACCGGACAAAAAATAGGATTGAAAAAAAATTGGATTTAAAAATGCAAACGTCTTTTGGTGAAGCACGATGATAACTTCCAGAGAAAAAATTTGTTTACCGATGAAAAAATGTTAACCGTTCAGGAAAAATTTAACAAGCAAAATGATAGAGTGTATGCGCGGTCATCTTAGGAAGCATCTGAACTAATCCCAAGGCTGGGAAAGGTCATCACCCAGCTTCAGTCATGGTTTGGTGGGGTGTCTCTTACGATGGGGTCACTGACCTGCATTTCTGCGAACAAGGAGTCAAAACATCGGCCAAAGTTTACCAAGAAACCACTTTGGAAGCTGTTGTGAAGCCTCTTAACAATTCCCTGTTCCAAAACCAGCCATGGACTTTCCAGCAGGATTCTGTGCAGCTATTGACGATTGGCCAGCGCGACTTAAGGCATGTGGAAAGGCAAAAGGCGGATATTTCGAGTAAGTAGATTCTTTTAGGATACAGTATACATCAATAAATATATTAAAAAATATTTGGTCCAAAAACATTCAGTACTTCCTTTTTTACAGCATAAAACGTGTGTAAGAGTATTTATGTCCCTACTAAGTACATACAACAATTGAGAAAATGTATCACCCTTTTCTACACAAATCCACCGCAAAATTCGTTTTTTTTTTTGCCAACATTGAAGAATGTTGTCCTTCTTCCATTTATTCTGTTAAATCGACAAATTCATAATTCAACATCAATATCATATCATCATAAAATATACTAGTTATTTAATGTAATGTTTATTCATTCAGTGCATCATGATAGAATCCATTATATCTTATTTGGTTAACCAAATTAAACAAAAAAAAGAGAAACAATAGTAGTAAAATATACGATTATAATAATAATTGTAATAATACTAGTGACTATATGTTTATATATACTTATGTATGTATATATATGTGATGTTTTAAGTACTTACTTAAAAACAAATAATTATTAAATTAAAAAGAAAAACATTAATATTACATGTTGTAATAGACTAAATGTAGAGAAATAATTTTTAGAAGTAATCATAAAAATAAGCTTAAACAAATTCCAAATGTTTTTTCTTTAGAAACACATTGTGTTTTATAAAAACAAATCACGTTTTTGTTGTTGTTGTTGTATTAATGCTATTTGTTAATTTTGTAGTTGTTGTGTTGTTAAGGGCGAATTAAATTCTTTTTGACTATAAAAAATCGGTTCCAATGTCTAAGTACACTAAAAAAACAAAATAAAATGAAAAACTTCAAATCAAGGAAGAGAGCCTCTTTGGGTGTTTAAGGATTGGCTTGTCGTCATTGTCATGACCTGACGAGCTTGGAGAACTCTGTGGCTTGGCTTACTTTAGGAGCAGTAGGGGGAGGAGGAGGAGGGCTTCTGTTGTGGCTGCTGCTGCCGTTGCGGTGCTATGAATATTGGGTTTTCAAACTTTTATAGAGTTTACTTAAAGAGGAGTTGCGGCGGGAGCAGCACAAGGAGTAGGTGTACATTATCATTATTTTAAATGAGCGGATGATAAGCATAACTAACGTGCAATAATAATGATTAAAATGACAGACTTCGAAGGTTTGTCGAAACCACAAACACTATTCACTTGAGCGCACATCATCATTTTCACGATTCCCTTGAGCTTTGCGACGGTCTGCGCTATTCTTAACCGAGTTGCCTTGGCCAACGGCCTCCTCGTCTTCCTCTTCGCCGGTGGGCGTATTGAGATCATGTTCAAATTCATCCAAATCATTATCATTGATTTCCTTTTCGATCGGCTGCCAAGAGTCAAATTGTTCTAAATTGAAATTATTTGGTATTTCGGTGCCGGTCACATCGCCCAGGCGTGCTCTTAAACGCTGGGATATACCCTCTAGCTCGGTAAATTTACGCTTAATGGCCTGCCCTAAGTTTAGGTGAGTTAAATCTAGGGTTTGTTCAAATTGATCAATAACCGAATCAACAGATGATGTTATCCCTTCAACTTCAGCTACATCCAATGACGCTCGTCCGCCTAACACTGGCGCTGGCGTGGCCACCGAGCTGACCACAGTTGTGGGTATGTCTTCCAAGGGCTGACAGCGTACTTCTAATTGACCATTCATGCGTCCATTGAAATCGACAATATTAAAACGACCGCCAATGTGGAGACCTCTCACGAAGACCGTCAGGTCGAGGGCAGCAAAGCCGATAATGGCATCTTCCATGGGTGTGGGCTGATTGCGGCCTTGGGCTATATCCAAAGCCGACTTCTTCCACACCTTCAAAATGAAGCGTTTCTGGGGCTAGTGGGCGGTAAAGAGTAATCTATTATAGAAAGTTTTTCCAGTCGTCGATATTTAAACTTACGTTATTCAAATAGTCGATGGTGGCGGCCAAACGAAAACGTTGCTGCCACTGGGGCTGGGTGGATTTCTCCACAATGTTGGTGGCAAATACCATGCCCTCGTGCGACTTGAATGTCTGATACTGGCCCTCATCAGCCTGGAATGTAACATAGGTGCTGGGCGCCTCATTGGGTGGGAAACGCTTCGAAGCATTGCGCTGTTTGGCGCCACCCTTTTTTGCCTTGGAGGCAGGATTCAGCGGTAAACCGATAGCCTTCTGTACCTCCAAAGCGAATTTGAATAGTTTTACGTTTGAAGGCAGCAAAGGCTTCAAAGCCTTTGTGCATGGCGAGGGCGAATGAGGCGAAATCTCCGTTGACGTGGTTAAAGCTTTAGCGGAGGCCTGCGATGATGTAGAGGGCGGCGTCATAAGCACCTTCTGCAGCATATCCAATAGATCCGAGGTCTTTTTAATTTTGTTAGCTCCTCCTACCGCTGCACTTGTGCTATTAGTTGAGAGATGGGATGGAACAATTGTTGCTGACGAGCTGCTATGACTATTCTTAGAACAGCTAGCAATCTGTAAGGGCTGTAAATTGTGTAGATGTTCCTTCTTAAGTAGACTACCGGCAACTGATGAGTTGAATGTAACGCTTAGACCTCTAGTATCTTTAAGATTTTTAATTTGTTCCTCGCTGCCCACAGCCAGTAAACATTTAAGTTCGCCAATTTTGGCACCCGTCTCCCAGTTGACAATGGGAGCCCAAGAATCAATGGAAATAACCGGAAGCTACAAACGAAAAAAATTATTAAAATACTATTTTTATTTAACAAACTCTATTGGACTTACCTTTCCCTTGCACAAATGATTCGTTATGGCCGCATCACGATAGGCTATAAAGAACTGATGCAATGGTATGCGCACCACACCCACGGGCAGCACTTCATGCTGCTCCGCATTGCCGTTGCCATCATCGGAGCTCATACGATGCCATAGCTCCAAATGTAGATATTGTTTGTCGACACGTTGCAAGAACTTCTCATCATTTATGACCGAGAATTGCTGTAGCCCCGATGAGTTCAAACATTATTAGTCCTTCCGGGTGTTGTTAATACATTGCATCTATTACTTACCTCCTGGTAATTGAATTTATTTGCCTCATCTGCCTTGGCGGCTGCCGGCTCATCCAGCCAGAAACGGCGACAAATCAAAAACTTGTGTGGTTGCATAATCCCTTCCAAGTGGCGTGCCTCATTGGCATAAATGAAGCCCTTGAGCAAACGGATTTTAGTCGTCTCATCATCGAAGTTTGCCGTTTTTAATTTGTTTGTGTTGTTATTTTGTGCAGAGGCTGGAAATAGTAAAGGATAAGGCATAGATTAAGCATTTTAATAGTCCACATTTAAACCTCAACCAAGTGGGTAGTATTCATGAGTCCACATTTAACCCCCAACCTAGTGGATAGTAGAGTATATTGTCATAGTTCCCAGTTCAGAAAGCCTTTGTGTAAGTTTTGGATTTTTTTATTGTCGTCCATGTACCCACCGAATCGTTTTCAATATCTTTATTTGTTCAGGATTTAGAAAATGACCTATGTGCATACCTTTATAGAAATTATCAAAAAATTATTGTAAAAGGTCTATGTGTTTTATTCACATAGGCCTTTTTTAATTTCTAAACCAATAATTCTATGTGGTTCAATATGGTCCAGCTCCTTAACAATTAATTGCCATTCCATAAACCTACTTTGTACTAAATTTTGTCCAGATCAGACAATAAATGTAACTTCCAGAGAGCCGGAACCTAAAATCGGGAAAGCCCTTTGTACGAGGGCTGCATTAAATCATGAACCGATATGGTCTAAATTGTAAACAGGTAATATTCATGCCATGAAACTACTTCGTGTCAAATTCCGTCGAGATCATACTATAAATGCTGTTTCTAAAGTGCCGGTACCTGAACTCGGGAAGGTATGGGGTCTATATCAAAACATTAAGTCTATTATAATTTCCTAGTCATTGATTTCATTCTGTTAAACTCTTCTCAAGATCGGTCTATTACACTTCGGACGTGGCATCGTCTACTTATCCTCCAGAATTTTTTCGATCCATGCCAACATCCTTTGTTCAAAAAAACATCTTTATACCTCTAATAGTTTATGTGATATTGTCTTTTTAATTCCATAAACCTACTTTGTACTAAATTTTGTCCAGATCAGACAATAAATGTAACTTCCAGAGAGCCGGAACCTAAAATTGAGAGGGACCTTTGTACGAGGGCTGCATAAAATCATGGACCGATATGGTCTAAATTGTAAACAGGTAATAATCATGCCATGAAACAACTTCGTGTCAAATTCCGTCGAGATCATACTATAAATGCTGTTTCTTGAGTCCCGGTACCTGAACTCGGGAAGGTATGGGGTCTATATCAAAACATTAAGTCTATTATAATTTCCTAGTCATTGATTTCATTCTGTTAAACTCTTCTCAAGATCGGTCTATTACACTTCGGACGTGGCATCGTCTACTTATCCTCCAGAATTTTTTCGATCCATGCCAACATCCTTTGTTCAAAAAAAACATCTTTATACCTCTAATAGTTTATGTGATATTGTCTTTTTAATTCCATAAACCTACTTTGTACTAAATTTTGTCCAGATCAGACAATAAATGTAACTTCCAGAGAGCCGTAACCTAAAATTGAGAGGGACCTTTGTACGAGGGCTGCATAAAATCATGGACCGATATGGTCTAAATTGTAAACAGGTAATAATCATGCCATGAAACAACTTCGTGTCAAATTCCGTCGAGATCATACTATAAATGCTGTTTCTAGAGTCCCGGTACCTGAACTCGGGAAGGTACGGGGTCTATATCAAAACATTAAGTCTATTATAATTTCCTAGTCATTGATTTCATTTTGTTAAACTCTTCTCAAGATCGGTATATTACACTTCGGGCGTGGCATCGTCTACTTTTCCTCTAGGTTTATTTAGATCCATGCCAACATTATATGTTCAAAAAAACATCCTTATACCTCTAATAGTTTATGTGATATTGTCTTTTTAATTCCATAGAACTACTTTGTTTTAAATTGTGTCCAGATCAGACAATAAATGTGAGTTCCAGAGCGCCAGGATCTAAAATCGGGAGGGACCTTTGTACGAGGGCTGTATAAAATCATTCCATGCCCGAAACTACTTCGTGTCAAATTCCTTCAAGATCAGACTATAAATCCTGTTTCTAAAACCTCGTACCAGAACTCAGCAAGGTATGGTGTATGAGGTCTATATCAAAACATTACCCCTTTGGCCCATATTAAATCCTAAGAAGGCCTTGTCCAAGTGGGATTTTTACAGATGTTGTTTTAGTCCTTCGATAGAGAACCTTTTTTCCTCTGGATGTGTAGGGCGATCCATCTAGAGCTAGATTTTCAGAACAAAAAAAAATATAAAAATTCAAATCAAGTGTGGAATTTTTATTGGTAATTTGAAAGGACATTTTATGGCATTTATTTTTTGAATATACAGTCAAACTTCTCTATAGTGAACTTCTACTTATATACAATGAAGTTCTCCCTATAATGAATTGATTTGAAAAACACAGTTTTTTTCTTCCCATTTTCTTGTACTTTGATCTCCTTATAACGAAATTCTATACAGTGAAGTTTTCTATACAATGAAACAATTTTGCTGGTGTAAATTTGACTCATATGTGACGCGCAAAATAGAAAGGTCTCATTCGATGCTCAAATGTTGTCCACATCAAAAAAAATGAAAATTTTTTTTTTTACCCTTAAGTCCCTTTCTCTATGCGCTGACAACATATGCGATTTTGTCTCCTAATAATGAAATTTTCAAATAATTTTCTGTTACGCACACTAACAGCTCTGGGCACCGAGAATGAAGTTACATACAATGAGGGGATTCCCAAATGAGGAAAATCAAAACAAGCGAAAGGAAGAAAGTTACATCAATAACAATTTTGGCATCAGTTGCCGGTGTTCAATGAATCGACAATGACGCAGCGCAGTAGCATTTCTCTTGAAAAAAAAGTATTAATTATGTAGAAGGTTTTGTTGAGTAAGTAAATTTTAAAAGTGTAACCCAAACTAATATGCCTTATTAAAAGGAAAGAAATATAATTTCTGTATAATGAAGTTTCTATATAATGAAGTAATTTTCTGGACCCGTCAAGATTCATTGTAGGAAAGTTCGACTGTAATTTCCTTCAAATGTTGGCCGCAATTACGCCTCAGGATTTCCATTCTGAGGGTCCAATTTTGGATGACTCGTTCGAGCATTTCGACTGGCATGGCTTTAATGACATGCGTAATGTTGGCTTTCAAAACCTGAATCGTAGCTGGTTTGTCAGCATAGACTTGGGACTTTACGTAACCCCAAAGAAAAATGTCTAAAGGTGTGATATCTAATACACCTGTCCAAAACGTGAATTAAGCTGCTTTTCGAAGTGACCTCTCAATAGATCCATTGTTTGAGTAGCTGTATGGCAAGTGGCACCGTCCTGTTGAAACCAAGTGTCGTCAAGATTACGGGCTTCAATTTCAGGTAGCATAAAGATTGATATCATGGCGCGATAGCGAGAACCATTCACGGTTACGATGATTCCACCAGCTTATATACCGCACCAAACCGTGGTTTTCTCTGTGTATAATGGCACCTCTTGAACCTCTTCTTGTTGCTCTTCAGCCCAAATGCGGCAATTTTGTTTATTGACTTTGCCTTTAAGCCAGAAATGGGTCACATCACTGAACAAAATTTTGGTCGAAAACAGCGGATCTTCCCGTTTCTCACCGAACGCTCATTTCCATAATACAGTTAACAACATTTGAAGGTAGTTATTTTAAAAAAATATTATTTTCAAAAAAAAAATAATTGCCATAAAATGTCCTTTTAAATAACCAATAAAGATTCCACACTTGATTTGAATTTTTATATTATTTTTTTGTTCTGAAAAAATAGCTCTGGATCACCTATTTTTGGTCCACTATAAAGCCCAAACAGCTTGCAACAACAATACATTTCTCTAAAAAGTTTGGACTTTCTAGGTTTATTATTTTAACAGACACACTGACGGACAGACATAGCTAGAGCGTTTTGGAATTGTACGCTGATTAAAAACATATATACTTTATAGGGTATCAGCTCGATATTTTGAGGTGAACCAAACGAAATGCCAAATTTGGTACACCCCCATCCTATGGTGGAGGATATAAGAAGGCCTATTTGGAAAGCTAACAGTTTTTTTTTATTTTAATACCAAAAAGGTAATACTGAATGGGGCTATGTGGTAAAGGGCCTACGTGGCCTAAAAACGTGGCAACAATATATACGAATCGACTGCAATAACTTATTTTCGGAAATTCCGCAAAATGAATAAATGCAACAGTTTTTTGGCTCTCCTGTAAAGTATCGGAAAAACACAAAGGTCCTCTGCTGGGAACACCGACGATATATTATATCAAATCGGCTAAAACGTATAATGCGTTGAAAACCCCGTCAAATAGTTTTGATCAAATTCGTTTGAAGCCTTTTCAATATCCTTGGAGCCGTTTGAAGGGTTGGCGCGAACCAAAAAAACTAATCGTTAAGCTAACTAATAATTCAATCATAAAGAAAATTTAGCTATCGTTTTTAAATTTAAATGTTGTTAGATTTTTCCCAAGCATGGGGATGTGACGCACAACTCATAAACACTCCTCCTAAACGGACAAGCTCAACCACTGTCTTTACACTCTTGATGTTTTCTGTTGTTTACAAACGAGGCTCTGCCGACCGATCAGGGACAGTCTAAACCCAATAACAGCATAGCATAAGTGCTTTGCTTCAAGCATCTCTGGATGCCCAGTCCCCCAGGATGTGTTTCGATCCATGTCAAAATCATATGTTCAAAATAACATCGTCATATCTCTAATAGTTTCTGAGATATTGTCTTTTTAAGTTCAGGGTTGTGTGGGCGGTGTCACGCCCTTTTGTCCAATTTTACCATGATATAGTTTACAATATCAATCATAGGCAGGGCAGCAGGAAAATACATAGGTTTCAGGACCACGTTCAAGAAGCCAGGGTGATCCAACTAGAGGTATTTTTTCAGAACAAAAAAAATATAAAAATTCAAATCAAGTGTGGAATTTTTATTGGTAATTTGAAAGGACATTTTAAGGCATTTTTTTTTGAACATAATTTCTTTCAAATGTTGGCCGCAACTACGCCTCAGGCTTTCCATTCTGAGCGTTCAATTTTGGATGACTCGTTCGAGCATTTCGACTGATATGGCTTTAATGACACACGTAATGTTGGCTTCCAATCCTGAATCGTTGCTGGTTTGTCAGCATAGACTATGAACTTTACTTAGCCCCAAAAAAAATCTTTAGGTGTGATATCACACGATCTAGGAGGTCAGCTCTACGGTACAAAACGTAAAATTAGCTCCACTTAAAAATTACCTCCCAATAGATCCATTGTTTCAGCAGCTGTATGGCAAGTGCCACCGCCCTGTTGAAACCAAATGTCGTCAAGAATACGGGCTTCAATTTCAGGTAGCATAAAGATCGATATCATGGCGCGATTACGTTCCGGCCATCATCATTTTTGAAAAAATATGCAACGATGATTCCACCAGCTTGTAAACCGCACCAAATCGTGGTTTTCTCTGGGTATAATGGCCCCGCTTGAACCTCTTCTTGTTGTTCTTCAGCCAAAATGCGGAAATTTGGTTTATTGACTTTGCCGTTGAGCCAGAACTGGGCCTCATCACTGAACAACATTTTGGTCGAAAACTGCGGATCTTTCCGTTTCCCACCGAATGCCCAATTCCATAATACAGTTGCCAACATTTGAAGGTAATTATTTTCAAAAAATAAATGCCATAAACTGTCTTTTCAAATTACCAATAAAGATTCCACACATGATTTGAATTTTTATACATTTTTTGTTCTGAAAAAATACCTCTAGATGGATCACCCTATACATGGAGTCTCAAAAACCTGCCTAAACTGTGTCAAAACCAGGACTTCAAAAGCTCTAGCCCAGCAGGAATGCGACAGACTAGAAAAGATGGAAAGAAAAGTATGGATAAAGGCTATGAGCAATCAAAAAGCAACTACAGCACAAACAGCTTTAGATATACATCGCAGCCGAGACCTTTTCAATCAGCCCTAAACCTATTCTCTACCACCAAACCATTAAAGGATAACAGCAGTGAATTTACTATGCCCTCAAACATAGACAGTAAGCATTTGCACTTGCCTTCAATGCCAGAAGAAAATCAATTTAACACCGCATGCCCGAATATCTCTTAAAAATCATTCCTGGTCCTCACAACACACCTCCAGAGTTATTAAAAGCAGACTGTATGATAAGCGCTAAACTCGCACATTCGCTTATATCAGACTTATGGGATGGCAATCTGCCGTCTGAGCTTACGGAAGAATTACAACTCTGCTTTCAAAAAAGGAAACCTCTCTTATTGTAAGATTTGGATAGGTATCACGTCATTAAGCATGGTAAACAAAGTACTCGCGCACATTCTCAATAAGCGATCATCAGAGCATGCGTCACCTAGGCTAGGGTGCATCGATCCTGCGTCGATCATGTCAATACATAGTAGAGCAATTCGTCGAGTGGCGTGCTTTTTGGATTTCGACTCTATAAATCATAATGTAATCTTGAGACGCCTATAATGCTAAGGAGTCCCGAGCAAAATCATCCGGCTAACCAAAAGCTTTTACGACGGTGCTACCTGCCGAATACGGCACAAAGAACAGCCAAGTGATCAAGTTGCAGTGGATAACACTTTTAATTTAAATCGACTGTAAAGGAAGAAATTGATAATTTTTTCAAATTTCTTGTTTTATTGGAAAGGTTGAACATCCTTTCGCAAGGATGTGTCCTATCTCCACAGCTTTTCAACATCGTACAAGACTTCAGATGTCGAATCAATAAGGGGCATAGGGTGCTTGATTTAACATTTCTAATTTTAATAGGCTGTAAAAAAAATTGATAAAAAATTTCTTGTTTTATTGTAAAGGTTGAACTTTGTCATTGAATTATGGAAGACCAACCGATGCGTTTTCGCTTCGCCCAATGGGTTGAAGATTTTTTTGAAGGAGATGAAAAATTGTACTGAAAAATATTGTTTTCAGATGAAGCTCATTTCCATCTTGGTGGCTATGTCAATAATCAAAACTGCCGCATAAGCGGTTCAGAGAACCCACGCGTGACTATTGAGAAGCCAATGCATCCACAACGAGTCACTGTTGGTGTGGATTTTAGGCTGGCGGCATCACTGAGCAATTTTTCTTCGAAGATGAGCATGGAGCCGCCGTTGCCGTCAACGGTAAGGTAAGCGTTACCGCGCTTTGCTCATCGAATTTTTGTTTCCAAAAATGTATGAGAATTACATGGACGACATTTGGTTTCAACAAGACGACGCAACCATCGATATTTTACTCACTGGTTTTGGAAATCAAATAATTAGCCGAAATTGTGATGTCTATTGACCGCCTCGACTCGTTGGTGTGATTTGAGCCCTTTGAACTATTCTATTCTGTGGGGAGCCAATAAGGTGAAATGTTACGCAACGCATCCAGAGACAAATGAAGTACTGAAACATGAAATCGAAGCTGACATTAAAGAGATTCGACCCGAAAAAATCGAAAATGTATTAAAAAATTGTGTTGATCGGATATGGTACTGCCGAGCCAGTTGTGGTAGTCATAGGAATGATAAGGTGTTCCATTATTAAATGACAAAGTTGAACCTTTCCAATTAAACCCGAAATTTAAAAAAATTATTAGTATTTTTTTAACAGCCGATTCAAATTTTTAATGTTAACTCGATTACCCTGCACATGCATTTCGTTTAAATTATATAGGGTGATCCATCGAGAGGTATTTTCTCAGAACAAAAAATATATAAAAATTTAAATCAAGTGCGGAATCTTTATTGGTAATTTGAAAGGACATTGTATGGCAATTAATTTTTTTTGAAAATAATATTTTTTTAAAATAACTACCTTCAAATGTTGGCAACTGTATTATGGAAATGAGCGTTCGGTGAGAAACGGGAAGATCCGCTGTTTTCGACCAAAAGTTTGTTCAGTGATGAGGCCCATTTCTGGCTCAACGGCAAAGTCAATAAACAAAATTGCCGCATTTGGGCTGAAGAACAACAAGAAGAGGTGCCATTCTATCTAGAGAAAACCACGGTTTGGTGCGGTTTATAAGCTGGCGGAATCATCGGTGTGCATTTTTTCAAAAATGATGGCCGGAACGTAACCGTAAATGGTGCTCGTTATCGCGCCATGATATCGATCTTTATACTACCTGAAATTGAAGCCCGTAATATTGACGACACTTGGTTTCAACGGGACGGTAACACTTGCCATACAGCTGCTCAAATAATGGATCTATTGAGAGGTCATTTCGAAAAGCAGCTAATTTCACATTTTGGACAGGTGAGTTGGCCGCCTAGATAGATAAAGGTGATATCACACCTTTAGACATTTTTCTTTGGGGTTACGTAAAGTCCAAAGGCTATGCAGACAAACCAGCTACGATTCAGGTGGATTACCCTATATTCTGTAACGTGTCTTTTTCATACTTGTACATGCATAAATAAATGATGTGGTCCTGGTTCTGGACCTGTCAACAGGTCAGTAGAATTGTGGGTTATTCAACCTCAGGAATATATTATTTTGGGTGATGTCAAGCTAACAATTTTTCAATAAGCGACCTACGATTCAAAACTTGACTGCTAACATACTAGCGTAGTTCGCGAGTTACTTACTTAGGCTGACTCCACATCCTTGTCTTGGTCCGGCACTGCTCACTAAATGGTCTATAAGCACTTCGGTACTGGGCGTGCTTTCTTCAGTTACCAATATCAAGAATTTTCGCATCATTCACCACTTGGTCTCTCCACCGGAGTCTCATTATTTCCTGGCTAAGCTAGTTATCGTTGTTGTTGTTGTTGTAGCGGCAACTGTGTGCCGGGGTGACAGCCCTTGGCCGAAGATTTGCTGCTTCGGGTCAATCCGGTCCATAGAACCGGCTGTCGTGGACCTGTCTTGCGGTTTTCTGACTGAAGCATTTTGCTATTCGACAGATATCTTCTTGCTTTCGCCACCACTTTATTTTTACGTGCTTAATTATATTCGTGTCGGAATGGAGCTCACGCTTCGTCCGATAAATAAACTCCCAGCGTACTCTGCTGGGCCGTAGATTTTACGAATGATTCTTCAATCGATAACAGGTCATACACATTCCACCGCTTTTGATAGCACCTATACTTCGGCGCCATACGGCATCAGCACGGGTTGTTTGAAAGTATAGGGTGATCCATCTAGATGTATTTTTTCCGTGGGGGTTTTTTCAGAGTTGCGTTAAACTTTATTTTTTCCTTTTCATTATTGTTTGCCATTTTATCATAGAAAGACTAACACTGCAACTGAATTATGGAAATGAGAAACGAGAAGATCCGCTGCTTTCGAACAACGGTTGATTCAGTAATGAGGCCCCTTTCTGGCTCAACGGCAACGTCAATAAATAAAATGCCCGCATTTGGACTGAAGAGCAACCAGAAGAGCTTCAAGAGCTGTCATTATACCCGGAAAAAACCATGGATTGGTGCATTTAATGGGCTGGTGGAATCATCGGTCCATATTTTTTTCAAAAATGCTCGCTATCGCGTCTTGATATCGGACTTTTTGCTACCTGAAATTGAAGCCCGTAATCTTGACGGTATTTGGTTTCAAAAGAACAGTGTCATTTGCCATACAGCTTCTCAAACAATGGATTTATTGAGAGGTCATTTCCAAGAGCAGCTAATTTCACGTATTTGACCGGAGAGCTGGCCACATAAAGTCCAAAGTCTACGCTGACAAACTAGCTAAGATTCAGGTTTCGAAGCCAACAAAACGCGTGCTATGAACGCAATACTGGTCGAAATGCCCGAACGAGTCATCCAAAATTGGACCTTTCGAATGAGACTTAGTCGCGGTTAAAATTCATTTTCGTATTTAAGAGGCCAAAATCTATAGGAAAAAATATTTAGAAGTCTGGACCAGGAAAAAAGAATAGTGTGTAAACTAGTGTATTTTAAGCACTGTTTTTAAAAATCGAATAATCAACCGAAATTGTGATGTTTATTGAACGCCTTGGAGCTGTGACTTGAGCCCTTTGGATTTTTTTTCTGTGGCAAGCCATTAAGGATAAATGTTACGCAAAGCATTCAGAGACAATGGAAGCGTTGAAACCGAAGTTGCCATTAAAGAGACTTGAACCGAAACAAACGAAAATGTACTAAAAAATTGGGTTGGTCGGCTGAGGTAATGCCGAGCCAGTTGAGGTAGTCATATGAATGATATGGTTGTGTTCCATTATTAAATGGCAAAGTTACCAAAAAATTTGAAAACATTATCAGTACCTTTTTTACAGCCGATTCAAATTTAAAATATTAAATTGCCCATCGGTTCGACTTGAAGCTGCAATTTTTCGTGCAAGGAATGAGCGACAGCCTCTATGTGACGCAACTAAAACAAAAAGCGTCCTCTATGGCCAAGGCTACTCAAACGTAAGCAATTTTCTTTCAGAATGCAAATCTGGATTGATTTTGAAGTTTAGTCTGCTATTGGGGTGACCCAAAGAGGTCATTACGGCCAAAAGTAATAGTAGTCATAACATTATAAGAAATGGTTATATAAGGGTGGTAAAATTTTAAGGGCCGATGTTGAATGTGAACCACACCTAAACGTCAAGTTTTTTTCTGCATTTCATTTGATATTTCTCAATTTTAGACTAACTCAATTTGAACCATGGAAAGATACACAAGCGAGCAACGGGTTACAGTTATTCGGCTAATTATGAAACTGGGCGTTCAAATCAAAATGCATATCGTGCACTTCATTTTCAGTGATGAGGCACATTTACACCTCAGTGGATTCGTCAATAAGCAGAATTGCCGCATTTGGGCGAATTATAATCCAAGAGTGATTGTGATGCACCCACAAAGAGTGACTGTTTGGTGCGGTTTATGGGCTGGCGGCATCATCGGGCCGTATTTTTTTTCCAAAATGAGGCCGGTCAGGCATTTACTGTGAACGGTGTTCACTATCGTGAGATGATAACGAACTTTTTAAGGCCCGAATTGGAAGATATGGATGTGGACGATATGTTTTGACTGTTTGGTGCGGTTTATGGGCTGGTAGCATCATTGGGCCGTATTTTTTGTTCAAAATGAGGGCGGTCAGGCAGTTACTGTGAATGGTGTTCGCTATCGTGAGATGATAACGAACTCTTTATGGCCCTAATTAAAAGATATGGATGTGGACGATATGCGGTTTCAACAGGACGATGCCACTTGCCACACAGCTAACGAAACAATGGCTCTTTTGCGCGACAAATTCAATGGGCGATGTTAATTGGCCGCACAGATCATGTGATTTGACACCGTTGGACTTCTTTCTTTGGGGTTTTTATGAAGGAAAAGGTGTACGTCGATAAGCCACACAACAATTCAAGAGCTAAAGGATGAGATAATTCGGCACATTAACGGCATAGAACCTCAATTATGTCTCAGCGTCATCGAAACTTTGGACCATCGGATGGAGATGTGCCGCCGAAGTCGCGGCGGCCATTTGGCCGATATTTTGTTCCATACGTAATTAATCATAGCAAATATTATCATAATATAAAGAAATGACAATAATTTCCTAAATAATTTGTATTTTATTCAAAATCAACATCGGCCATTAATATTTAACCATCCTTTATTAGAGCTAGTAATTATGGACATTTAAGTACATTTCCTAACGACCCTACGGAAAATTGACCGGTACAGAACCAGACATGCGACAGGTTCCTCGTGAATGGGGACCGGTCCCAGTACCGACCCAACTAATGGGTGATCCAAGTGGAGATACTTTTTTCAATAGTCTTTTTTTGACAGATCACGTGTGAGTCGTGTCATACTGTCATTTTATTTTTGTTTCGTATTGTTTGGCATTTCATCATGGAAAGACTTACGCCTGAACAACGTTTACAGATCGCTCAACTTTGATACGAAAATTCACGTTCTGTGAGGAATGTTTTTCGTGCACTTCGTTCAACTTATGGTCAACATAATCGGTCTACTGAGCGTACTATTCGCAACACCATCTCCCATCCTGAGATCCAGCATTCATTATTGGATAATATTCGAACGAATAGACCACGTCCAGCACGCAATGAAGAAAATGTAGCTGCCGTAGCTAAAAGCGTACAAAATACAGCTTGTGCTAGAACTAAAGCCGCCCGACGTTCCCGAGCGACATCGCTTCGCTCTATGGGCTCGTGAAAAGTTCCAAGAAGATTCGACGTTTTCGAGTCAAATTTTGTTCAGCGATGATGCCCATTTCTGGCTCAATGGGTATGTAAACAAGCAAAATTTCCGCATTTGAAACGAAAAGCAACCAGAAGAGTTTCAAGAGCTGCCACTTCATCCAGAGAAAACAACGGTTTGGGGTGGTTTGTGGGCCGATGGATTCCACGAGCAAACAATCGGTCCATATTTCTTCAAAATTGATGCCGGTGAGAACGTTACCGTCAATGGCGACCGTTATCGTGCCAGGATAACCGACTATTTGATGCCGGAAATTGAAGCTCGTGATCTCGGCGCCACTTCACACACATCGCAATTGAGAGAACACTTCGGTGAGCAGATTATTTCATTCTCTTGGGCCGGTCGATTGGCCACCAAGATCGTGTGGTATCACACTGTTAGTCTTTTTCCTGTGGCGATATGTAAAGTCTAAAGTTTAAGCGGACAAACCTGCTTCGATTTAAGACTTGGAGCAAAACATCACGTTTGTCATTCGCCAGTTACCAGTCGAAATGCTCGAATGAGTCATCAAAAATTGGACTCAAAGGATGGACCATCTGACACGTAGCCGCGGCCAACATTTGATAGACATAATCTTCAAAAAATAAATGGCAAAGAATGTTCTTTCAAATGATAATAAACATTTTCTGTTTTTTTTTTTCTTTAAAAAAGTAGAGAACCTCGAAATGGATCACGAGTTGTATAAAAAGAACCGGTAACTTTAACTAGGCTTTGTCATTGGAGGGATTCAATTCACACTAGTCAGATACCATGTGATATATCACGGGACTTATTAAAAAGAACATGTACCGAACGTGTCATTGTATCCATCATAGAATACCCATCTGTGACAGGTTTTATTTTCACCCAATCTCGATTCGGTACATTCAGGGTAAATGACTCTGCATTTCACGTAGGGATATTCAAATATGGACCTATTTTTTAGAGTTGTCACAAAGTTAGCTTGAAACGATGGTCCTCCAAATAAAAATATTCCACAATTGGGACTTTAAATATGGCAACTGTTATTTTAACCGGTTCAATAGCAAATCCACCCACGGTAGAGGGTGAATAAGATTCGGCTGCACCTTACTACATTTTTACTCGTTCGGATTTCTAATGTTTTCAATTAGTGTGAGTGAAAATAATAGGGAATTGCATCATTGTTTTTCAAAAATCTAACACAATTCGCCTACAGGAAATAAAAATGAAAAAAAAATTAACAATGGAACCTCAGAGTTGCCAGTTATATAGTGATTAACAGTTTTTAGCTTATACTAGCTAAATATAAAACCTTAGAGTTCTCAGTTATTAAGTAATTAAAATTTTTTAGCTTATACTTGCGAAAAATAAAAACGAATCGAAAATAAAATGTAAATGCGATGCACTTTGCGGTTTCAGAGAGGTCGGATCGTGGGCGATATGCGATGTCTTGTGGTCGATGGGGTGGGTTATGGGAGAAAACACAAATGATGAAAATGTGAATGAGATGAGGTGGACAAAATACAAAAGAAAAAAGAAACAAAATTGTTTTTGTTGTTGTTATTTTTTTGATTGTCTGCATCATTTGCAATACAAATAATATTTATTAGAAACCATGCCATCGTTAACCAATCCAGGAATATCATTGTAAATCGCTGCCATACAATAGTTGTCATTGTAATGTCAGCGTCCACATCAGTCGTTATACCACTTGGTTTAATGCTTTTAGCAGTCGAACTCGCATACGCTTGAGATCTTAGTCATTGTATTTTTGTATGTTTGAGAAATAAGAAATTCTCAGCATATTCACCTTTTTCCGTAGTCGTCTTATCGGTAGCCAGATTACATTGTGCTGCCGGACTTTGCTGCTGCTGCTGTTGCTGGGCGGCAGCATCCGAAGATGACATCTTTTGCTTATCAGTGGCTTGGGGAGATTTCTCGTCCCCACTATCACAACTGGACTGTTTGGGCAAAAATAATTCACGTCTCATTTGGCCGGTTGTTGACATCGCCGACTTCATTTCACGTTGTAGCGTTATTTTGAAATAGAGACAGGCCAGATGACGGCCACGCCTTTGTATCTCAATGCGTTTACACTGTTCCAGCAGTGAGGCATTGTAGAGATCGGCCAATTCTAAAGCACCCATGCCCAGCAATTCGTTAAGACAGGTGCCCGGTTCACGCCACCAGACCGTAAAGTAAATACGGCCCAAATTAATTTCGACGTCATTGCCATTTTCATCCAAGTCCAATTTGACGTTACGTTCGGCCTCCTGCCCAAATCGTGTGCATTGAGTGAGACTCTGAAATTTCTCCGATTCGAATTGCATAATATGGAACTTATCGTAGCGCGGCACATTCTTGATGAGCTCGTTAGACAGTTGGCACTCAACGGTGAAAATGGGCCTGATTTCACTTTGCACCAAATCCATGCACTTGGTGCCGTCGGATTGCAAGGTGAGAGCTTCCATTTCCAGTTTAATGCCTCGAATGCTCCGGAAGATGTTCAATTTTGTAGCGGGCGATAAATCGTCCATGTGGACAGCAATATTGTTGTTTTCCAAATTAAGGTTGGCCTCATTTTCCTCCTCGCAATTGGGAATCTTTGAGGTGATTTCAGTTTCGCCAGCCAGGTAGGCAACTAATTTTGCATCAAGTTTCTTCATGGCTTCAACAATTTCTTCGGATTTTGATTGTGATGATAAACGTTTCGATTTGTCACCTGAAATGGGAAATGAGAACATGGAAAATTAAAATTTAGAATGCGCCTTAATCGAAAAGTAAAATATATTTAAATGTTACTTTAAAGGCTAGCGTATGTCTAAAGTTATTTAGACATACGCCAGCCACCATTGACATAGGGTTACACACACTTCGCAATTGCCTCCGTCGTAAAAATTCTAAGATGAACCAGACATGTCCGTTGAAGATACAATAGAGGCCGAACGAATCAATCTGGATTTCTAAAAGTTTGCATGATGATGAATTATGGTGATGAGCTGTTTGGGGCGAATTCGGTCTAGGAAGGGAAATGTTCCCCTTTTAGGGTTTAAAGGAACCTCAGAAAAAAGTATTCTTTTTTGACGGACGGACAATAGCAAAGGATTAAAGGAACATCGGAAAAAAGTATTATTTTTTGACGGACGGACAATGGTCAAAATGGGATCTGTAAAACCTCAAAAAAGCAAAAAAAAAAGCCAAAGGTCTAGTTTCTAGACACGTCCCGCATGGTCAACACGGGCCACCAATAGTCAATGTGCAGATATGGGTACTCAAATTAAAGCAAATTTTGCTACGAATCTAATTATAAAGCAATTTTGAAGTTTTGGCTGAGATAAGGAATGGACGTATGGGCCGAAACGGTTCATTTGTTTTGCTTTTTTTTAACGTAATGTCGGAGTGGAGGGTTTATAAGATTTGGACTGGAAGAACTTAAAGACGTTTTTACTTGTTTTTCATTTTTTTCGACACATTTTTTGTCGCATTACTTTTAAATCCCATAGTGCGTATAGTATAAGAAGAAATTTTATGCTCTACTGTTTTACACGGAGATCCAGTTAAATGTGGTTATTTTAAATATACAGGGTGATTTATTCAAGACTGGACAAACTTCACCAACGTATTCCTTGGCTCATTGCATAAAAATATGTCCATCTACGACCATGCCAGAAAATGCAAGAGGGCGAAATGGCAGCGGCTTGAACATTTTTGGATTGGAGGTCGGAGGGTTAAAGGAAAAACTGCTAAGTTCTGAACCAGTGGTCGGTTTATTTGCTCTTTTTCTCTCTTAAAAGTCAGCCCTGAATGAATCAACTTGTATACTGGTTTAATTGCGGAAATCAGTACAAGATAGGCGGGATACCTTTAAAGTTATGTGAGTGTTTATTGTGATTAATTAAAAGGGACTATTTTTTGTTTTAAAAACTTTTTTTTCGTATTAATTTAAATATGTAGTGAAATTTAATATGCAGTGTTGGTTGGGGGGGATGATATGATCATGCCAATTCGAAAACATTTTTTTATTCTTGTGGTAATGAATTACGTTTTTATTATTTTTTTTAGTGTTTAAAAACTGTGTCTTTATTACAGGTACATTCATATTTTCTAATGCATATTGTGATTTACTTAATTTGGCCAAATTAGGTTTGAATGATAAGTTTATAAAAAAAAAATTGAAATATTTGCAGAGAAGTTTATCGTGTTGAACAGTATAATGCAAGTTCCTATTTTAATAATGAGTGTGTTTACTTGTTATAAGAGAATGAACTACAAACAAATTTATAATTATTTCCCAAACCAAGATCCTTAAAAATTTCCAATATTACCCGATTCAGAAAAATGAAAAGGTCAGGAATAAAGAACTTTACCAATAACTTTGACTGGATTTGTTTCAAGACCAAAAATAATGTAATACAACTTTTTTTTTTACAAAAATTAAGAACATTTTTAATTACAGTAAGACCTTGGTAATCCGAACTTCGCTAAACCGTATTATCCAGTAATCCAAACTACGTTTTCCCCGTACTACATACTCTATAATCCGAATTGGTTGTATTTTGTAATCCGAAATGAAATCAAAATATGTTTAGTTATTAATAAAAATTATTTTAAATGTGTGTCATGGTTCGAGCGCAGTCTAATTTTGCTGAATTCAATCTTCATTACGCGTTCAGTAAAAAGAAGAAAGATTATTTTAAGAAGAAAACCTCATCGATACTTCTGTATTTTCTAAAAATCTTTTATAACTTCTCAATACAGTTTATTATTGTTTTAATTTTTTTCTTAAGTTTCTTTATCGAAAGTTCTTTTAGTTTCTAATATTTTTTTTGTTTCGTTTTTTTTTTAATGGGAAATGTTATACCTAGGTTTTAAATATATAATTTATACTATTTAAACATTATTTTTACTGTGAACATTCATTTGTGACATACATACATATTGTAGTAACTATGTATAGTAAACTCTTTTGAAAATACATAAAGACGAAAGTATCCAATAATCTGATTTTTTTAATAATCCGAATTATGGTCTGCAAACAATTATTCCGATTAACGAGTTCTTACTGTATATGAACTAAAATCAAAAACTTTTACCTTCATTAACTCGAGCTCATTTACCGTAAGTGGTTAAAATTTTAGAACATAATTAACAAAAGCTCTCACAAGCCCAATTTGGAAATTATTTAGTTGATAACTTAATAAGTTATATAAGGATTAACCTAATATCCTGCCATTCGAACTCTACTAAAATGTTATGTTTTCGAGGAGCATATTCGCAAGATTATTATTTAAAATAAGACAGATTATTGAGTAGACAGAGTTCTTATTTTTAGCATCGCCTTGCCAAGGTAGCATCATAAAAGTACTAATTATTTTTTTGCGTTTTTTTATTCATTTTGTATAACAAGTAATACTTAGTTTCCTCGAATCGATTACTGTCAAAAGTTTGTTTTAAAATTCACTGTATGTGGAAAACGCAAGACGTTTATACCCTGACAATTAGCTTAAGCACACCCAAACAGCTTCATAAAAAGATCAAATTATGGTGCAATTGAAAGCAATTTTAATGGCTTATCTAAAATTAAAACCAAGTTAAAATATTTTAAAGATTGTGAAAATTATGTTCCTGTACTTTATGACTTGTAAAAGAAGTAAAAGATAGTTTTAACGAAAGTTTTCTTAATAAAAAAGCTTGCAAAAAAGTGAGGGGACCGAACTTTAGTAGAATTGGCGAAAGCAGTAAAGACCATAAAGTGATAAATGTTTCTATACACGAATGAAAGTGCATTTCATACTTTTAATTCTCAAAAAAAAATCAACCAAAGATTTACACTGTATTTCACAAAATTAGAACCTTATAAAATAAAAATAAAAATAAGTTAAAAAAATTTACAATTTTTAAAAATATAAAAGATAATTCCATAAGTGGAAATTTTTTTTCGGAATAATGGCGGTTCGAGTTATGGAAGTTCAACTGTTTTATTAGTAGCCTCAGTGTGGTGTTTCATTTCCATGGTGATGTTACACTACGCAAAACCAATCTAGTAGTCTTTCATTAAGGCCTTTTTCTTTTATTTTGAGTAATTTGGGATATTTATAATGTATTTATGATTTAGATTTTAATTTATATTTAATTGCTTAATTTACTTTCAGTTTATCATATTTTTTGCATATTTTAAATAAGCCTGATGTATTTTTGTAACTATTCCTGCCAAATGGGTATTAGTGTTGACCAGGTGAGCGATATTGCGGTAATTTTTTTTTATAGAAAAGAGGAATGATTGGGCTAAATTAATTTTTTTTCTTTCAACTTCTATTGTCTTTTAGAAATATTAGATGGGCAGGCAACGGGTTAAGGCTCGGTTAATACATGATTTTTCAGTTCTCTTTTAAATTTGCTTGCCACTTTCTTGCCAAAATTTGAAAAATAGGTAAAATGGTACCATGTAGTACGTACGAGAGCCGAGCTAATACTATTTTCCCTAATGCAAAAAGCCATCCATACAATCCCATTTGAATTTTTGCAGTATTGAAAACGTTTTTCCACCAAGTCAGTTACAATAAAACGACGCGTAGATTATAAAATCCGCTTTCAATATTAAATTTCGGGCAATATTTTTTTCCAATGTATCTAAGGGTTGTGTATGATATAAAAAATATTTTATCATACAATAGTAGCCCTTAGTTGCCTCTAACAACATATGTGATGAATTTTGCGATTTTTTAAATTGTAAACTTTAAACAGACCTAACTGACGAAAGTGTGTGAGGGAAATTGATTGTGAATCTTTTAAAACATTAGTAAATTCGCGACAAACGAAGTTGATTTACACATAAAAAATTTGTTTATTGTTAGTATGTATCGTTGGCTAAATACTCATTTAAAGAAACCAAAAATTTAAAAGGCAGACGAAAAAAAAATTCTCTGATAGTAACTTTTTGATTTTAGTCCATATGCTAATAATTAATATTGCACAGGAATTAACCGGCTCTATAGACCTCTTCCATCTACATTTTCATAGAAGAAAAGGTTTTTAAAGACTTTGATTCTCGTAGCTGCAACTGTTGCACCAACATATAATATATAACATTTAAACGCTTAACATCCTATTACATAGGAAACAGGCACGGAACTCGTTTCTGACAAGCCTAGCTTGCAAATTGATTTTTTTTATAAATAAAACACTTTAAAAATTCATTAGGCGTTTGGCATTTTTTACATCACAATTATTTTTTAAAACACCACAATCTCGCATCAAAAGAATTTCAATTGCTTTTCATTTTCTTTATTTGTTAAAAAATACTTATTTGTAATCGAAGGATTCGCGTCTCCTTTCAGCCTTACCCGCTACAAAAGATATTTCGCGCTGCGAATAAAATACGTCTGTTCTTTGCAAAGTGTTGAATACAATAATTTCAATTGGCACAATGCTTTTCTATATATACTTCCCGAGTGATATTCTTTTTTCAGCAATAAGCATTTCAGTAATCTGGGATTTCAATCAATTGCATCATCTACAACGTTTTTTGCTCCCTTCCATCTTTACTTTCCGCTTTTGGCTGGTGCTATTTAAGAAAAACAAGCCCGAGCCCTATCGGGCTTCCTATCTTTCGCATTGTATTCGCTTACTTTAGCCTTTGTGTTCTTTAATTTTAAATAAAAAGAAAAAAGACCAGCGACAAGTATTTTTTCAATTTTACAAAGCTTAAACTAAAGTCTAACTATGGGAGATCGTCTAAAATGATAAGCAGAACAGACAACGAACAGTTCAAGAAGCACAACAATTAACGACCTATGGGAAGATTAAAATAAAATGTTTCACTACATTTTGAGAATCGTTCGAAAACATTGAAAATGATTATAAAAACTGTACGTAATCATACGAAAACCAAGTGAAATTTCGCTGAGGGCTTCGAGATTCTTTGTAAATGAAAAGTTATAAAATTGTAGATGCAATTTTTCTGAAATTCAATCATTGCAGTCTGAGGCACTTATTGATTGCAAACTGACAATCCACTCGATAGGATCAAAGTTCACATGCGATTGAAAATATTAATTTACAGCATTAACTCGTAAGTTACTTTTTGTACGCATTGGTTTTACCATGTGATTTAGTTTCGGTATTAAATGAGAGATATGCAGTTTACAATTAACTTCCTGTATATCCGACTAAACACAATAGTAAACTCTTTTATGGAGCGCTCCTAAAAATTGACGCCGACCGTTCTAAACCGCATCATGAGGTAGAAGTTGGAATTTGAGTTTCAAAACAGTATTACAACCTGTGCCACAGAATGACGAACTAAGTATATGCAACTTGACCCGTCACCGTATAGACTCATTATATACAGAATCGAAATCATCATTTTTCAAATAGTTAGGTTTCCCAGCATCTGCAAATGAAATTTCAATCCCCGTTTTTAATCCTATTTTTGCGGGAAACATACCTTAATTGCGAACTAAGTTCAAAAATACAATTTAAATGTTAAATGGGCTGGCCTCAGGGCATTTATTAAAAAAAAATAAGCGTTGTAAATTCTTGATAGATGCTATGGCATACTAGAAATAAGTATTAGTTTTAAGTTGATCAATATAACCTGTAAGAGAATTAGAGGAAATAAATAGCCGTAAACGGCTGCAAACTGCAAATGAAATTGCGATACATTCAAGGATAAACATAGTTTGTCTACCAGGACATTAAGATGAATAAGGTAACGGCAAAGCCGATAAATTATCAAGACATGGATCTAGGAATTAAGAAAAAGAATCAATAATTTTATGTACTCTGGTATTGATACTTCTTAAAATTCAAAGAAATTTTGAAAAAAATACGATCGCGGTGCTTCAACAGATCGTCACAGGTGATGAATTATTGATCTATGCGTATGAGCCCGAAACCCGAAACGAGCCGAATCCAACGAAAGTTGTTCGTGGAAGAAGCACTTCGAAACAAATGGTCGACTGTTTCTTCGGCAAAACTGATCATGTGGCGACTGTTCCGCTTGAGCAACGTAGGACGGTTAATTCTGAGTGGTACACCACAATTGTTTGCCTGAAGTCTTCTGAGAAATTCGAAAAACGAACAAGAGAAGACGAATCATTGTGCACTATGACAATGCGAGCCCTCACACATGGGCTCAAACCAGCGCCTTTTTGACCAGCCAAAACGTCGAATTGATGGCTCATCCGCCGTACAGCCCTGATTGGCACCCAATGATTTCTTTTTATTCCCGCACATCAAGAAAAAATGCGTGGTCAACGATTTCCGTCCACAGAAAATGCTGTTGAAGCGTTCAAAAGCTATGTTTTGGAGGTGTCTCAATCGGAGTGGAAAAAGTGCTTCGGCAATTGGTTTGAGCGCATGCAAAAGTGTATAAATCATGCTGGAGAATACTTTGAAAAACAATAAAACCATTTTTAATGATAAATATTCGCATTTTCATCATTAGGCCAGAAATATATATAGCAGCCCTCGTTTGTTCCGTGACGCTGTTCTTTTGTTACTCTCATGGTGTGTGTTCATCAGACAGCCGCCGTCTTATTCCTGTCGAGAGGATGTTTGGCAAAGATACGCGACTTTCTAGGAATTTACACCCGTTTGTTATGGATTAGCCAGTTGGCCGTACTTTAAATTACAGATCAAATTCGTTTTTTGCTCGAATAGTCTGTATGTGGAATTGACTTCCGGCAAATGTATTTCCCACTTATTGCGACACCCAGAAGATCAAGGCAAGTGTCAATAAACATTACTCCCTCTTTACCCCCTCCGATTCCACTCGCCAAAGGAATGCACTGCATATGTGACAGCGCATAGAGAAAGGGACCTAAGGGTAAAAAAATTCAATTTTCACTTTTTTTTTTGATGTGGACAACATCTGAGCATCGAATGAGACCGATCCCATTCCCCAAAAGTGTTCCCTCCCTATGCGCGTTTTATGAAAGTGATGGTACACCAAAGATACACGTATTTAAATCTTTAAAATGGCTCTCCTGAACAAAACTGTTTTTTAACCTTAGGCCCCTTTCAATTTCGCGCGTCACATATGTAGTGTTAGTTATTTGAATAAAAAAAGTCGAAAGAAAACAAACGAAAGCATTTACGTTATTATACAAAATTCGGTTTCTCTATTTCGAACACTGCGAATGGAAATGTCAAATTCAAACACAATTTGACAAACGCAAGAACAGACCAACGAAAACGTTCGATCGAATTCGAGTGACTATCGTGCGTTCGCTTATGTTTTTGTTCGACATCGAGAAACAGGCTATAAATGAAACTGGCAGCACTGACTGAAGACACGATAACGACCGACTTTACGACTAAATTCACTAAAAAACTAATATTATATAAGTATAGTATATAAGTATGTCAATGGCAAGTAACAAAAGTTATAATTGGGGTTGGCCTAAGCACCACTGTCTAAATTATTTTCCGCTTATCACGTGCCATTCAAAAATTAGATGTGATCGGCTGTAATTTGTGGCTTCTAGAGCTGCAGGACTTCAAGTCGGGAAGGACCTTCAAGTGGGAGTTATTCGAAAACATAGAACGATATGATTGAATATAACCAAAGATGGGGTTCATTTGCAATGATCTGTGCAAAATTTGGTCTTGATCGAATGCAATATGTAGCTTTAAGAGCTGTATTTTTTAAAACGGGAAAAAACCTATGATACTGTAATATGGACCGATGTGGTCCAATCTCAAAAGAGGGTCGTCTTTGGCCTAAACTCGAAGAAGGTGCCAAGTTTCATCGAAATCAATTCATAATTGCGACCTTACTTACGATTACGAGTACTTAACATGGGTCTATCTCCATTCCTTAAAGGTGTTTCAAACATCAGCAGTATGTCATAATGCCCTATACCGCACTGTGTTGTAGGGTATACAAAACTTGAAGCCTTTGACAGAAGATTCCTAGAGGAAAAAATTCCTTCTATCCTAACTGGGTAAGAACTATTTCGAGTTGTTTTTAAGCTATGCGGCGATCTAAAGTTCGATTATTAAATAAGAAAAATAAGATTTCACACTTCCTTATGAAAATTCAAAGCCAATGAACGATTTTAAGTTTTTAGCTCAACAAACACACATGCGGCAGAAAATCTCAAGGTGACAAGCATAGTGGCAAAATATTTTATTATACAAATTATTATATACAGTCTGAATCTATTATCAAGGTTTTTGTCATGTTAATTTGTACACAGACATTAACGTTAGCGTGGGTCGCTAAAAGATAATTATTCTACAATTTAAGTCGAGGGGCTTACAGATCTAACTAACTACAATTAAAGCATAAATTTAATCTGGCGAATTGTCATTTTTAGTGATTTATTATAAGATAAAAATCACAATTTATATGAAATCCTATCTTAGCAGCCCAGACTAACGTTGGTATCGTCATTGCTTTAATCGGTTATTTTAATTTAGATGCACAGAAATATTTTTGCACTTAAATCAAAAAAAGAGCCTACGTAATATTTTGAAATTGGTGGGATGTATTTTTGCATCTGTCGATATTTTTGGTTATTCTTTTGCTCACCGTATCATTTGGTGTTTATATATTTTAGAAACATTTTAATTTATAAGCCCAGGGGACAAGAACAAAAATAGATTTTTGATTTATTTCTTTTGTGTATTCAATGTCATCATGATGCAGAGTGCTGCAAATTTATGTTTTTGTTTGAAAATTAAAAAAAATAAATATAAATAATTTTTTCCGCATATATTTCCTATATTAACAATAGGAATAATTTCTGATTAATCCTATTGGTAATCCTATTGCCTTAATTAATTTTAAAATTAAAATTAATTTTCAAAGACCATGGTGAGGATGTGTGTGAAGATAAATTTGAATTTTACTTATAGAAACGCAAAAAATCTTGGGTCGCCAGTGGGTTAAAAAATATAAATTGGATTTTTAATTTACCTGAAATGACAGAATCGCAAAGTTTGCTCTAGAGCGGATCTTATTACGCCCATGGGGTACAATTGGAAATACTTTCGTTTATCTGACTAGTCCCGGATTATTGCTACTAGTATATGCTTTTAACGCAAGAAGGCCGTTTGTCTGAAATAAATTTCAGAATATTGAATTCCTTACCTTCAATGTACAATTTGGGGGGAAATTGTTTTAGACCGGTTCTAAGTGCGTCCATAGAGGACAAAAGGAAATCCTTTCGTCTATCAGACTACTGCCAGATTATTGCTACTAGTATACGTTAATAAAGCTAAAAGGCCGTTTGTCTGAAATAATTTTCGGAATATTGAATTCCTCACCTGGAATATAAAATGTGAGGGAAACTGCTCTAGACCGGTTCTAAGTGCGTCCATGGAGGACAAATGGAAACACTTCTGTCTATTAGACTACTGCCAGATTTTTACTACTAGCAATAATCGGAAATTGCTTTAGAGCGAATCTATCGTATGTACGTTTATTAGGGACAAATGGAAATACTTTCGTCTATCAGACTACTGCCAAATTATTGCTACCGAACTTGGTGCGCAAAAGATCGATTGTGGCGTGGCCTTTGTGGCATGCTGCGCCATCCCGCTGAAACCAAATTTCGTCCATGTGCATGTTTTCAATCTCCGGCCACATATGTATGGTTAATCAGGCCTCTGAAGCGTCCACCATTAACCTAAAAGCCTTTCGTGCATTATCATAGAAGCAATTACCATTAAAACCATTGCACTAAAATCCGATTGAAGTGGTGGCTTCCCAATGATCACCTGCCGGTTTTTCGATTCCGTGATGCTGCTGCTCTAACGGCCAAACTGAGCAGCGAAAGCAATGTCGATGGGCATTAATTAGCCTTGTAAGCAAAGGATGTGAGGTCTTTGTGCAAAATGCACATTGTGCGTTAAATGTTGAGTTGTTGAAATTGAGGGCGAGTCCATAATATTCTAGGACTGAGTGAGCACACTCTAGGCTTTGGCAACCACATTATCTTCAATTTGCACCGCACGACGACGAGGACATACTTATTGCAAAAATTTGCGTACAACAGAAGCGATTTCGCCTCATTTCGCGGTGGTATTTCATTTCTTGTCTAAAAATCCACTGTTTGGGCTATACAGCATTGACTTTAGAAATACAATTACGGACAACAAAATAGGTTTACTTGAAGTTATTTTGAAAGAAGCGAAAAAAAAATATTTTTTTACCATTCAAATGTTAGTTATTTCATTTTATTTTGTTGTTAATCTTATACATCCATTTTTTATGCAACAAAATGTCGAAATAGTTCGCTTAGTAAAATTAAAAACATTTATTTGATCCATTGATTTCGAACGGACAAAAAATTTGGCAATATTTTAAGACAAAATGAAAAACAAAAACAAAAATCTATAAAATTTTCGCTTAAGAAGTGATATTTAGTTGTATATCCTTTATTTCGTAAAATAGTTTGCACCTTGTTGGCATTTGAGTTGCAAAATACTGACAAGTCCTTTTCAGAATAGAATGTCATTCGTCCTTATTCTACGTCACGTGGCTTAAATGCTCTCATACGTGATCCTTAAAACAGTCCACCCGAAAAACCTACAAAACCTAAATTACGTCGTCCACTCTGCTATTCTAGAGTTATCCGTTATTCATACATAACTAGAGTTCTTCACTCTACATAATATCGCGAACACTCTGTAAATGACTGTAAGGGTCCTCTGGCCCTTTATCACGAGATTTAAGCCAAACCAGGTTTATAATTCTCAGACATGTGATCCACACCAGTTATATACTATTTAGACCAAATTAATTTAAATTCCTTCCAATTAGCAGAGATCCACATTACAAGAAATCCATACTAGGATTCATTATTGAATTATACTTATGATTCGTATACTTATTGTTGGGCTCCTTTGGAGCAGATTCAATAATTTAAATAAAGCATATATATAAAAAAAATCGTCCTTGATTTTATTGGTCCAATTTTTTTCTTAACCTTATTATAAAAACATTCTATAAAAAATTCGAATGATAATCCAAGAGTGATTGTCGAAAAAAATATGCTCCCACAAAGAGTGACTATTCCGTGCGGTTTATGGGCTGGCGGCATCATCGGGCCGTATTTTTTCCAAAATGAGGCCGGCCAGGCAGTTACTGCGAATGGTGTTCGCTATCGTGAGATTTTAACGAACTTTTTATGGCCCGAATTGGAAGTTATGGATGTAAACGATATGTGGTTTCAACAGGACGGTAGCACTAGCTACACACCTAACGAAACAAAGGCTCTTTTGCGCGACAAATTCAATGGCGTGTTGTCTCACGTCGTGGCGTTGTTAATTGGCCGCCAAGATCATGTGATTTGACACCGTTGGACTTCTTTCTTTGGGGTTATTTGAAAGAAAAGGTGTACGTCGATAAGCCAGCAACAATTCAAGAGCTAAAGGATGAAATAATCCTGCACATTAACGGCATAGAACCTCAATTATGCCACAGGGTCTTTGAAATTTTGGACCATCGGATGGAGGTGTGCCGATATTTTGTTCCATACATAATTTAACCATACCATATTATCATAATACTTATAAAAAGAAATGCCAATAATTTCCTAAATAATTTTTATTTTTCAGAATCAACATCGGCCCTTAAAATTTAAGCACCCTTACAAAAAGACAAGCTGTAGATATTCTCAGGTTGGCATTCTGGCACTTCCGTATCTTCTTAGTTGAAATAAATTTAAATCGTGTACAGTTTACTGATTTGAGAGATGATTCCTCTTGTTCCTTAACGGGACGTTGTGGAACTTAATAAATTAAGTAAAGGCTTCGAAATTTTTTAAACTGGGTAGAAGAATAAATTACACTTACGACAAAAGCATGCTACGCGTCGAAAAAACAACTTTAAAGACCCAACATATACGAGTATTTTTGATCATACACATTTCACGTCTTTTATAAATCATTTGGGTTATGTCCGTCTGTTAGCTTTCTAAAAATATCAATCGTGAATCCATAAAGTATATCAAAGCCTTTCTGCGAAAAAGACGAAAGCGTCTCTCGCTTAAGCTTAAATATTAAAACTTAAATATTAATATTAACAAAGATATGCAAATTCAATTGTATCGGAATCCTCTAGATGAATTAGACAAAAAACAAAACAAAAACTCTCCTGTAACATTTTATATTTGGCGCTTACGTCTTTTTCTCGGCTAGGGCTTGCTATCGTGTTTTTTTAAACTGGTCATGATCTAGACTTCGTATATTTTTTAAACAATTTCGCTCGCTTAAATATTATTACTGTTGTAAAATACTGTTCATACGAACATGCTAAAAATCCGTACTAAAGGATTTTGTATCTCCTTCTCAAGTGACCTTGCCTCGGTTCATTTAAAAGCCCACATAACTTGTCACCAAATGCATTAAATTCGAGAAAATTGGGAATACCGTAATATATTCATTGGCCGTCTATTGGCAAGGGTATAAGTAAGTCGGTTTAAACGACAGAAATTTGCTCCCTTATTTTATATGAAAAAATGACCATGAACTTTCTTAAATTAAATGGTATCATATGTGGGTTTCATTGTTAATATTTTTTCCAGGTTTTGAACTTTGCAAGTTCCAATTGTGCAAATTTTGTCCGTTGACGTATTGTTTGCATTTTTCACATGGACTTGGCAGCTGTTTATATAAATATCGCCAGAGTACAAGACTTTAGTCAAAACTTTTGTGTTCAAAAAGTCTGGCTTGACAATTTAATTTAGGCAGCCGCACGTTTCGTCTTTGGTGAGAGACGACTGAGCAATGCCGACTTATTGATTTTTTATTTATTGAAAGTATCGTTTAGAGGGATTTTAAGCGGTTTTTAGCTAGTCCAATAAAATTTGCTATTGTTGTTGAGTTTAAATAACCTATGATAGCTTTACACACGCCTTAAGTCGCACTGGCCAATCGTCAATAGCTGCAGGAACCTCGTCCATTCGAAAATTTGCCATAGCTCGAACCAAAGCAGTCTTAAGAGATACAATGTTGGGGTATCTTTTGTGACAAACCTAGTCCTCTAAAACCGTCCACAATTTGTAATCCAATGGGTTCAAATCTGGACTGCCTGAGGGCCATTCTTCAAAGGAAATTAACGCTGGCAAATTGTTTCGAAGCCAGGCCTGAGACGTTTTAGCCTTATGGGCCGGCGCAAAATTCAGCTGGAAAGTCCATGACTGATTTTGCAACAGAGAATTGTTAAGAGGCTTCACAACAGCTTCCAAAACGGTTTCTTGGTAAACTTTGGCCGATGTTTTGACTCCTTGTTCGCAGAAATGCAGGTCAGTGACCCCATCGTAAGAGACACCCCACCAACCCATGACTGAAGCTGGGTGATGACCCTCTTCCACCCTTGGGATCAGTTCAGATGCTTCCTTAGATGACCGCGCATACACTCTTTCATTTTGCTTGTTAAATTTTTCCTGAACGGTAAACGTTTTTTCATCGGTAAACAAAATATTTCTGTGCAAGTTATCAGCGTGCTTCACCAAAAGACGTTTGCATTTTTCAATCCTTTTTTTTTTTAAAGCTGCAGTCAAGAAATGTCCGGTACGTCGTTTGAATGCCCCAAGTCCCATGTCTTTTTTAATGATTCGACTCATGGACTTTTGCCTGATATTCATCTCATGGGCCATGATTTTCTGTTTTCGGAGCGGATTTCTGTGAATTCTTGATTTAACGGCTTTGATGACATGCGGTGTTCGAACAGAGCGTGGGCGGCCCGACCGGTGGTGGTCTTTTACATCTCCAGTCTCCAGTTTTATGCATCGGTAGACACACATGCGGCGGAGCGTTTTGAAAATATCGCTTTTTTCATTTCAAAGCGCTATTACAGCGATACGGTTCTCATTATCTGACCACTCCATGATGAAAGTTGAAACAATTTTAAAATCTCGTTACAGACTAACGCTATTGAGGTTAGCTTTCAAAACCCATATGACATTAACGGGGTATGTTCAGTTCTACTATTGAAATTGGTGCGTTCAATGTTGTAACAGTATTTATGTCCCTACTTAGAATATAGAGCTGTAAACCATTATCAATTGTTTTTAATGACGATCGATAGTAACGGTACAAATGTCGTCACTTGCATATACGAGAATGTTGGGACACTGCGGAAATATAAAGAATACTAAACAAAAATTATTGAATAATTCTTATTTCAAAAAAGGGAAAACTAAAGTTAAGCTGATGAGGATAGTGGCATAAATAAGAGATCTACACTGACAAAACATTTGGAGAACTTTGCTCTGCCTTTGGAAAGATACATAATTAAAAAACTGTCTGTTGCTTCTAAAGCATATTTGTAAATTAATCCAGGCAGAAAAACACTAGTTAATAGTTTTATGCATCGACTCTTTTTTAAAAGATTATATTTTTTTTAACTGTTCACCATTAATCATGTCATGTTTACGTTTTTAATCTTTCATTAGATTAATTAAAAGAGCACCTATAGGCCATTAATGAAATCTTGACTATCGGTAACTCTTGATATTTTCGTGTTCGTATCTAGAGGTATTTTTTCAGAACAAAAAAATATAAAAATTCAAATCAAGTGTGGAATCTTTATTGGAAATTTGAAAGGACATTTTATGGCATTGATTTTTTGAATATAATTTCCTTCAAATGTTGGCCGCAATTACCGCCTCAGGGTGTCCATTTTGAGGGTCCAATTTTGGAAAAGATTATATTTTTTCAAAGTGTTCACCTTCATGGTCATGTTTACGTTTTTAATCTTTCATTAGTTTAATTAAAAGAGTACTATAGACCCTTAATGCAATCTTGACTATCGGTAACTCTTGATTGTATCGTGTTCACATATATGGTGTGATCCATCTAGAGGTATTTTTTCAGAACAAAAAAAAATATAAAAAATTTAAATCATGTGTGGAAAATTTATTGGAAATTTGAAAGGACATTTTAGTATGGCATTTATTTTTTGAATATAATTTCCTTCAAATGTTGGCCGCAATTACGCCTCAGGGTGTCCATTCTGGGGGTTCAATTTTAGAAAAGATTATTAATTTCCTTCAAATGTTGGCCGCAATTACGCCTCAGGGTGTCCATTCTGAGGGTCCAATTTTGGATGACTCGTTCGAGCATTTCGACCGCTATGGCTTTAATGGAACGCGTAATGTTGGCTTCCAAAACCTGAATCGTAGCTGGTTTGTCTGCATAGCCTTTGGACTTTACGTAAACCCAAAAAAAATTTCTAAAGGTGTGATATCACTCGATCTAGGCGGCGGCTGAAATTAGCTGCTTTTCGAAATGACCTCTCAATAGATCCATTGTCTGAGCAGCTGTATGGCAAGTGGCACCGTCCTGTTGAAACCAAGTGTCGTCAAGATTACGGGCTTTAATTTCAGTTAGCATAAAGATAGATATCATGGCGCGATAGCGAGCACCATTCACGGTTACGTTCCGGCCATCATCATTTTTGAAAAAATATGCACCGATGATTCCACCCGCTTATAAACCGCAACAAAGCGTGGTTTTCTGTCGGTATAATGGCACCTCTTGAACATCTTTTTGTTGCTCTTCCGCCCAAATGCGGCAATTTTGTTTATTGACTTTGCGGTTGAGCCAGAAATGGGCAGCAACACTGAACAAAATTTTGATCGAAAACAGCGGATCTTCCCGTTTCTTTCCGAACGCTCATTTCCATAATACAGTTGCCAACATTTGAAGGTAATTATTTTCAAAAAATAAATGCCATAACATGTTCTTTCAAATTACCAATAAAGATTCCACACTTGATTTGAATTTTTATATTTTTTTTGTTCTGAAAAAATACCTCTAGATGGATCACCCTATACGAATTGCTTACGTTTTGCATTTTGCTACCTCTCTAATACTCTTAGGCATTGAGACTTCATCAAATAATAAAATCTGTTTTTTCAACGACTGTATTTGGACCAACCAATGATCTCATGCATTAACTAAGTCATTGCAATGAGCGTTTTGTTTTCCCTTTTTGATATACTTGAATATTTTTTTTAATGGATTATTGAAGAATTATACATACTTGCGCAACTTAACCGATAGTATCGATAGTTTTCACAAAAACTATCGAAACTATTAAATGGGGCGAATAAAAAGGATATTTTACACAAATTCAGGTCAAAATAGCTTACAAAAACTACACAGAAATTATTGTATATGTTTCGGTATAGGATAATTGGTAGTTAAATTAATTTCTTTACCTACAAAGGTTTTTATGGAATCAAACAAAAAAAAATATTTTTATTTACATAGAACGCGAACCACTTTAATGTAGGGGTACCCATGTACTGAATTATCGATTTATGTACATACCCACGTACACAAACACATCGCACTTATTCAACAAAAGGGTATCAAAATAAAATTTTAAATATAAACAAAAAAATGTTTGGCCTATGAAGTATTCTAAAACATTAATAGAAGGAATAGATATGTGACAGCGCATAGAGAAAGGTACCAAAAGGTAAAAAAAACAATGTTCGCTTTTTTTTGATGTGGACAACATCTGAGCATCGAATGAGACCTATCTCATGCCCCAAAAGTGTTCCCTCCCAGAGATATGCGCGTTTTATGAAAGTGATGGTACACCAAAGATTCACGTATTTAAATCTTTAAAATGGCTCTCCCGAACAAAACTGGTTTTTACCCTTAGGTCCCTTTGTATTTTGCGCGTCACATATATTAATTTTTAGCAAACTATTCACCGCGAGTTATTTTCTACACCAATACAATTCTCTAGTTGCATATTTAATAAAAATTATAGTTGATTTTAAAAACAAGGCAAATCAACTATTCTTAACCCTTGAATGGTAAACATAGCCTGTAAGGCGAAGCAACCCAGTAAACATTTTCGGACGGCTCAGAATTATGAGTCCGAAATGAGTATTAAATATGACGGAAATTTGAGGCTCAGAGTTATGAGTCCGAAATGAGTGGAAACAATGTAGGAAATATGAGGCTCCGAGTTAAATATAGAAATAAGAAAACTCAAAACAAGGAATCTAATTAGTTTTTTATTAGTATTTTTTAAAAAAAAGAATATTTTTATATAATTTTTAAATTTTTGTTTTTTTTTTTACCAAAAATTGAATAAACACTGAATTTTACTTTCTTTGTTTAGTATTAAAAATAATTTATGTTCTTGCTATTATTTTCTGTTGTTTTACTATAAAAGAAACAGATATATTATAAGAGCTCTTATTTTCTCTAAAATATGAGTCATATATGTCTCCTAAAAGAGGCTCATATGGTATATGAATTCGGACTCATATATGACGACCATCGCAAGAAGGGAAACACACTCATATTGGACTCCTATAAGAACTCTTATTTTCTCTAAAATATGAGTCATATATGACTCCTAAAAGAGGCTCATATGGTATATGAATTCGGACTCATATATGACGACCATCGCAAGAATGGAAACACACTCAAATTGGACTCCTAAAAGAACTCATAATGAGCGCTCACACTCCGAATTATGAGTCCAATCGGACTCATATCGGACTCCAAATGTTTGCTGGGAAAAGACCTCCTCATACATACCATCAAACAAAATATGTGATTTACAAATACATATGTATGTCTACAAAATCTTTAAGATACGAGAACGAGTATAATAAATTGTTTTTGTTTATTTTTGTTATTTAATGTATAATAAATTCTTGTTTATGTTTTAATACATTTTTGGGTTTTAAAATGTAAAATGTGGGTCTTTATAAAAGTAGCTTCAAAGGCGAAGTTTACCTTTAAAGAGCTAAAAAATATCTTTACCATTCTAGGGTTAATCAAATTTGAATTGATTAAATTTAATGTCTACATTTTGCTTCGACATTCTTTACCAAGAATGTTTGCATAATGCAGCAGCAGAACAATAATTAAATAAATCCAACATAACATTTCACACGTAAGTACAAAAATTTAAACGTACACTGGCGATCAAAACCGAGTGCATTTTTGCCATAATCTTACTTGGGGTGTCAAAAAATTAGGAATAATAGACGGATCATTTTGAAAATTTCCGGCAATGTTTTTTTTAATATGAGCAATAAAAATTAATTAAACAAATTCACAGAAAAAAATGCAGAAGGATTTACTCAATTTTGAACTTATTTTTTAGGAAGGCAGTGCATGTTGCCATATTCTTACTTGGTTGGGGTGTCAAAAAATTTAGAATAAACGGATCGTTTTGGAAATTTCAGGGAATTTTATTCATTTTATGAGCAATAAAAATTAGTAAGCAGAAAAAATAAACTAAACGAGAATTAACAAGTTCACAGGAAAATAAAAAGGCAGCAGTATTTACCCAGTTTTGAACTTATTTTTTAGGCTGTGCATGTTTGCCATATTCTTACTTGGCGTGTCAAAAAATTAGGAATAGACGGATTGTTTTGGATATTTCAGGAAATGTTATTCATTATATGAGCAATAAATATTAGTAAGCCGAAAACATAAACTGAACGAGAATTAACAAGTTCAAAGGAAATAATAAGGTAGCTGTATTCATTCAGTTTTGAACTTAATTTTTAGTAAGGCAGTGCATGTTTGCCATATTTTTACTTGGCGTGTCAAAAAATTAGGAATAGACGGATCGTTTTGGAAATTTCAGGAAATGTTATTTATTATATGAGCAATAAATATTAGTAAGCAGAAAAAATAAACTGAACGAGAATTAACAAGTTCACAGGAAATTATAAGGCAGCTGTATTCATTCAGTTTTCAACTTAATTTTTAGTAAGGCAGTACATGTTTGGAATCCACAATCCTTTGATTTTAACCCCAGAATGGTAAACATAGCCTATGAGGCGAAGCAAAAGATCAACTAAACAAAATATGTGATTTACAAATACTCCTACAAAATCTTAAAGGTATTAAAAAAATGAATTGGTTTATTTTTAGTTTTTTCTTTTTGTTTATATTTATATTTATTCGGTCTTTTACGAGGGTTGCTATACATATTTCTGGCCTAGGCAACACTAAGTGTTGCCTGGCGCCATCTGACATTTCCATTCGAAAGTTTGACATTTTTTAGCATAAACTTCCTTAGAATGTTTTGACGTACGACCATCGTTTGTGTTGTTTACAGTGACTTGAAAAAATCAATTTGACAAAAAAAAATGGAATTAACTCGTGAACATTTTCGTGCGATTATTTTTCACAAATTTCAACGTGGATTATCACGACAAGAGTGCATCGATGAACCTTTATCTTTGTATGGCGATGAAGCACCATCCTAGAGCACTGTGAAAAACTGGTTTAATAAATTCAATCGTGGATGACACTCGCTCACTCGGTCGTAAAGGTCGTCCAAAAACGGCCGTTGTGCGTGAGAACATTGATGCCGTGCGTGGACTGATAATGCAAGATCGTCATGTGACACACCGTGAGATAGAGGCATCCTTGGGCATTTCGTCCACCAGCATACATTCGATATTGCATGAACACCTGGCCGTAAAAAGGTTTGTTTTCGTTGGATCCCGCACAATTTGACAATCGCTCAAATAAAGGATCGTGTCGATTTGTGCAAAAAAATATTGAAAAAATACGATCGGGGTGCTTCAAAAGACGTTTATAAGATCATCACAGGTGACGAATCATGGATCTATGCGTATGAGCCCGAAACAAAACAGCAATCGGCCGTGTGGGTCTTCGAAGACGAGCCCAAACCAAGGAAAGTTGATCGTGGAAGCAGCACTTCGAAGGAAATTTCTTCGCAAAACTGGTCATGTGGTGACTGTTCCGCTTGAGCAACGTAGAACGGTTAATTCTGAGTGGTACACCACAATTTGTTTGCCTAATGTCTTCGGAGAAATTCGAAAAACGAAAAAGATAAGACGAATCATTGTGCACCATGTCAATGCGAGCTCTCACACCTTTGACTGGCCAAAACGTCGAATTGATGGGCCATCCACTGTACAGCCCTGATTTGGCACTCAATAACTTATTTTTATTCCCGCACATCAAGAAAATAATGCATGGTCAACGTTTTTCATCGCCCGAAGCAGCTGTTGAAGCGTTCACTAATCATGTTTTGGAGGTGTCTCAATCGGAGTGGAAAAAGTGCTTCGACAATAGGTTTGAGCGCATGCAAAAGTGTATAAATCATGCTGGAAAATACTTTGAAAACAATAAAACCATTTTTGATGATTGATATTCGCATTTTCATTTTTAGTACAGAATTTTATATATAGAAGCCCGTATCATTATTATGACTTGAACAGTTTTTATTCTGGTTGGAGACCTTTTTTGTTGTTTCTTTTTCAGAATCAACGTAAAAAATTGTTGAAATGTATTGGCTTAGTTGCCTGGCAGATTGTACAGCTGTTTCGAAAACCGCGAAGGTTTTTCTTTAGCTGTCTTTGGCAACGATTAGTTCGGCAACAAATCAAATGACTTACATATACGGGACGCTCATTTGAATTACTGAGAATTACCCTTTGCGTATAGTCTTCGAACTGTTCTTAGAAAGAGGTTTTTTTAGACATTCTAATTGTAATACGCTTCAAAGTTCTTCCATGTAACTTGGCGCTAGATCATTCTGCGCCAATCGCCTCTTGATCAAAACCCATACATTTTCGAAAGGGTTGAGGTCTGGACTTTGTGCTGGCCACTGCATTGCCTTTAAGAGCTGTGTGCTTTGAGTCTCCGTCTTGCTGGAAAGCCATTTCCTCTTCAGGGTAGGCGCTTCTATCCAAACTGTTTAGACAATAGCTTTCCACATTAAACAGGGATTAATCGGCTCAAGACCTCTTGCTTTCCTTGTTCATTATGCCTTCTATTTTAACCAGAGGTCACAATTTCCACCACGTGAAACACCCCCAAAAAATTAATACGTCCACCGCCACGTTTGACGGTTTGTTGTTTTTAAAGGCGTCTATGCCATAAATATTATTTCCCATCACTCTGGAAACGATTAATTTTGTTTTCTTGGAACAATTTATCAATTTACAATCTTCCATCGTCCAATTCTTGAGGCTTGCTTTTATGTTTTTAACGGATAGAGCAGGCTTTTTCTTCTTAACTGCTGACAAGTGTCCTAGTCAGTGAAGCGCTTTACGAGCAGTTGTTGCACTTAAGGTATTTCTTAGTGCTGAAACAGCCTGTTAAGATGTTTTGGAGCTGTTGACATTTAACAGTCTAGGGCGACACCTCCAGAATTCGGCACAGAAGCAAAATTTCTTTGTTTTTGGGCAGCTATTAAGGTGACTTGAACCACTTTCAGTTCTTGTGCAATACGGGACGATTTTCCACCCGTATTAGTCATGGTGAATATATTATTTTAAAAAAAATTCTTTATTTTAACGCACCTTAATCTCCGAAACTACGGAATACAATAAAGCCGAAATTCACTTAAGAAGAAGTGAAAGAGCAAAGAAACTGACACTACATTTACCTAAAGCTGCACTTCCACTTAAACAAATCATTTAAAAATGAGTGCATAGGGTTTTCATAAATTTTTGCTGCATTTAAACGAGGCAACTTTTCTTGACGCAACTCTCAGTTTGTCGTAGAGGGGTATGGGGATTGCAAAGGGAAAAAACTTGCCAGTAGTGTCAATTCCTTTTGTGTTTTTCGTCGTGTGAAGTTGGCTGCGGATTATTTTGGTATTTTTTCACACAAAAATCAGAACGAATGAAAACAAAAATTGCCGTACCCGAATTGCCTTGTGTAAACACAAGAGGCAAGTTCAAAAGGGAATCGTAAAAATTGACCCGAGTTCCCTCTCAACATTTGGAAGTTTCTTTCATCGTCCATCGTCAAATGCGTTACGATTTAGTCACTTCCAGACAAGAACAATTTACATTACAATCGTCTTTAAATCATCCGGACGGCAATTGGAAGGTTGTTTGTAGTTTACAACACCAGCCGAAAATCGCATGTGCCGTGATGAATATATTAAACAACATTATACATATGTGACAGCGCATAGAGAAAGGGACCTAAGGGTAAAAAATCAATTTTAATTTTTTTTGATGTGGACAACATCTAAGCACCGAATGAGACCGATCCCATGCCCCAAAAGTGCTCCCTCCTAGAGATATGCGCTTTTTATGAAAGTGATGGTACACCAAAGATACACGTACTTAAATCTTTAAAATGGCTCTCCTGAACAAAACTGGTTTTTACCCTTAGGTCCCTTTCTATTCTGCGAGTCACATATGTATACTGAAGTATACTCGCTGAAAATTTCCGCGAAATCCGATAACACTACTCAACAAAATGAAAAAAATTTCATGTACTCCGGATGCGATAATTTTTTCTGTGTAGATAACCTTGACATGAGCTCGAAAAACGCAATAAAAATTTTTTTTTTCGTTTGGTTTTTGTTTTATTTTTTTTTTTAAATTTTAAAAATTTTTTTTTGGTTAATTTGTTTCGTCCGGCATAACTCGGGAACCACTAGCCCGATTTAATTGAATTAAATTTTAAAAAATTTAAAATTACAATTCCCTTAATCTGTTCATATATTGTTTTCCTATACAAGCAACAGTTTCCAAGTTAAAAATGAATATATAAAGGAAAAAACTTATTTTTTGCCTAAAGATTTAAATTTTTTTTTTTTAAAAATCCATAAAAAATCCAAAATGAAAAAAAATGTCAAATGCACGCGTTTCGCATTTATTCGCAATTGAGTAAAGGTATGAATTTCAAAAATTAATTTAAAGTCATATATTTTTGTCACCCAACAAATTTTAATTTTTTTTGTAATAAAAAAGAAAAAACCTCACCATAGACAAAGTTGTGCATATGTATGTCGAGCAAATTTTTGAAATTCATACCTTTACTCAATTGCGAATAAAAGCGAAACGCGTGCATCGATTTTCATGATCTTTGTCTCATTTTGCTCATAGGTTATGTGACTTTACGTAAAACATTTTGACATTTTTTTCATTTTGGATTTTTTATGGATTTTTTAAAAAAAAAAAATTTAAATCTTTAGGCAAAAAATAAGTTTTTTCCTTTATATATTCATTTTTAACTTGGAAACTGTTGCTTGTATAGGAAAACAATATATGAACAGATTAAGGGAATTGTAATTTTAAATTTTTTAAAATTTAATTCAATTAAATCGGGCTAGTGGTTCCCGAGTTACGCCGGACGAAACAAATTAACCAAAAAAAAATTTTTAAAATTTAAAAAAAAAAAATAAAACAAAAACCAAACGAAAAAAAAAAATTTTATTGCGTTTTTCGAGCTCATGTCAAGGTTATCTACACAGAAAAAATTATCGCATCCCGAGTACATTTTGACTGTTGACTAGTGTAATTATTTAAAAATTTTAGCACTAAAAATGTTTACTTATAAAACATACACTCGGTTTTGATCGCCAGTGTAAATAAACTAACATGCATGCATATATTGAAACATGCACAAATACATACATATAAATGTCGTGCATAATCACGATAAGTTGTGTTTGTTTACAGAGGAAATACAAAACAACACAAAAAGTGAAACCATCACCAGCTAAGTCTGGTCTGGTCTGGTCGGCGATGTGGTGCAGTCTGGAGGGAAGGAATGTCGCAATATGTTGCGACATAGAAATACATACATAAGCAAACAAAGCAACATTTGAAGGCCAATGACAAATTTTACTCAAAAGCCCCCTGGAGACGTACCAAAAAACCCATCAATCACAAAGTTGTGTGCGTGCGTTCGTTCTTTTTCGGCTACACGTACATGTTGTCGGCAATTGATTGATGAAAATCAAAAATTTTTGATATTTCTATTTGATGGCTGATTTGTGGTATGTCTCCTGTTGTTTTGACAAAAAAAATTCATTTGCTTTGTTTTTCCCGTCATGTAAACAAGTGCGCGGACGAAAACAAAAAATAAACATACATACATACGTACATATTTTGTGTTTGGTAAGAAAACAAGTGAAAAGAAAATAAGTGAAATAATGGAAAAGTGCTTAGATGAACAAAAGTTTATATTGCGTTTCATTGAAAACTAAAATTTTTTTTTTCTCTTTCATACTTTTCTTTTTCCTCAACAACACTGCACAAGTAGTCAATAATAATAAATCATCATCCGACGACGACATGATTAGGTGCGAACGCTACGAAGTCAAAATAGAAATGGTGATTGATGTGTTTATTTGTACGTCTCCTCAAAAGCTTCAAATATACGACACTCACACATATGCACTGATTGATGTGTTTTTTGGTACGTCTCCAGGGGGCTTTAGTTTATACTGGATTTTGCGTGCTTTGCTTTTTCTTACTTTGTGTGAAGAAGAAGAAAAGGCAAATATACAGCCACACTTTACATATGTACATATAAATACATAGACGAAAGACGAAAAAATCGAATGTTCAGTGTTTCCCAAGTGATAGTGTTTCACATCAGCATGGAGATTTTGAATTGAGACGCCGTGGGTTTGTGGACTATCACAAAACTAAACCAAGATTAAATCTTGTGAAGAACGACCGAAATTTAAAAACGCCCCGTTTTTCTCTAAGCCATGCTTCTCTAGGCCGTTACAAGTCGTTGTTAAACAGTACCCGGTAAGCAAAGTTTCGTTCCAGCTCTCAGTTTCGAACGTTTCTTGAATTGACTTCTTAGTTTCGATTCTATTTATATACATTATTATACACGGTGGGCCAAAAGTTACCATGGGGTTTAAAAATGTACCTAATGATTTATATATTTTTTCAGATTATATAAATAACAATAAATAATGCAGATTTACAACTGGACAAAGAACCAGAATAATAGAATTTTATTATAAATTATTTTAACACAAACGCATGAGTGATGATGCTCATTTTTATTTGAATGGCTTTTATAATAAGCAGAACTGTAGGTTCTGGGGTTCTAAAAATCCATTAGGTGTACAGTATGGTGTGGGATCACATCTGGAAGTACTCTAACCGTAAATGTAGAGCGGTATCGGCTTATGACAGAACATTTTTTACGTCCTGCTCTTGAAAACAGACCATAGATGAGGTTTAAGCAGGACGGAGCTACTGCCCGAGACAAAATGACACTTTTAAGTCAAATTTTTGGAGAGCGAATAATTTCTAGAAATTCGGAAATTATTTGGCCAGCGCGATCGCTAGATTTGTCAGCACCCGACTATTTTTTGGGGGTTATTTGAAGGAGCGAGTATGTATGTGAAGAAGCTCGAGACAATCCATCAACTCAAGGCCTACATTGTTGCAGAAATTCGAAAGCTACAGCCACAAATTGTGAAAGAATTTATGGAAAATGCTCTAAAACGAGACCACCATTGCGAAGCTGAAAACGGGGGTCATTTAAGTGACATTATTTTTGAAACTTAGTGTAAAAAAATTTTTCATTTTGTATATTATAAGGGGTCACCCATCTAGAGGTATTTTTTCAGAACAAAAAAAATATAAAAATTCAAATCAAGTGTGGAATCTTTATTGGTAATTTGAAAGGGCATTTTATGGCATTTTTTTGAATATAAATTCCTTTAAATGTTGGTCGCAACTACGCCTCAGGGTTTCCATTCTGAGGGTTCAATTATAGATGACTTGTTCGAGCATTTCAACCAGTATGACTTTAATGACACGCGTAATGTTGGCTTCCAAAACCTGAATAGTAGCTGGTTTGTCAGCATAGACTTTGGATTTTACGTAACCCCAAAGAAAAATGTCTAAAGGTGTGACATCATCTCGATCCAACTCACCTGTCCAAAACGTGAAATTAGCTGCTTTTCGAAATGACCTCTCAATAAATTCATTGTTTGAACAGCTGTATGGCAAGTGGCGCCCCGTCCTGTTGAAACCATGTATCGTCAAAATTACGGGCTTCAATTTCAGGTAGCATAAAGATCGATATCATGGCAATAGTTTACGGTTACGTTCCGGCCATCATCATTTTTGAAAAAACATGAACCGGTGATTTTACCAGCTTTAAAACCGCACCAAACCGTGGTTTTCTCTGGGTATAATGGCACCTCTTGAACCTCTTCTTGTTGCTCTTCAGCCCAAATGCGACAATTTTGTTAATTGACTTTCCGTTGAGCCAGAAATGGACCTCATCGCTGAACAAAATGTTAGTCGAAATCAGCGGATCTTCCCGTTTCTCACCAAACGCTCATTTCCATAATACAGTTGCCAACATTTGAAGGTAATTAATTTCAAAAAATTAATGCCAAAAAATGTCCTTTCAAATAACCTATAAAGATTCCACACCTGATTTAAATTTTTATATTTTTTTGTTCTGAAAAAAAATACCTCTAGATGGATTACCCTATATAAACTGAGACAAAAAAAATTAATTAACAAAGAGGTTTTAAAGTTTTTAAACCTATGGTGACTTTTGGCCCACCCTGTATCTACAATTTCAAAATTTAATATCGAGTGCACAAGTAATATTACAGCGCGGTCTGCAAGGTTTCGATAGGCTCTTTTTATTGAGAAATTTTTATGTATCGATTTCAATTCTTTATCTATCTATGTATGTTTCCACTCACACTAGGCAATTTTAATTGCGGCAATTTTAATGATTTTCTATGCAACTTTTCAATTGTGTTCACACAAAGCAATTTTTGGGTAAAAAATACACGAGGAAATACAAATGTTGGATTTTTTTAAATATTTATAATTATTTTAGGAATTTTTTACATATTTCACAAAGTTTTAAGTTTTTAATTAGAATATTTAACAAGAAAAGTTATGAAAACGAAATGTCAAAGTAATCTTTAGGTTTTCGAAGCTGTTTAGAACGTTTTTTTATTTGCTATAAAAATAATCTGATTTGTAATAAAATCATCAATAGTCAAACATTACAAGCTTATAATGCCTTCTAGGAATGTAATGATTGAGCATTAACAAATTATATATATGTGACGCGCAAAATAGAAAGGGACCTAAGGCTAAAAACCAGTTATGTTCAGGAGAGTCATTTTAAAGATTATGTCCCTTTCTATTTGCGCTTAGAATCGTCGACTTCACTTTCATAAAACGCGCATATCTCTGGGAGTTGAACACTTTTGGGGCATGGGATCGGTCTCATTCGATGCTCAGATGTTGTCCACATCAAAAAAAGAAAAGTGAAAAGTTCATGAAAAGTTTTGTTCAGGAGAGCCATTTTAAAGATTAGGTCCCTTTCTATTTGCGCTTAGAATCGTCGAATTCACTTTCATAAAACGCGCATATCTCTGGGAAGGAACACTTTTGGGTCATGGGATCGGTCTCATTCGATGCTCAGATGTCCACATCAAAAAAAGAAAAAAAATGAAAATTGATTTTTTTACCCTTAGGTCCCTTTCTCTATGTGCTGTCACATATAAGTATAGTAAGTTATCAAATAAAATATTTCGTGAGTTTGATTTTTCAAACAGATAATCGCAAAAAGAACCCTACAAAACACTTTCATGACGTAAAGGGCGACAGGGAAATAGTTGAACGCCTCATACGTTCGATACGACGAAACCTACATTTGCAATTTGGGTTTGGGGTCGGTTCCCAACTTCAAAACTGTTTGCTATAACTGTCAAATTACAAGTGTGATACCCTGTGTCGCGCAAACGGCACGAAGTGGCACCATAACGAACTAAAAAAAGTACAAATACATGCCACAAACTATCATCTGCACACTACACATTCTCCTCACACGTGTAGTGTGCTGTTAATATTTGCAAAATATTGCCCTCTACTGATTCTAGTTCTGTTTTCATTCTACACATTATTGTACATTTTGTTTCATTTCTACTATTTCTCAACTGAATGGAAAATTTTGCGAGCAAGTCGCAAAAACTCATACAGAAGCCAAAAGGAAAACAATTAAAATATGTACATACAAAAAAGAAATTAACAAAAGTTCTCTATTACAGAGGAAGAGGAAGGAAAAGTTCTTATTTAAAGAAACGGTGACAAGAACTATATATAAAATGAAATAGGGAAAATTCTGAACGACAGAGATATTTCATTGTAAAACAAAGCGATTGTGTGTTTAAATATAATTTGAGATAAGACAGACGAAAGAAGTTCAACAAACTTTTAAGGTTTTGTGTTTGTTGTCAATATATACTAGTGCTTTTTTTATTAGTTAAGCAATAGTAAATCATTGTAGAATCATGATTAAATTTAAAACGCCTCTAAAGTCGATAATTTCTACAATTAAAATATAACGGAGCGGTTATATATTTTACAACACTGTCCAACACTTTTCTTTACTTTTTTCTGTATACATATCTGGCTTATTGGAAAATTCAATTGGAATCGGAATTGTTTATTTATCGGAATTGAAAATCAATGAATTGGTTTCCTTATATCGTCATGGCATTGCCTTGTTTCAAAACAGATGATCAGCTGGTTTTGCAAATCTTTTAAGTATAGTGAGGACTAGCGGTTATATTTGCTAAAACAATGTCCAACACTTCACTTTACGTTCTTCGGTAAATCGGGCTAATTGAATTGAAAATCATTGAATTACTTTCTTTATATCGTCTTGCTTTTGCCTTGTTTCAAAACTGATGATCAGCTGTTTTTTACTAATCTTTTTAGTATATTAGTAGGGACATAAATACAGAGGAAGAGGAAGGAAAAGTTCTTATTTAAAGAAACGGTGACAAGAACTATATATAAAATGAAATAGGGAAAATTCTGAACGACAGAGATATTTCATTGTAAAACAAAGCGATTGTGTGTTTAAATATAATTTGAGATAAGACAGACGAAAGAAGTTCAACAAACTTTTAAGGTTTTGTGTTTGTTGTCAATATATACTAGTGCTTTTTTTATTAGTTAAGCAATAGTAAATCATTGTAGAATCATGATTAAATTTAAAACGCCTCTAAAGTCGATAATTTCTACGATTAAAATGTAACGGAGAGGTTATATATTTTACAACACTGTCCAACACTTTTCTTTACGTTTTTCCGTATATCTGGTTTATTGTAGAATCCAATTGGAATCGAAATTGTTTATTTATCGGAATTGTAAATCAATGAATTGGTTTCCTTATATCGTCATGGTATTGCCTTGTTCCAAACCAGATATAATGAGGACTAGAGGTTATATTTGCTAAAACACTGCCCAACACTTCACTTTACGCTCTTCTATAAATCGGGCTAATTGACAATTTAATTGGAATCGGAATTGTTCATTTATCGGATTTGAAAATCATTGAATTAGTTTCTTTATATCGTCTTGGTTTTGCCTTGTTTTAAAACTGGTGATCAGCTGTTTTTTGCTAATCTTTTTAGTATATTAGTAGGGACATAAATACAGAGGAAGAGGAAGGAAAAGTTCTTATTTAAAAAAACGGTGACAAGAACTACATATATATAAAATGAAATAGGGGAAATTCTGAACGAACAAACTGATGATCAGCTGTTTTTTGCTAATCTTTTTAGTATACTTAGTAGGGACATAAATACTGTTACACACGTTTTATGCTAAAAAATATAAAGTACTGAATGTTTTTGGACCAAATATTTTTTAATATATTTATTGATGTATATTGTATACATCAATGTATCAATTTATTTACACACGCCTTAAGTCGCACTGGCCAATCGTCAATAGCTGCACGAACCTCGTCCATTGGAAAATTGGCCACAGCTCGAACCAAAGCAGTCTTAAGAGATCCAATGTTGGGGTATCTTTTGTAATTCAATGAGTTCAAATCTGGACTGCCTGGCCATTCTTCAGAGGAAATGAACGCTGGCAAATTGCTCGAAGCCAGGCCTGGGGCGTTTTAGCCTTATGGGCCGGCGCAGAATCCTGCTGGAAAGTCCATGGCTGGTTTTGGAACAGGGAATTGTCACGAGGCTTCAAAACAGCTTCCAAAACGGGTTCTTGGTAAACTTTGGCCGATGTTTTGACTCCTTGTTCGCAGAAAAGCAGGTCAGTGACCCCATCGTAAGAGACACCCCACCAAACCAAGATTGAAGCTGGGTGATGACCCTTTTCCACCCTTGGGATCAGTTCAGATGCTTCCGTAGATGACCGCGCATACACTGCTTGTTAAATTTTTCCTGAACGGTAAACATTTTTTCATCGGTGAACAAAATGTTTCTGTGCAAGTTGTCTGCGTGAAAAGACGTTTGCATTTTTCAATCCTTTTTTTTAAAGCTGCAGTCAATAAATGCCCGGTACGTCGTTTGAAAGCCTTAAGTCCCTAGTCTTTTTTAATGATTCGACTCATGGACTTTTGCGTGATGTATGTTTCATCTCACGGACCACGATTTTCTGTTTTCGGAGCGGATCTGTGAATTCTTGATTTAACGGCTTTGATGACATGCGGTGTTCGAACAGAGCGTGGGCGGCCCGACCGGTGGCGGTCTTTTACATCTCCAGTCTCCTCAAACAGTTTTATACATCGGTAGACGAACATGCGGCTAATCCCTAGTGGCCGAAACGTTTTGAAAATATTGCTTTTTTTCATTTCACACTAGAAAAGCGCCATTACAGCGATACGGATCTCATTATCTGACCACTCCATGATGAAAGTTGAAATAATTTTAAAATCCCGTTACAGACTAACGCTATTGAGGTAAGCTTTCAAAACCCATATGACATTAACGGGGTATGTCCAGTTCTACTATTGAAATGGGTGTGTTCAATGTTGTATTTATGCCCCTACTAAGTAGTAAGGACTTCTAGTTGGCACATTGGCTTTGAAAATTATGACGCATATTTTAATAAAGGGTGGGCCATTTAACATTTTAAACTTGAATCGGCTGTAAAAAAATACTAATATTTTTTTTTAAATTTCTGTTTTATTTTGGAAAGGTTGAACTTTGTCATTAAATAATGGAATATCATCCAGCGCGTTTTCGTTTTGCCCAATGGACTGAAGAATTTTACCGAAAAATCTTGTATTCAGAAGAAGCTTATTTTCATCTCGATGGCTATGTCAATAAGCAATATTGCCTGAGACTAATAAAAAGAAGTCATTGGGTGCCAAGTCAGGGCAGTACGGCGGATGACCCATCACTTCGACGTTTTGGCCGGTCAAAAAGTCGCTGGTTTGAGCCGATGTGTGAGAGCTCGCATTGTCAAGGTGCACAATGATTCGTCTTCTCTTGTTCGTTTTTCGAATTTCTTCGATGACTTCAGGCAAACAAATTGTGGTGTACCATTCAGAATTGACCGTCCCAAGTAGCTCAAGCGGAACAGTCGCCACATGACCAGTTTTGCCGAAGAAACAGGCGACCATTTGCTTCGAAGTGCTTCTTCCACGAACAACTTTCGTTGGATTTGGCTCGTCTTCGAAGACCCACACGGTCAATTGCTGTTTTGTTTAGGGCTCATACGCATAGATCCATGATTCGACACCTGTGACGATCTTATAAACGTATTTTGAAGCACGGCGATTGTATTTTTTCAAAATTTCTTTACACCAAACGACACGAGCCTTTTTTTGAGCGATTGTCAAATTGTGCGGTCTTTAACGAGAACAAACCTTTTTTATTGCCAGGTGTTCATGCAAGAATGTATGCTGGTGGAAGAAATTCCCAAGGATGCCTCTATATCACGGTATGTCACATGACGATCTTGCATTATCAGTTCACGCACGGCATCAATGTTCTCTAGCACAACGGCCGTTTTTGGACGACTTTCATCTTTGAGTGAGCGTCGGCCACCATTGAATTCATTAAACCAGTTTAACACAGAGCTTTAGGATGGTGCTTCATCGCCATACAAAGATTTAAGTTCATCGATGCACTATTGTCTTCACAAGCCACATCGAAAGTTGTGAAAAATGATCGCACGAAAATGTTCACGAGTTAATTCCATTTTTTTACCAAATTGATTTTTTCAAGTCACTGTAAACAACACAAATTATGGTCGTACGTCAAAACGTTATGAGTACGTTTATGCTAAAAAAACGTCAAACTTTCCAATGGAAATGTCAGATGGCGCCAGGCAACACTTAGTGTTGCTTAGGCCAGAAATATTTATAGCAACCCTTGTAATGTTCCATGTGGCTGTTGTGGTTGTAATTAACTATTAGAAATTAAAATATGTGGTGTATACCAATCAATACTCGTATGTACTCGAATGTATAAAAACCAACCTAGTAATTAACTCCTATACATTGTTGACGATTCTTATCAAAGCGGGACAAGAAATCTATTAATATGCACAGCTGCGGTCAGAACGTTAAGGCCAAGATGTTTTTGTTTTCAAATAATCCTATAAAATAAACTGTTTTTTTTTAACCTGTAAACTAAACTGGAATTTTTACATAAATCGTATCCGTTTTGTTTGAAAACTGTATTGAAATTCAAAATTCGTAAGAAAAAGTAAAGAAAACGCCTCGGTTTTTTCTGCATCATGTACGAGTATATATCAAAAATTTAAAACAATTCAAGTAGTATGAGTGGAAACGGTTAATGACACATTTAATTGTAAAATTGAATGCCTCGTTAAATGACCTGTATTGGCTGAAAATTATCATCACAAATTCGGACATGTCTTGCATGCATAGCTTTTTAAAAGTTCAAAGTCTCGCAGAGTACAATAATAATTTTATATTTCAATGGACAATTCAAAAATGATTTTTTGTGTTCTTTGGATTATACCATATCAAAATTCTACAGCTGAACCTTTAGCCCTTTAAATTATTTTATTTTAAACCCTAAGTGTACACAACTAAGCTATAAACAAACCGATCGCTCGCCCGAAAAGTGAATAAGTTGAGACACTTTTAAACTATTCAATGGTTACCAAACAATATTAAAATTGAAAGAACAAACAATGTTTTTAAAGAAAAATGCACAATTTTTTTTAAGATACCATAGATCTAAAACAAATGTAATAGGAATTTATGCAAAAGGTTTTTTTAGTTTAATTTTAAAAGTATTTTTTACTCGTACTAATAAAAGAAAAAATAATATTTTAGAAAATCTGAGTTGATCCCATCAGAATCTAAAATAAGGTTTAGCAATAGTTGCTGTTGTAGCGGCAACTGTGTGCCGTGGCGACAGCCCTTGGCCGAAGAATTGCTCTTCGGGTCAATCCGGTCCACAGAACCGGCTGTCGTGGGATTGATTAAAAATAGAATTTAGTTTGCTGGTCTAACTCAATTCTTAGAATAATACTAAATAATTTCCAACTAAAACGCATGATGTTAATTTTAAATAAAACCAAAAGGTTTTCAGAGAATTCTCTTAATATTTTTATTATGATAAAAGGATCAATGACAATTATGTTTGAAAATAAATATCGGCCAAATGCTTGCCACGGCTTCGGTGGCATACCTCTATCCGATGGTCAATATGTTCAATGTCTCTTAACCCCCACAACTCTCCCGATAGTGTACACATTTGTACAATTATGCTGACCAAAAAAACACAAAGCGCACGAAATGTATTTTGATTTTAACGCCTATTTTTGTAAAGGTTTCAAAAATCTTAACGTGCTGCTCAATTGTGCCCCTCTTCATTTTTTTATTTTTTTTTTCAAACACTGAAACAAAGAAATGTCAAATTAAGTTGGGGAAACAACTTGACGTTTAGGTTTGACTCACAACTAACATCGTGCTTTATAGTTGGACCACCCTTAATAAGAATAGTTTTACGGATACAGGATCAATTGTGTTCTAATTAAATCTTGTTCTTATTTGGCCGGCATACGTTCGGGCTTAAAGACTTTCCGCTATGGACAGGCCTTATCTAGGAAGTCGGGACTTTTTAAGCCTTCCGCTATAAATCAATATTACCGGAATCTGGAGGGAAATCTTCATTTCATTTTGATTATAACAAAAGTTTGTTTCCGACAGGCACAAAATTGTTTTAAAAAAATCGGGCGATAATTTTTGTTAATAATGCGGCATAGTCGGTTATTTCCAAAAAAAAAATGGTTGGGGAGGTTTACTGTCTACAAACGCCTTGCCCGATTTTTTGGAAATAATTATTTTTTAACAGGGGCTAACCGGCTCGAGACCTCCCTGTTTCATCTACATTTTAAACATCATTATCAGAAAGCTTCGCAGCAATTGGTGAAGGAAAACTGAACTTTATAAGACCAAGTTCTTTCCAACGTAAAGGGTGGTTAAATTTTAAGGGCCGTTGTTGAAAGTGAACCACTACTAAACGTCAAGTTTTTTTCTGCATTTCATTTGATATTTCTCAATTTTAGACTAACTCAATTTGAACCATAGAAATATACACAAGCGAGCAACGCGTTAAAGTTATTCAGGCTTATTATGAAAATGGGCGTTCAAATCAAAATGCACTTCGTGATTTTTTCGGTCAATTTAATCGCACAAATGTGCGTACAATTGGAAAAATCGTGCAAAAATTTGAGCAAACCGGGTCTGTAGAAGATGTGAAAACACCAGTGCATGCTAGTACAGCTCGTTCGTACTGCAGAAAATATTGCTGCTGTTCGCGATAGTGTGACTGAAGAGCCGTCCATCTTAACTCGCCGTCGTGCCCAACAATTGCACCTCTCACACTCGTCGTTGATGAACATTATCAATAAAAACTTGCATTTACACGTTTACTAGGTGCAACTGACTCAAGAACTAGAGCCTCTTGACCATTCCAAATGTTGTCAACAGTCAGAATGGTGGCAAGAAATGGCAACAGTGGATGATTGGCCCTTCAAATTTAACGACCCTTTATAAGAAAAACTGTTGTAAATCTCACTATTCAAGTTTTTTTCAACCAATTTTTCCCACGAAATTTGAAAACGTTTCACTTGTCTTCGTAAGTATTTAATGGAACATTTTCGTTGAAGTACAGAATAATGTTTGTCTTTATATTTTCCGTGGTTTCTCGATTATCACTTATTTGCTTTCTTCACGTTTTTTCTCTGTTTATTAGGAAAATTTAGGTTTAATTTAATTTTAATTTTTTATTTTTACTGCAATATTTCTAGCAGTTTTTGATATACTATTAAGCATTTTGATGCATATTGTAATATAGCTTAAAAAGGTCCCTAATGCCTAATGGGCTTCGAGTTAAATATCAATAAGGAAATAAAAATACAATTCATATTTACCACCTCTACAGAAACTCCACATTCAGAGCCATCTATAGATTTAATTTTACAACGTGTGTTGTAAAGAGTAGTTGGCGTTGCCAACTGTTTAGCCAAGCCGCACATCGACATGTGTTGAACAGGGATTAGCCGGCTCGTGACCTCTTGCATATAACAGTTTTCTAATAGGGACATAACAATTTCGTATCTTTTTGTTAACGCCCCCTCAAACATTTTTAATAATCTTTCAGTCTCAAAACGTTAGTCAAAGTCAACATTTTCAAAGCAACGTTTGCAAATCATTGAAAAGTACTACCGAAATTCTGAGTCGTTGGACGCAACTTTAAGAGCACTTACTCCAATTTTCATCATCTACTGCGATTAAGCTCATTTCTGGCTGAGTGGTTTCGTCAATGAACAATAATCAAATTGTGTCAGGAGACATAATCGTCGATGAAAACAACCGTCAATGGAGAGCGCTATCGTGCCATGTCGGAAAATTATTTTTGCACAGAATTGTATGAGCTTGACATCGCCAATATGTGGTTTCAAAAATATGGTGCCACTAGCCACACATCACGCGTTGAAATCGATTTACTGTAAGGCAAATTTGGGGAACGTGTTATCTCGAGAAATGATCCAGTCGAATGGCCACCTCGTTCAAGCGATTTAGCGCCATTGGATTTCTTTTTATGGGGCCACATCAAGTCATTGGTCTATGCCAACAAGCCAACCACTTTAGACGAGCTCAGAGACAACATCCAACATCACTGTACACGGGCTCCTAGTGGTCATATGACCGAAATCGAATTTCATTCTTAAGATGTACTTAGTAGGGACATAAATACTGTTACAACATTGAACACACCCATTTCAATAGTAGAACTGAACATACCCGGTTAATGTCATATGGGTTTTGAAAGCTAACCTCAATAGCGTTAGTCTGTAACGGGATTTTAAAGTTGTTTCAATTTTCATCATGGAGTGGTCAGATAATTTCCATAACATCTTTCAAAATTTGCAGCTGTAGCGTTTGAATTTCTGCAACAATGTAGGCCTTGAGTTGAAGGATTGTCTTGGTCTTCTTCACATATAGTCGTTCCTTCAAATAACTTCAAAGAAAATAGTCGGGTGCTGACAAATCTGGCGATCGCGCTGGCCATATAATTTCCGAATTTATGGAAGTTATTCGCTCTCCAAAAATTTGACTTAAGTGTCGTTTTGTCTCGGGCAGTAGCTCCGTCCTGCTAAAACCTCATCTATGGTCTGTTTTCAAGAGCAGGACGTAAAAATTGTTCCGTCATAAGCCGATACCGCTCTCCATTTACGGTTAGAGTACTTCCAGATGTGATCCCACACCATACTGTACACATAATTGGGTGCAATAGGCGTTGATGAATGGCTCTTGGATTTGCAGAAACCCAGAACCTACAGTTCTGCTTATTACTTAGTAAGGACACACGTTTTATGCTGTAACATAAAAAGAACTGAATATTTTTGGACCAAATATTTTTTAATATATTTATTGAAAGAATCTACTTATTCGAAATGTCCGCCTTTTGCCTTTACACACGCCTTAAGTCGCACTGGCCAATCGTCAATAGCTGCACGAACCTCGTCCATTGGAAAATTGGCCACAGCTCGAACCAAAGCATACTTAAGAGATCCAATGTTGGGGTATCTTTTGTGACAAGCCTTGTCCTCTTAAACCGTCCACAATTTGTAATTCAATGGGTTCAAATCTGGACTGTCTGAGGGCCATTCTTCAGAGGAAATGAACGCTGGCAAATTGTTTCGAAGCCACCCTGGGACGTTTTAGCCTTATGGGCCGGCGCAGAAACCTGCTGGAAAGTCCATGGCTGGTTTTGGAATATGGAATTGTTTAGACGCTTCACAACGGTTTATTGGTAAACTTTGGCCGATGTTTTGACTCCTTGTTCGCAGAAATGCAGGCCCTTCGTAAGAGACACCCCACCAAATCATGACTGAAGCTGGGTGATGACCCTTTTCCACCCTTGGGATCAGTTCAGAGCTTCCTTAGATGACGGCGCATACACTCTATCATTTTTCTTGTTAAATTTTTCCTGAACGGTAAACATTTTTTCATCGGTGAACAAAATTTTTCAGTGATTTTTTCAGCGTGCTTCACCAAAAGACGTTTGCATTTTTCAATCCTATTTTTTTCAAAGCTGCAGCCAATAAATTTCCGGTACGTAGTTTGAAAGCCCCAAGTCTTTTTTAATGATTCGACTCATGGACTTTTGCGTGATATTCATCTCACGGACAATGATTTTCTGCTTTCAGAGCGGATTTCTGTGAATTCTTGATTTAACGGCTTTGATGACATGCGGTGTTCGAACAGAGCGTGGGCGGCCCGAAAATCGTGTACATTTTAATAGCAGGCAAGTTTTTTACAAAATGGCAAAGCGACACTGATTTTATAGCGATTTTTATAATCGCGTCAACGTCATTTTGCCGTTTTGCTAAAAACTTGAATTTTATTAAAATTTATATTCAAGAGGTTTCGAGCAGGTTAATACCTGTTAAATGCCATACTTAACAAATTCCTGCCTAATGGGTATCTATATACCCAATAAAGTGTTGGTACATAAATAATTTTAGGGTGGGCTAGGTGAGCTATATCGCGGTAATTTTTTTTTATAAAAAAGAGGAAAGATTGGGCTAAATTAATTTTTTTCTTTCAACTTCAATGGTCTATTGGACATAAATTTCCAAATTTAATAAAAACCGTACGAGCCGATCTATGGGCAGGCAGTAACGGGATAAATCGAAAGACCGGAATAAACAAACGAGCTAAAAAATAATAATTTGTATGTCTATAACCGCCTCATAATGGGCTAAAATCGTCGTCAATGGCTTGGAATTCTTATAAGCCTCCAATGATAACAACTCTCCGATAAGAATTATGAAAGATACTCGCAGAGCAACAACAAAGATATTTGTTGCCAAGTTTTAGGGGCCCGAAAATCGGAAATCATGGGTCGTTGTATTTTTGTTTTAAATACAAAGTTTTATCGATGGAAATTTTTTGAATTCGATCTAAGAGTTGTACATAAACTAGATTTAACCCAAGGACAGACTGACTTCTCCAATTACTTTTGGTGGTAGTTTACTGAGCAGGATTTGCATTTGAAATAAAATGCATTATCCACAAAAATACCAATAAGAAAAGAATCAGCTGATTAAAATGTCAGAGATGTGGTTTTTGTTTTATCGTATTTTATATTTTATAATAAACAGTCATCGTAGTTGCAGAATACCATTTTGTAATGTTGACTGAATAATTCAGAATATTAATCATTACAAACGTGACTACAGATACACCCTTTTCGGCCCCAATGCCCGCCACCACACTGGTCATGTAATGTCTCCTTAAACCTTTTCAATTTATATTTCTGTAAAAACAAAGAATTAAAAATTTTAATTTGTTTACATCTTTTGAACCTACAAAAACAAAAAGCGAACAAAACAAACCAAACGAAATAATGGGGGAAAAACTTGATATTGCATAATATTGTTGTGTATATTATGTATTTTCTTTTGCTTAGCCGGCAAAATATACGAGTAGTAAGAATATGAACTCATAAAAAAGAGAGCAAAAAATATAAACAAACAAATAAATTATAAATTATGACGAAGAATGGGGAAAAATATAAACAGAGAGAATAAACGAGAGACAGACAAAACTATTATATACTTGTATATACATATATATGTATATGTACACATTTGTATAGATTTATATATTATGTATGGATATTATTTATGACCAAGAACAAGAAAACCGAAAAGAAGACACAAAATACGTACTAAACACGAGCCCGGTGATCTCGGGGTACCTACATACCTTGCACAACATGTTCGGCAACTTTTGATTTGCCATTGAGAGGATGATGGTGGCAATTGTGATGATGGTGAAGGTGATGATGGTGCAGCGATGAGGTCAACTGTTGTTTCTCGTGAAGGACACTGCCACCATTTTTAGTTGTCATGGGCACTGCTACCGAAGCGCCCGCTGGTGCAAACAGCATTTTGAAGCGTAGCTGTATCTCACCAGACTTTACGACGGCACGGAAAGAGGAATCGACAAGATCTTCTTCGAACGACGCCTGCTGCTGTCTGTACAGCGTATATATTTTGGTTTTATGCTCGAAATTGTGACCTTTTGCAATGTTAAATGAAAATTTTCTCAAAAGCACCGAAGGCAGACGCAGCTGAGCTTGACCAAGGGGCTCCGGCTCCGTCGTCGAACTACTGTCGCCGCGACTAGTGCTAGACACAATTATCCGAATGGGTTTGCAAGAACGCAAGTAGTCTAAAAATAGCGCGCCGCTCGTACAGATGCGATACCGTAATTTATTATTGTCAGAAGATGCAACAACGAAATGCTGGCGTCGACGGCGGCGTTGATCTTTATGTTTTTCTTTTCTGAAATTTTGAAAATTTTTTGTTTTCAATTTGCAATTTGCTGTTTCGCTTTGGGTATTTTGTTGCTCCTCACAGCTGATGGATACAACATTGGACGCGTCTTCGCAGCATTCACCGAACCATACGATTTTCACTTGTACACAATTGGATTTTTCACCTGAATTTTCGCAATTTTTCTCATTAATTTTCTTTCGGTTATTTTGAAAATTTACAGAATTTTCTTCATCGCACTTGCTATTTTTATTAGGTGTGTCATTCAATATATAGCTTTTATTATTTCGTTCCGAAAATTTTCCGTCGTCGTCACTCAAGCCCAATGTTATGAAATTTATGTGGCTCACTTCAATTTCCAAAAACCCTTGCAAATCTTTTTGTACACACTCTACAAGCTGTGGTGGAAGGTTATGAACAAAACCGTTCATTATTTTTTAGCCATTTTTGTGAATTCTTATCCAACAACCGGAATTAAGAATTAATGCGATAAAAACTTAAAATGAAAATATTTTCGGTTTTTTTTAGGGTGACACTCTCACACACTCACGGCGCTACTATACCGAAGAAGATAATCACTTGATTTGCCCTTTTCCAGAACGTTCAAACGTTCATAACTACACAAATAAAATGTGTATGAAGAGCATGAAAATGACCGGCGCAAGAAGCAAGAATTCTAAATTCGCACATAAAAAAAAATTCCGGGTTTCTTGTTTTGTTGACATTTGACTTGTAAACAATGCTGCCACTGGGTGCTCGGCAAAAGGAAATGGGATTCTTATATATACTACGTTTATACGATAAAATGCACTAATTCGTTTTATGCACGAATTCTTTCCGTTGCTTATGGCCACCTTGTAGGCAAAGGAGGTTGCATGGGGGGCTATCAAATTGAGACGAAACGTCCAAAGTACTGTTTAAAGGGGCCTGACAAATATATATAGGCTGACTTTCTAAATGCATGTTGCTTTGTAGTAATACATTGCAGGGGGTTCGTAAATTCAACCCTGAAAATGTTGACAAGGTATTGTGTTCCCTTTTGCATGTGTGACGTCACACCAACCGATATCGTGATAACTGCTGTTTCTGTACGTTGAAATCGGTAAAAATTCGATCTGTGATAGAAAGAAACACAAATCGAGAAGAAACGGTAAGAATTGAAACATTTTTTTATTTGCATTTGTTTTCATGTGCAAATATTTTGTATTAAAACACTGCTATTTTAATATAATTTATATATTTAAACGACATAACTATTACTTACCTTCTCACTCATTTTGTTAAAAATATGTAAACAAATAAAAAACGAGCAATTAAATAAGCTGACAGTAGGTGTTGTACATTGCAAGTAAACAAAAATTTGCACTCTGTTATTTCGCAATACCAACCGGTTGCGTTGAAACCGGTTCATAAATTGTCGTAAATTTCAACACAATGCCATCGTAATGTTTTGCTACATATTTTCTAACACACAAAAAACGCGGTAACACGCAAGAAAAGGCAACAAAGGCATCCAAATAAAAGTAGACGCGAGTGCAACACATAACACAATGGCGACGTACGAAGATAAGTATCTTTTTCTAATTTATTGATATGAATGGTACAATGCATATAAATTTTCCAATCGAGATCAGTGTTATTATGCAACGTTTTAAAAAAGTAACTACATAATGTATCAACTATGTTTTAATACTGTATTAATACATTGTAAATATACGTTTATGAAGTCAACAGAACGGATCGAGTATTTGAAAAACTTAATAAATAAGGTCGCTGGGACCATGGCCTTTAAAATGATGCCGCAAACTTTTCAATTTATTTGTATAAATCTATAATTTAAAGCCTAAGGCCAAATAAAATAAATTACAATATGCATTAAAAAATATAAATAGATATATTATAGTATAATAAAAAGACGCTCAACAAAAATCATTTCTACCAAAATAATTTTTTTTTAATAGAGATGAACAAACCTACCCCTTCGGAATTACATCGCATACCTATACGAAAATGAAAAGAAAATGTTTTTAATCAACTCTGAAAATTATTTATTAGTTTAATAATTCAATCATTTAATAAAAGTAAAAAAATTACGAAAAAATAAGATCAATTATATTCCAGCTTTATGCCCACGCAAAAAATAAATGTTTCAAATTACACTTTTAAGCAATTAAGGCAGCTGTTATTGCAAATATTCAAGAAGTTTGTTACGATAACAAACGTGAAAGTGTTAAAGTTTTTCAACGCATTTGGAAACGAATTAAATAAACACGCCACTCTGACTTGAAAAGAGCGATCCATTGAGTGACAAATTCTATATAATGACAACCATGTAGTACGATGTTAATTGTGAGTCACCCCTTAACCTAAGTTTTTTGCCCAACTTAATTTGGCATTTTCAACCAGGTACGTAATACAGCAGCGCGTTAAGATTTTTAAAACCTTTAACGAAAATGGGGCTTCAAATCAAAATGCATTCCGTGCACTTCGTGACTTTTTTGGTCAGCGTAATCGACCAAATGGGTCAACAATCGGGAGAATTGTTATCGAATTTCAGCAAAGTGGGTCTGTAAGACATGTGAAAACACCTGCGTATGCTCGCCCAATTCGTTCGCCTTTGAATTGAATGGTGTTAGCTATCGCGAGATGATAACGGATATCTTCTGTCCAGAAATTAAGGATATGGACCTGGTCGATATGTGCTTCCAACAGCATGAAGCCACTTGTAACTCAGCTAACGAAACAATAGCACTTTTGCTCGAGAAATTCAATGGCCGTGATATCTCGCGTCGAGGCGATGTTAATTGGCCGCCACAATCATGTGATTTGACACCGTTGGACTTCTTTCTTTGGGGATATTAAAAAGAAAAAGTGTACGTTAATAAGCCAAGAACCATTCAAGAGCTATAGGATAAGATATGTAATTCGGCTCATTGACGACATTGAGTCTCCATTGTGTGTCGGTGTCATTGAAAATGTAGACCATGGGATAAAGGTATGCCACCAAAGCCGAGGCGGGCATTTGGCCGAAATTTTGATTCAAATTCATTTATTTTGTTCCTTGTTCTTTTATTTACATTAACATCGTGCGTTTTAGTTCGACCACCCTCTATTGCAAGATGGTACCTACAAGTTGAGCGACAGCAAACAAAAGAAGAATGCAGAAAGTCAGGACACTACTTTAAATTATTCTATAAGGCAGAAAAATAACTTTTTTAAATTTCAAACATACATTTTAGTGGTTTTCAGAAAACCGGATAGTAAAAAAACGCAGCGTGACAAAAAAAGCTTCAGTGTACCCGCCCACTAACAAAATGTGGAAGCGACATATTTCGTTAATCTATTCGTGATATATGCGAACTTATAAACATAGTAAAAAGTTCAGCGTTCACCAATTGCTGGTTTCTAAAAATAAAAAAACACTGTTCGAAGTACAAAAAAAAATTATATTATACTGACATTTCGCTAAATTAATTCGCGATTTATGCTATCGTATAAACGTAGTCATAAAGAAAAATATATTTCGAAATATGTGCAATTCCGGGATTATCACGAGGTTTTGACGTACAAACAACTGTCGTATCAGCTGTAGAATCAACGTGGGAGTATTAGAATATCTAATTGGGAATTATGAGTGATGTTGCCAGATTTATCCTTAAGTTCTTCCTAATAGGAGGGTTCTCATGACACATGTGGTTAATTGACACCCTCCAACTAACACACGGATCTGGCCATTTTTGATTTTTATTATAAACGCTCATAATTCAGCAGATCTAAATTTATTAGGTTGCTCGTAAAACAGGGCAGAAAAGATACTGAAGATGTACTAATCATTACTTTAATTTTTAAAATGAGAAGTTTTAAGCCGAAGAGTGAGAACTGACACGCGAGATAATGCGCTCACCAAATGTTTCATTCAATAAATAGATTGTTTTGTTGGCATGTAGGAAATACAAGAAAGGGCGAGGTTTTGTCACTAATATTTTAGATAGTGTTTTTTATAACCGAGTTTCTTATTACAAATTTTAAGCAGAAACGCATGAACAGTATTAAAAAAATATTATGCGAATACTTAAAGTGGGCGGTATGGTGCTTATCATAATGGGAGTGCCAACCAATCATTTCGTAAGCATGTAAAGTATTATGAAGTTCAACATTTATTATTAATGGCTTCCCACAGAAAATAATGCGAATGTGTCTCCTATGCGTCAAATTGACATCACATTTCGGCTGATTATTCGAATTTAAAAATCAGTGCGTAGAATATCGATGATTGCGTTGGCTGTGTAACCTGTGGCCTCGTCTTGTTGAAACCAAATGTTGTAAAAACAAAAATTCGTTGAGCATAACGCGGTAACGCTAGCTGTTAACGGTAACGGCGGCTCCTTGATCATTTTGGAAGAAAAAAGGGCCAATGATGCCCCCAACCCAAAATCCACAACAAACAGTAATTCTTTGTGCATGCATTTGTTTCTCATACGCCAATTTTGCTTGTTGGCATAGTCACCGAGATGAAAATTAAAACATCTGAATTTTGTTTGGCAGTAGATGACGAATTTTCTTCATCTCCTACCATACGATCTTCAGCCCATTGCGGAAACGCATCGGATGATGTTTCATTATTAAATGACAAAGTTGAACATTTCCAATAAAACCAGAAATTTAAAAACAAATTTCGGAAGTTTTTTTAAAGCCGATTCAAATTCAAAAATTTAAAATATTAAATCGCTCGTATTGACTATACGAACCGTTTTATGAAATGTAAACGTTGCATAAATCAACATGTCGTATGGCAACTATGATTTATGTTCTTGTAAGAATGACAACTCTCAGCCGCAGTCCGGTAACACTACAAAGTTATTGTTATTTTTTCCTCAACCGAAGAAGAGTTTGTAAAGGACAACAAATGGAAGGAATTTAAATGTAAACGATTTTTTTTAATTTCAAAATTATCATGGCCGAATTACTTAACTCCTGCCGCATATGCTTGGAATCGAAGGCGACAAATGTCTCATTATATTTACACTTACAACAGACGTATTTACCAAGTCTGATAGAAAATATTTGCGGGGTGGTGGTAAGTGGAGTGGGTGGTATTGGGGAAACAAAAATAATCAATGCACAACTATTTATAAATTCTCTACCTCATCTAAAAACTGCAGATATCGTCCTATGACGAACCAGAGGCTTTAATATGTAAAGAATGTTCCGAAGCCATCCTCAGGGCTGATGATATAATACGGAAGTGTCAGGAATCGCACAAATTACTGCAAGACCAAAGAAGGAAACTGCTAAAGATACAAGTACGACAGCAGCTACAACTGGCCAAGAACGAAGAAGAAGGGGGTGAGACTTGGCTTCCTCCAGAGACATCAGCCCAGTGCAAAACCGAACAGGAGGATGTGCCAGAAGGCGAAGAAACCCATCAATACAATCGAAATTTCTTTGTTGAACCCGAAATGTTGGTGGAGTCTATTTTGGAAAACTCCCTGCACGACAGGTCCGATGTGCGGCAAGAACGCAAAACCGTAGATGATAGTTCTGGTTCGGAGTGCACTGGAAAAAAAGTGCGTATACGCAAAGCTCGCAAGAAAATTAAAGACAACCCGGAGGCGAACAATTTCAATTGCGACCAAAATCCTGCCGCTTTATTGTACCAAAGCCATTTTAAAACTTCAAAACCGAAAAAATCCTTCATACGCAGTAGAGAACAGTATTTGAAGCGTAAAATTCGTAACTATCCCGTCAAGGAACCGCTCACCCTCATAGGCGGAGCGGGTGTTATACGCAAGCGTAAACCTAAAACCTATCACAGAGCCATACCAAATTTTTACTTTCGTTGTGAGCTGTGTCATGAATTCGAATCGAATGTGGCCTCTTATGCCGTGACCCATTTGAACACGGTGCACGGCATTGAAAGACCCGCCATATTTCGTTGTTCACAGTGTGATGCCAAACCGTTCATTAAAAATCAATCCCTTCAAGAACATATCGCCACCATTCATGAACAACAGCCGAAGAAACGCGATTTCGCCTGCCAGGAATGTGGCAAAACATTCATTAAGAATTGTCATCTACAAAAACATCTGCTGTCCGTGCATAAAATCGGTGAAATGCCCTGTAAATGTAAATGTTGTGGCAAGGGCTACGTGGACTCTTATGGGCTACGCATGCACATGAAGCAGTCGCATCCTTTGGACAATATGGATAGTGAAGAACAGATTCCGCTGTCCACCCTGTATCAGTGTGAGACATGCGGTAAATCATTTGTAGACATGTTGTCACTGAATTCACACATGGAGACGGTGCACCCGGAGGAGGGTTACAATTGTCTGCAGTGTGGTTATAATTTTCGCCAGAAATCACGATACGAGGCTCATGTAAGGCGCTCCAAATGTAAACCGCCCTGTTTTGTGTGTCGACACTGTGAGAGGACATTTGTTAAGTTGAAACAGCTGGAGGAACATCAAAGGGAAATGCACTGAAACGTTCGATATAGGGGAAAAAGAAAAAGACAACACAGGTAGAAATGGAAACGACGGTCAACAGTAGGAGATGCATATCATCGGTTGAAATTGGTAAAATTCGAATGGATTTTGGAAGAATACCAATTTAAATTTGAAATGACATAGAATCGAATTAGTATCAAGAGCGTTTTCTATTGAAAAAAAGAGGATTTCAGTTGAATTTAATTTGAATGGAAAGCAAAGAATTTTAAGTGTTAAAAAAGAGGACCCCAAGGCTTTGTACAGACCAACGCGAATTCTTTGCTAAAGGTGTTTTATTATACGACAAGACGTCGGTATCAATGACTGATGCAAAGAATTTGACGGTTTCGGTCTCTGAGCTGCCTTAAATCTAAATTATAACTTAGATTATTTCCCTTTTTTGGAATTTAAGATTTAAATGAAAATTAAATTAGAATTTAGTGAAATTTGACATTAAGAGAGCATCGTATGATTGAATATTTTTTATTTTCTAAAGCGACAATCTCATTTAAAAGCTTTAGATCCATCTTTATAAGAACCGAACGTTTTAAATTTAAATTTATCTAAAACTGATATTTAAAACTTCCGACCGTTTTTATGAATATGGACATTCGATTACTCGGAGCTGTTTCCAAAACACCTAACTTTTGTCCTGTGTCTTTTCTTCCTTTTCATTGTTTGTATAATTTTGTTTTGTTTGTTTTTTTTTTAAATATTTTAAACTTTTTTATTTAGTTTTATAAAATTTTTACCTTTAAACTGCAGTTTATTATACTCATCATCTACATGTACTATTTATTAGAAACAAAATAAATGTTTAGCGAGAACAAAAAACGTACATCATAAAAAAAAATCAACAATTAGTTTTTTCTTATCAAAATCAACTACTAACAAGGCATTTCTTACCCCACAATAACGTGAGCCACCCTAGAATATCCTATTTTCATTGACTGGGCGCGATGCGGGTTCATCCACCCTTTGCTTAACTTCGATGGTATTAATGCGTATCATGGTATTTGGTGATCTTTGGAAGTTAATGCGCAGGTATTGCTTTCTTCGCTTCTTCTTAAAATGCGTCTTGGTGTGCGTTAGCGTCTTCTCGATGATGGTGGCTTTGATGTCGACCAAACCGGGTTCCAGCATAGGTGCACCGATCAAAGTGAAATCTTTGGCTCCTGCCAACAGTACTTTCTCCAAGCGTATTTCATCGCCTATAGTCGGTGGCCAATAGCCCTCGACGAGTATAATATCGCCGGCTGTAACTTTAAACTGTTTGCCGCACAGATAGACTACGGCAAACAAACGGCCTTCCTCATTCTTGGTCAATTGTTGATTGACTTTATCGAAGATCTTCTGGCATTCCTTTTGCTCTTCCTTAGGTGTGTTAATTGCAACCCGATCCTGTGTTTCCAATTTCGTCTGTTGACAAAATCGTGGCGTAACACTCAAACATCTCATCGCATCTAAAAAAAAGCATACCGCACAATGTGAAAAGGCGAATGTTGAAATATTTTCTCCATAAATCCTACTTACGTGTTAAATTATTGACAAGACATGGCTGACGCGCCATTGTGAATAAATTACGCGCCAGAAAAGACATGTTTTATGTGATATTTTATTTTTTATTTTAAATCTTTAGTTTTAATATTTTTCTCGAAGTATGCAAAGAGCGTGAAGGTATGTAATGACAGCAGGTTAGAACAGCTGTTTTTGGCTGCCTGCATGCGGTAAACCTAATTGTGAGCATAGAACGACAGCGACGCATGAAACACGATTGAAAGGTTGCCGTATCTTTTGTGCCAAAGCTTCAGACATTTAAAAGAGTGTATTTATTGCAATAAAACCCTCTGGCTTTAGACGGAATTAATATCCCTTTTCATACAAATTGTAGAGATTTCGCTAGAAATCCACTGAATGTGTTAATTAATTATATAGGGTGATCCATCTAGAGGTATTTTTTCAGAACAAAAAATATAAAAATTCAAATCAAGTGTGGATTTCGACCGGTAATGTTGGATTTCAAAACCTGAATCGTAGCTGGTTTGTCAGCATAGACTTTGGACTTAACGTAACCCCAAAGAAAAATGTCTAAAGGTGTGACTTCACTCGATCTAGGCGGCCAACTCACCTTGTGAAATTAGCCGCTTTTCGAAATGACCTCTCAATAGATCCATTGTTTGAGCAGCTGTTTGACAAGTGGCACCGTCCTGTTGAAACCAAGTGTCGTCAAGATTACGGGCTTCAATTTCAGGTAGCATAAAGATCGATTTCATGGCGCAATAGCGAGCACCATCCATGGTTACGTTCCGGCCATCATCATTTTTGAAAAAATATGCACCGATGATTCCACCACCTTATAAACCGCACCAAACCGTGGTTTTCTTTGAGTATAATGGCACCTCTTGAACCTTTTCTTGTTGCTCTTCAGCAGAAATGCGGCAATTTTGTTTATTGAATTTGCCGTTGAGCCAGAAATGGGCGTAAACACTGAACAAAATTTTGGTCGAAAACAGTGGATCTTCCCGTTTCTCACCGAACGCTCATTTCGATGTTACAGTTGCCAACATTTGGAGGTAATTATTTTCAAAACTAAATGCCATAAAATGTCCTTTCAAGTTACCAATAAATATTCCACACTTGGTTTGAATTTTTATATTTTTTGTTGTTGTGAAAAAATAACTCTAGATGGATCACCCTTTATTTATATTTACACTTTTTCATACTTAAGCTACACAATAAAAGATCGAAGCGACGAAATAAGAAACTGAGCTAGAAGTGTTATTGTGTTGTCCTATAAAAAAATATAAAAATTTCAAATTCCATTTTTTTCATTGTTTTTTTTTATTTTTTGAGAAACAAAAGATCACAATCTTACCAAAGATTGAGAAAAATTATAAAGAAATCAAGCCGCCGATCAAAAGCACCCGAGCCGCAGGATATTTCCGATCGCCTTCAAACTCTAGTGCAAACATTGTATAATAATTGTGAGAAAACTTCAAAGCTTTGTATTCTCTTCGCCAAACTGAAAATTCAAGCGTGCAAATGCAACTGAAATTCCAATTTTGGAAATATATTACCAACAACCAATATTTTCACAAAAAATCTTTTGAAACTGATAAAAAAAACGTCAAATATGGCAGTGACAGTCGATAAATACATATATATTTGAAGGAAGAAGGTAAGTTTGTTTTGTTTTGTTGACTCCAATATTTGAGCCAAATGTAATTTTTTAGTTTATGGGTTTTACGACTAGGAAACAGTTAAGCAAGTGTCGTTCCCTTCAGAATGATACAGGGAACACGAAAATCGACATTTAAAGTGGCGCTGACGGCCATGACACCGAAAAAATGTGATCACGCTTATTCACCACGGGATTAAAAGAAAGTTAACCTCTCATATCCAATTGAGTGCCTTCTTAAAGGATCGGACATGTTTGGTACCAATCAGACCTATTCTAGTGGTATGTTTTGGTCAAGGAAACTTGTTCTTGTGTGGTAGGCCTTTAAAGACTTTCCGCTATGGAAAAGCGTAATCTAGACACTCGGAATGTTAAAGCCTTCTGAATTGCGGGGCGTGACGGAAATTAAAAAATAAGTTAAAAATCAATAACCCTCAGGTCGGGGCTCTCAGGGCATTGCAAATTACACCGCCCTCTTTCATATAGGTGTGAGTACCCAAACGAAAGGAAATTGCTTAAGGATATAAAGAATGTGCATGGGCGTGGGACCCTAAAACAACCGCATACGTAAATAAAACGGGATTATACAAGAACTGCTAGCATGCATATGGAAAATTGCGTGATGTTCTCTTTCTGAAGTTAAAGAAAAAATTTGTATAAAAAACGTTTGTTTTCACTTGTTACTTTTTAGATAAATTCTTAAATTTTACCTTAATGCCGTGGACAGAGATCATTGTCAGAAACCCATAAAGTCCTTAGATTAAGCCTGGCCACAGCCAAATTTCATTAAGCTACACAGTAGTACGTTTCAATTTGATAATCATTTTCAAGGCCCAAAGGACCCGAACTGATCGCCATTATTCATTATTTTTTCCGAAATATCTGCCTCATTTTAAGGGCGTAATATTTTTTTCTTTTTTTTGTATCACTCCCCATAAAGTGCATATTTTTCCGGGAATTTTTACTAAATCGCACGATTATTTTAGAGAATCATTTTCAAGGCCCAGAGGACCCGAACTGATCGCCATTATTCATTATTTTTTCCGAAATATCTGCCTCATTTTAAGGGCGTAATGTTTTATCTTTCTTTTGTATCACTCCCCATAAAGTGCATATTTTTCCGGGAATTTTTTCTAAATCGCACGATTATTTTAGAGAATCATTTTCAAGGCCCAGAGGACCCGAACTGATCGCCTTTATTCATTATTTTTTCCAAAATATCTGCCTCATTTTAAGGGCGTAATATTTTTTTCTTTTTTTTTTTGTATCACGCCCCATAGACTGCATATTTTTCTCAGAATTTTTACTAAATCGCACGATTTTTTTTAAATATATTTTGGTTAATCCGTAGCATATGAAAGTCCCACAAGAACTGAATTGTTTAGGCCATATACGAATTCTTTTGAAATTGGATCAAATCGATCTAAGTTTTGATATGTTGTTGTTGTTGTAACAACAATATATTTATTTTGAGGTCTTGTTCGTCTATGGGGAATCTGCTTTGATATCCAGGTGGAGGAAACGCTCCATTTGAACTGGATGCGTCCACAGAGACCTGGGGGTCAGATGAGTGGGCTTGGCCGGACAATTGAAGAGGTGAAGCACATCATATGGTCCCTAATGGCAGGCGGGACAGATATCCGGAACGTTAGCATCAATTCATGCCCAATAAGAATTGAGGCGGCTGCACCATCCAGATCTCAGCTGCGCCAGAACCACGCGCGTCTGCCGAAGTAGTACCTTCTCCTCAGGTGAAATCTCCGGGGGATGCTCCCCTAGCACTACATTCACACGGTAGCTGGATACTGCTGCCAGGACCACGAGCGTCTGCCGAAGTAGTACCTTCTCCTCAGGTGAAATCTCCGGGGGATGCTCCCCTAGCACTACATTCTGCTGCGACTTCATCGGCGTAATGTTGTTGAGACCAGGCTGATAGTTTCGATGATCTAAAGGTTCCCTCTTATACCGCTGGACCTCTCTCTCTAAATCATGAAGATCGTACCTGATCTGCCTGGGCGGAGGCATCCTGTCCAAGAGATGGTGGTTAGGATGACAGCGGCGAAAACACCCTAGCAGATATTGCTTAGACAGCAGGCAATTATGTCTGCGCACGGTAAGGACCTTCGTCTCCTCATGTAAAGGGTCCTCAGAAGACATAAGAAGACACCCTGTTGATGTTCTGAGGGCGGCATTCTGGCAAGTCTGAATTTGCTTCCACTACGTCGTACTCACGTTCACCGACAATACAGGTGCTGCGTATTTTACTACAGACCGAACTATCGCTTTGCAAGAGGTCAACAAGTTTTGATATGTAAACCTTTTTGCCGATTTCAGACACTGCAGCTCTGTTAGCACCATATTAAATCTGACTGTAGTCAAATGGACCAAGACTCCAACCGATTTGTAGACCTGTCACTCTATACTTCTTTATTCTTTTATTTCTTATAAATACCAAACGGACCACATCTGTCGAATCAGTTAGCTATGCAACATATAAATCTTATGCTCAGTGTTTGGAACCTACTGTTTTATGCTGATGCTGATATATTCAGAATCAGAAGAGCGTTTAAAGTACATGGCTTAGAGATGTATCTCTTACTTGTAAAGTCCCCGGCTTTACGAGTTATTCATTCGGATTTGGGTTTACATGTATGCCAGGCGGCGTGTTCACTAACCTTCATACCACGGCGACTTGCTAAATCTTCCATAGTACTACATTAGTCCATATGTTTCTATAGCCTACATTCAAAGTTCCTTCTTTTAAAACCTGCCATCCTAGGTTTAAATCCGAACTCGCCTGAGTTTACCATAATGCACTGTGTAATATCTCTTACACTTTTAAACTGTAAAGCAGGTAAAATTTGAACATAACGGTTCATGGTTTTATATAGCCCCTTGCACATACATAACGGTTAATGGTTTCATATAGCCCCGTGCACTGGTCCCAACCAATTTTAAGTTTTTCGCAATTCAGCAATGAACATTACATGCCTTCCAAGACAGCCGTTTCTATGGACCGAATTAAACCTAAGAGTGATTCTTCGGCCAAGCGCTGTCACCCCGCTACACAGGTGCCGCTACTACAAGAACAACATGCGTTTAATAACCAACTCCCTTAAAATTGTCGTATATTGGATCATGTAGATCCAATAGTCCGTCCTCATAGAAAGTTAGTCACAATTTCTTCTCGATTTGTGTCCCTACAGCACTAGAAGCCAAATAGAGCTTAGTGCGTTGTCAGAGGTCTATAACGAAATCATATTGGTTTATGGTTCCATATAGTCAAAAAGAATTGTCTCTCGATTCCAGCCAGGCGCGCTGGATGCAACAAACTATCTTCGATTTGGCTGAAATTTTGCAAGGTACGCTACGAGCATCCAGTAACCTTTTTGATAAGCCTCCCCTTCAAAGGTCCTACCTTTTTTAAGATCCTGCCATTATTTTACCTAAATTTGTAATTGTTTATTATGAGCAACCATTAACCATGCACAGTGAAATTGTACCATACTGGACTATAGTTCCATTCGCGATATGAGGTTCTGTCGCTTTAGAAGTCCCATTTTACTTAAGGCTCCGCGATTTGTGTACCTGCCTTTTAGTAGCCAATTTTTGCTTAAAATATGCTGTGATGTGTACGAGCTTTAACCACCTCGCCTTAAATTGAACCATATCGGTCTTTGGTATATCCTCCATCGAAGAGTGGTTGGTTTACTTAATTTGTCATTCCGCTTGCAACACCACGAAATATTGATCGGGGACCCTATAAAATATATATTTTATGGATCGTCGTAAAATTTTGAGACGATTTAGACATGTCCGTCCCTCCGTATGCCTGTTGAAATGATAATAGTGGTCTAACGAATCAACCTAGGATCCAGAAATTTTGTTGGCTTATGTCCATAAGCTGTTTGGGATTCTAAATGTTTCAAATCCGCCTCGGGAGAAAAAAGTTTGCCATTAAGGGACTAAAGGTACATTAGAAAAAAATTTTTTTTGAGTATATCATAAGTTGTTAAGGATGGACAATGGTTAAAATCGGACGCATTAGGTACCCTTAAAAAAGGGCATCGTTGCTGGACTTTATGGCTCATGTTGACTTAAAAAACGTCCCGAATGGGATTGCAACTAATCCAAATATATAATTTTAAAGTTTCATCAGAGTTTGGGAACGTACGCATGGGCCGAAAGGGTCCCAATAAGTTAATTATTTAAATAGGGTATATAAGGTTTTTTTTTAAATAACCAACACTCAGGGGATGCCCCCTATACATGCGGTGCATTGCGTTGGCGAGTGGAAAGTAAAGGATCGGAGGGGGGAAAGAGGAAATAATGTTTATTGACACTTGTCTTGAACTTCTGGATGTCGCAATTAGTGAGAAACACATTTGCCGGAAGTCGATTCCACATACGGACTGTACGAGCAAAAAACGAATTTGATCTGTAGTGTATAGTGCGGTCAACTGGCCAATCGATAACAAACGGGTGTGAATTCCTAGAAAGTCGCGTATCCCTGCCGAACATCCTCACGTCAGGAATAAGGCGACGGATGTCTGATGAACACACACCATGAAAGTAACGATAGAACAGCGTCACGCAACCCACATTCCGACGATGATCAAGGGAAACAATAGAGTTGGATACCCTACTGTCACCTATCAGCACCATCGCTCTCCTTTGAACACGGTCAAGTAGCTCCAAGGATGATTTTGGAGCACCTGCCCATATATGGGAGTTGTATTTCATCATCGGCCTGATGTAAGTTGTATAGATATTGAAAAGATCAGAAGGAGTGAAATATTTCTTGCACCGCTTTAAGAAGCCTATGCACTTGAGTGCTTCTTTCGACTCTTCGAATACATGTCTCGCCCAACGAGCGTCACATTGTATTTTCATGCCCAGAACATCAAGAGCTTCTGCTTGTTCAATATCCGTACCATCGATAGGAATTGACGATATTGTTGGGTCAGCGAATCGCTTGTGAGACAACAAGCAGCACTGTGTCTTACGCGCATTAAAATCTACTCTATTTACTCGGCCCCATTCGGAAATGGCGAGTAAATCCCGGCCAAGTGTCTCATCCATAATTCGCCTTTTGTCTTCAATATCTTGAAGACTCGGCCTACGGTCGAATGTATATGAATGACATAGGTTACTGTCATCCGCAAAGGAGTAGATTGGATTCACGGTCTGACCCAACAGATCATCAATGAAAATTAAAAATAAAGAGGGAGAAAGGACAGAGCCCTGTGGTACTCCTGCAGTAAGCCTATATTTGTTGGATGTGAACCCATCTACAACAACTCTTATAGTGCGATCTCTAAGAAAGCTCGATATAAAACGAGCGAAAGTATCACCGACGCCCTGTCCTTGTCCTTGTAATGGGTGATCCATCTAGAGGTATTTTTTCAGAACAAAAAATAAAATCTAAAAAATTAAACAATGTGTGGTAACTTTGTTGGTAAAAGGACATTTTATGACATTTATTTTTTGAATATAATTCCATTCTGAGGGTCCAATTTTGGATGACTCGTTCGAGCATTTCGACCGGTATGGCTTTAATGACACGCATAATGTTGGCTTCCGAAACCTGAATCGTAGCTGATTTGTCAGCATAGACTTTGGACATTACGTAACCTTAAAAAGAAAAATGTCTAAAGGTGTGATATCACTTGATTTAGGCGGCCAACTCACCTGTCTAAAAAGTGAAATTATCTGCTTTTCGAAATGACCTCTCAATAGATCCATTGTTTCCGCAGCTGTATGGCAAGTGGCACCTTCCTGTTGAAACCAAGTGTCGTCCAGATTACGGGCTTCAAATTCAGGTAGCATAAAATCGATATAATGGCACGATAGCGAGCATCATTCACGGTTACGTTCCGGCCATCATCATTTTTGAAAAAAAAATATGCACCAATGATTCCACCAGCTTATAAACCGCACCAAACCGTGGTTTTCTCTGGGTATAATGGCACCTCTTGAACCTCTTCTTCTTTCAGATTACCAATAAAGATTCCACACTTGTTTTGAATTTGTATATATTTTTTTGTTCTGAAAAAATACCTCTAGATGGATTACCCTACACATATACGCGATCAAGTTCCCATGGTGCCCTTGGTCTCAATAATACGAACATTGTTTTTAAAAATTTTTCAATTTTTATCATTATTTGGAAGATGAGGCTCGAAATGGGGTCATGGTTTAATAAATGTTAAAGAAAGTATATAATCTATCTCACTCAAATCCAATTTTTCCATTTAAAGATTTTGCCACGACAAAGTTGTTTTTATTATTTTCTTCTCGGATTCGGTATTTGGGCCATGGATCTTTGTGTATATCTAACGAGCAAACGACTTAGATTTCAATTTGGTATAATCTCTACATTATGTATAAAAAACAATAAAACGATCTTGCTATCTAGGTCTAGATATCAAGCTGTCATAACGAAAGTCTGCTTATTGCTTAAATATTTGAGGGAGAATTAAAACAAAGATTGTGTACATCGTTAAGAAGAATGGAGAAGAACCTTGTGAAAGATAAGGTTGTGTGTTTTTTTTTAAGAAAATGAAAGCAAGATTAGTTCATGATAATAAGATCTTCGTAAAATGCAGTTGCTCTTTTTTTGTAAGCCCATGTTTTGTTATATACGAGGGTTGCTATTTATATTTCAGGTCCTGACAATTAGTGTTCCCAGATGCAATCTGGAACTTCCATTGGAAACTATGACATTTTTCAGCATAACGTCACTCAGAACGTTTTGTCATTAGAGGACGAATTGTTTTGTTCATCTCAGTCAAAAAATTCAATTATCCCGTGAACATTTTCGTGCGATGATTTTTTACGATTTTCGGCGTGGGTTATCGAGGCAAGAGTGTTTAAATAAACTTGTTTCGACTTTTGGCGATGAAGCACCATTAAAAACAACTGTTAATCGCTGATACCAAGAGTTCAGTCTCGGACGCCGTTCGATCTAGGATGAATTTCGTGAAGGACGTCCAACTGCCAGAAACCATTGATGCTGTGCGTGCTTAAGTGCAAAGAGATGATGAAAAGTATAACTGCGGTGGCTCAAAGGTAGTGTATAACATTGTCACAGGCATATGAACCAGAAACAAAACAGCCAACGAAAGTTGTTCGTGGAAGAAGAACTTCGAAGCAAATGGTTGCCTGTTTCTTCGGCAAACCTGGTCATGTGGTGAATGTTCCGTTTAAGCAACGTAGGAGGTCAATTCTGAGTGGTACAGCACAATTTGTTTGCCTAAAGTCTTCGGAGAAATTCGAAAAACGAACAAGACGTGCACCATGACAATGCGAGCTCTCACACATCGGCTCAAACCAGCGCCTTTTTGACCGACCAAAACGTCGAATTGATGGGTCATCCGCCGTACAGCCCCGACTTGGCACCCAATGACTTCTTTTTATTCCTGAAAATCAAGAAAAAAATGCGAGGTCAACGATTTTCGTCGTCAGAAGATGCTGTTGAAGCGTTCAAAAACCATGTTTTGGAGGTGTCTCAATCGAAGTGGAAAAAGTGCTTCGACGATTGGTTTGAGCGCATGCAAAAGTTGATTTATATACTGGAGCATACTTTGAAAAACAATAAATCCATTTTTGATGATAAATATTCGCATTTTCATTATTAGGCCAGAAATATATATAGCAACCCTTGTATACACGTATACGAACAAACTCCGTAATCACGGAATTTAACGTTGAAATGTATTTCGTTAGTGATGATGTTAAAAGTTTTTTATCTCTCGGTTAATACTGACCGCATATGACCTTCAGCTCTTATTTTGGAGGATAAACATGGTAATAGATTTAAATTCCTTTTTCTATTGTAATTTCCATAGAAATTGTATTCGATTTTTGGATAGTAAAACAAAAACTAGGTAATATTTAGGTTTTAGGTTTCAATTCTTGTTAAGCTGTAGATTTTAATACCACTGTTGGACTGATTAATCAGTTTTCTGAGTCTCAGTCTAATAGCAGCTTTTTTACTGCCCTAAATATTTTATTAACGAACAGCTGCTCACTGCTACCACTGCTTCCAGTAAGCAGCTGCGCACGATAAAACTGCTATGTACAAATAAAATTCTATCAATGATCTATGTACAAATAAAATTCTAGCTGTTTCGGAACGACTTCGGCATTCGGCTTTGATCGCCGGCATGTACAAACTATAACTACCGCTGAAAAATAGTAGATGTTCCCGGTTTTGAATCGTGCAAATTGGCCAAATCTTCCTGATGGTGAGGCTGTAAACAACTTTCGACGTGGATTATCACGACAAGAGTGCATAGATAAACTTAAATCTTTGTATGGCGATGAAGCACCATCCTATAGCACTGTGAAAAACTGGTTTAATAAATTCAATCGTGGCCGACGCTCGCTCAAAGACAAAAATCGTGAATGTCGTTCAAAAACATTGATGTCGTGCGTAAACTGATAATGCAAGATCGTCATGTGACATACCATGAGATAGAGGCATCCTTGGGTATTTCTTCCACCAGCATACATTCGATACTGCATGAACACCTGGCCGTAAAATAGGTTTGTTCTCAAAAAAAGGCTCGTGTCGATTGGTGCAAAGAAATTTTAAAAAATACGATCGCGGTGCTTCAAAATACGTTTACAAGATCGTCACAGGTGACGAATCATGGATCTATGCGTATGAGCCCGAAACAAAACAGCAATCGACCGTGTGGGCTTTCGAAGACGAGCCAAATCCAACGAAAGTTGTTCGTGGAAGAAGCACTTCGAAGCAAATGGTCGCCTGTTTCTTCGGCAAAACTTTTCATGTGGCGACTGTTCCGCTTGATCAACGTAAGACGGTCAATTCTGAGTGGTACACCAAAATTTGTTTGCCTGAAGTCTTCGGAGAAATTCGAAAACGAACAAGAGAAGCATTGTGCACGATGACAATGCGAGCTCGCCAATGCAGATCGTCACAGGTGACGAATCATAGATCTATGCGTATGAGCCCGAAACAAAACAGCAATCGACCGTGTGAGCTTTCGAAGACGAGCCAAATCCAACGAAAGTTGTTCGTGGAAGAAGCACTTCGAAGCAAATGGTCGCCTGTTTCTTCGGCAAAACTGTTCATGTGGCGACTGTTTCGCTTGATCAACGTAAGACGGTCAATTCTGAGTGGTACACCACAATTTGTTTGCCTGAAGTCTTCGGAGAAATTCGAAAACGAACAAGAGAAGCATTGTGCACCATGACAATGCGAGCTCGCAAACATCGGCTCAAACCAGCGCCTTTTTGACCGGCCAAACGTCGATTAATGGGTCATCCGCCGTACGGCTCTGACTTGGCACCTAATGACTTCTTTTGTATTCCCGCACATCAAGAAAAAAATGCGTGGTCAACGATTTTCGTCGCCAGAAGATGCTGTTGAAGCGTTCGAAAACCATGTTTTGGAGGTGTCTCAATTGGAGTGTTCTCTCATGCTGGAGAATACTTTGAAAAGCAATAAAAACCATTTTTAATGATAAATATTCCCATTTTCATTATTAGGCCAGAAATATTTATAGCAGCACTCGTACCGTTCGTAATCTGTAGGGAATTTGAATATTTCGTCGTATTGGTATTTGTCTAGCCCTGTACATACTATCTTGTATTATTCCTACCCCCAAAATATTTCATAGTTGACAACTAAAATTTGAACTATCTTGTAGGTGAAATACCATTAACTATCCCTTAGTTAACTCAAGTGGTTGATGTTAACTAAATCTTCTGAACATATACGACTAAATTAGATCGTAGTTGCAAAACAAGAATACTTAATTGAATTAATTTTACCAATGCATACGACAAAAAACTAAAATTAGTTAAATTCCTTGTATTAAAAATCAATTATTGAACTCTGACTATCCTACTAGGAAATTTTATCGGTGTTCTTAATCTACAAATTTGTATATGTTATTAATAATTAAAACAAGAAGATATAGAAAAATTAACTTTCTACAGCATTTTAATAGAATTTTTGATAGGTGCTTTGTGGCAAGAGCTTTAAGCTCGTATATTAAAAATAATTTGTACATGGTTAGAATCAGCGATCTCTAGAAATTAGCCACTTTAACAACGAATCCAAATAGGGATTTATTTTAAAGATTTGGCTAAGATTAGGGTCGGATTCATGGCCATAAAAACGACCACTAGTAATTTGGAATACATATGCATGCATTCGTTACGAATATAAACATGAAATTATTCTAAAGATTTGTCCGAAGGTGTACCCTTAACCATGGATCCTAGGTCATCAAAAATACCGGTTTCCAGATAAAAGTATGCCACTATAGGAACTATAAATATGATTATTTTCGCCAACGAAGTTGGAGAAACGAAGTTGGAGAATATGAGGGCTGCTATAGGTATATATATATTTCTGGCCTAATAATGAAAATGCTAATATTTATCATCAAAAATTGATTTATTGCTTTCCAAAGTATTCTCCAGCACGATTTATACACTTTTGCATGCGCTCAAACCAATTGTTGAAGCACTTTTTCCACTCCGATTGAGACACCTTCAAAACATGGGTTTTGAACGCTTCAACAGGTTCTTCTGGCGACGAAAATCGTTGACCAGGCATTTTTTTCTTGATGTGCGGAAATAAAAAGAAGTCAATTCGACGTTTTTGCCGGTCAAAAAGGCGCTGGTTTGAGCCGATATGTGAGAGCTCGCATTGTCATGGTGCACAATGATTCGTCTTCTTGGTCGTTTTTCGAATTTCTCCGAAGACTTCAGGCAAACTAATTGTGGTGTACCATTCAGAATTGACCTTCTACGTTGCTCAAGCGCAACAGTCGCCACATTACCAGTTTTGCCGAAGAAACAGGCGACCATTTGCTTCATACGCACCATGATTCGTCACCTGTGACGATCTTATAAACGTCTTTTGAAGCACCGCGAATGTATTTTTTCAAAATGTCTTTGCACCAATCGACACGAGCCTTTTTTTGACCGATTGTTAAATTGTGCGGGATCCAGCGAGAACAAACGTTTTTTACGGTCAAGTGTTCATGCAATATAGCTGGTGGAAGAAATGCCCAAGGATGCCTCTATTTTACGGTATATCACATGACGATCTTGCATTATCAGTTCACGCACGGCATCAATGTTCTCTGGCACAACGGCCGTTTTTGGGCGAGCTTCGGCCACGATTGAATTCATTAAACCTGTTTTTCACTGTGCTATACGATGGTGCTTCCTCGCCATACAAAGATTTAAGTTCATCGATGCACTCTAGTCGTGATAATCCACGTCGACAGTTGTGAAAAATGATCGCACGAAAATGTTCACGAGTTTATTCCTTATTTTTTGTAAAATTATTACTGTAAACAACCCAAATGATGGCCATACGTCAACACGTTCTGAGTACGTTTATGCTAAAAAATGTCAAACGTTCCAATGGAAATGTCAGATGGCGCCAGGCAACACTTAGTGTTGCCTAGGTCAGAAATATATATAGCAACACTCGTATACTTATATAAGATTTAGCCTGGCCAAAATTAAATTTGCGTTTCTACCCCTCATCATATGATAGAGAGTATATTTACTTTGTCATTCCGTTTATAGCACCTCGAAATACTTTACGGAAACTCCATAAAATATATGTTGACATATATCCTGAATCGTCGATTTAATTTATATCTAGGCAAGTTCGTCTGTGGAAAGCTGACTACCGGTTAAACTTTCGAATCTATGTGGCAGACATGTTTTAGTGATAATTGACTGGATCGGAGAATAAATCACCATATTTGTGGTATTTAATATATATTATATATGGACATGGAACGAAAAACACCCTGGTGGAAAATGTGCGATGTCACACCACCTTAAAAAAGAAATTGATCGATTTTAACCGAATGAAATCATGGCCAGCAATTTATTATAGTCTAGCACCGTCCGTCCTTTCAACACTGAACTTTGAAAGGCCATATATCGTGAACTTATACCTACATATATGAAGATACGAGGGCATATCAATAATTCCGTGACTTTTCCAACTTCCCTTGTAGTTAAATCAAATGCAACACTGCTCCTATCAAGTACCATCTGGTAATAGGCCACAGTCACATTTTGAGAGAGTTCCGTCATTTAGTTTGTGTTGAATTGGGGCCAACACACCAGAAAATGTCGAAAAAATTTCCGATATAGCGTTGGCCGATCGAAGAGTAAAATTGCGTGAGATTGTTAACGTCTTAGAGTTTTCGCGGCGTTTTGTAACTGTGGATGAAACATGGATCCATTACAACATTACGAAGACCAAACAGCAGTCTAAACAATGGGTTTCTCCGCGTGAAGCGGCTCCGAAGAGAGCCAAGGTGACTTTGTCGGCAAATAAGGTGATGGCAACAGTTTTTTGGGATGTACGTGGGATAATCCACATCGATTACCTTCCAAAGGAAAAAAAACAATAAACGGCGAATATTATGGACTTATTGGACCGATTTGACGAGGATTTAAAAAAACGACCCCCTATGGCCAAGAAAAAAGCTTTTTTCATCGGGTACTTTACATTTTATGGCATTTATTTTTTGAATACAATCAGGGTTTCCATTCTGAGGGTCCAATTTTGGATGACTCGTTTGAGCATTTCGACCGGTATGGATTTAATGACACGCGTAATGTTGGCTTTCAAAACCTGAATCGTAGCTGGTTTGTCAGCATAGACTTTGGACTTTACGTAACCCCAAAGAAAAATGTCTAAAGGTGTGATCTGCTTTTCGAAATGTCCTCTCAATAGATCCATTGTTTGAGCAGCCAAGTGTCGTCAAGATTACGGGCTATAATCACAGGTAGCATAAAGATCGATATCATGGCGCGATAGCGAGCACCATTTACGGTTACGTTCCGGCTCCACGTTCTGCACAGTGAATGAGGTCGCCCCCACGCGGATTATGGGCGATTGCCATAGCTCGACATCGACATAGCCAGACATCACTATGGCGTTGCCTGGCCTGATCAACGACGTCACCTAGCTTCCCATCATTCTCTTCATAAATAGACCATTCGACTTCATAACCTCTGTACGCCGTACGTTTCTCAATCAAAAAAGGGCTGATTGGGAGGCCTTCAGAGAAGCCACAAACCGCAGCTTTAATAATCCAGCTATTCCGTCGGATGTTCGGGTAGCCCATAAAAAGTTCCGGGCCATCATCAACGCAGCAACCGCTCGCCATATCCCTGCTGGACGAATACCCGAAGTACGTCCAATTTCCTGCTGTCTAAGAAATACCTGCTAGGGTGTTTTCGCAGCAGTCATCCTAACCAGCATCTCTTGGACATGATGCCTCCGCCCAGGCAGATCAGGTACGATCTTCATGATGTAGAGGGAGAGGTCCAGCGGTATAAGAGAGAACCTTTAGATCATCGAAACTATCAGGCAGGTCTGAACAGCACTCACGCCGATGAAATCGCAGCAGCAGTATCCAGCTACCGTGTTAATGTAGTGCTAGGGAGCATCCCCCGGAGATTTCACCTGAGGAGAAGGTACTACCTCGGCAGACGCGCGTGTTTCTGGCGCAACTAAGATCTGGATGGTGCAGCCGCCTCAATTCTTACTGGGCACGAATTGATGCTTACGTTCCGGACATCTGTCCCGCCTGCCATCAGGGACCACATGATGTGCTGCACATCTTCAATTGCCCGGCAAAGCCCACTCAGCTGACCCCCAGGTCTCTATGGACGCATCCAGTTCAAATGGCGCGTTTCCTCCACCTGGATATCGAAGCAAATCCCCCACAGACGAACAAGACTTCAAAATAAATATATTGTTGTTACATTAACAACAACAACGTTCCGGCCATCATCATCAAAAGTATGCACCGATGATTCCACCAGCTTATAAACCGCGCCAAACCCTGGTTTTTTCTGGGTATAATGGCACCTCTTGAACCTCTTCTTGTTGCTCTTCAGCCCAAATGCGGCAATTTTGTTTATTGACTGACATTGCCGTTGTTTATTGAATTCCACACTTGATTTGAATTTTTTAATTTTTTTTTTGTTCTGAAAATACATATACCTCTAGATGGATCACCCTAAATATGCTTCGGTTCGGTCGAACTTAATTTGTCCTCTTGTTTTTGCTTTAAATTGACAGTTCTAATTTGTATTAAATCTTTTACCTGCAATTATTCCACACTGTGTATTTTATGGTTTATTGAAAATACAAATTTACAGCAACATTACCCAACAATTGACCCAAAGTAGTACGAATAGTAGGAAGAAACAAACAACGGTCAATGTAAACAAAAACAAACCAAAAATTCCGTGAGTACCACACATCAGATTGAATGTGAGTAGGTAGAGATCACCCAATGTATGTTCAGTGGCGGACGTATGTACAGTGGCGGACAAAACTCTACGTACAACCCCTTATTCTTAAATTTAACAAGTTCTGTAGGATTAGAAAGAAATGTAATGATGCAGGTCTGTTTAAAATATTATTAATGTGTAACAAATCACAAAAAAGTATAATACTCCAAGATTAACTTTAAAATAAGTTTACTTAAAACTGAAAAAAGGCACTGACAAAAGTCTACATACGTTTTATTGGTTTCACTGTTTTTGCTATAAGTATTTTGCTTTTTTAATTTTAATAACTAATTTTATTTACATTTATTGGATACAATATTTTGTAGGATAGCCATTGTTAGCTAAAACAGCGTCTAAGCGCCTTGGCATTGATTCCACTAAATTACGGCATGTTTCGTCCGTTATTTTGCCCCATTCATCTTGCAAACCATTTTTTAATGTATCTTTTGACGAAATATGGTGTCCTCTTATTTTTTCCTTCAAGAAGGACCGCAAATTTTCTATCGGATTCATGTCCGGACTTTGTGGAGGGGTTGGCAAATGTTTGGTGTTGTATAATATCCACAATTTAACGTCTACAGCTGTATATTTTGGGTCGTTATCTTGCTGAAAATAAAATCCGTTTCTCGGAATACCCATTTTTTCTGCATTGACATGGAGGTTTTCTTTCAAAATGGACAAATATACGTGTCTGTCCATAATGCCATCAATGAAGACAAGATTGCAGACTCCTGAGGCAGACATACATCCCCATACCATTACAGAACCACCTCTATGTTTTATAGTCGCTTTCAAGTTTATAGGATTAAGGGCTTCATATGGCTTACGCCACACCATTCGTCGTCCATCCGAGCCGAAAATGTTGAACTTATTTTCGTCGCTAAAGATCACATTTTTCCAAAACTCAAAGTCCTTATTTTTGTGCAGCGCCACGAAAGAAAGCCGCTTTTCCCGGTTTATATCCGAAATAAAACAGTTTTTCCTTGTCACTCTACCATTGATGTTGTTGGATCTGAGTACTCTTTGGACCGTCTCATTGCTTACGTTGGTGCGAAGAGTTCCTCTTAGTTTATCGTTAATTTTTGGTTGATTTTCCCTGTTTTCTTTGAGAATTTTCCTTTCATTTCTCTCCGACAGTAATTTTGGACGTCCATCGCGTGCTTAATTTTTAATATTACCGAGAACCTTTGCACGCTTAATAACGTTTTCCATTGTTTGGCGACAACGTTCAAATATTTCGCATATATATTTTATGGGTTTACTCTGGTTGTGCAGGCAAAAATTATTTTTCTTTCAGAAAAGTTCAACTCTTTTCCCTTCGGCATATTAATTAAAAAAAACTCCAGAAATGTACACGAAGATACCGAAAGAACGACTATTTGCGATAGAAACACACGCGGCAAGTTTAACTCAACCAAGCAAGAATAGAAAACAAGAAGAAACCACACAAAACTACAACAGTAAACGGAATTTTTAAAAAAGCAAAATACTTTTGAGAGTACTAGATTGAAATTCATAATATTTTCAAATCAAGAAAAACACAATCGAGTTGGCTTTCGTTTGAATATTTTTTTGCTATTTGGATTGGGAAGCAAACATTTTAATCAATAGCAAAAAGCCTGCATTGGATTTTTCGATGAATACGTTTTTTTCAAAGAAACAAAGAAAATGTCCTATATATGCTTATGCAAAATACTTTTGTGACATACTGTAGGTATGTACGTACGCGTATGTACGTAATTCGAGTACTTTCCTATAGAGAGCGAGAGAGTGCCCGCTGGTGTGAGTAATGACAATTTTGCAGGTTTAATCATCATCACAACAATGAGCATTGATGATCATTGATTTAATTTGGACTACTACGAGTATTGCCCCGTGGATAAGATGTGTAGTTATATTCTGCTGTAGATGATAAAAAAAAGAAAATACAAATTGAAATGAGGAAAATATAAATTTATATAAAGAAAAGATATTTGGAAAAATTAAATTAAATTGATATTGAGGAACAGGAAAAAGGAACAAATTTGCTTAGCACTTTCTTAAAACTTATTGTAAAGGGTGTTTTTTATTGAGGTATAGAACTTCGAATTGAAATAAAACACAAGAAAATCGATTTAATGTCCATCAATTTGGCTTTATTGGAAGGATAATTTTATGCCATTAATGTTTAAATATGATTTCGGGCATGTGGCCGCCGCGGCTGGCTCAAATAAAGCCAATTCTACAGGTCCAATTTTCAACCACTTTTTCGAGCATATGGGGCCGTATGTTGGCTATAACGCCACGAATGTTGGCTTCCAAGTCCCCTAACGTTTCTGGTTTGTTGGCGTAGACGAGCGACTTCACATATCCCCAAAGAAAATAATCCAATGGTGTCAAATCACACGATCTTGGTGGCCAATTGACAGGTCCATTCCGCGAAATTATGCGCTCATCGAATGTTTCCTTCAATAATTCGATTGTGACGTGCGCTGTGTGGCATGTAGCGCCGTCTTGTTGGAACCACAACTCATCCACATTCATGCCATCCGATTCGGGAACAAAATAGTCGGTTATCATGGCTCTATACCTGTCTCCATTAACGGTAACTGACTCTCCAGCATTATTTCGAAAGAAGTATGGCCCAATGACTCCACCAGCCCATAGAGCACACCAAACAGTCAGTTTTTGTGGATGTAATGGCGTCTCAAGGGTCTCATATGGATTCTCTTCACTCCAAATGCGGCAATTTTGCTTGTTGACGTAGCCATTCAACCAAAAATGAGCCTCATCACTGAACAAAATTTTGCGATGAAAATAAGCATCGAGATGAATCTTATTTTCGGCCCATTTTGCAAGCGTTGTTCTTTTGTCAACCTGTTCATGATGAAATGGCAAACCAAACTAAATATTAATCACTTGAAAGCTAACAAAATGGCCGCCAGTTAAAAAAGTGATGCCAACTTAAAGTTCTATACCCCAATAAAAAACACCCTTTAGTTAATTGATTTTTGTAATTATCAAAATACTACTCTTAAAAGTGGTCTGAACTAGAGTCTAAAAAACCGGAGTTTGCAGAAAACCGAAATTTGGTTTTTTTAAGCCGTGTTTTAAAAAAAATGGCTGTCGGGTTTTTTTTAAGTAAAACCTGGCATTAACCGACATTAGACTTTAACCAAGAAATGGAAAATATTTCCCCAATCAGACGAAAAGTAATTGTTTGATTTTTAATATAAAATAAGCTAGTAAAATAGCTTAAGAGTGGCGTTTCTGACTTTGTTATATCCTTTACTTTAATAACAGTTTATTAAACCCCTTGTAAGGGCTCTTAGCTTCACAGATTTAAAAAATAAGGTCCTATTTAAAATTGTGAGAATATGCATTGTTTTAGTAGCCATAAAGTATACTGAAATGGGCTTAGGCTCCGTCTCACAAATTTAGTTAAACAGCAAATATAATTCAAATATATTCTCGTATATCTTTAAATCGGAACAACTGGTGATTCTGAGCATATCAGTACCCTTAAACATGGGTACTTGTTACATATTCCGCAGAACCGAAAAACCCGACAGCAAAAAAAGGTTAAAACCTTGTCGGGTTTAAGCTATTTTTGAAAAACCGACTGTTGGGTTTGGACATACAAATGGGAATGTCGGTTTCAGACACTCTAGTCTGAACATTAGGGTCGAAAGCAGCACAACTTTTTACTATTTATTTATATCAATAGAAGGCGTGGATGCATTTAGGTGCAAAATGAAAGAAATTATGTAAGAGAGAGAAAATTTGAAAAAGAGTTTCAGAATACAAAAGCTACACATTTGTGCTGGGACCATTTAGTCAACAGAATACATATGGTTAAATCAGGACACGTACAAAAAAGCACTTTGATCTAAGGAGTTTGTGAAGCTTAAAGCAGAACAACATATAAACTTTTTTACCAAAGCACGTTCGAATTGGTTGTAGTCAGAGAAAACATTTATTCATTACTTTCGATTTGGTCGTGGTTTTGTTTTATTTTAATAAACAGTGATAAATTTGGATAGTAAAGAAATCCAAGTGGCGCTTAGGCACACTATTAACCTGTTGTAAAACTCTATTGTAATAATTGAATTCTTAATTAAAAAAAAAAAATCTCAATAGAAATTTGTACTTTCTCAATATCAATTTCCATTTAATCAATATGAATTTGTATCTTCTCCATACCAATTTGTATTTTCTCACTTTTAAATATTATATCTCAATTTCAAACGACGATTTTAAATAAAAAATTTTAAATCTTTTTAATTTCAATTAACATTAATTCGTTATAAATGAATTTTTTAATTTGTATTTTCTCCATTTCAATTTGTATTTTCTTATTTCAAATTGTTTTATTTTATTTTCTCAATTCTAAGGGGAAATTGTGCAGAATATATAAAATTAAGCTTTTTTCAGTATTTTTTTCGACATAAGCGATATGGGTTTAGGTTTGGTGGAAATGACTTTCCATTTCTTGACACTAAGTCCACTGATATTTGTTATAATACCGATTGTTGTTAAGGACGATATGCCCAGGTAGTTGGAAATGTATTCCGAAATTTGTTTGTTTTTGTTTAAAATTTAACTAAAAGCTTGATGAGGATAATAAAAACGTTCAGCCCTGAAATGCTCTGAGATTAATAATTTCTGTATGAGTCTAAAAACGTGGACCTCCTCAGACTTCTAAGCGAATCGTGTTGTAGATTGGCGAAATTTGTTTAGTTTTCCGACATGACCTTGCCCCAGCCCATCTTTCGTTCGCTCGTCTAAGAGCTTCTAAGCTGAGATCGAGATTGCGTGTAGAGAAGGATCCAAATGCTCCAGGCCCTATCATTACCTATAATGCCCCTGTGCCCTAACACCGAAATTAGGTGGATATTCCACTGTTTGACTACATCGTTTAGAGAAGGTGCGACTTTTTAGGCGTTTCTCACATTCTGAAATACAGATTGGAGCGATTTGAACGCAGCCTGACTATAAAAATATTAATTGGCATCTATAGCTACTACGTCGATTTGTCCTAGCTCTCGAAAAAAATTTCAAATTACCAGATACGTTGTTTTTTCTAATACCGACTATGGATTAACTGTGTTTATTTATTAAAAAGAAGTCTGGAATCACCATACTTAGCACAAGGATGTGATTAAAAATAGTTGTTTTTTTAATCAAAAATTGTCTGAAGAGTATGCAACGTTTACTTGCGACCCGCTCTAATATGTATCAAGTGATTTTCATCCTCGGTCGTTTTGTTGTTTGATTTGTCAATTTGTTGCTTGCCGGCTGATACTATTGTTGAATGTAAATTTGTGAGAGTACATGTACCAGATATGCATGTAGGTAATGCCTGTATAATAGATGTGTTCTATGTATTTGATGAAAATAAATAATCGCTACTTACTCAACATTAGAGTGTCCATAACCTCAAAAGTTTCTAAGGTCTAGAAATTCGTGAATGAAATTACAAAAATAACCATTATTAGTTTTCTATCTTTCTATTTAATTTTCTAAAACGCACGAGGTAAATTGTAAATACGTAAAAAAAAAATTTTTCAGAGAAATATAAGTATCTATGAAAATTATGGCTAAAACAAAATATCGGCCAAATGCTCGCAGTGGCTTAGGTGGAATACCTCTATTCGATGGTCCATTTTATAATGACTCCGAGACATAATGGAGGCTTAATGTTGTAAATGTACCGAATTATTTTATACTTTAGCTCATGAATTGTTCGTGGCTTATTGACGTACGCTTTTGCTATTAAATATCCCTAAAGAAATAAGTTCAACGGTGTCAAATCACACGATCGAGACCCATTCCTGGCTAATGGGTATTTATATACCCAAGAAAGTGTTGATACATAAATAATTTTAGCGTGGGTCAGGTGAGCGATATCGCGTTAATTTTTTATAGATAGGAGGAAAGATTTGGCTAAATGAAAGCATTTAGCAGGATTTTTTTTTGTTTTATTTTTTTTATCTTTTGTTTTTTGCAGGCAAAAATCGAAGATTTTTTGCTCCGGAAAAGTGCTGTCAAACATAGGAAAATGGTACAAAATAAAAATTTCTAATTTTACCGAATAGGTTAAGTTGTCTACTATGTAATGAACAAATCAGGCAGTGATAAGTCAATACACCTGGCCTCCAGATCCGGTCAAATGCGAATGGGTAATTTTATTAAGAAAACATGGTACTTAAAAGAAAAAAATCACTTAGCCTCAGCAATTTTCTTCTGATCTGGTGCAACACCGTTGTGATAATCCAGGAAGCAATTAGCGGGATGCAAACAAACACCTTGCACGTCCTACAGATCCGGTCAAATGCAAATGGGTAATTTTATTAAGAACCCATGATACTTAAAAGAAATAAATTACTTAGCCTTAGCAATTTTCTTCTGATCTGGTGCAACACTGTTGTGATAATCCACGGTCCTGTGATAATCTATGGTCCTTTGGACATAAAGTTCCAAGACGTGAGATAGCACGCCCGTTGAATTTCTCGCTCAAAAGAGCCATTGTTGTCGCAAGTGGCACCATTCTGTTGGAACCACGTAGCACGGCCACTGAATATCCGCTTAAAAAAACATTGTTTCGTTAGCCTGTTGCAATCACACATCGTCCAGGTCCATAGCTTAAATTTCTGGTCCTACAAGAAGTCCGGCCGACCTTATTTTCGAAGAAGTACAGCCCGATGACTCTGCCAGCCCATAAACCACACCAAACAGTCACTCGTTGTGGCTGCATCGGCTTTTCAACAATCACTCGTGGATTTTCATTTGCCCAAATACGGCAATTCAGCTTGTTAACGAATTCACTGAGGAGAAAGTGTGCCTTGTCGCTAAAGATGCTTTTCTTTGTAAAGTCACTATTGAACCTTGTAGGCGTGTAAATTGAAATCTTATCAAAGATGTTCATTCAGATCAGCATGGTTTTTAGACCGTATCATCTTTATGTAGGCACTTGTGCATATTGGCTAACTCACGACCGATGCCCTTAACTTTGTGTGACCAATCCCGGGTTGTATGGTTTAAAAACTGGTAGTAGCTCGGCTACGATGTCTGACCGGAGACTAAAGTCGGGTACCACGGTTAGACAGGAGCCCCCAAAACTGTTACTTTTGCCTGACTAGTAGCTGCGGCCCTTCGGAAAGTATCGTGGTGGCTGTGGTTTAAAACCAAATCGCGGGAAGACCTTCGGCTCGGTGTGAAGTTGCATTGCGACCGGGTGCTGTGACCCATAGAACAGCAGAGGTTTTAGATAGGCCTCGGTCTCTTACCAAGGGGGAAGTTGTGTCCATACAGCACGCTTCAAATTGAAACCGCGGTATTGGTTTTAAGGGGCGCTGTCCGTCGCTTGGTAATGACGCCTGTTGCGACGGCGCATCATAGATGAAGCTGTCACAGCGATAATCATGTAAAACACATGAACGCTGCCCCGGTTTGTTAGAATTTGCGCACATTTGGCCGATTATGCTGACAAAAAAATAATCACGAAGTGCACGAAAAGCCTCTGATGTAAACTCCCATTTTCGTAAAAGACTTAAACACACATAAAAAACACACCTAATACACTAGTTTAACATTATTTGATGATAATGACGTTTTACTTATGGTTGTTGTTGTTTTTTAAGCTATTTTGTGGTGACTCGCAACAACAACAACACTAAACCCAAATCACAGACACACTTTATCCTCCATGTTAGGAAAACAAACAACGTATGACACCACGGCGACACACAGTTACGAGTAGGTATACGAGTAAATATATCTCATGGAGTCGTGTGCGAATTTTTGGCTTACGGGACGTCATTCGTGTTTCAGCGCGCTTCTAAAGCGGTACTTGCTTCTCCCTGTCTTTTAGTTTTGGGTGAATTTGTTTAAAAACCTAATAAACGTTATTTTTCAAGAGCAAAAAAAGACACGATCCTCAAATTAACAAGTGATTATATGTGATAACAAAAAAAAAACAAAACTGACTATTTTTAATTTCGTTTTGATTTAAAAACAAGAATTAAACTAAAAATATCAAATTGCATTTATTAAACAAATATAAGAAAATAAAATAGAAACGACATTGTTTAAATTGTTTATTTAAAAAATTATAGAGAAAACCTTGTCATTAAGTGCGAACACGATAATAACCAATTAAAAGTAATTTTTTTTTCAATTCTGGAAAACAAAGAAAAAATGTGAATAAAAATAATTTTGCCAAATAAAAATTACGTTTTAAATATAACAGTTTAAAGATATTTTAAATAAAGAATATCTATTGACCAAAGCATCGCCCATTTAAGGTAAATATTCCAGTATAAAAGATCTACATACGGACATAGTAACAGAATCCCTGCATTTAATTGAATATTTTTAAGTAAATCATTTTTTTGTATTTATATTGTGAAACGCCGGATGTGCAGTGTTGCCAATCGAGTGTTGTTTTTAGTGTGTTTTTTCTAACACACATAATAGCAGACAGCTGTGATGAGTTCATAGGTTGTTTATTTAGTTATAAATCTTTAGTTTTTTTTCAATTTGACAATTAATCATTTGAAATGTTAACAAAACTTGCTTCCTATGATCATCACTAAAAAAATAGCCAGAAATGCCAATTAAAAAAAATAAATTTTTTTAAGATCAAATTATGTACGACAATTTTGAAACAATTTAAAACTTGCGGACGAACTAAAAAGTGTAATTTTGTTAAAAAAAAGTCTCCGTACAAAAACGGTTTTCGCAAAACATGTGAAGGCTTAAATCTAGTTTAGTAACCACTCTCGCACGGACACCAAATTTGCACCATCGATAGAACTTTTGATTCTAAGCAGAAAATATTAAATAAAAATATCGGTTAGTTTCCGAGATATGGGCATCGAAAGTTAAGGCTATAATTCAGATATTGAGCCATATCTGTGAAACTTTTATGGGTATCGTTGAAAAGCTTATTACAACACTATTCCAGTATTACATACATATATTCGATCTGTTAACCCATTAAGAAGCGGTGGCAACATTTTTATTTTTTACGACCTTTTACAAAAAAAAAACCTCATAACTGGAAAAATGCTTATTTTTAAGTACGTTAAGGGTGACCCATCTAGAGGTATTTTAGTGATATAGTATTGGTTTTAGTATTTTAGTTATTTTTTGAAAAAAAAATATAAAAATTCAAATCAAGTGTGGAATATTTTTTGAAAATAATTATCTTAAAATGTTGGCAACTGTATTATGGAATTGAGCGTTCGGTCAGAAACAGGAAGATCCGCTGTTTTCGACCAAAATTTTGTTCAGTGATGAGGCCCATTTCTGGCTCAACGGCAGAGTCAATAAACAAAATTGTAGCATTTGTATTTGTGCTGAAGAGCAAAAAGAATAGGTTCAAGAGGTGCCATTATACCCAGAGAAAACCACGGTGTGATACGGTTTATAAGCTGGTGGAATCATCGGTGCATATTTTTCAAAAATGATGATGGCCGGAACGTAACCGCAAATAATACTCGTTATCGCTCCATGATCTTGACGACACTTGGTTTCAATAGGACGGTGTCACTTGCCATACAGCTGCTCAAACAATGAATCTATTAACAGGTCATTTCGAAAAGCAGCTAATTTTACGCTTTAGACAGGTGAGTTGGCCGCCTAAAGTCCAAAGTCTATGCTGACAAACCAGCTACGAATCAGGTTTTGGAAGCCAACATTACGCGTGTCATTAAATTCATACCGGTCGAAATGCTCGAACGAGTCCTCCCAAATTAGACCCTCCGAATGGAAACCCTGAGGGGTAGTTGCGGCCAACATTTAAAGGATATTATATTCAAAAAATAAATGTCATAAAATGTCCTTTCAAATTACCAATAAAGATTCCACACTTGATTTAAATTTTTATATTTTTTTTGTTCTGAAAAATACCTCTAGATGGATCACCCTATATTTATCGATCTAGTTCTGTAGCCAACATATTAACCTTTCATTTAGCGCATTTTTGGGCGTTATTAAAGAAATCGCCCAATTTTTTCAAATATTTCTTTGCCAGCAGCGCTATTTCCAGTTCTAAAGAATTTATAACTTTTATTTCTTATACAAAGTTTTAACCCTTCTAGAATAGTTTTAACCCTTAAAAAAAATAAAAATTATTTTAAAAAAAATCGCGCTATTTTTCAAATAGTTTTTCGCCTGCGATTCATTTTTAAGTTCAAATCTACCTTATTTTAACATATTTCTATTTTCATGCATTTCTTAATGATTTTCATGTATTTCTATCCTTCAAATCCATCCATCTGCAACATTTTCTAGTATAACAAGCCTCATATGATGGCCTTTTGGGCAGAAATATTTGAGCTCTTCTGGAACTAAGCCCTAGTACCTTAAAATTTTTATTGTTCGAGCAGTGAAGGCCCCTCTATCTTCATCGCTGAGCAATTTTCGCAATTCCCTACTGTTTTTTATATTCATATTATTACACTTTACTTTTCTAACGAGTTTTCTAGAATGAAACTTTTCTCCGTTATTAAAAGAATAACGTACAAATGAAACTTAAATGCCAATATCTCCGGCATTTCAATAGTTAAATTCCAAATCAAAGTCCCAAATGGAATCTTAAAGTGTTGGCTATAAAATACTAGAAATAAATAAGACAGAAATAAGTACCTTTAAATAGACAATTTTTCGGGTTTTGACCTATTTTTTACAGAAACTCGGGACAAAAATATACAAAATGACCCCCCAGCCCACAATGGGTTAAAGGATTCATAAACTTTTTATATACCTTTTGAAAAGTATTTTCATAAACATTCTTACGATACCCAGTAGGTCCGAATCCAAATGTCGCAGATATATCCTGTTGTAGGCCCGAAATTTAGGGTCCCGTAATTTGGAAAATATAGGTTGCCGCCTACTTTTTGTTTTTGTAAAACTTATTTGTTTTTATGCCCTACAGGGTCATATTTTTTTTTGACAATTGCTACTAAACTAGATTTGTTCCCCTGTAAGTTTATGAACACAGTAAAAGCATAGAATGGTTAATATATATATTTTCAAGGTATTTAATTTTATTTTTATTTTAAATATTAATCTTTATTTTCGTATTTCAAGTACACGCACAAAAAAAGTATGGTTGTGGTGACAATATTCGAAGAGGATAATACTATTGTTGGGTATACGGCTGTGTTACAACCATACTATGATCCTCAAAACATTAGTATGATTCACACATAACCATACTATGATCCCCACAACCATAGTATGATTCACACTCAACCATGATCTCCACAACCATAGTATGATTGTCACAACCATAGTATATTTCATATAGAACCATAGTATGATCCTCACAACCATAGTATATTTCATATAGAACCATAGTATGATCCTCACAACCATAGTATGATTCACACGCAACCATGTTATGATCCCTAAAATTATACTATGATCCTTAATATAATTTATTAGAATTTGTTTAAGTTGTCGACAATAGATTTGATCCCCAAAAATATTTGACAGAATTGCGTTAAGTTGTCAACAATAGATTTGAATTATGAAAATTATTCAGAAATATATTAAATTCAAAATAATAGGAGTGATTTATTTCACAATAGAAAAAACATGTTTAAATAAACGTAAGCATTTTTATTAAAAATATTTCGGTTAAACAAAACCAATTTTAATTTCGATAAAAAAGAACTATTATTGAATTAGATTTATACCAATAACATTTGTTCTTAAAGGCATATTTAAATGAAAAAAAATACAATCATACAGTATGATTGCCATAATCATATTATTGTTAACATATAACGCAAAATACAATAATTTTGTCGCACCAACCATATTTATATTATTGCTTTAACCATATTTTCCTTTTGAAATTTGGCAATAATACTGTTGTTACATATATCAACAATATTAATATTGCAGCAATTATACTATTGTCAAAAATAAATTCAGTTAACAATGCCATGGTTGCGACGAACATACTTTTATTGCGGATAACATATAATTATTGCCGTGACCATGCAGTAACCTTGTTTTTTCTCTGCGTGTTATACTACAAATATTTTCGAATGAGATTTTATCAACATCGATATTACTACAATTAACAGTAAGGGTCTGAGCTATTAACATTGAAGGATTTTTTAAATTAAGTTATCAAAGGAAAATCTAGGATGAAAAACCTTTATATAAATTTCAAGTTTGATAGAAAATATGTATACAGTGAAAGCTCTCCATGCGGACAGCTCTTATAGCAGGACAAATCTCTTAAGCGGACAAATATCTTCGTCGCCTTGTTTCAGGAAGAAATCATGCTCCCTTAAGCGTACGCTCCCTTGGACGGACGCGGACACATTTTTGGTACAAAACATCTCCCAAGAGCGGATAACTCTCCCTTCAATTTCACCATTTATCTATTTTTAAATCATTGGACGGCGAACGCATGCAACCATAATTTAGGGTTTGTGTGGGTGAGTTGCTCTCTTTGCTCTCCCAAATTGGTATACAGTTTTCTCATAGCTATGTACATATGTATGTACATACTGCTACTGCGAACGCTACTTAAGAGATGTTTTTTTTTTCTGTCCAATTTCATAAACATTTGTTAAAAAGTGATCGTCACTTGTGTGTAACTCTTACAGCCTGAGCCACGATGTCGAACGACATCGTTCGTTCGCTTTCTATGCGACAAACAGCTGATTTGGTAGCCAGTAACTGTCGCCAGAACGACAAGTCGAAAGAAAGTGAGTGCAAGTGAAATGACGTAAGGATTTCAGTGCAAAATCGGTAGCCACTAATTATTTTCGTTCGCTCACAAACGTCACTTGTGTATTTATTGTCGTGTAGAGCAGAATTGCAGAAAAAAAAATAAATTATTAAATACAAATTGAACAAAATGGAAAATAAATGGTAAGTAAACGATTAATTATATTTTAAAATAATTTTTGTATTTACATATGCACGTGTATCTATTTTAGCATAAAAAAGTCAACGCTTTCCCAGCTGCAAGCGTTGGTGGAATATATGGAGGAGAATCCACAGTTTGCCAGAGGAACGCCTGTCTTCGGAGGGTCAAAAATTTCCACAGAGGAACAGTGGCAAAAACTGGTCCTCAAACTTAATTCTATGGGACCCCCTATGCGTTCGGTTGTTGAGTGGAAAAGGTGAGTGTTTTGCTTCTTTTTCTCTTTTCATGTATTTATGGGAGAACAATTTATTTACAGACATGGGCCGACTTGAAGTCCCGCACCAAAAAAAAAAATTGCGGAAAATGAAAACAGTATGTTGCAAACTGGTGGTGGTCTGTATCGCCAACAGTCCTTATCGGCGCTGGAAGAGGCAATTGACCGCACGTTGTTTCTGTCCAAAAGTGCTGCACCTGTCGGCTCTCCATTTGGTTTGGAGAAAACCCTCACAGAAACAACCAGGTCAATTGAATCCTGTTTTCAGAGCCTTATAAGCTCGCCACCCAGAGGTGAAAAGGCTGTAGCGGTTGTCACACCCACCAGACAATATGATGTGCAACATCCCCCCGCTGCAGATGTGATCAGCCACCCCCAACAACAACACAGCCAGCAGCCACACACAGCTCAACAGCCACATACACAAAGCGATAATGACGCAGATGTACAACAGCAGCGCAGCCACCCCCAACAACAACACAGACAGCAGCCACACACAGCTCAACAGCCACATACACAACGCGACAATCAGGCAAATGGACAACAACAGCGCAGCCAACTCAATGCCATCAGAATGGCATTGCGAATTGATAGAATGGAAATAAAAAATTTCCAAGAAAAAGAAAAAAAATTTGCGCGTGATATTGCAAAGATGTAAAATGTTTGTATTTTTGGTGGTTAACCATCAATTCATTCTTACGCTTTTCTTAAGGATTAACATTGAAAAACGCAATCTGCAGATATTATCAAAAATAAAGAACACAGCTGAATGGAAGTCTGTAATTAATATTAACGAAAAAAGATCGATAAGTTGTGTTATGACTGGTTCGCTGTAGCAAGAAGCAAAAACGCTCTATTGGGCGGACATCTCCCATAGGCGGACAAAATCGCTGCGACCGCCAGTGTTCGCTTAATAGCGGTAATATATTTGTTGCTTTGTTGCCACCGTTCAAGCCAATCCTGCTTTGGAACAAAGTTGACGTTTAGTTTTTTGGTGAACAGCAAGGGCCCTGTTAACGTGGCTTGTTTTGACCTCATTTCTCTGAACCATACCTACAGTGCATTTTCAACATCTTTACTGGCATCAACTCTTATTCGCTTTTTAAAGATATTTTTGTTTTGTTTTTTGTAATTCTTCTGATAGTTGATGGACTGCAATTGAGTTGATTACAAAGCTCAATTCTGGGAACCCCACATTTCAGTTTTTCTAAAATGTCAATTTTGTTCTGAAAGGTGATAGAGGTATGTTTGCTTCCCAATCTCTGAAATAGACAACCTCTTACGCATGTTTCTAGCTAATTATCGTATTGAGTTTTTGATTTTGTACATTTGGTGCACCTGACTGTGACCTCGTTAAAATCCAAATTGCTCATATGATAAACACTTTTCTCTTGCGTTGTCACATACTCGTATCCTTGAATGTAAAATTTTTTCCAAAAAGTTTCGACAGATTACTGATAAAACTGAACGGCCTATAACTGCATGGATCGCTTTTAGGCTTAAAAGGTTTACGTATTGCTATAACCTTTGCTGTTTTAATACATCAAGGAAGTAATTAAACTTAAGACAGCTATTAAAAAGTATAACGAGCAATTTCAGAGCTGCAGCAAATTTGATGCGCCATCGAATCCAGGTGATTTAGAACCTTACAAAGAATAGAAATTTATGTAAACCATAAAATAATCATAAATTAAAGCCGGAACAAGGCTGAAAATAAGTTTATAGGAGACCCCCTAAAAATTATACAGGTTACACACGCCGTGGACGTGTCATCGAAAAACAAGCCAGTAAAATCATCTGGCCCATACGATACTCAAATTTCCGCAAGATAAATATTAAGAAAGTTATTGATTCAAAAAAATTAGTTCTTCTATTTTTACACTTGCATGGATCAGTGTAATTGTGCAAAACATGGGTAATCTCAAAACGAAAATGTTTTTTTTTGTCAACAACGGTCCTTTTTTAGGCTTCAAGGGTCTTTGGTTAATCAAAAATATGTATAAATGCATCTTTGGATACGAAGTTGAATTTGTTAGCTACACGCCGATTTTGCTCATTTAGAGGCTCAAACTGTAAGCCCTAAAATTGTTAGACTCTCTAGCCTTGTCTGGATGTACGTCGGTCCATCTGTGCGACTGTTGAATGCAAGACAGCGGTCAAACGAAATGTGAAAGGATTCTTAAATTGATTATGTGAGCTGTTTTGTATTGTTATTAAGCGAAATCTTCGGCCTAGAGAGAGAGACTAAAGCCTTTCAATACCAAAAATATTTTTTCAACATGAAGATTTGATGTACAAACCAAGAAATTCTTGTAGAAAATTGTGTTACTGATATTGACTTGTTGGACTTACTTAAATTGAGGAACCTGTTCTTTCAAACCCAAAATAAACTCCTCGTCCATAAATCACAAAGAACCAATAATCATGTATGGTAACGACAATATTAGACCTAAGTTGGCCGTTTATAATGGGAAGATTTTTTCAAATCAAATACGATTTAATGCAAATATTTGATGGCCGTAAACTTTTATAAATTCTTTTTTCGTCTTCACATTTATTTTTGCGTTGAAACAACAAAGGTCTCGAACCAGAATTAAAACTGTTCAAGTCATAACTTTTATAAATTCGTTAAAAATCAAAGATAATTTTTTTGCACAGGCTATACAGAATTCGTAGAAAGAAAAGGCTGTGTACGACGACGTATATACTTAGTAGGGGCATAAATACTGTTACACATGTTTTATGCTGTATAATAAATGTTTTTGTACCAAATATTTTTTAATATATATATTGATGTACATATATTGTATCCAAAAAGAATCTACTTATTCGAAATGTCCGCCTTTTCCCTTGCACATGCCTTAAGTCGTACTGTCCAATCGTCCATAGCTGCTCGAACCTCGTCCATCGTCTCAAGAGATCCAATGTTGGGGTATCTTTTGTAACAAACCTCTAAAACCGTCCACAATTTGTAATCCAATGGGTTCAAATCTGGACTGCCTGAGGGCCATTCTTCAGATTCGTTTAGAAATTAACGCTGGCAAATTGTTTCGAAGCCAGGCCTGGGACGTTTTAGCCTTATGGGCCAGCAGAATCCTGCTGGAAAGTCCGTGGCCAGTTTTGGAACAGGGAATTGTTAAGAGGCTTCACAACAGCAAAAGTAGTTTGCCACCTCCTGGTCCGCACTTTGTTAGGGAATGCAACAATGTTTCTCCACTTGAAAAATAATGCAGAAATACTCGTAGCAGTTGGAAATAAACAAAAAGAATGAAAGGTAAAACCATTGTACAATAAAGAGGGTAGAGTTATGCTAACAGCTGATTTTTAAATTTTCAAATTTTAAATTTGACATTGAAAGTTTTTAAAGCTTGTAAAGCTAAATTTCTATATCAAACATTCACAATAATCATCAAACTTTTAAAACCGTCCACAATTTGTAATCCAATGGGTTCAAATCTGGACTGCCTGGGGGCCATTCTTTAGATTCGTTTAGAAATGAACGCTGGCAAATTGTTTCGAAGCCAGGTCTAAGACGTTTTAGCCTTATGGGCCAGCAGAATCCTGCTGGAAAGTCCATGGCCAGTTTTGGAACAGGGAATTGTTAAGAGGCTTCACAACAGCAAAAGTAGTTTGCCACCTCCTATCCGCACTTTGTTAAGGAATGCAACAATGTTTCTCTACTTGAAAAATAATGCAGAAATACTCATAGCAATTACAAATAAACATAAAAAGAATGAAAGGTAAAACCATTGTACAATAAAGAGGGTAGAGTTAGGCTAACAGCTAATTTTCAAATTTGAAATTTGACATTGGAAGTTCTTAAAGCTTGTAAAGCTAAATTTCTACATCAAACATTCACAATAATCATCAAACTTTTACATAAATATATTTTTGGCATTCTCTTTCAAGTGACTGACAATTAAGCAAACTATTTTGTTGTTGTTAGGCTAGTGACTATGCCTTGTTTATTGTACCATGGGTAAAAGTCAAGTTTATGTTGTATAAGGTACCAGCACCCCATCTCATTTAGCCATCTTATGCCTTTAATAATAAGGATTGTATACTGTAGGTTGATCTTAGCGGCCTTAATCAATTTCTCATGGGTTCTTTCCCCAAGTCACTTTTCTCTGTGACGCCGTGGACTTGGTCCGTGTCGAAGAACAAGCTCCACCGTTTCTAGCTCATCTTCGTCCTCGTACATCCTACTAGGTCTGGAGATCTGGCCCTCATTGAACTGTGTTACTTTATGAGCCCAAAAACAAGCCTAAGAATCCACCTGTCAAGTCCCATCACACTCGTGTCATGTACAATTGCAATATCTACCCTTGTTTAGATGTAGTGCGCCCTTCGATATAGTGCGCCCAATGCTAGCTTTCCAGTTCTGTGTTATGCGATTAAGAAGTCCATCACTTTGTGTTCAGAAAAAATATCCCAGTCTAGCTAATTCATCGGCTACCTCATTGCCTTCGAAGTAGCAGTAGAGGCCAACAAAATATATCTGAAATCGTTTTGCTGTCTTTAAAGCAGCCTGTCTATCGACATAAAAGGTAATTCTTGCCCCTGTTGGTGCTGATCTATATGATATTGCATCCGCAGCTCTCAAAATTGCTAGAAAGCCAGCTTGAAAAATGCCGCACTCATCTGGTTCAGTCTTAAATATCTCCTAGTGTCAGCTTTTTAATGTAAAGACTGTTTTCATTTTAGATACATTCCTGAAAATCGCTTATCCTTCGTACAGGTTATCCGTATTTGTCCACAAGTCCCTATCCGGGATCTCCAAGGCGGGCAAGTTGAGAAATTCCAGTCGTATCCTTTTCACTAATCTAATAATCTGACTAGTTTTACTTTTCCCCAGCTGCAATATTTTCAGGCAAACGAGCTGTAGGAAGACATTCGGGTGTTGTCACGTCTTGCACAAGTTTCCAAAGCCTGTAGTACTAATCGCCTAAAAAATAATAAAAAAAGGAAATACAGGGTGGGCCAAATACAAGTTTCATTTTAAAAGTGCAATAAAATTCACAAAACCATTTTTTTCCCAAGTACTATGGCTTTTTTTAGTGAGAACAAACATTCCCATTAATTGTGCAATACATCTTCGTTCAGGTGGCAGCCTCGGCTGGCTTCGCAGCAGCGACGACTGTCACTCCAGTTTTCCAAGACCTTTTTTATGATTTTGGGCTGTAGCTCACGGATTACTTGAATAATATTGGCCTTAAGTACTTGAAACGTTTCTGGATTGGTGACATCAACATTGGTCCTTCACGGCTCCCCACAAATGAAGTCCATTGGGGTCAGATCGCAGCCCCGAGGCGGCCAATTTTTATCGCCAAGGCGGCTGACAACACAATTTGGGAATTTGCTGCGCTAAAGATTGATTGTGGCACGGGCTGTACGACATGGCGCGCCTTCCTGACTGAGCCAGTGGTTGTCCAAATCCATGTTTTAAATTTTAGTAAAAAATTTGGAAAAAAAAATGGTCCAACGATGCCATCACTCCACTATTCGCACCAAACGTGCGGGTTTTCCGAACCCTAGATGGGGCAATTTTGTTTGTTAGCTAAGCCGCCGAGATGAAAATGCGCCTCGTCAGAAAAGATTATTTTTCGCCAAAAAACGTTCGGAATTAAGTTTTTAATATTTCCCAACGTTTTTCAAGTGTAAAGCGACCCATTTCATTTATGGATATATGTCCCCTTTTACACAAGGCAACTTTACTTGCGTCAATTTTTACGATTCCCTTTTGAACTTGCCTCTTGTGTCTACACAAGGCAATTCGGCTCAGGCAATTTTTGTTTCCATTCGTTCTGATTTTTGTGTGAAAAACACTTAATAATCTGCAGCCAACTTCACACTACGAAATACACAAAAGGAATTGACTGTACGGGCAAGTTTTTTCCCTTTCCATTCTCCTTGCCTCTTTCTCCTACAAACTGAGAGTTGCGGCAAGTAAAGTTACTTCATGTAAACGGGGACTATGATACTGACTTTCTGTCGAGGTTTCGAGAGGGAAACAGTCTGTCATTAAGAAGGTTCTTGCTTTGGACCACCCGTTATTAGTCGTGTTTTATTTCAAGAACAAAATTAATCAGCTTTAAACCCCGCTGAGGCTATAGCTTAAAACTTTTTTTACTTAAAATGTGTTGAATATATAAATCAAATATAGTTTGTTTTGAATAAAAATAATGAGACGAATCTCATAAGTCCAATCTATGACATCCTTTCGACCGTCTTTGTGCCTGTTGAAAGCTCGGCAATGGTCAAATAAAATAAATGAGCGAAATACGAGTATGCCTTAGGAAAAGTATTTCCCTTTAAATCCTAAAGGGTGGTTAAATTTTAAGGGCCGATGTTGATTTTTAAAAAAACACAAATTATTTAGGAAATTACTGTCATTTCTTTTTATTATGATAATATTGGTATGGTTCAATCATGTATAGAACAAAATATCGGCCAAATGGCCGCCGCGACCTCCGCGACACGCCTCCATTTGATGGTCCAAATTTTCGATGACGCTGAGGCATAATTGAGGTTCTATGCCGTTAATATTGCCGAATTTTCTCATCCTTTAGCTCTTGAATTGTTGCTGGCTTATCGACGTACACCTTTTCTTTCCAATAACCCCAAAGAAAGAAGTCCAACGGTGTCAAATCACATGATCTTGACGGCCAATACACATCGCCACGACGTGAGACAACATGGCCATTGAATTTGTCGCGAGCCATTGTTTCGTTAGCTGTGCGGCAAGTGACACCGTCCTGTTGAAATCGCATTTCGTCCACATCCATATCTTCCAATTCTGGCCATAAAAAGTTCGTTATCATTCCACGATAGCGAACACCATTCACAGTAACTGCATGGCCGGCCTCATTTTGGAAAAAATACGGGCCGATGATGCCGCCAGCCCATAAACAGTCACTCTTTGTGGGTGCATTGTTTTTCGACAATCACGCTTGGATTATTATTCGCCAAATGCGGGAAGTCTGCTTATTGACGAATCCACTGAGGTGAAAATGTGCCTCATCACTGAAGATGATTTTCTTTGAAAATTGATCATTCACTGTTGCCCGAAGCCTAAATAACTTAACGCGTTGCTCGCTTGTGTATCTTTCCATGGTTCAAATTGAGTTAGTCTGAAATTGAGAAATATTAAATGAAATGCAGAAAAAAACTTGACGTTTAGGTGTGGTTCACATTCAACATCGGCCCTTAAAATTTAACCACCCTTTAGTATTAACCTAAAAAAACCTAAAAAAAATGTCGCTTTCCATAACATATAACGCGTGATTCATTTCGAGGTTCCCTACTTTTTTAAAGAAAAACAGAAAAAACTTCAAATTGAATGGGAGTGTTTATCATTTGAAAGAACATTCGTTTGCATTTATTTTTTGAAGATTATGTCTATCAAATGTTGGCCGCGGCTACGTCTCAGATGGTCCATCCGTTGAGTCCAATTTTCGATGACTCGTTCGGCATTTCGACAGGTAACTAGTAAATGAGGAGCGGGTTTGTCCGCATAAACTTTAGACTTTACATATCCCCACAGGAAAAAGACTAACCGTGTGATATCACACGATCTTGGTGGCCATTCGACCGACCCAAAACCGTGATATTATCTGCTCACCGAAGTGTTCTCTCAATAAATCCATTGATTGATGCGATGTGTGGGAAGTGGCGCCGTCTTGCTGAAACCAAATGTCGCCGAGATCACGAGGCAATTTAAGGCATCAAATAGTCGGTTATCATGGCACGATAGCGGTTGCCGTTGACGGTTACGTTCTCACCGGCATCATTTTTGAAGAAATATGGACCGATGATTCCACCGGCCTACAAACCACACCAAACCGTTGTTTTTCCTAGATGAAGTGGCAGCTCTTGAATCTCTTCTGGTTGCTCTTCGTCCCAAATGCGGCAATTTTGCTTGTTTACATACCCATTGAGCAAGAAATGGGCCTCATCGCTGAAAAAAAATTGGCTCGAAATAGTCGGATATTCTTGGAACTTTTCAAGAGCCCATAGAGCGAAGCGATGTCGCTTAAGAACGTCGGGCGGCTTCAGTTCTTACACAAGCTGTATTTTGTAAGCTTTCAATTTAAGATCACGACGTAAAATCCGCCAAGTCGTTTCATACGTCAGTCCGAGTTGCTGTGAACGGCGCCGAATCGACTCTCCACGGTCTTTGTGTACATTCTCGACTACAGTCGCTACATTTTCTGCACTGCGTGCTGGATGTGGTCTATTCGTTCGAATATTATCCAATAATGAATGCTGGGTCTCAAGATGGTGTTGCGAATAGTACGCTCAGTATGCCAATTATGTTGACCATAAGTTGAACGAAGTGCACAAACAAACTCCTCACAGAACGTGAATTTTCGTAATAAAGTTGAACGATTTGTAAACGTTGTTCAGGCGTAAGTCTTTCCATGATGAAATGCCAAACAATACTAAACAAAAATAACATAACAGCATGACACGACTCACACGTGATCTGAACAAAAAAAGGGTATTGAAAAAAGTATCTCTACTTGGATCACCCATTACACGTAGCAAAGCAAACGAAATTTCCGATGTGTAAATTCTGTTCAGAAATTTTCGTTTGGTGGCACTCAGCTGATCTGCTAAACAACAAATGTTCCCCTACCATAAGATCTGCAGTATACATAGATTAATTTAATTGAAAAACATTTGTTTTATTAATATTCTTTAGAAGTTCTTGCTCTGAAATTACAATTTAAAAAAAAAACACTTGTTTCAAGTTTCAAATTTTTCCAAACCGCAGGTTAAAAAGTGACAAATCTGAATTAATTACTTTTGCGGTTTTAAAACGATCAAAACGAAAATGTTTTTAGAACAAAATATAAAATAATTTTCTCAACACCTTTTAAGATGTGGACGGGCGGGCGGGACGGGTGTCGGTGATGATCGATTGCGTTCATAATGCCAAGAGAATATTAATTATATCCGTTTCCCGTTGATTCTGAATGAATGAATGAGAAACCGAAAGTTTAATGCCCTTTTGGTATTCTAAACTAAAAAGTCGAAGAGGTTTACAAAATTACGATAATTTATTTCTTGTCAATGTTGAAAATGTATTAGCCAATTTGTTTGTGGTAACACATATGGTAGTTTTGGTAATTGTTTTGTTTTTATTTATTTTTTGTTTTTTGAAATTTAATACCAATAATGTTGTGGAAACCAATAAAGTCGGACGGTCAGTTAAGAATTGTGTTTTGCATATTAAATTCGTTTTTGTGGAGGCATGCGTTGATTTTGAAAACCGTTTTCAATACGCATATCATTGTGCGTCTTTTTTCTCCTCTCGAATTTCGAATTCGTTTATTGCATTTTGCTTTATGCTTATTTTTCTAAGGTCCCTGGCCCGTTTATTTTTTTCGATCGTGCTGAAAACCCCAAACATTAAATATTGGTGCGAGGGTTTTTTAAAAAAAAAAACGTTTACATTGTTTTTGTCTGTTCGTCCGCTTATTGGTATTTTTATTTTGTGTGATTACATTAATGGTCAGCACTTTTAGTTCAATATATTTTTGCCGTTATTGTCCAAGGTCATTTGAGGGTCATTTTGTTTTATCTATTCGTGGGCTGTTGGGCCGCCGCCGCCGCCTCCCCCTCGACTCATGCCGTCTGTCGTTCGTTGTTTGAATAGTTAATTAGTGTAATCACTAAAGTTTAAAATTTACATAGTATTTGTTGGCGACAAGATAGCCTCTTTGTTTCCATCGTGACTCTTTTTTTCTATATTGATTGAACTGTTAAAATTGTCAATTGTTTCGAAATGAGACCCTGAACTTTTGTGTGGTACAATGCTTGTAATTGTTATTTTTATTATAGAATTATTCTTAGGTTTGGCAGAGAACAATAACCTGAGCTAGTTGTTAAAGCAGCTTTCAAACCGATGCGAGAAAAATTAACTGCCGCGTTTCCACCCGTCACAAAAAAACCGCGTTTGGCCGTGCAACGAAATTGGGAATTTTTTTATTTGATTTGCATTTCTTATTTCAAAATTTTTTGCAAATTGTATATTTCTAACACTAGATGGTGGCACGTGCCATTTAACATAAGTACAGGGTGGCACAAAACTACCGTTGTGGTTTGAATATTTAGTAATTTTTTTTATTTATTGGTTAATTAATATTATTATTTTTTGTTATATAGTAAATTAAACCCTTACTGCCTGCCCATAGATCGGCTCGTACGATTTTTATAAAGGAAATTTTTGTCCAAAAGACCATAAAAGTTGAAAAAAAATCAATTTTTACCTGAGATATATGACATGGGTTTGAATACCTGTTTGAATTGCAAGGTGAATTTGCATCCCGCTACTTGCTTCCTGGATTATAACAACGGTGTTGCACCAGATCAGAAGAAAATTGCTAATTTCTTTTAAGTACCATGTTTTCTTAATAAACTTACCCATTTGAATTTGACTGGATCTGGAGGCCAGGTGTGGTGACCAATCGCTATTTTCTTAGACAACATAAGCTGTTCGGTAAAATTAAAAATTTTTAATTTGTACCATTTTTCCTTTTTTTGACAGAACTTTTCCGGAGCATTTTCCAAAAAACAAATCTTCGATTTTTGCCTGCAAAAAACAAAAGATAAAAAATAAAGAAAAAATCCTGCTAAATGCTTTAATTTAGCCCAATCTTTCTTCTTTTCTATAAAAAAAATACCGCGATATCACTCACCAGGCCCACGCTAAAATTATTTATGTATCAACACTTTCTTGGGTATAATTAGTAGGGACAAAAATACTGTTACACACGTTTTTTGCTGTAAAATAAAAAGTACTGAATGTTTTTGGACCAAATATTTTTTAATATATTTATTGATGTATATTATATCCAAAAACTTATTCGAAATGTCCGCCTTTTGCCTTTACACACGCATTAAGTCGCACTGTCCAATCGTCAATAGCTGCACGAACCTCGTCCATTGGAAAATTGGCCACAGCTCGAATCAAAGCAGTCTTAAGAGATCCAATGTTGGAGTACCTTTTGTGACAAACCTTGTCCTCTAAAACCGTCCACAATTTGTAATCCAATGGGTTAAAATCTGGACTGCCTGAGGGCTATTCTTCAGAGGAAATGAACGCTGGCAAATTGTTTCGAAGCCAGGCCTGGGACGTTTTAGCCTCATGGACCGGCGCAGAATCCATGGCTGCTTTTCGAACAGGGAATTGTTAAGAGGCTTCACAACAACTTCCAAAACGGTTTCTTGGTAAACTTTGGACGATGTTTTGACTCCTTGTTCGCAGAAATGCAGGTCAGTGACCCCATCGTAAGAGACACCCCACCAAACTATGACTGAAGCTGGGTGATGACCCATTTCCACCCTTGGGATCAGTTCAGATGCTTCTTTAGATGACCGCGCATACACTCTATCATTTTGCTTGTTAAATTTTTCCTGAACGGTAAAAAATTTTTCATCGGTGAACAAAATTTTTCTGTGCAAGTTATCAGCGTACTTCACCAAAAGACGTTTGCATTTTTCAATCCTATTTCTTTTTTTAAAGCTGCAGTCAATAAATGTCCGGTACGTCGTTTGAAAGCCCCAAGTCCCAAGTCTTTTTTAATGATTCGACTCATGGACTTTGGCGTGATATTCATCACACGGGCCATAATTTTCTGTTTTCGGAGCGGATTTCTGTGAATTCTTGATTTAACGGCTTTGATGACATGCTGTGTTCGAACAGAGCATGGGCGGCCCGACCGGTGGCGGTCTTTTACATCTGCAGTCTCCTCAAACAGTTTTATGCATCGGTAAACGAACATGCGGCTAATCCCTAGTGGCCGCAGCGTTTTGAAAATATCGAAATTCACACTTGAAAAGCGCTATTACAGCGATACGGTTCTCATTATCTGACCACTCCATGATGAAAGTTGAAACAATTTTAAAATCCCGTTACAGACTAACGCTATTGAGGTTAGCTTTCAAAACCCATATGACATTAACGGGGTATGTTCAGTTCTACTATTGAAATGGGTGTGTTCAATGTTGTAACAGTATTTATGTCCCTACTAAGTAGACAGCAGCGGCGTTGGTATAAGAAACTAGAGGTGATGGTTCGTCTTATGGTAGCGCAGATTGTTTTGTTTTCATTGATGGTATGGAGTAGGCTATGAAAAATAGCATCCATTATGCTATCCGTCCTATGACAAGCCTGTGAAAAATCATTGTATTCGAACCAATTTGAAAGTACTTCCTGATCACAACTTTCGAATCGTGTCCACTTCTTTGGATGATCTGTTTTTGCTGGAAAACAGTAGGTCCCGGTCATTGAGCAAGACAATTTATCGTGCACAGCTCACGGATTTCAGAGAAATTTCCGTTTGTTTCTTTTAGCAATGTTGAGGAAACTTAGTAAAATTTATACGGTAGCGTTAAAAGCAACGGCACAATTTAAGTCAACTTTGAAAAACTAAATTATTTTTGACAAGGCTTTTTCGATTGTTAATAAGCGTGTTGAAAACTATAAATAAAGTCCTATTATTATAAAAAAAAGAACATCTGCCCAGTGATTATTAGCACAGATATCGCACAGTGCCAAATTCTGCAATGTTTTTAAAAGATCTCCAACCTTTTCATATAAATATTAGTTTTTGTTGCTAGTTTCAGTTTAACATTCATCAAGCGGTGTGCTGTCTTCAGATATACATAATTGACATTAACATTATTAGATAAGGAACTTTCACTGCTTTTGAGAGGCCCAACATACTAATTAGGATAATTACATGAAACACATTTACTATTCACAATTTAGAATATCGTTAGTTCTGATAAGACCACAAATACAATAAGAACTACACTTCAAAAAAAAAACGCAATAGAAATTAGAACATCGGTTTTCAAGTGGCTGATAAATGAGCTATGCTGGAGATTTAAAACATCTTATTACTTTTTCCTCGCTTTTTGTTTGATAGAATTTTTAGCTCTGCATATACTTTTTGGTCACGAAGACTATAAGTTTAACTTCAGTTTTCTCTCACTGTACGTACACTTAAACACCTTAAAGAACGTTAGAATGATAACCACCCCGTTAACTTATAATTAGTTTTTTGAGGTTTTCATTTTTGTGATTAAATTTAAAAACCAAAATTAAAATTATATTCAAATATTTGTATACTCGTACATGTTTAAAAAAACAGAAAATGATTGAAGATAATTGATAAACTAATTATTTGCTTAAATAACCTTAGCTTAAACCAATTTAACTAAATTCAACTCGAAAAAATACCCTATCCCTCCCTGTGCTTAAAATTACTAATTATATAATTAAGTTTTTTTTCTTTAAATATAATTACAGAATTGTTTTTTGTTTAATATTGTATGTGTGTACTTACAAACTTTTATAAATTTATTGTAATTTATATTCAATTTTGCTAACGACTCGTTAACCTATTAAGAAAACACAAGTTTTCTGTTTAAGTTTTTGAATGAAAGCATTAACGTACGAACGTTAACTTCCCTTGGCGTACCGCTCGGTCCTATTCCTACAACTCTCTGTTATTGATTGCTTTGTTGTTGCTGTTCCCATCCGTTTAATAAAGTTTATGTAAAATTTGTAAAATGATCTTTTGTTTACTGATAAATGTTTGTTTGTAACAAACATTTATCAGTAAACAAAAGCGAAAAATGTTTAACAACGATTTCACCAAAAAAAAAAAACATCAAGATGATTTCCTTTTTTGTCAGTGTTTCAACGCCTACGTACAGATTAACCCATTTTAATAGTTGTAGACAATAGCCGTGTTTTATTTGACAAGCGAAAATATGTGGTTAATAACCCGCTAAACCGTAATCAAGCTTTTTTTCCTACTCTGAGTATTTTTCAAAAAATTGCAAAAACTTACAATCAATATATGACAGGACTTTTCTACGCCGACATTGTAATACGAGGGTTGCTATTTATATTTCGGGTTCGGCAATAAAAACACAATAATTTATAATTGGAAATGGTTTTATTGTTTTTCAAAATATTCTCCTTTAAGATCAATACACTTTTGCAGGCGCACAAACCAATTTTCGAAGCACTTTTTCCACTCCGATTGAGACACCTCCAAAACATGATTTACGAACTCTTTAACAGCTGCTTCGGGCGATGAAAAACGTTGAGCACGCATTTTTTTGTTGATGCTACGGAATAAGAAGATGCCATTGGGTGCCAAATCAGGGATGGCCCATCAACTTGAGTGGTCAAATAGCTCATCGTTTTTGCTAATGTGTGAGAGATCGCATTGTCACGATGCAAAATGATCCGTCTTCTCTAATTATCTTTCCTCATTTCTTCGAACACTGTGGGCAAACAGATGGTTGTATTAAAATTTTAATTTGTACAATTTTCCTATGTATGACATCACTTTTCCGGAGCATTTTTCGAAAAAAAAATCTTCGATTTTTGCCTGCAAAAAAACAAAAGATAAAAAAAAAATAAAAAAAAAAATCCTGCTAAATGCTTAAACTTAGCCCAAACTTTCCTCTTTTCTAACAAAAAAAAATACCGTGATATCGCTCACCTGGCCCACGCTAAAATTATTTATGTATCAACACTTTCTTGGGTATATACATAAGTAAATACCCATTAGGCTGGAATGGGTTAATAAGCCTCATGGTTGTATATCTCTCAGAATTGAACGTCCTACGTTCCACTAAAGGCACTGTGGCAAAATGGCTGTTTATACCGAAAAAACGCTATCACTTGCTTCGATGTACTTCTCCACGAACAACTTTTGTTGGATTTGGCTCTTCTTGAAAGAACCATACAGGCTTTTGCTGTTTTGTTTCTGGTTCATATGCATAGATGCATGATTCGTCACCTGTGACAATGTTATACACTGCCTTTGAGCTACCGCAGTTATACTTTTTCAACATCTCATCAATCCATATTAGTCTTTTTTTAGCATTGGCAAAAGTTTATGGCCTCCAACGAGAACAAATTTTTTTCACGGCCAAATGAACATGCAATATCTTATTGATGCTTGTCATACTAATGCCCAAGGATGCCTCAATCTCACGGTATGTCACATAGCGGCCTTGCTTAATCAGTTCACGCGCAGCATCGATGGTTTCTGGCAAAGTGACCGAAGTTGGTCGTCCTTTACGAAATTCATCCTGGAGCGAACGGCGTCCGAGACTGAACTCTTGGTACCAGCGATTAACAGTGGTTTTTGATGGTGCTACATCGCCAAAAGTCGAAACAAGTTGATTTAAACACTCTTGTCTCGCAAAACCCACGCCGAAAATCGTAAAAAATCATCGCACGAAAATGTTCACTGGATAATTCCATTTTTTGACTGAGATGAATTTTTCAACTCACTGTAAACAAAACAATTCGCACTCAAATGACAAATCGTTCTGAGTGAAGTTATGCTCAATAATGTCAAAGATTCTAATGGAAGTTTTAGTTTTCATCTGGGAACACTAGTGTTGTCACCCGAAATATAAATGCGATTAAATTGTGTTGGTAAGCGCGCCCACTGGCGTATTTCATAGCAAATATCTTCTCCGCTGTATTTTTTAACTTCCGGCTGTCTAAAAAATATAGAAAGAAGTGTCCAAAACATACAATCAATGGCTGGGCTTTTCTACTACTTGTTGTACAGGGTTTTCCATTAAGGACATAACAATTTTATATATTTATAAAACCGAATTTGCCTTTCAGTAAATCGATTGTAACGCGTGTTGTATAGCTAGTTGCACCGTCTTGTTGAAACCACATTTTAGCAATGTCACGATCATCCAATTCTGGCCAAAAATAACTTTCTAACATGGCACGGCAGCGCTCTCCCCCATAGACGGTAACATGACGATTGTTTTTTTCAACGAAAAACTACGGCCCGTTCCAACCTCCGGCATCAAAATCACACCACTCAGTAATTTCATGCAATTGTGTCTCTTGAAGCACATGTGGGTTTGTTGCTGTCCAATAACGCATATTTTGTTTATTGACAAAAACACTTAGCCAGAAATGAACTGAAGATGATTTTTTTGATGAAATTCTGGATTTTCGTGGAACTTTGCCAAAGCCCAATGGGAGAAGTTACGGCATTTCAAATGATCAAGTGGCTTTAGTTCTTGGGTCAGTTTGATGTTATTAGGATAAAGGCCAATATCTTTTCGCAAAATACGCCAGAATGAGGTTTAAGAGATGCGCAATTTCTGAGAACGACTATATTTTCGTCGCTTCGAGCAGTACGGCGTCACTCTGGCGCCGGAACATCCAAAACTCAAAAAAGTTGGATACAAATTTAATCACTATTGCATGCACAGCCTGTCGGGTGGGACGATTATCATGGACAAAAATTGGAGTAAACGCTCTTAAAGTTGCGACCACCGACTCAGAATTTCGGTAGTATTCTGATACTAGTATTGCTTTTAAGTGAACTTGACCATGATGAAAATGTTGACTTCGACTAACGTTTTGACACTGAAAGATCATTAAAAATGTTTAAGGGTGCATTGACATAAAGATACGAAATTGTTATGTTCCTATTGGAACATAACCTTTAGTGTTTTATTTTCTGCTTTTGACGAATTCGACGATAATTTCAATTCATTTAGATGTATACAAAGGGAAGCAATATTGCCATATTATTCTCAATTTTGTTCAAACCAGATAGTTATCTCAAAAGAACACGGCTACTGTCGGTATATAAGTATAAAAAAAGTTTTATGTTTTAATAGTCGAACACACTAGCCATAACCGATTTAACTCGATTATAATTCACAGCTGTTTTACTACGACGTTTCGTAATTTATTTTTGTTTTTTGTGTGCATCTGCAGCTGTTAAAGCAATTTATCTTGCAAATGCAATTGCAACTTTGTTTTATTCATTTAAAATAACAATTACATCAGTTTGAAAATAGGCATTTGTTGTCCGGACATATGTAGGTTCAATTTATCGCTATAAAACTATATACAATATATTTTTTTAATTATGATTAGCTATGCTAGACATGTCCGCCCATTAGTTTCAATTTTTTTGTGGTACATCTCAATCATTGCATAACTTGCTCCCTATTTTTCTGGTCTAAAAATGCATAGAGGTGCTCGTCTCTATTTTTTCTCTAATCATATCACATGTTCTAGGATCACACCACAAATTACTGTGAACAGTGAAATCAACAAAGTCGATCGATCAATTTAAACAATTATTTAATATAATAAGTATTTGATTACCATAATACGAGAATACCGTAATTTAGCGGATGACAAGCTTTCATGGAAAAGCAAACTTGAGCAGTAGCCAACGTCATTGACTAAAATTGTATATGATATTGGTTTTGACAAGGAAGGGGGCACGTACGTACGAGTACTTACCTTTATGTCACATCATTGATTTCCATGAAATTGGTTAATAATTTCGATCACGTACTCGCGCACGCACATTAATAGAATAATATGCATGCATCGATGGCATTGTTAGAATATTAGAATAATTTCCATGCGATCATGATCGAAACATATAAGTATGTTTCAAAAATAGTGCTAGTGTCAACAGTGTCGGAATTGGCGGAAGAAGAAAAATAGACATCGATAGAAGACCTTGAGAGACATTGCTGGTATCTTTCATTGAGTCTCACAAAATCTTGGAATATTTAAAGCGTGTCTTAAACTAGTAAAGGGTTACCAATTCGTTGGGTTTCAAATGTAGTTATATACAGGGTGATTCATACACGACTGCACAAATTTTACCAGCATATTCCTAGGCTCATTTCATCTACGACCATGCCGGAAAATGCAAGGATGCTAAATGGCAGCGGTTTGAAAATTTTCGGATTGGTGTTCGGAGGGTACTAGAAAACTGAACCAGTGTTTGGATTTTTTTTCCAAAGCTCCAAAGTTATGACTATTTCACTTAAGTGCAAATTTTTTTTTGTGTTAATTTACAAAAACAAATGAATGAATGCTGTTCATAACTTTGGAATGGTAGGACCTCTGGGCTTCGTTTAGATCGTGAACGTATTACCCTGTAAAGCTATGGTTTTGATGAAATTTTTTATTTCATTGTGTTGGTTTTTGTTTGGCTAGGAGTCCTTTATACGAGGGTTACTAAATATTATTATGGCCAAGGCAACACTAAGTGTTGCCTGGCGCCATCTGACATTTCCATTGGAAAGTTTGACATTTTTTAGCATAAACGTACTCTGAACGTTTTGACTACGACCATCATTTGTGTTGTTTACAGTGACTTGCAAAAATCAATTTGGCAAAAAAGTGGAATTAACTCGTGAACATTTTCGTGCGTTCATTTTTCACAACTTTCGACGTGGATTATCACGACAAGAGTGCATCGATGAACTCAAATGTTTGTATGGCGATGAAGCACCATCCTATAGCACTGTGAAAAACTGGTTTAATAAATTTAATCGTGGCCGACGACGCTCGCTTAAAGACGAAGGTCGTGAAGGTCGTCCAAAAACGGCCGTTGTGCCAGAGAACATTGATGTCGTGCGTGAACTATTATTGCATGATCGTCATGTGACATACCGTGAGATAGAGACATCCTTGGGCATTTCTTCCATTTGCATACATTCGATTTTGCGTGAACACCTGGCCGTAAAAAAGGTTTGTTCTCGTTGGATCCCGCACAATTTGACAATCGCTCAAAAAAAAAAGGCTCGTGTCGATTGGTGCAAAGAAATCTTGAAAAATATGATCGCGGTGCTTTAAAATACTTTTATAAAATCGTCACTGGTGACGAATCATGGATCCAAATCCAAAGAAAGTTGTTGGTGGATGAAGCACTTCGAAGCAAATGGTCGCCTGCTACTTCGGCAAAACTGGTCATGTGGCGACTGTTCCGCTTGAGCATCGTAGGACGGTCAATTCTGAGTGGTACACCATAATTCGTTTGTCTGAAGTCTTCGGAAAAATTAGAAAAACGAACAAGAGAAGACGAATCGTTGTGCACCTTGACAATGCGAGCTCTTACACAACGGCTCAAACCAGCGCCTTTTTGACCGCCCAAAACGTATAGCCCTGACTTGGCACCCAATGGCTTTTTTTATTCCCGCACATGAAGAAAAAATGCGAGGTCAACGATTTTTGTCGGCAGAAGATGCAGTTGAAACGTTCAAAAACCATGTTTTGGAGGTGTCTTAATCGGAGTGGAAAAAGTTCTTCGACAATTGGTTTGAGCGCATGCAAAAGTGTAAAAATCATGCTGGAGAATACTTTGAAAAACCATAAAACCATTTTCAATGATAAATATTTGCATTGTCATTATAAGGCCAGAAATATATAAATCAGCCCTCGTAGAAACATTTTTTTAATATTTAATATTTATTTGTTCCCAAAATTTCGACTATCTTCGTTAGTCATCTTAAGAGGATCTAACAAAAATACATAAATTTTTCTTACACAAATTATATCAAGATATATCAATGTTAATTACATTTAATATAAATAATTACAAGTCCGTTTGTTCTCTACAACAGCTATTGTCAACTAATGTTTATATCATCCGATTTTATTGACAATGTACAAATGAGAGCACTTGTCAGTGTCAGTTTTGTAATTTCATCTCTTTTCGCCTGGAACGTCAATAATGCCAAAGCATTTCTAGAGCATAACGCCTGAAGGGATTTTTCTCTTCTGCTTATACTAACACAACCACATTGTCAAAGTTGGGTTAATGTCCAGTCCAGTCGTAGTGAAGTGGGCTGCGAGGCTTGTCTTCTGATCAATTGGTCTATAAATTGCCGTTTCGTCCGATTTATGGGATGAAAGTCTAGTTTTGAATTTGTTTTCAATGGTTCCGATATAAAGGGTGTTTTTTATTGGGGTATAGAACTTTAAGTTGGCATCACTTTTTAACTGGCGGCCATTTTGTCAGCTGTCAAGTGATTAATATTTAGTTTGGTTTGCCATTTCATCATGAACAGGTTGACAAAAGAACAACGCTTGCAAATCGTGCAAATTTATTTCGAAAGGAATGGTTCAGTTCGCGAAGTTCACCGCAAGCTCCGTCCATTTTATGGTCGACATAATCGTCCATCAGAGCAATTAATTCGGTTAACCATGGATCGGTTAACATGGACCATTGGATTATTTTCTTTGGGGATATGTGAAGTCGCTCGTCTACGCCAACAAACCAGAAACACGTTAGGGGACTTGGAAGCCAACATTCGTGGCCTTATTGCCAACATACGGCCCCATATGCTCGAAAAAGTGGTTGAAAATTGGACCTGTAGAATTAGCTTTATTCGAGCCAGCCGCGGCGGCCACATGCCCGAAATCATATTTAAACATTAATGGCATAAAATTATCCTTCCAATAAAGCCAAATTGATGGACATTAAAACGATTTTCTTGTGTTTTATTTCAATTCGAAGTTCTATACCTCAATAAAAAACACCCCGTATAACGCGTGATCCATTTCGAGGTTCCCTACTTTTTTAAAGAAAAAAACAGAAAATTCAAATTGAATGGGGAATGTTTATTATCATTTGAAAGAACATTCTTTGGCATTTATTTTTTGAAGATTATGTCTATCAAATATTGGCCGCTGCTACGTCTCAGATAGTCCATCCGTTGAGTCCAATTGTCGATGACTCGTTCGAGCATTTCGACCGGTATGGCTTTAATGACAAGCGTAATGTTGGCTTCAAAAGCCTGAATCGTAGCTGGTTTGTCAGCATAGACTTTGGACTTTACGTAACCCTAAAGAAAATTGTCTAAAGGTGTAATATCACTCGATCTAGGCGGACAATTCACCGGTCCAAAACGTGAAATTAGGTGCTTTTCGAAATGACCTCTCAATATAAGTAGATCCATTGTTTGAGCAGCTATATGGCAAGTGGCACCGTCCTGTTGAAACCAAGCGTCGTCAGAACTACGGGCTTCAATTTTAGGTAGCATAAAGATCCATATCATGGCGCGATAGCGAGCACCATTCACGGTTACGTGCCGTCCATCATTTTTTAAAAAATATGCACCGATGTTTCCACCAGCCTATAAATCGCACCAAACCATGTTCTCTGGGTATAATGGCACCTCTTGAACCTCTACTTGTTGCTCTTCAGCCCAAATGCGGCAATTGACTTTGCCGTTGAGCCAGAAATGGGCCTCATTACTGAACAAAATTTTGGTCGAAAACAGCGGATTTTTCCGTTTCTCACCGAACGCTCATTTCCATAATACACTAGCCAACATTTTAAAGAAAGTCCTTTCAAGTTACCAATACAGATTCCACACTTGATTTGAATTTTTATACTTTTTTTTTGTTCTGAAAAAATACCTCTAGATGAATCACCCTATAGATGCAAGAGGTCTTGAGCCGGTTAATCCCTGTTCAATGTGTAAAAGCAACATACCGAAATAGAACAAACGAGCTTAACAATTTGTAAATATTAAAAAAAACAAATTTTACTACGTCCAAATTATATAGTCCCTCCCTTTGAGTTCATTATAGCCGACGTCGATTGTAGGATAATAGAGAATAAGGCTCTCAACTCATAAAACACTTTTAGGATTTTTGATAGCGATTTTTTTCGCTTGTTTAATAAAACACACCTACTGATTCCATAAATATTTACTTCTAAAATCTGCCTTTCTTTGACCTTAGGCGAAATGATTTCGTGCTCTGCGCTGAAGTATAAACGTTGTTATACTGAATTGTCTTTCCGTTTTATTCCACCATATATCAGAACAAGTGCAAGGAACTTTGACAACAACAACCCAAATGAATAACGCACCATTATTTTGTATAACCGGTTGAGGTCGTTGTCATCGTAAAACGGCACCGGCATTTGATTTTAAACATAGCCGGCTGTATTGTGATTTAGGCAGTGCAATTCGAACTTGACACAATTTCCAATTTCCCCTTAATGGGAGAACCATTCATTGCCTTTTGCCGCTTCCACAACGTATTTGAACTCAACAAATCCACATAAACACGATTGACATATTAATGAGTATAGAGGGAAGTGGGCCTCATTTGTGGGTAGTTGTACGAGTATTGAAAAGCTCCAATGACTCCACACAATACAAATCGCTGTCCAAATGATGTTAATTAATACAAATTAAAATTTGCATTTTTCCCGCTCTCTATACTAAAAATAAACTGTGAGAAAATCCAGAAGCCCATCGTCACAACAAAAGACCCACAGGCAGAAAGTGTCACAAAATTCATGATTATCATCAATTGGGGTGGAGACTTGTAAATTGATCTTGCAAATCTCGAGATTAACAGCGGCGTGTGTGTGGGCTTATATTGCAAATATGTACATAGCAATCCACCAAAAAAAAAACTACGTAATACGAGAATTTGATTTTGTTTGGGAATTAGCATAACGTATTGCGTTTTCTTTTGAATGAAGAGAAATGAGTCCGGATTTTTTGATGTTATAAATCAGTCGAAACTAGATAACATTTAAGTTTGTGTTAAAAGTTTATTAGATTAAACCAGTAAGGAAAGTCATAAGTCGGGCAAGATCGACTACATGATACCCTACATAGTTTTAAAATATGTTTTTTCCACGCCGCCAAAAATTTTTTAAATGTTCTGACACGGATTTGAATCTGGGTTCACTGGCATGATAGTCGTGCACACTACCATCACTTCACGATAGCTGATAGTAATAAAATAAGTAAATAAACCTAGGATCCTCAAATTATGCACGAAAATGGCTTATAGTCTATAAGTTTCCATTAAAGGGAATAAAAAAAAGTACACGTTTTTATTTTTGGCCTACAAATTACTTAGTAGGGACATAAATACTGTTACTATATTGAACACACCAATTTCATTAGTAGACCTGCACATACCCCGTTAATGTCATATGGGTTTTGAAATTATTTCAACTTTCATCATGGAGTGGTCAGATAATGAGAACCGTATCGCTATAATAGCGCTTTTCAAGTGTAAAATGAAAAAAACGATATTTTCAAAACGCTCCGGCCACTGTTTAAGGAGACTGGAGATGTAAAAGACCGCCACCGGTCGGGCCGCCCACTCTCTGTTCGAACACCGCATGTCATCAAAGCCGTTAAATCAAGAATTCACAGAAATCCTCTCCGAAAACAGAAAATCATGGCCCGTGAGCTAAATATCACGCCAAAGTCCATGAGTCGAATCATTACAAAAAAAGACTTGGGTCTTTCAATCGACGTACCGGACAGCGATATTTTCAAAACGCTCCGGCCACTAGCGATTAGCCGCATGTTCGTCTACCGATGCATAAAACTGTTTAAGGAGACTGAAGATATAAAGGCCGCCCGACCGGTCGGGCCGCCAACGCTCTGTTCGAACACCGCATGTCATCAAAGCCGTTAAATCAAGAATTCACAGAAATCCTCTCCGAAAACAGAAAATCATGCCCCGTGAGAGGAATATCACGCCAAAGTCCATGAGTCGAATCATTAAAAAAATACTTGGGACTTTCAAACGACGTACCGGACATTTATTGACTGCAGCTTTAAAAAAAAATAGGATTGAAAAATGGTCTTTTTTTGGTCTTTTGGTGTAGCACGCTGATAACTTGCACAGAAAAATTTTGTTTACCGTTCAAGAAAAATTTAACAAGCAAAATGATAGAGTGTATGCGCGGTCATCTAAGGAAGCATCTGAACTGATCCCAAGGGTGGAAAAGGGTCATCACCCAGCTACAGTCATGGTTTGGTGGGGTGTCTCTTACGATGGGGTCACTGACCTGCATTTCTGCGAACAAGGAGCTAAAACACCCTCCAAAGTTTACCAAGAAACCGTTTTGGAAGCTGTTGTGAAGCCTCTTTAACAATTCACTGTTCCAAAACCAGCCATGGACTTTCCAGCAGGATTTTGCGCCGGCCTATAAGGCTAAAACGTCCGAGGCCTGGCAATTTGCCAGCGTTCATTTCCTCTGAAGAGTGGCCCTCAGGCAGTCCAGATTTGAACTCATTGGATTACAAATTGTGGACGGTTTTAGAGGACAAGGTTTGCCACAAAAGATACCCCAACATTGGATCTCTTAAGACTGCTTTGGTTCGAGCTGTGGCCAATTTTCCAATGGACGAGGTTCGTGCAGATATTGACGATTGGCCAGAGCGACTTAAGGCGTGTGTAAAGGCAAAAGGCGGACATTTCGAATAGTTAGATTCTTTTTGGATACAATATATGTACATCAATTAATATATTAAAAAATGTTTAGCTCGTTTGTTTTATTTCGGTCTGTTGCTTTTACACATTGAATAGGGATTAACCGGCTCAAGACCTCTTGCTTCTATATTTAAATAGATGATAAGTTTTTAACAAAATGGCAAAGTGACATTGATTTTCGTGGCTGCGCACTGCTTTTATCATGATTTCGGGTCCGGGACAACTCTCTTCAAAAAGCTTTGCTGCAATTGTTGAAAGTAAAACCGAACTCTATAAGGTCAGGCTCTCCCCAAACGAATGAGAACTACTGTTGTAAACCTTACTTTTCAAGTTTTCTTCACACAATTGCCCACGAAAATACAACTCACTCTTGCCACCTCTAAAGAGACTCCACATCGAGAGCCATCAATAAGAAAACTTGAAAAGTTAGGTTTACATGATGTCGGTGGCTGTGGTGACCAGTGTGACCAGTCCCATGTGGTATGGAACAAAAACTGGGAGTAGCCTTTTGGTTACGAGGTCTGACCGGAGACTTAAATCTGGTACCACGGGTAGTCAGGAGCCCCCAGAACTGTTGTTCTGGCCTGACTAGAAGGTGCGTGTACCTTGACTAAACGAATGAGGCAGAAGTTCTTCTTTTTGGGGCTACTTTCACAAACAATTATCAGAATTGAGTCCCGAAATTATGTGTTGTACTGTGCTGTGATTGAACCTTCCTTTATTAGAATCCAACTATCGCTGGCTCACCGATTAGTTTTATAAAAATTCAAATACGTAATCTGGTTTCCGGGTGTCGCTTCATCTATTACAAATCCTATTAGAACGCGAAATCTGCAATCCGTGCGATATGTTCTTATTTGTGTGCCTCCGCTAGTTAAACCCGGTAGTTAAAGATAAGTCTATCTTGACAAATTAGCATCATTTTATTTGAAATGCAAATTTGCTCGCAACTTGGAATTTGCTAATACGAGCATGCATGTAATTCAGTTGATAAACGACATACTAAATAAATTTATTTATCTTTTCAGTTTTTCTTCTCCACACATATCACATCGCATTAATTTCTGTTTTGCACGGAGGGGCAGCATTGCAAACAGCAGCAGCAGCAAGCCTTACAAAAAATATGCCTATAAAAAATCTACTGAATCGTTTTCAACCGGCACCGCTGTATATCGTTTTGATTCTGTCGATATGCTACTTCAGTGTCCAGTTGATTTTAAGCCATTTGACGCACGCACTCACGCTGCTAATGGCCTCGTATCACATGTTGTGCAATATCTTCGCATTGGCGGGCAGTATAGTTACCATAAAGGTGAGTACCCACTGACTAAGTCCAATGACTTTGGATCTTAACAGGTGTAGTACCGACAAGTATGAATTTAGCATGTAGTTTTGAACGCATTTGTCGGAGAATTTTGCCATGTTTAACACTCAACACTGCCTAATAATGAAATTGAGGTGTTAGATAAAATGAATAGAAATACTACCGCGTAGAATTTATAATCAAAAATGGTGTGTAATAAAGGGTCGTCCAACTAAAAGGCCCGATCCTTTGAATTTTTTTTATTTACAATTAAGATGGTTGTTGTAAATAAAACAAAAAGTTTTCAGAAAATTATTTTAAATGTTTTTATTATGATAGAAGGATATATGACAATTGTGTGAAAACAAAATGTCGCCACGGCTTCGGCGATATTTTAAACTATTCCAAAGTTTCAATGACTCCTTGACAGAGTGGAGGTTCAATGTCGTTAATGTGCCAATTCTCTCATCATTTAGCTCTTGAATTGTTCTTGGCTTATTGACGCACACTTTTTCTTTTAAATATCCCAAAGAAAAAAGACCAACGGTATCAAATCACAGGATCGTGGCGGCCAATTAACATCGCAACGACGTGAGATAACACGGCAATTAAATGTCTCGTGCAAAAGAGCCATTGTTTCGTTAGCTGTGTGGCAAATAGCTCCATCCTGTTGGAACCACATATCGATCAGGTCCATATCCTCAATTTCTGTCCACAAGAAGTCCTTTATAATCTCGCGACAGCGAACACCATTCAAGGAAACTGCTTGGCCAACCTTATTTTCGAAGAAGTACGCCCCGATGACAGAACGACAAAGTGGAGGTTCAATGTCGTTGATGTGCCGAATTCTCTCATCCTTTGGCTCTAGAATAGTTCTTGGCTTAATGATGACACTTTTTCTTCAAATATCTCCAAAGAAAGAAGACCAACGGTATCAAATCCCAGGATCGTGGCGGCCAATTAGCATCGCCACGATGTGAGATCACACGGCAATTGAATTTCTCGTGCAGAAGAGCCATTGTTTCGTTAGCTGTGTGGCAAATGGCACCATCCTGTTGGAACCACATATCGATCAGGTCCATATCCTCAATTTCTGTCCACAATAAGTCCTTTATAATCTCGCGACAGCGAACACCATTCAAGGAAACTGCTTGGCCAACCTTATATTCGAAGAAGTACGCCCCGATGACAGAACGAACTTTTTTTCACATTTATACGTATATGTGACGCGCAAAATAGAAAGGGACCTAAGGTTAAAACCCAGTTTTGTTCAGGAGAGCCATTTTAAAGATTAGGTCCCTTTCTATTTGCGCTTAGAATCGTCGACTTAACTTTCATAAAACGCGCATATCTCTGAGAGGGAACACTTTTGGGGCATGGGATCGGTCTCATTCGATGCTCAGATGTTGTCCACATCAAAAAAAGTGAAAAGTTGATGAAAAGTTTTGTTTTTACCCTTAGGTCCCTTTCTCTATGCGCTGTCACATATGGTGGGCCATTTAAAATTTTATACTTGAATCAGCTGTGAAAAAAAGTACTGATAATTTTTTAAAACTACCGTTTTTTGGAAAGGTTAAACTTTGTTACTTAAAAATGAAACACCATCCGAAGGTTTTCGCTCGCCCGATAGGCTGAAGATTGTTTGGTAGAAGATGAAGAATGCGAGGGTTACTATATATAGTTCTGGCCTAGGCAACACTAAGTGTTGCCTGACGCCATCCGACATTTCCATTGGAAAGTTTTGACATTTTTTAGCATAAACGTACTTTTTTTTAGCATAAACGTACTTTTTTAGCATGACGTACGACCATCATTTGTGCTGTTTACAGTGACTTGGAAAAATCAATTTGGCAAAAAATGGAATTAACTCGTGAACATTTTCGTGCGATAATTTTTTACAACTTTCGACGTGGATTATCACAACAAGAGTGTATCGATGAACTTAAATCTTTGTATGGCGATGAAGCACCATCCTATAGCACTGCGAAATACTGGTATACTGGTTTAATGAATTCAGTCGAGGCCGCCGCTCGCTCAAAGGCGAAGGTCGTCCAAAAACGGCCGCTGTGCCAGAGAACATTGATGCCATGCGTGAACTGATACTGCAAGATCGTCATGTGACATACCGTGAGATAGAGTCATCCATGGGCATTTCTTCCACCAGCATACATTCGATATTGCATGAACTCCTGGCCGTTAAAAAGGTTTGTTCTCGTTGGATCCCGCAAAATTTGACAGTCGCTCAAAAAAGGCTTGTGTCGATTGGTGCAAAGACGTTTATAAGATCGTCACAGGTGACGAATCATGGGTCTATGCGTATAAGCCCGAAACAAAACAGCAATCGACCGTGTAGGTCTTCGAAGACGAGCCAAATCCAACGAAAGTTGTTCGTGGAAGAAGCACTTCGAGGCAAATGGTCGTTCGCCTGTTTCTTCGGCAAAACTGTTCATGTGGCGACTGTTCCGCTTGAGTTACGTAGGACGGTCAATTCTGAGTGGTACACCACAATTGTTTGCCTAAAGTCTTCAAAGAAATTCGAAAAACGAACAAGAGAAGACGAATCATTGTGCACCATGACAATGCGAGCGCTTACACATCGGCTTAAACTAGCGCCTTTTTGACCGGCCAAAACGTCGAATTGATGGGTCATCCGCCGTACAGCCCTGACTTGGCCTGACCCAATGACTTCTTTTTATTCCCGCACTGCAAGAAAATAATGCAAGGTCAACGATTTTCGTCGCTACAAGATGCTGTTGAAGCGTTCAAAAACCATGTTTTGGAGGTGGAAAAGAGCTTTGAGCATATGCAAAAGTGTAAAAATCATGCTGGAGAACACTTTGAAAAACACTAAAACCATTTTTGATAATAAATATTCTCGTTTTCATTATTAGGCCAGAAATATATATAGTATATTTCCGCTTGAATTCCATATCATAAAAAATTAATTTCGCAAAACGTTAACACGTGCATGGTACAATAAACTAGGTTCGTATAGTCACTAGGCCAACAACAACAGTTCCCTTATTTGTCAGTCACTTGCCAAAAATACATTTTTGTGAATTCTTGACAATATATTTGAATGTTTCAATTGTCAAATTTGACAGTTTAAATTTCTACGAGAAAAAAATTTAAATCAGCTGATAGCATAACTCTACCTTGTTTATTATCCGTGTTCTTTTCAGGTTATTAAACAAGCATTTGTATGGAAGTTACCCGCTAAGCAAGCGAGTTGGCTGCTTCTTGGTAACCAAACGACCTGACTTATTTTTTAAAAAAAAAATATTATGACACACCCGGCTAAAAATGAATGAAAAAGAAAATAGAAAAAGCGCGATAGAACTATTTCCATAAACTATTTTAAGTCTTGCGAATGAGCTGATGCCGGAAGAGAATATGTCTTCAAGTAGGGTACAGTCAATTTGTATAAATAACTAAAGTATCTGTATCAAATAATCAGTGTTAAAACAATTTATACTCTCATTTTCATGTGGAGAAATCTTAAACTTCAACAATGAAGTTCTGTAAAATTGCGGTGAAAATTGAAAAAAAAAATCTTGACAAACCCTCATTTATGTGTCATTTCCTAAGCGATAATTATGGTTCTTACTTGTCCTTGGCTGGAGTTAATGTTTAATGCTGTACTGAACGAAATTTAATCTGTCAATAAAATGTTTACAAAACAATAAACTATACGAAGTAACAAAATTGGGTTTTCACAATTTGCTTTGCCTTTTTTTGTTTGTAAACAAACTTTTTTGGGCTTATGCTTCCATCTGATTCAAAATGTTGTTGAAAGTTGCCAGAATACCATATTGCTTACTAACTAGGTAACTAAGCTAGTTACCTGAAAAGAACACGGCTATTGTATCATGGTACACGTGCTTTGGTAATCTTGTAAACAATGCCATACAAAAAAAATGTGATTGCACTAATAGCTTGGCAAATATGTCAAGTTGAAAATGGTAACACTTCAATTCCCGCACCCTGTAAAAGGTTTCTTTCTCTTTTGCATAGTTCAAATTTATGTGGCTTTTATCTTAAAACTATTTACCAACAAGTAAGGTCGTTCTTATACTACATTTTTACAAGAAATTTTACCTATGATGGTGTCAAGTCACTTTTCTAAAAAATCGTATATTTACGTGTATATAAGAAAAATATTAATTGATCACATTAGTCACTAGAAATGTACAATTTGAGACTCTGGTCATTGACCCATTTTAAAAACAAAATACAACTTGCCATTTTCATCGATATTTATAGTAGGTTAACTTTTATTTTCAAGGTTAATTAGGCAAAAAATGTACAATAAATATAAACACGCAACACCAACGGTTGAAATATATGAATGAAAGTCATAAATAGTATATATACATATGTATATATGCATTTTTATATATGAAAAGTTGTGCGTAACCGATTTTGCTGACAACAACATATGGAATCTAAAAAATTTGCCCGTAAGCCAATATTCTAAGAAAAAATTGTTTGTTGGGTGATCAAAATAGTTAAGGGGCTTGTCCAATTAGTTAAAGGGTGTAATATTAGTCACATTCGCTGAAGACCGTTTTAAATGTTTTTTTTTTAAATTAAGGGTGGACCATTTAAAATTTGATATGTCTGTAAGAAAAAGTATTGATAATTTTTTCAAATTTTCTGGTTTTATTGGAAAAATTGAACTTTATTTATATCATCCGATGCGTTTTCACTTGACCCAATAGGCTGCAGATTGTTTAGCAGGAGAGCCCAAAAATTTGAAAAAATTATCAGTACTTTTTTTTACAGCCGATTCAAATTTAAAATTGTAAATAGCTCTGCATTTTGAGTTAAATCTAAATTAATTACGAGGGTTGCAATTTATATTTCGGGCCGGGCAATAGAGACACAATAATTTATCATTGGAAACGGTTTTTATTGTTTTTCAAAATATTCTCCAATACATTTTTGCATGCGCACAAACCAATTTTCGAAGCACTTTTCCATTCCAATTGAGACACCTCCAAAACATGATTTTTGAACGCTTCAACAGCTGTTTCGGGCGATGACCAACGTTGACCACGCATTTTTTTCTTGATACTAGCGAATAAGAAGAAGTCATTGGGTGCCAAATCAGGACAGTACGGTAGATGGTCCATCAATTCGACATCTTGAGTGGTTGTTGTTGTAGCGGCAACTGTGTGCCGGGGTGACAGCCCTTGGCCGAAGAATTGTTTTTCGGGTCAATCCGGTCCATAGAACCGGCTGTAGTGGGATTGGCTATTAGCTTGAGTGGTCGTTTCAGCTGATGTGTGAGAGCTCGCATTGTCGTGATGCAAAATGACCCGTCTTCTCTTATTATCTTTCCTCATTTCTTCGAACACTGTTGGCAAACAGATGGTTGTATACTCGTACCACTCAGAATTGACCGTCCCACGTTGCACTACGAGGGTTTCTGGCCTAATAATGAGAATGCGAATATTTATCGTCAAATATGGTATTATTGTTTTTAAAAGTATTCTCCAGCATGATTTATACACTTTTGCATGCGCTCAAACCAATTGGCGAAGCACTTTTTTCACTCCTATTGGGACGCTTAGTCCAGAAATATAAAAAGCAACCTGTATCGAAAAAAACGCAATCATTTGCTTTGATGTACTTCTTCCACGAACAATTTTTGTTGGATTTGGCTCGTCTTGAAAGACCCATACGGTCGATTGCTGTTTTGTTTCGGGGTCATATGCATATATCCATGATTCGTCACCTGTGACAATGTTATACACTGCCGCAGTAATACTTTTTGAATCCATACGAGCCTTTTTTTTGGGCATTTGTCAAATAATGTGGGACCAACGAGAACAATTTTTTTTCACGGCCAAATAAGCATGTGATATCTTATTGATGCTTGTCAGACTAAGGCCCAAGGATGCCTCAATCTCACGGTATGTCACATGTCGGTCTTGCTTTAGCAGTTCACGCACAGCATCGATGGTTTCTGGCAAAGTGACCGAAGTTGGACGTCCTTTACGAAATTCATCCTGGGGCGAACGGCGTCCGAGACTGAACTCTTGGCAACAGCAATTAACAATGGTTTTCGATGGTGCTTCATCGCCAAAAGTCGAAACAAGTTGATTTACTTAGTAGGGACATAAATACTGTTACACACGTTTTATGCTGTAAAATAAAAAGTACTGAATGTTTTTGGACTAAATATTTTTTAATATATTAATTGATGTATATTGTATCCAAAAAGAATCTACTTATTCGAAATGTCCGCCTTTTGCCTTTACACACGCCTTAAGTCGCTCTGGCCAATCGTCAATAGCTGCACGAACCTCGTCCATTGGAAAATTGGCCACAGCTCGAACCAAAGCAGTCTTAAGAGATCCAATGTTGGGGTATCTTTTGTGTCAAACCTTGTCCTCAAAACCGGCCACAATTTGTAATCCAATGGGTTCAAATCTGGACTGCCTGAGGGCCATTCTTCAGAGGAAATGAACGCTGGCAAATTGTTTCGAAGCCAGACCTGGGACGTTTTAGCCTTATGGGCTAAAACGGAAAGTCCATGGCTGGTTTTGGAACAGGGAATTGTTAAGAGGCTTCACAATAGCTTCCAAAACGGTTTCTTGGTAAACTTTGGCCGATGTTTTGACTCCTTGTTCGCAGAAATGCAGGTCAGTGACCCCATCGTAAGAGACACCCCACCAAACCATGACTGAAGCTAGGTGATGACCCTTTTTTACCCTTGAGATCAGTTCAGATGCTTCCTTAGATGTCCGCGCATACGCTATCATTTTGCTTGTTAAATTTTACCTGAACGGTAAACATTTTTTTATTGGTGAACAAAATTGTTCTGTGCAAGTTACACAGTACAACAGCCAATCTGGGGAGTGAGAAATTCCAAGTCAGGGTGATGGTACTAGGTCAGTATATTAAAACCCTCAAAGGGTTTTGCGTTCGTATGTGCCAGTTTTATGACCTTTTACATTTTTTCCTTATCTTGATGTTTTTTCGCTTAGTTGTAAAATGTTGGCAAAAACGTAGTTTGACATAACTCGAGAACGACTAGTTCGATTTTGCTGAAATAAATTGAGAAAAATTAATAATTACATATTCTTTAATCCATTAATATACCGTTTCTCTACCAAATCAACATTTTTGCAATTAGAAATAAATTTATGAAGAAAATTTTGCCCAAAAAAAAATTTTTTTTTTTTTTAAAACATATAAATCCCAAACGAAAAAACGTGTAGAGTCTTATAACTTTCACGTAGTCACATAACCTATAAACAAAATGCGACATAGATCATAGAAATCGATTAACGCGTTCTGCTTTTATTTACAATTAAGTGAAGTTACATTTTTTAATCCTATTTTTTTTAAGCTGCAGTCAATAATTTCCCGGTACGTCGTTTGAAAGCCCCAAGTCCCAAGTTTTCTTAATGATTCGACTCATGGACTTTTGCGTGATATTCATCTCACGGGCCATGATTATCTGTTTTCGGAGCGGATTTCTGTGAATTCTTGATTTAACGGCTTTGATGACATGCGGTGTTCGAACAGAGAGTGGGCGGCCCGGTGGCGGTGGCGGTCTTTTACATCTCCAGTCTCCTCAAACAGTTTTATGCATCGGTAGACGAACATGCGGCTAATCCCTAGTGGAAGCGTTTTGAAAATATCGCTTTTTTCATTTCACACTTGAAAAGCGCTATTACAGCGATACGGCTCTCATTATCTGACCACTCCATGATGAAAGTTGAAACAATTTTAAAATCCCGTTACAGACTAACGCTATTAAGGTTAGCTTTCAAAACCCATATGACATTAACGGGGTATGTTCAGTTCTACTATTGAAATGGGTGTGTTCAATGTTGTAACAGTATTTATGTCGCTACTAAGTAAACACTCTTGTCTCGATAACTCACGCCGAAAATCGTAAAAAATCATCGCACGACCATGTTCACGGGATAATTCCATTTTTTGACTGAGATGATTTTTTCAACACACTGTAAACAAAACAATTCGCCCTCAAATGACAAAACGTTCTGAGTGAAGTTATGCTAAAAAATGTCGATGTTTCCAATGGAAGTTTGCATCTGGGAACACTAGTGTTGTCAGAACCGGAAATATAAATAGCAACCCTCTTATGTTCTGTTAGACGGTCTAAGGCGAAAGGGTGGTCAATTTGGATTCAGGAGGTCATTTCACTTAAGGATCATTTCAATTAGTTATTTTTAAAGGAGCATAGCAGGCCTTAAATTAATGTTGGTTAGGCCTTAAATTTATGTTGATTAGGACTAGTAAAAACCAGAATACCGCAAAAAAATTACTTTCCAGATTAAATGTTCGCTTACCAATTTTTTATTTATATTTTTTTGTTAAATAAGTACGAAAAGAAAAAAAAATATTGGCTCGTGCTTTTAAACATCACGTTTTGTGTTTTCCAGTCGCTTTGGACGTTGTGTCTCCGAACCAGAAATCCTCTGTCGTTCCGTAGTTAATTATGTATTACGCGTTTAGCGCATTGTAACGCTCAATAAAGACATACTTACACCACATGCACGTGTACTTTGTGTGTGATCATTTCTAAAATCAGCATGTCTGGAATTGTTACGAGTACATAAATTGTTTTTTGTGTTTGTGGTGTATTTTTCTATTTTTCTTTACTTCGACAAAGCCTCAATCATGAAATATTTGAACTTATTCGAGGGGTGTTTAGTGAAGCGTTTTAATTTTCATTTGTTTACTACTATTGCGTTTACTATAATGTTACAGTGGACTCTCATTACTCTGATTGTGGTGTATTAATTAGGGTACTGTCATAGTTTTTTTTTTAGTTTAGTTTCTTTTATTGAGACTTTTTTCAAAAACAATGACAGACATATACTAGATCTATGCACAAGAAATTGCTTATGACTATAATGTATTGTCTAAATTACCAATAACGTGCAGCTAACGGCACCAAGCCTTTTCTGTGTATAGAAATATTTTTAATTTGTATGTAGCTCTGATAAGTGTGTCATATAAAAATGTAATTTACATTAAGGTGCGAATGAATATTAAAAACAACCTTACATTTTTTTTGGTCGAAAAGTTTATAAACCCTTAATAATCGCACAAATGGCTGCTATCATTTTTTCTTTGCGGTTGAAAAATGAAGCTTCGAAAATTCAGAAAAAATGCATGTTTGGGTTTTAGTTAAAAATTGCTGTTCTGGATGAACTGACCGATTTGTACGAACTTTTAATCATATAAAAGAGAGCATTACGGTCTACTTAGTAGGGACATAAATACTGTTACAACATTGAACACACCCATTTCAATAGTAGAACTAAACATACGAAAGCCGTTAAATCAAGAATTCACAGAAATCCGCTCCGAAAACAGAAAATCATGGACCGTGAGATGAATATCACGCAAAAGACCATGAGTCGAATCATTAAAAAAACTTGGGACTTTCAAACGACGTACCAGACATTTATTGACTCCAGCTTTAAAAAAAATAGGATTGAAAAATACAAACGTCTTTTGGTGAAGCACGCTGATAACTTGCACAGAAAAATTTTGTTCACCGATGAAAACATTTTTACCGTTCAGGAAAAATTTAACAAGCAAAATGATAGAGTGTATGCACGGTCATCTAAGGAAGCATCTGAACTGATCCCAAGGGTGGAAAAGGGTCATCACCTAGCTTCAGTCATGGTTTGGTGGGGTGTCTCTTACGATGGGGTCACTGACCTGCATTTCTGCAAACAAGGAGTCAAAACATCGGCCAAAGTTTACCAAGAAACCGCTTTGGAAGCTGTTATGAAGCCTCTTAACAATTCCCTGTTCCAAAACCAGCCAGAATTCCAGCAGAATTCTGCGCCGGCCCATAAGGCTAAAACGTCCCAGGCATGGCTTCGAAACAATTTGCCAGCGTTCATTTCCTCTGAAGAATGACCCTCAGGCAGTCCAGATTTGAACCCATTGGATTACAAATTGTCGACGGTTTTAGAGGACAAGGTTTGTCACAAAAGATACCCCAACATTGGATCTCTTTAGACTGCTTTGGTTCGAGCTGTGGCCAATTTTCCAATGGACAAGGTTCGTGCAGCTATTGACGATTGGCCAGTGCGACTTAAGGCGTGTGTAAAGGCAAAAGGCGGACATTTCGAATAAGTCGATTCTTTTTGGATACAATATACATCAATTAATATATTAAAAAATATTTAGTCCAAAAACATTCAGTACTTTTTATTTTACAGCACGTGTGTAACAGTACTTATGTCCATACCAAGTATAAATCATGCTGGAGAATACTTTGAAAAAACTAAACTAATGGGTGAGCCAAGAAGAGATACTTTTTCTTATAGCCTTTTTTGACAGATCACATGTGAGTCGTGTCATGCTGTCATGTTATTTTTGTTTAGTATTTTTTTGGCATTTCATCATGGAAAGACTTACGCCTGAACAACGTTTCCAAATCGTTCAACTTTATTACGAAAATTCAGGTTCTGTGAGGAATGTGTTTCGTGCACCTTGTTCAACTTATGGTCAACATAATCGGCCTACTGAGCGTACTATTCGCAACACCATCACCCATCTTGAGCCCCAGCATTCATTATTGGATAATAATCGACCGAATAAACCACGTCCAGCACGCAGTGAAGAAAATGTAGCGGCCGTAGCTGAGAGTGTATGCCAAGACCGTGGGAGTCGATTCGGCGCCGTTCGCAGCAACTCGGGATCTACGTCGAGATCTTAACTTGAAAGCGTACAAAATACAGCTTGTGCAAGAACTGAAGCCGCCCGACGTTCCCAAGCGACATCGCTTCGCTCTATGGGTTCTTGAAAATTTCCAAGAAGATCCGACGTTTTCGAGCCAAATTTTGTTCAGCGATGAGGCCCATTTCTGGCTCAATGGGTAGGCAAACTAGCAAAATTGCCGCATTTGGGACGAAGAGCAACCAGAAGAGGTTCAAGAGCTGCCACTTCATCCAGAAAAAACAACGGTTTGGTGTGGTTTGTGTGCCGGTGGAATCATCGTTCAACATTTCTTCAAAATGATGCCGGTGAGGACGTAACCGTCAATGGCAACCGTTATCGTACGATGATAACCGACTATTTGATGCTTGAAATTGAAGCCCGTGATCTCGGCGACATTTGGTTTCAACAAGACGGCGCGACTTCCCACACATCGCATCAATAAATGGATTTATTGAGAGAACACTTCAGTGAGCAGATAATTTCACGTTTTGGGCCGGTCGATTGGCCACCAAGATCGTGTGATATCGCACCGTTAGACTTTTTCCTGTGGGGATATGTAAAGTCAACAGTTTATGCGGACAAACCCGCTTCGCCTTGGAGCAAAACATCACGCGTGGCATTCGCCAGTTACCAGTCGAAACGCTCGAACGAATCGAAAATTGGACTCAACGGATGGACCATCTGAGACATTTGATAGACATAATCTTCAAAAAATAAATGCCAAAGAATATTCTTTCAAATAATAAACATTCCCTATTCAATTTGAATTTTCTGTGTTTTTTCTTTAAAAAAAAGTAGGGAGCCTCGAAATGGATCACGCGTTAAAACCGCAGTGATACTGATGCTAATATCTTTGCTCCCCCATCCTGTGATGGAAGCTACAAAAATACATAGAACGGAGTCATTGAATAGAATATCCAAAATTCCGATAATTGATTACTTTTGTCTTAGAGTACGTAAGCTACTTTTTCATTTAGACCTTTAAAAGTTAAAGGTCTCATAAAATCCGTCAGAATATTTGCCAAATCACTAAAATATAAGTCGCCAAAAGTCTTCAATCTCACCATTTTTTGCGAGAAATCGCCAAACCTCTCAGCCTAGCGTCATACTCCGCAAAAACTCTCTAAGTAAAAAGCGAAAACAAGTGAGAAAAGAGAAAAAAGACAAAAAATCATATATTTTGGAGGTACAGCATGAAAAGGGGAAATCCCACTCATCGAGGTGAACGAGTAAAAACTCCCACTTATAGAGGTAAATTCTATAAAAATCAAGTCACACTTAAAGAGGTTCAAACTCCTGCTTAATAATTTTTTTTTGTTCGATCCCACTTATTCAGGTTAGAGTGTATTTAATAAAAAACGTCATTACATATAACTTTTTTTAATTCACGTTTAATTAAAACAACAAACACTCCCATTGCATTTTACGAAAAAAAAAATGAAAAAAAAGTGTGACGAAAACAAAAGCTGTAATAAAATGTAAAATCAAAACAAACACGAAATCGAATCAAGTTGTCTCGTATAGAGAAAATTAATTTATGCTTTACCCACTTTTTTTCAAGTGGAAAATTGCCAAGTTTATGGTGTAGCAAGCCGAGGAGCAGCGTGAAAACTAAATTTGTGGTAGTTGTTTTACTTTATAAGCCAATTTTCTATACTTTACATAATAGTGCCGCAAAATTTGAATAATTACGAGTATCTCACAATTATAATTTTGAATTTTTCAATTTTCTCTTCTTTTTGCAGCACAATGAATTGCACAACGAAAATGAGAGATACAACTCCGAAATGGATTTGAAGCGCTCGATGATGCGGCTGGCAGATGATGCCAACAAACAGGTGGTGGCGGTGGGAGCAGGCCAGAAGGCGGAAAAGCAGACTGTGTCCACCTCCGTTCAAGTGTCCGAAGAGGAAATCCGCTTGACCCAGAGAAAACGGCGCGAATTGAAAACACGCAATACCTTTGGCTGGGCACGCATAGAAATCCTGACCATGCTGATTGTGTGCATCACTTTGGCCTCGCTCTCCTTTTCATTGCTAGTCGAAGCTTTGCAGACGTTAGTGCACATAGACCATCAAGACTCGATGCACTTGCCGGTGCATGTGATGATCTTGGGCGTTGTTGGTTTGCTTTTGAATGGTTTTACATACCTATTGATTGGCGGTTATACCCTGCATCAGGGTAATTTCTTGCACATCAATCCCACGGGTAAAGTTGTGGTGGAACCCTCCAATATCACGGTGGAAACAAATGCCTTGCCTATGGTTGAAGCCAACAATGATCGCCAGCTGAAGGAGGAATTGCAGCAGGAGTTGGGTAAAGTACATTATCATACGCGTCGAGAGGGAGCGGCCGAGCTATTGCGTGATGTTTCCAGTACGCTTTTCGTTATTGTGTGTGCCGTCATCGTATACTTTTCCAAGGACAAGGAGCATACGGCCAAATTCATTGATCCGGTGCTGTCGATCTTTTCGTGTGTACTGGTGGTGGCCTTGAGTTATCCTTACAGTAAGTAGATTTCTTTTAGCAAAAAAGTGAAACACTCCTACAATGGAAATAAAGGATTTTTTCGGCCCAAAGTCGGTCTTGGGCCAAGGTCGGACGTCATTGAAATTGAAGAAACCCGGTGTAGATTTTTCTTCTTTCGCTAATGGAACATTTATTTCGCAACCGCAAACAAATTTATGCGTTAAATAACAAAAAAAACACTAATGATTTTTTATACAAACTTTTTTGCACCAACTTTTCGGCCGTGTTAGTTTCATGGCAGATCGCCATAGTTCCTAGCAGAAGGCCTATGTGTATTTTTGTTGTTGTTGTTGTAACAACAATATATTTATTTTGAGGTCTTGTTCGTCTATGGGGGATCTGCTTCGATATCCAGGTGAAGGAAACGCGCCATTTGAACTGGATGCGTCCACAGAGACCTGGGGGTCAGCTGAGTGGGCTTGGCCGGACAATTGAAGAGGTGCAGTACATCATGTGGTCCCTGATGGCAGGCGGGACAGATGTCCGGAACGTTAGCATCAATTCGTGCCCAGTAAGAATTGAGGCGGCTGCACCATCCGGATCTCAGCTGCGCCAGAACCACGCGCGTCTGCCGAGGTAGTACCTTCTCCTCAGGTGAAATCTCCGGGGGATGTTCCCCTAGCACTGCATTCACACGGTAGCTGGATACTGCTGCTGCGACATCATCGGCGTGAATGTTGTTCAAACCTGCCTGATAGTTTCGATGATCTAAAGGTTCTCTCTTATACCGCTGGACCTCTCTCTCTAGATCATGAAGATCGTTCCTGATCTGCCTGGGTGGAGGCATCCTGTTCAAGAGATGGTGGTTAGGATGACTGCTGCGAAAACACCCTAGCAGGTATTGCTTAGACAACAGGAAATTGTGTCTGCGCACGGTAAGGACCTTCGTCTCCTCATGTAGATGGTCCTCAGAGGACATAAGAAGACACCCTGTTGATGTTCTAAGGGCGGCATTCTGGCATGTCTGAATTTTCTTCCACTGCGTCGTACTCACGTTCGCCGACCATACAGGTGCTGCGTAGTTTGCTACAGACCGACCTATCGCTTTGTAAGAGGTCAACAAGGTTTCTTTGTCGGCTCCCCAAGTACTGCCGGCAAGTGACTTGAGGACCTTGTTCCTACTTTTGAGTTTATCGCAGATAGCTGTAGCATGTGCAGAGGATCTAAAAAGGCTGTCCAATGTGACCCCAAGGATTTTGGGGTAGTTGGTGGTCGGGATGTTGACGTCATCGACTTTCACATTGAGTGACAACCGCACCTCTGCGGTCCAAGCAGTAAACAGTGTGGCTGATGATTTGGAGGCGGATATTTTCATATTCCTCGCAGTGAAGAAACGTGCTAAGTCAGTGAGGTAATAGTTGATTTTCTCGCAAATGTCATCCACTTTAGGTCCTGACGCCAGAATTGTGCAATCGTCAGCGTACGACACAATTTCAACGCCGTCTGGTGGTGCAGGAATTTTAGAGAGGTAGAGGTTAAACAGAGCCGGGGATAAAACTCCACCCTGGGGAACTCCTTGTTTAACTCTACGGGGCTTCGACTTTCTGTCTCTAAATTCTACATATGACTGGCGCCCGCACATATAGTTTACGACCCAACGTTTCAAACTGGGCGGAAGGGACGTTTCTTCAATGTCCTCGAACAGAGTGGCATGATTGACCGTGTCGAAGGCTTTTGTGAGGTCAAGAGCCACGAGGACCGTCCTGTCGTTAGGCTTGTTCTGGTTAAGGCCGCGACTTATACGTGTGGTGATGGCGTGTAAAGCAGTTGTTGTGCTGTGCTGCTTGCGGAATCCATGCTGAGATCAGCACTAAGAAAGTGTTCGATCAGGCTGGGGAGGAGCAGTGCTTCAAGCGTCTTTGCTACTGGAGAAAGCAAGGAGATCGGCCTGTACGAATCTCCCTTACTTGCGTCTTTGCCTGGCTTCAGTAGCGGGACCACTCTGCCCATTTTCCAGGCATCGGGAACTTCGTGAGTGGCTAGCGACAGATTGAGCACTTTGGTCATGTACTCTACTCCCGGGGTATCCAAGTGCTTTAACATCAGCATTGAGATTCCGTCCGGACCCAGCGCCTTTGATGACTTTGCGCTGCGGATGACATGGGCAACTTCGCCAACGGTAAATTGTGGTGGTGCCTCTTCGACTCGGAGAGCGCGGATACGACGCAATACTCTCCTTTTCGCCTTATCACTCTCTGGGTGCTCAATAAAAAGCCGGTTAAAATAACACGCGCACCGCTTCGGATCTGTCACTGTTCTATCACCGAACGTGACAGCTGTCCGATCATCCTTCCTTACAGGGTTAGAGAGTGATTTGACCGTTGTCCACAACTTACCAATTCCGGAACTCAAGTTGCACTGCTTTAAGTGGTCTAGCCATTTGTTCCGCTTATATTCGTTGACCAACCTACTGATCTCGGAGTTGAGATCCCTAATTCTAGGGTCAGTAGGGTTGGAGCGACGAATGTCATCACGCTCGTCTGCGAGTCCCGCTGCCTCTGCTGGGAAGTTTGGTCGTACTTCGGGTATTCGACCAGCAGGGATATGGCGAGCGGCTGCTGCGTTGATGATGGCCCGGAACTTTTTCTCGGCTACCCGAACGTCCGACGGAATAGCTAGATTATTAAAGCTGCGGTTGGTGGCTTCTCTGAAGGCCTCCCAATCAGCCTTTTTTTGATTGAGAAACGTACGGCGTTCAGAGGTTATGAAATCGGGTGGTCTATTAATGGAGAGAATTATGGGAAGGTGGTCCGATCCTAGTGAGATGACGGGTTGCCAGGTGACGTCGTTGATCAGGCCAGGCGATGCCAAAGTGATGTCTGGCGAGCTATGGCAATCGCCCATAATCCGCGTGGGGGCGTCCTCATTCACTGTGCAGAACGTAGAGCTATCAATTTGCTCTGCCAAAGCTATGCCCCTCTGGTCGTTGTCTAGGAGAGAATGCCACAGTTCGTGGTGAGCATTAAAGTCTCCTAGGACCAAGCGGTTATTGCCTTGTAGCAAATTGCTAATGTCTGGCAGATAACGCGGGGCACAGCTACCAACCGGCGGGATGTATACGTTGTACAGCTCTATTTCGGCAGTTCCAGACTTGACTGCTACCCCCATACATTCCATGTATGGGTCTCTAGAGTCAAGCTCAGGCGAAATAGGTCTGTACTGCACAGAATGGTGTAACAGGAAAGCAAGTCCCCCACCTCCACTTCTGGTGCGATCCTTACGTAGCACGTTGTATCCGTCACAACTGTGCAGGCTGCAGGTGGCATTCAGCTTAGTTTCTTGGATCGCGGCGACCATGATGTTTCTCCGATTCATAAATTCTATGACCTCACTGATTTTGTTACGTAGGCCATTACAATTAAATTGCAAGATTGATGCACTGTCAGGAGTGGCAACAGCAATCTGTGGTGTAAGATGCTGTATGTGTTGATGCTGTTGCGAGGGCGACTGCGGGGGAGTCTCGTAGTTAGATGATGATGATGACGACGACGACGAAAATGCAGACGACGATGATAACACCAAATCCAGAGACCCACTGCTAACTTCGTTGATACAGCATGAGGCAACAAAGTCTGCTTCGCTATACTCCCTGATGTGGTTCAGACCTGAACAGCTCCTGAAGTGCACCCACTCCATGCAACGATTACACCTTACAGACGTAGCACGATGGTGTATTCGGTTCTGACAAACCGAGCAGATCCAAGGTCCGGGGTTTTGTTCGATCCCGGCTCGGACCAGTAGTATTCGGAGCAGGCATTCCGGGAAGTGCTGCTCCCACGACGAAAAAATGGACGAACAAAAAACATATATTGTTGAGGTGACTGCCCCTGGCCGAAGAGTTTCGGGTCAATCCGGTACATAGAACCGGCAGTCGCGGGAGTGTATTTTTGTGATTTTTATTGTCGTTTTTGGTAGTCCTATTCGTCATTTATGTACCCACCAAATCGTTTTTCGATATCTTTTTCGGTTTAGGATTTAGAAAAAGACCTATGTGCACTGTTTTATAGAAATTATCATAAAATTATTGTGAAAGGCCAATGTGTTTTTCTTCACAAGATTGTTTGGCAGGAGATAACGAATTTAACCGAAAAATCGGGTTTTCAAATGAAGCCTTTTTTCATCTGGGTGGCTATGGTAAAATTGCCGCATATGGGGTTCGGAGAACACACACGTGAATTTTGAGAAGCCAATGCATCCACAACCAGTCACTGTGTGGTGTGATTTTTTGGCTGGCGGCATCAATGGGCCATTTTTCGTCGAAAATGAGCAAGGAGCCGTAGTTACGGTCAACGGTGAGCCTTACCACGCCATAATCAACGAATTTTTGTTTCCAAAAATGCAAGAGAATGACATGGACGACATTTGGTTTCAACAAGACGGGGCCACATGTCACACAGCCAACGCAACCATCGATATTTTACACACTGTTTTTGAAAATCGAATAATCAGTGGCCGCCTGGAAGCTGTGATTTGAGCCCTTTGGATTTTATTTCTGTGGGGAGCTATTAAGGATATACTTAGTAGGGACATAAATACTGTTTCAATGGTAGAACTGAATACACCCCGTTAGTGTCATATGGGTTTTGAAAGCTAACCTCAATAGCTTTAGTCTGTAACGGGATTTTAAAATTGTTTCAACTTTCATCATGGTGTGGTCAGATAATGAGAACCGTATCGCTGTAATAGCTCCTTTTTAAGTGTGAAATGAAAAAAAAACAATATTTTCAAAACGCTCCGGCCACTAGGGATTAGCCGCATGTCGTCTACCGATTCATAAAACTGTTTGAGGAGAATGGAGATGTAAAAGACCGCCACCGGTCGGGCCGCCCACGCTCTGTTTGATTCAAAGCCGTTAAATCAATAATTCGCAGAAACCCGCTCCGAAAACAGAAAATCATGGCCCGTAAGATTAATATCACGCAAAAGTCCATGAGTCGAATCATTAAAAAAGCCTTAGGACTTTCAAACGGCTTACCGGAAAATTATTGACTGCAGCTTTAAAAAAAAAATAGGATTGAAAAATGCAAACGGCTTCGAAACAATTTGCCAGCGTTCATTTCCGGATTTGAACCCATTGGATTACAAACTGTGGACGGTTTTGAGGACAAGGTTTATCACAAAAGATACCCCAACATTGAGTCTCTTAAGACTGCTTTCGTTCGAGCTGTGGCCAATTTTCCAATGGACGAGGTTCGTGCGGCTATTGACGATTGGCCAGTGCGACTTAAGGCGCGTGTAAAGGCAAACGGCGGACATTTCGAATAAGTAGATTATTTTTGGATACAATATACATCAATAAATATATTAAAAAAAATTGATCAAAAAGTATTTATGTCCCTACTAAGTAAAAGGCCAATGTATTTTTCTTCACATAGGCCTTTTCAATTTCCGAATACGTAATTCTAGTTAACCTTTTATATGTTGCCCATATAAATGACAGAAGCGAAAGTAACATTCAGTATAGGGGGCGCTTAGTTCATCCGGACAGAATCTTAGATACCCTCTACCATGGGTTATGTTCAAAGCAAGAATCATAATAATAAGACGTCTTTGTATGCCAGCTAAATGGGCCAATACGAGGGTTGATATATATTTCTGCTGGTTTAACTGTTTTTCAAAGTATTCTCTAGCATGATTTATAGACTTTTGCATGCGCTCAAACCAATTGTCGAAGCACTTTTCCACTCCGTATGAGACACCTCCAAAACATGGTTTTGAGCGCTTCAACAGCATCTTCCGGCGACGAAAATCGTTGACCACGCAATTTTTTCTTGATGTGCGGGAATAAAACGAAGTCATTGGGTGCCAAGTCAGGGCTGTACGGCGGATGACCCATCAATTCGACGTTTTGGCCCGCAAAAAGGCGCTGGTTTGAGCCGATGTGTGAGAGCTCGCATTGTCATAGTGCACAATGATTTGTCTTCTCTTGTTCGTTTTATGAATTTCTCCGAAGACTTGAGGCAAACAAATTGTGGTGTACCGCTCAGAATTGACCGTCTTAAGTTGCTTGACCGTCTTACGTCGCCATGTGACCTGTTTTGCCGAAGAAACAGGCGACCATTTGCTTCGAAGTGCTTCTTCCACGAACAACTTTCGTTGTATTTGGCTCGTCTTCGCAGACCCACACGGTCGATTGCTGCTTTGTTTCGGGCTCATACGCATAGATCCATGATTCGTCACCTGTGACGATCTTATAAACGTCTTTTGAAGCACCGCGATCGTAATTTTCAATATTTCTTTGCACCAATCGACACGAGCCTTTTTTTGAGCGATTGTCCAATTGTGCGGGATCCAACGGGAACAAACCTTTGTTACGGCCAGGTGTTTATGCAATATCGAATGTATGCTGGTGGAAGAAATGCCCAAGGATGCCTCTATCTCACCGTATGTCACATGACGATCATGCATTATCAGTTCACGCACGGCATCAATGTTCTCTGGCACAACGGCCGTTTTTGGACGACCTTCGTCTTTGAGCAAGCGTCGACCACGATTGAATTCATTAAATTAGTTTTTCATAGTGCTATATGATGGATGGTGCTTCACCGCCATACCAAGATTTTAGTTAATCGATGCACTCTTGTCGCGAAACTTGTGAAAAATGATCGCACGAAAATGTTCACGAGGTAATTCCATTTTTTTTGGCCAAATTGATTTTTTTAAGTCACTGTAAACAACACAAATGATGTTCGTACGTCAAAACGTTCTTAGTACGTTTATGCTAAAATTGTCAAATGTAAAATGAAGACGAAGACAGCAATATCTACAAGAATATATGGTCACCCAAAAATACACAAAGAAAATTTCCCACTGAGGCCTAGTGTCTCCTCAATTAATGTACCATCAAGTCAACTATGTAAGTACGTTGCTGCTATACTATGGAAAGTCGCTAAATATTCCAAGTACAATATCAATAACTTAGGATAATTTAAAGAGAAGATCAAAAATACTGTAATACAATATAACGAAATAATGGTTTCATTCGATGTGGTTTCAGTTTTTCCAAATATCGCTGTAGATTTAGCTTTAAAAATTATTGAAGAAAAATGGATTAAAATCAAATATTTTACACTTATGACAAAGGACTTGTTCATGAAGATAATAAAATTCTGTATTCAGAACAACCGGTATTTTCAATATAAGGAAAAATTCTACCAGCAAAGAAAAGAGATCGTCGGCATCTGCCTTAGTAGCCGATATAGTTATGGAAGAACTATTGGATAGATGTTTGGAAGACTGTGATATTAGACCTACTAAGATCCTTACCAAATATGTTGACGCCCTTTTTTGAATACTGAAACAAGTGCAATAAGTTAAATCTTGAAGGACTTGAATAGTTTAACTCTAACATTAAATTTACCGTAGCAAAAGAAATCGATGGAAGACTCCCGTACCTGGATACTTTAGTTATAAGAAAAGAAAATAACATTGTTACCACAATGTTTCAAAAACCCACAGCATCTGGAAGACTTCTGAATTTCCACTCAAAACATCCTAAGAAACTAATATTTAATACAGTCTCAAACTTCTTTGAGTCTTAGGAATAAGTGACGTAGAGTTTCACAACAAAAACATAAAGAAAATTTGACAAATACGAGTACTGCTTCAAAATAGCTTCCCTACAAAAGCAATGAAGGCCTTTTTTTTTAAAATAAAACAGAAAATAGCAGTATTGAAAGAAGTCCATCCAAGTACAAATCTGTCACGTATGCACCAAAATTATCTTAAGGATTCGAATGATCCCGATGCAGGGACAAAAATAACTACAAAATAGCACCAAAAACCAACATTTCCATACAAAAACTATTCACAAACTTGAAAACTAAGATAAACAAAATGGACAAGTCTAATTTAGTCTTTGAGATACAATACAAAGGAAATGGATCTTCAACCTGTGATAAAGTTTATATTGGAACTACCAAAAATAAATTAAAAACTCGTTTAGCCGCTCAGAAGTCCGATGTCAAATTATGACATGGAAAAAGTATCCACACCTGCCCTGACAACACACCTTTTTTTTACAACATTTAGACATAGCTTCCACATGGAGATTCGTAACAAATTTTGAAGGTTCGCAACTATTTCGTCTTAATGCATTTACATCTAAGCAATTATCTCTCATAGTCTATATTTAGTACAGGGTGGATGATTTAACATTTTAAATTTGAGTCGGCTGTAAAGAAATTACTAATAACTTTTTTAAATTTCTGGTTTAATTGGAAAGATTGAGCTTTGTCATTTATTAATGGAACACCATATCATTCAAATGACTACCACAACTGGATCGAGTCCGTACCTCATCCGATCAACCCAATTTTCAGGACGAATCTCTTCAATGGCAACTTCTATTTCATGTGGCAACGCTTCAATTGACATTGGATGATTTGCGTAACATATATCGTTAATGGATCCCCACGAAAATAAAATCAAGTAGCTCAAATCACAGCTGCCAGGCGGCCACTGATTATTCGATTTTCAAAAACAGTGTGTAAAATATCGATGGTTGCGTTGCCTGTGTGACATGTGGCCCCGTCTTGTTGAAACCAAATTTCGTCCATGGAATTCTTATGAATTTGTGGAAACAAAAATTCGTTTAGCACGGCGCGGTAACGCTCACCATTGTCGGTAACGGCGGCTACATGCCTTTTTTCTAAGAAAAATGGACCAATGATGCCGCCAGCCAAAAAATCACACCACACAGTGACTGGTTGTGGATGCATTGGCTTCTCAATAGTGACGTATGGGTTCTCTTAACCCCATATGGGACAATATTGGCATAGCCACCAAAATGAAAATAGGCTTCATCTGAAAACACGATTTTTCGGTAAAATTCTTCATCTCCTGCCAAACAATCTTCGGCCCATTGGGCATAGCAAAAACGCATCGGATGGTGTTTCATTATTAAATGACCAACTTCAATCTTTCCAATAAAACCAGAAATTTGAAAAAATTACACTAGCTTACATATTATGATTTTTTTCCTGGTCCAGAGATGTAATATTTATTTCCTACAGATTTTGGTCTCCTTAACACGAAAATGAATTTTAAAAAAATTTTCCTCTGATTAGTTTTCAACATAGAATTTTATTTACGATTTTTTGTGAGATGCCTTAGCTTTTTGGAACATAACTGCCAAACGCTATTACCGATTTGATCAGGAGCGGTCTCAAATGAAAGGAAATTAGCATTTCTGCAAGGTGTTAAAATTGGTTCAACGTTAGAGGCATTTAAAATTTAAAAAAAAATACTTTTTTTCTGCAATAATCATGATTATAAGTTGGACAGAAAAATAAATTAACAATAATTTAAAAATATATTATATATAAATAAATAAAGCATAGAGTTTGCAATTTCTCAAGCAAAACCAGCTATCGTTTATAAAAATTGGGTAGAGTTACACATCCTGGAACCAGAGGCGAAGAAGTACAGTGGGATGTGATTATACATGACAATAAGCTGGGTGCTTTACAAAAAACAATCGGCCCTGCTCTACGACAAACCTTAGGTTACTAAAGAAGTAACTGAAATGCTGAAAATCGAAAAATTTACCAGGATGTGCAACTATACCATTTGCTGTTCAATTTTTATAAACGATAGATTGTTTTGCTCGAGAAAGTCCAAACTTTATGCTTAATTTATTTATATATTTTTCATATAATTGTTCATATATATTTTTTGCAATTTAAAGGGTGGCTAAATTTTAAGGGCCGATGTTGATTTGTCGCGCGAAAGAGCCAATGTTTCTTTAGCTGTGTGGCAAGTGGCACCGTCCTGTTGAAACCACATATCGACCACATCCATATCTTCCAATTTGGACCATAAAAAGTTCGTTATCTCTCACGATACCGAACACCATTCAAAGTAACTGCCAGACCGGCCTTATTTTGAAAAAAAAATACGGCCCGATGATGCCGCCAGCCCATAAACCGCACGAAACAGTCACTCTTTGTGGGTGCATTGTTTTTTTGACAATCACTCTTGGATCATCATTCGCCCAAATGCGGCAATTCTGCTTACTGACGAATCTACTGAGGTGAAAATGTGCCTCATAACTGAAGATGATTTCTTCAAAAATTGATTTTCATAATAAGCCTGAATTACTTTAACGCATTGCTCGCTTGTGTATCGTTCCATGGTTCAAATTGAGTTAGTCTGAAATTGAGAAATATCAAATGAAATGCACGAAAAAAACTTGACGTTTAGGTGTGGTTCACATTCAATATCGGCCCTTAAAATTTAATCACCCTTTACAATTGTGATTTTTGCACAAAAACTTCAATTCTTTAAATGCCTCTAACGTCGAAACTATTGAAATGATTTTAATGCCTTGTATGAAGATGTTTTAGAAAAGCCTATTTACTCTTGATAAAATCGGTAATAGCGATTGGGAGTTATGGTCCATAAAGCTGAGACATCTCATAATAAAATCGAAAAAAAACCTCCAAAAATTCTATCTTGAAAACTAATCGGAGGAAAATTTATTTAAATTCAAAATCTTAAATCTATAGAAAAAAAATATTTAGAACTCTGGACCAAAATGGCTGTAAACTAGTGTTATCAGTACGTTTTTACAGCTGATAAAAATTTTAAATGGCTCGCCCTATATTAATATTAAAGCTTAAGAGCGTTGTACAATTTTCTATCGAATTTCATTAAGAAGCGGGTGGCACTTACGTCTGTAAAGGCTCGAAGTGTTCAACCGATTTTTAGCAAAAATAATGAAACTTTCTCACAAATTCAAGTATGACATACATTTTTAAATCTGGTAAATGTAAAGCCCCTTAAAGGGAAACTAAAAACCATTTTAGTTGGCTTTTCTGAACATCCAGAAGTACAGGACATAATAAAGTCGGCCACGCCCGTCTTTAACTTTTTTACTTCCTCTTATTTGTCCCACTTTTGTATATTGACAAACATTTCTTTTTGTCTTTCTAATTTTTTGCAGTGAAAGAGGCCTGTATGATTCTCTTACAAACCATTCCCGGCAGCCTGGACATGGAGAATTTCGAACGTAATCTAGTCACAAAATTCCCAGAAATCGTCAGCTATCATGACCTCCACATCTGGCAGCTATCCTCACACAGTTACATAGCCACCATACACATTATCTTCAAAAGTCCCAAATTGTATGCGAAAACCATTGATGATGTGCGTGCCCATTTCAAGGAGCACAGCATAGCCAACGTTACCATTCAGCCGGAGTTTGAAGTTGAAAAAATCGAGACGATTGGGGCTTTAAACAACATATCAATGGAGTGCCTAATGTCATGCCAGCACCCGGATTGTGCGGACAAAGTGTGTTGCAAGGATTCCCTCACCGATTTGCGGGAAATAAGTGTTTGTCCCGGCGGCGAACAGCAGCATGAGAAAAAATCCGCAAAGAAACACCATCACCATCATGGTCATGGCCACGGGCATTCGCATGGCAATGGCCATGGTCATGGCCACAGTCATAAGGTTGAGAGTAAATATAAAAATCACGGCCACGATCATGGCAAAGGAGGAAAGTGTAAAGCGAATGACAAAGTAGTAGTTCCTAATTGTGGCGGTGTGATAATAACCGAAATTACCGATCTGCCAACAAATCCAAAAACAAAAGAAGTTCCTATAGAAAATAGACGGGAAGTGGAAAATAAAAATGAAATGGAAACTGTTGCCTTAAAGTCGTCTCAAGAGAGTAAAGCAGCCCCAAGGGCCATGGAGAATTTGGAAAGCACTTCTTCAGATGCGGTAGAACAGACAACCGAGGGAACTACCACCAAGACTGAAGCCACGAACAAAGAACCACAAACCGAAGAAACAACGGCAACATCCACTTCCAAAGATAATGTAGAAATAAGTAATGATAACACCAAATGTTAAAACATTTCAAAGAGATTAGGAAAAAAACTTACAGTGGAACCAACTGAAAAGCACTCGAGCCAATTAAAAAAAAGATGCAGCTAATAAACTCAGCCAAATGAACCAAAATAGTTTAACACCTTACACATTCATTTCAATTCAAATTTTATCTTTACTTTGCTGAGCGTTTTGGTAGGGTTCCACTGTAGTAGTTGCAACTGCATAACAGGGATATCATTAGCTCTTCCATAAAGTGTTAGTATTATACATTTTATATTTTATTTTTACATTTTATAATAGTGAACTTTATTGTCTTTGTTTTAAGAAAATATTTGATTTCCTTTTTTCATTTATTTTCATTTTATTCATGTTTTTTTTAACTTCTTTCTTTGTAAATTATACAAAGTCGTTTATGTCTATCTACACCTAGTGAGAGTCATCCTTTGTCCTTAGACTATAGGAACAAAATGCCAAATTGTAACAAAACAAAAAACATATTGACAAAGTTGTGATTAGTTCTTGTAAGTCTCATCAATTGCGTGCTATTAGCATTTTTTATATTTTATATGTATTTTGTATGAAACGTCAATTTTTTTATCAATAAAAATTACAAATTTTGTATAAGGTGTGTTTTTTTTTTATTTATTAAAGGAAGTTTTATGAAGTAAACGCAGCCAGTTGTAAATGTGAAATGGAAATTGGCAATTAATGGTAAAATAGAAAATTGTTCAATGGAGAAAATTCCAGTTGAGATTGAGAATTTTATAAGGATTAAAAAAATTGAATTCAATATTTCTTTTTATAGATGAGAAGGGTGGCGCACTAATTGTGCTATCGGCTGGGCCATTAATTATTTCAAATTTGAATGGGCTTGGTAAAAAACTGATAATTACTAATAATTTGTCCAAATTTCTGGTTTTATTGGAAAAGTTGAACTTTTTCATTTAACACGAGGGCTGCTATATATATTTCTGGCCTAATAATGAAAATGCGAATATTATTCATCAAAAATGGTTTTATTGTTTTTCAAAGTATTCTCCACTTCGATTTAGACACCTCCAAAACATGGGTTTTGAACGCTTCAACATCTTCTGGCGACGAAAATCGGATCGACGCTAGAAGAAGCAAACAATGATCAAAAGAACACGTCAAGGGTTTGGTTAGCCCTTCATGAGTTAAGCACGCATGGTCTCCGGCTTTATTGCTCGTCGGATGGGGGGGGGGGGGGGGTGGGTTCAAGCTCAAATACTAACGTAGTCACTACTACAATTTAGTTTTGCGCGAAGAAGAAAACAGGAGAAAAATAGAAAGGACTACACCAGGATTCTATTATTAAGGATTAGTGATGTCACAGAAGGTGTTGATGTGCCATGCTAAATTGGCCACCCAACCTGATCACGAAACAACTACGACCACGCTTTTTTCTCTTGATCTGCGGGAATAAGTCAGGACTGTACGGCTGATAACCCATCAATTCGACGTTTTTGGCCGGTCAAAAATTCGCTGGTTTGAGCCGATGTGTGAGAGCTCGCATTGTCATTGTGCAGAATGATTCTCCTTCTCTTGTTTGTTTTTCGAATTTCTCCGAAGACTTTAGGTAAAAAAATTGTGGTGTACCACTCAGAGTTGACCGTCCTACGTTGCTCAAGCGAAACAGTCGCCACATTACCAGTTTTGCCGAAGAAACAGACGACCATTTGCTTCGAAGTGCTTCTTCCACGAACAACTTTCGTTGGATTTGGCTCGTCTTCGAAGACCCACACGGTCGATTGCTGTTTTGTTTCGGGCTCATACGCATAGCTCCATAATTCGTCACCTGTGACGATCTGATAAACGTCTTTTGAAGCACCGCGATCATATTTTTCAAAATGTCTTTGCTCCAATTGACACGAGCCTTTTTTTGAGCGATTGTCAAATTGTGCGGGATCCAACGAGAACAAACCTTATTTACGGCCAGGTGTACATGCAATATCGAATGTTTGCTGGTGGAAGAAATGCCCAAGGATGCCTGTATCTCACGGTATGTCATGTGACATATAGAGATAGAGGCACCCTTGGGCATTTCTTCCACCAGACCGTGTCGATTGGTGCAAAGAAAAAAACCCATCGCGGTGCTTCAAAGACGTTTGCAAGATCGTCACAGGTGAAGAATCATGGATCTATGCGTACGATCCCGAAGCAAAACAGCAATCGACCGTGTGGGTCTCGAAGACGAACCCAATCCAACGAAAGTTTTCGTAATGTGCAAAACTGGTCATGTGGCGACTGTTCCGCTTGTGAAACGTAAGATGGTCAATTCTGAGTGGTACACCACAATTTGTTTGCCTGAAGTCTTCGGAGAAATTCGAAAAACGAACAAGAGTAGAGGAATCGTTATGCACCATGACAATGCGAGCTGTCACACATCGACTCAAACCAGCGCCTTTTTGAGCGGCCAAAACGTCGAATTGATGGGTCATCCGCTGTACAGCCCTGACTTGGCACCCAATGACTTCTTTTTATTCCAGCACTTCAAGAAAAAAATGCGTAGTCAACGATTTTCATCGCCGGAAGATGCTGTTGAAGCGTTCAAAAACCATGTTTTGCAGGTGTCTTAAGTAAGTACTTCGACAGTTGGTTTGAGCGCATGCAAAAGTCTATAAATCAAGCTGGAGAATACTTTGAAAAACAATAAAACCCATTTTCGATGATAAATATTCGCATTTTCATTATTAGGCCAGAAATATATATAGCAGCCCTCGTTTTATACCTTAAATTACCTTTCTCCATGCTGAAATTTATAAAAGGAACCCACGACCTTAGTTTAGTTGTTAATTCCTGCCACAAATCTTGAGACTTCAGTCTTGCTCGGGTACAATTCTTCAACTTGTTTTTAGGTTGGCCGCGGTGTTTCACCATGAATTGTGGAAGTATTTGCTTTCCCAAAAGGTTTTTTTCATAAAAATTGTTTGATTTGTCTCTTAAAAAAACATAAATGGAATGATTGATGTTCTTATTTCACAAATATATGTGACAGCGCATAGAGAAAGGGACCTAAGGGTAAAAAAATAAATTTTCACTTTTTTTCGATGTGGACAACAAATTAGCATCGAATGAGACCGATCCCATGCCCCAAAAGTGTTCCCTCCCAGAGATATGCGCGTTTTGTGAAAGTGATGGTACACCAAAGGTACATGTATTTAAATCTTTAAAATGGCTCCCTGAACAAAATTGGTTTTTACCCTTAGGTCCCTTTCTATTTTGCGCGTCACATATAGAAAGTACTTACATTGCTTCCATTTTACTCTGTTGGTTGGTTTGGCGTTTTTAAAAAATTTCGTGCTATCGACTTCAACTTCGCATAGTCCGTCCGTCACAACTGTGCAAGCTGCAGGTAGCATTCAGCTTTGTTTCTTGGATCGCAGCGACCATAATGTTTCTCCGACTCATAAATTCTATTACCTCCCTGATTTTGTTGCGTAGGCCATTGCAATTAAATTGCAAAATTGATGCACTGTCAGGAGTGGCAACAGAAATCTGTCGTGTAAGATGCTGTATATGTTGATGCTGTTGCGAGGGCGACTGCGGGGGGAGTCTCGTAGACGGCGATGATAACACCAAATCCAGAGATCCACTGCATGAAGCAACAAAGTCCGCTTCGCTATACTCCCTGATGTGGTTCAGACCTGAACAGATCCTGAAGTGCACCCACTCCATTCAACGATCACACCTTACAGACGCAGCACGATGGTGTATACGGTTCTGGCAAGCCGAGCAGATCAAAGGTCCAGGGTTTTGTTCGATCCCGGCTCGGACCAGTAGTATTCGGAGCAGGCATTCCGGGATGTGCTGCTCCAACGACGAAAAAATGGACGAACAAAAAACACATATTGTTGAGGTGACTGCCCCTGGCCGAAGAGTGTTTGTTTCGGGTCAATCCGGTACATAGAACCGGCAGTCGCGGGATTGACTTCGCATAGTTGCTACTCGTTAACGAAATGTGCACCATATCGACTGCGGTGATTAGGCCCCAGCTCTTATTTTTTCAAATAGAATGATGTTTTTCAGGTTACAACTGACTTTTCATTAAAAATAATGTTTATTGAATTAATTTAAAATATATTTTTTTTAATAACTTAAGTAAAATTATATTTTTTTAATAACTTAAGTAAAATTATTGCAAACTTAAGGAATTGTTAGTAATTTCTAAATTACAACTAAAGAAAATTGAAAACGAAACGTATGTATTTTATATGTTTATATACTTATACATATAAAACTAATAGTGCATTATATATAAATATATATAATATTTTATATAAATATATATGAGTTATTGTATAAAAATATATGTATGTATGTGGAACAAAATGCATAGCCCATTTTTACATAATCTAAGGACGATAGAATGAACGGAAAAAGGTAAATTAATTAAAGATAAAAACAGTACGATTAAGGTTTTCATAATATTAAATAAATTGATTTAATTGAGCAAGTCTTGCGCAAACGTAGAGCCTATTGAGCTGTTTTAAATGGTAAAAAAAAGTTGAAGATAAACATAAATTGCAGTAGTGAATACATAAAATATTATTTGAACGAACGAATATTTATATTATTATTTTTAAACTTAAGAATAAATATTTTTTTTTGTTTTGTTTTCAATTATTCGTTCTTTTATCATTATTATGACTTGAACAGTTTTTAATCTGGTTCGAGACCTTTTGTTGTTTCTTTTTTAGAATCAACTTAAAAATTGGTGAAATGTATTGGCCAGGCAGACTGCACAGCTATTTCTAAACCCGCCAAGGTTTTTTCTTTAGCAGCCTTACGCAACGATTACCACGTTAAAAACAATAAACTATGTCTACAATATAATCAACTAAATCGTAATAATATTGCACATCATTGGCGCCACCGAAAAATATACCTGGCCTTAGGAGGTGGTACTTGTTACACCAAGTTGGGCCAAGCAACTATCTTTATCAAGATACTTGCTCAAATATTTTCATTGGCGCCACCGAAAAATATACCTGGCTTAGGAGGTGGTACTTGTTATACCGAGTTGAACCAAGCGTCTTTTTCAAGATAGTTGCTCAAAGATTTTATAGCGCCACGTTTTGATTTATGTTTTGAGATAATAAACATATTTTTTAAGCCAACAAAACTGATGGGGAAAAGTTTAGATTTGGCCATGCACCGTATATTCTTGCACAATTTAATTGGACGCTTCGTTTCTTTTAAATTCTAATTAAGTATGTTCCCTTGTTCCCCCCACGTATAATGTCTTCAATCCTCTTCGTTCGCTTATAACTATTCCTTTTCATTGCCCTTTAAATATTCGATGGCAAACAAACGTAAAATTTTAGCCAAATTCTCTGTGGTACTGTAGTCGATTATATTTTCATTATCATCCGGCGTATGCCAGACGCTAGGAAAGGGCATAGGAATGATGTGTAAAATAGGAACATTACGCCTCAAAAAAGGTATATGATCATCCTCAATAAACGATGATCTTAGGGCATTAGGCTGAAAATAACGATGTGGGTCGTGTGGATATGAAACACCACTGCTCGCATAGCGTTCCATGAGACCAGTATTCGACAGGCGATCCTCAATAGTTAACAGGTGGGAGTACCACAATTCAGTGTTGCCGAAGAACGAATAGAATTTCGGATCGGGCGTTCCTAGAAGATCGAGCAGCATTAGCATATCAATTTTTGGCAGAAATCCTTCCATCTCCCACTTTTTGGCCAATTGACGCGCTCCATAAATTGAGTCCTTGGCACTCCACGTCTCAAAGGCTTCTTCGCCATCGAAGAATATGAACATTAGACTTAATTCCGAGCTGCGGAATGGCTTTAAATGTGTATGCAGGACCTCGGCTAAATTTAACATCATGGCACAGGGCACCGCCGAATCAGTGGCTCCCAAAAACTCCACATCGCCCATGTACTTACTGTCGTAGTGACAAGCTAGCACCAAATAACGTTCGGCTTGTGGATTGAGCGTAGCCACTATATTGTGGAAATGAAGATTACCCAGTATGGGCACTGTATCATGGAAACTGTGCAGCTTCACCGACCACTGGAGATCTTCGAGCGAGTTGACAATAAACTTACGTACCTTTGCATGGCCGGGAGTGCCCACCACCCGAGGTATGAGAATTTTTTTCACCGTCTGTTTTAGATGTTGCACATCGGAGAGATGGGCCAATTCGTGAAAATTGTGGTGTGATAGTTCTTCGGCGTTGTAGGGCAGCTGCAAAGAAAATATATATATCAATGAATATACAGCATAAATGCATTTAAATCGATTTTACCTGCCTTTGCCCTACCAAAAACCCTTCCCCTATTTCCTGCTCAGAGCCTTTGGCGGCGACACACGCTATATAAAGGGCTAAAATACCTAAATCTTTTAAAGCCATTATCTCGGGTAAAGTTATCTCGTGACTAAAATTTCAATACATTCAAAATTCAACAAGTGTTTTGTTGGTGCTATGTTTATACACGTCGCCGCATTTATTCTGGAGTGTCAACAAACCAAAAATAATGTAGAGTGTGAGGGAGAATCCAATTCTCTCATCTATTTTTTGTTTAAAACAACGCGATATTTCCTTTCAAATATATGTTTGTTTATTTTTGCCTTGTCCACGTAAATCAAAAACAAAGTTTGTTGACAGTTAACATTTTACGTTGTATTAGAGTTTGAAGGCGATTATAAGTTAAGGGCGGCGGCGACGCGAATGTTTTTGATCGGCTGCCTTGGCTCGATTTCTTCACAAAATTGGGAATCCACAAACACCCTCCAAGAAAAATAAACGTATCGCATTTTGCGGAGCGAAAACGAACTGCATACGGACCGCCATATCACTAACACTTGCATAGTTTTTCATATAAAAATACGACGAAATTAATTCTGCGTAAAACTCTTCGTAAACGTGCCGTTTTTTACGGTACGAAATGGAAGTGATTTTGCGTAATGGAAACGAACGTATTTAAACCAAAAAGTACCTAAAACAATCCGTTTACGTGCCGTTTTTGCGATACGAAAACGAACTGTTTTTTCTTAATGGTAACGGCATTAACTGTTTTTTCTTATTCGGGCAGCCATGTTGACAGAACACTTTAATTGTTTTAGTTGATGTTTGAAGTGTGATGATCTGATTGTTGTTAAACAAAATCAGCTTTTGTAAGTGTTAATATAATAGGTATTTATAAAACGTTTGTAGTATATTTATATCTACATATCTATATTTTGTAATAGCCAAAGAATTCATAATCATTCACAATATATGCAACATTAATTCTTCAGTATAAAAAAGCTTATATTATTTCGATAGAGAAAGAAATTCAGTACGGAAACAGAACGTTTTGCAGATACAAAAACGTACCGCTTCAGTGTTACGTAAACGCAACACTCTGGTATTACGAAAACGGACCGCTTTAGTGTTACGTAAAAGTACTTCTTTAGCTTAGCCTTGGCGTACTACCAATACATTCAAACTACTACTTTTTTTTTCTAATACTCTTATTCCGAAATTAACGTTTACGGTGCATTTACGTATCGCAAAATCGGTTCGTTTTCGTAGTCTTGTATGAAAAAATGACTTCGCCAACGTTTCGTTTTCGTGCCGGTTTTCTTAGAGGGCATATGTAAAAGCCGCTTTCATGGTACAACAAAGAAGCTAGAGTTATGCTAACAGTGGATTTTAATTTTTTCTCGTAGTAATTTAAATTGTCAATTTTGAAATTTGACAATGGCGTTTGTTGAAGTTTTTAAAGTAAAAATTCAGTATCCAACATTAATAATTATTAAACATTCACAAAAATGTATTTTTTGGCATTGTCTTTCAAATGATAATCTAGCGAACTATTTTTGTTGTTGTTGGGCTAATGACTATACCTTGTCAATTGTATCATGACCGCTTTTTTTCGTTCCGTATATACGTTAGCATATATATTTCGGGAAAAAAACAAATAGGCGAAAGAAGAAAAAATAAACTTGGTATTACTTGTATGGAAATACCAAAACTTTCTGTGAATTTATGAACATTTAAATGTTACATTTGCCTTCAAATGGTATCGATGTTTGTGGCCTAGTGAATAGAACATTCGCATTGAATATTAAGGTTCCGATTCGAACACTAGGTGAAGCAAAAAACAATTTTTTTGGGCCCTTTCGGCCCATGCGTTCGTCTCTAATCTTAGCCATAAATTTGAAATTACTCTATATTTGAATTCGAGACAAAATTTTCTTTCATTTGAGTACACATACATATGTACACATTGACTATTAATAGCCCGCTTTGAACATGCGGTACGTTTTTGGGCCAAGTGAGCCAAAAAGGCCGGCAACTACGCTCTTTCTTGAGTTAGAGTAGAAACAGAACACTGCGGCTGCGGCGACGGAAACCGGTGCGGCAAGAAAATGTAAATTAAATGACGGCGGGTGCGGCAACGGTTTTTGTTGTCATATCTCAGCTGTTTTTATTTATTATTTGGCCTTGAGTGATTTTGATAAAAATACAATAAATTTATTTGCAAACTAAACAAGAATTATTTTGAAATGTTCAATTGTAAATTGCATTTTGCTCTATTGTTTATTAATTTGGTTTCCTGCAAATACTTTTAAAATTTATGACTGCAAATATGCACAAAAACTTTTAGCCCATACGTGTTTTGTTTACAAAAAAAACATGAAAATATGGCAACATATAGAGAGAGGCAGGAGCAGAAATTGAGAGCGCAAGAAAATAGAAATAGATAATTTACTCCCACATTCAGCAAAGCCTTGGGAGATTTATCCCTTAAAGGGAAACTTTTTCTCTTGGACCCATGTCGCCCTTTTACAATCCAGCTTATAACCATAAACTATCATCGGGCAAAATTTCTGGATCCAAGGATATTTCGTTTGACAGCTATCGTGCTTTCAACAGACACAAACGGACGGTCTTAGAATTTTACGAATGCCCAACCATAATGCACGATGTTATTTGTGAGTAACACCTTAACGTCAAGTTTTTTGCCCAACTTAATTTGACATATCTTTGTTTCAGTATTTGACAAATTCAATCACAAAGAGGTACATATTAGATCAGCACTTTAAGAATGTTTAAGCCTTTTACATTTTACAAAAATGTGCGATCAAATCTAAATGCATTTCTTGCACTTTTTGATTTTTTTGGTCAACACAATCGACCAAATGTGTCCAAAATCGGGTCTGTATTAACTGTGAAAACACCAGTGCATGCCCGCCCAGTTCGTTCGGCGAAAAACATTGATGTTCTTTGCGATAGTGAGGCAGAAAAGCCGCCAACCTCGACTCGTAAATGGTGTTCGCTATCATGAGATGATAACGTACATTTTGTGGCCAAAATTTGAGGATGTGGACCTGGACGACATGTGGTTTCCACAGGATGGTGCCATTTGCTACTCAGCCAACGAAACAATGTTTTTTTTACGCGAGAAATTCAATGACAGTGCTGTCACACGACTTTATTTTTTCGTGCCACCTTAGGGTTAGGTCAAGTTCCCAGGTCTTTTAAAGGCTGCAATTACGTTGTTTGTCAAACTCCTTATACAAAATTTCGTGAACTCGCTGCTGAAAAGCTTAGAGAAAAGCAGAACTTAGTTCGACGTCAAATACTGATAATCTTTTCAAATTTCTGGTTTTATTGGAAAGGTTGAACTTTGTCATTTAATTATGGAACACAATATTATTTATATGACTAACACAACTGGCTCGGTAGTACCTCATCCGATCAACCCAATTTTTCTGTACGTTTTCGATTGTTTCGGGTCGAATCGCTTTAATGGCAACTTCGATTTCATGTTTTAACGCTTCAACTGTTTTTGAATGCTTTGCATAACATTTATCTTTAATGGCTCCCCACAGAAATGAAATCCAATGGGCTCAAATCACATCTCCCAAGCGACATTTCGGCTGATTATTCGATTTTCAAAAACATTAAGTAAAAAATCGATGGTTTCGTTGGCTGCGTGACATGCGGCCCCTTTTTTGAAATGAAATATCGTCCATGCTATTCTCTTGAATTTTAAGAAACAAAAATGGAGCCGTAACGCTAACATTTGTCGTTAACGGCGGGTCCTAGCTTAGTTTCAATAACGCCGCCAGCCCAAAATCCACACCAAACAGTGACTCGTTGTGGATGAGGTGGCTTCTCAATAGCCAAGTGTGGCAATAGTCACAATGCGGCAATTTTGCTTATTGACATTGCCACCGAGATGAAATTCGTCAAACAATCCTGCCAAACAATCTTTTGCCCATTGGGCGAAGCGAAAACGCATCGGATGGTGTTCCATTATTATATGATAAAGTTCAACCTTTCCAATAAAACCAGAAACTTGAAAATATTATCATTACTTCTTTTACAGCCGATTCAAATTTAAAATTGCACACCCTATATTTATAGGATTTTTCCACAAACCAAAATTTGCGCTCATGCTTTTGACATGACTCATAAGCTGGGGAATCCAGAAGTAATCTAGACACACATCTTTGTTATATTTGTATTATAGCAAAATCATAGCATATTTTTGTAATCTTTAACCTAATGAATAATCCAAGTATCATTCGTCCCACTGTTATGCTTCAGTTACAGAGTTGTTTGGCCAAACATGTGTTATTCCGTTGCAAACTACCCCCTACCAACCCACCACCCAATATACATAGATAGCACTTTCAAAGAAATGTTTAGTAAGAAAACAACAACACTTACCAAATCTTCAATTTCAAAGCAAGCACCCAAATTGTAAAGTTTCTTTTTCGGCAATAGCTGTTTTATAAAGCTGGGGCCACTCTCCCTCATCTGCTCCAAGAGGTGGCCATACACCTTGGAATATTGTCGCAAACTCTGAATTAAGCGCATTGTGGGGTTTCCGCGAACAAAATAATTTATGAACAAATGCACCCCTCAGATTGTCAAATACTACTGGTCTCTGGGTAGGAGGTGTAGAAACAAACGAGAGGTAGAGTAGAAACTTACATTACGCAAGTATGTTGTAAACATATTTCGAAGATGTTTACAAAATGTTTCTAAACATTCCATGTGCCGCTAATTGTATCTTGCATCTGGCTGTAGTATAATTTTTACATTTATTGTGAGGCAACGATAACAAAACTTATATCGAAAAAAAGAAGGAATCATAATGGGGGAAATGCTTTTTGTTCTCTTTAACATACAAAAAATACTTAAAGTAATCAATCTTTTATTACATTGAGCTTAATCAGACTTCTGCTGTTTTCCCGTGTCCCCAAAGTAGGCCCGATAAATATATAGACCCAATGCCAAGTGCAGGGCTAAGACAGCTCCTAACGCCGAGTAGATGTTGGACTTCATATCGGTTAAATTGAAAAATACATCCAAAACCGCCGACTTTAGACAGAAGAAGGTAAGCACGGGCAGGAAAACGATAAGCGAACAGTAGAAAAGTACAACTTTGAAAGAACTATAGTCTTTTGCGTCCTGTAAACGAACAAATCATAGAATTATTCCCAATTGCGGTCGTTCTTTTTTGTGTTCTGTGCTCTTGTATACTCACATCGGATATTTGTTTCCTGGCCTTTTGTTGTTTTGACATACCTTCAGCGGCTGCAGCATTTAGTTTGTTTTTATTTGCCATTATTGTGTGTGGGAAAATGAGAATAAATGCTAAATTTAATAATACAAATATAAATTGTAAAAGTACGAATTGTATCCAATATTTTTGTGTTGTTGTCCAAAAAATGACAATCCCATTCCGGTAAATAAGTATGTCACATGATACCTTTCAGCTGTCAACGATGAAAATGGTTAGACGAACTTAAACAAAAGCGACAGCGACGACGTGTCAAATGGAATGAAACGTTATGTGAGAGAGACTTTACCGTAGAAAAAAATACGGGACTCGAGCAAAATACACCCTAATTGAGTTTTTCTCAATTTCCACTGAAATGGTAATAGATTTCATCACGAAATTTGTATATTGTGTATTTAATTTTTATTTCTGAAGGTAACAATCGGTTATCCGAATATATTCACAGTGACTAAATTTTATATATAATTTCCATATAAATTGTAAAAGATTTCTGAATATATTTCATCATTTGCAAATACGAACAAAATTCACTGGATTTCTTTAGCAAGAGATTTGTCTGTCACCTTCCGAAAAGGGCATAATCCGGATATAGTAGATTTGGTTATCTTTACTTTGCTTTGCACCCTTTTACGAAAACTAGTAGTTCTTCAGTTTGTTTGCCATACAAATCAAACAAATGATTGAGAGTTTTTCATAGCAGGAGACAGTTGTAATCCTAGGGATCACCCTGTATATAACTCAATATCTTGAACCAATGTATTTGTTTGTAGTCTATAGTTTCGGTCGAGCGTAACAATATTACTCTTATCGTAATATAACGTTTTTGAGTTTGAGTAGAATAAGAGTTGGCTTCTTATGGCGTATTCTCAATTGAAATCCACATTCACCGGATTTAGTGTTAAAATCTATATCATTTTGTATGGAAATTCACAGCAGATTTTAAACCCGATAGGATATTATCGGATGCTGAGAGCGTGTTTTTATCAGCGGCTTGAACATTGACACATGGTTTCTTCTATCCAATACTGGTAGTTTTCATAATCACGAGCTTATATATAGCTATATAATGTAAAATGAATCAGCAATTAATATCAGCTTAAATTAATGCGTTTTGGTAATGTTATAATAAATATGAAATGTATATTATAAAACAAATTTTCTCATAACATTGCTATTCTAACAACAACTCAGCAGATATTAACGGCGGGTAACAAAACAAAAAAACAACAATAAACACAGAATCGACAAACCCTTATTGTGCCGCAATCTTTTACAATGTTTGACATTTTTTGGATTTGGCATAGATATTGTAAGAGATTTTGAAACGATATTCGGCAATTGTGGATTTCAATTCTATATCCGCATTCGATGTAAATCGCGCAGACTCTTTCACTTACTTATATGGTCGTCCCCTTCTGTTCAAGACCACCAACTCGTTGTAAAGGCCCAAGCACATTCAAAGCCTCATCATTTACCTGCTTTCCTTGCTTTGTTTTGTATTAGCTAACCACATAAAAAGCTGTTTTCCAAGCTTGGGCAAATTGTCGACGCGACTCAATTTATTGCGTAAAACTCCAATCCACAAAATGGATTGATCCATGTTCATTGGTAGATAACAAATATATGCCATTGATTATTTTATACCACATTCGTATATACGAACGAAATCCTTTGGATTTAATGTTAATAATTTCACACAAATTGTACAAGATTTTAAAAATCCGGTAAATCTCGATTTAATTTGTTTAACTATTTTTACTAAAAAGTAACAAAGACAAAAACACGTATATATGCATGACTGCCGCAGCTTATGCGTTGGTCTGAATAATACTTGAAACGAAAATATATACTGTGTGGCCCAAATCAGACTATAGGGTTTACCAAAAAGGTTACAAAGAAGGTGGTCTTGCTGCGTGCGCCGTGGTTCCATCTTACTGAAACCATATATGTAATAGGATTATTCTTAACTTGCGTGCGCAAAATATGTTCAATCATAATCCAATACAGAGCCCCGTTAATGGTTCTAGTCGACCCTCCTTCAAAAAAAAAAATATGGACTGATAACATTATCAAAACGGGAGCCTAAGTTCCTAATCGTGATGTTTCTAGGTTCTATCTAATATCAAAATGACGACGATAATTTCGTTGAGTTGCCAGAAGAATTATAAAATTGAACAATATTGACGTGTTGCTGTACATCATATGCAGCCATTATAAAAAACCATATAATCTTTAAAAGACAAAAAGAAATTATAAACAAAAAAGTTATGAATCCTTCAGTCTTATTTGGGCCACCCAGTGTTCCCACATTTTTTTGACATTAAACTCAATCAAAAAAATGCTTAGCCTTTTTTCTGTTTTTGCCTATAGTGTGCAACACTGGTAGTGAGACGCATTCAACATTTAGTGACACTGAGAACTTTCAGTTCACTTTAGTGGCTCGACTCACACGGAACGTTAAACGAAGTTGTAACGGAAAACAGCAATTATAGTTTGAATTTTTTCTCTCAACAGCAAGAGCAAAGTGTTTCTTAAACAAAAGAAAATACAACAAAATTAACATGAGTTTAATAACAACAAATTAAAAAAAGTTGTAAAAGCAAAACAAATTGAAACAATAAAGTGATTTTGGTAATTAACAAAAAAAAAGAAAATGTTTAGGGCCACTTTAAAAAGCAACTCATCTACGCAATATAACTGCAATTTTTCTTTGTTTGTGGTAAAATTTTACTAGAAAATCCATATTTTCGTATTAAAACTTAAAGGCAATTGCAATTTCCAATCAACATTTCTTATGTATAGACTTGTAATTTCCTTTCTAATTGGAAGAAAAACAGCAGCAGTAGAGAAGACATACATATGTATTTACAAACATTTTTTTACACACGCACACACAATTATAATAAAACTATAAAAATAAATGCAGCAACAACAAAAACACAAAAATGAGAGAAAAAAAACAATTGCTACAAAAATATAGAAACGTAATTTGCAGAAATCAGCTGTCTATCCCCAATATATAAACAAACACTAAACAACAAAAACACAGAAGTGTTGCCGTTGTTCAGGAATTGTTTCTCTTGCTGGGGAAAGAAGTGCTTTCGAAAGGAATACAATTGTACGAAAATACATAGGTTTTTACAGCATCTGGGGCCATGACAAAGAAATGTGGGCAATAAAAAGAGAAAAAAGGCTTAAATCTAGGTTAGTAATTGCTCTCGGATGGAAACTAAATTTTCACCAACGATAGAATTTTTATTTTGATCAAAAAATGTGAATTAAAAAAATCGGCGGTCTCCCACAGTTTCCGTGATATTGGTCTAGTAAATTCAGACGTATAATTCAGCTATTGAGCCATATCTGTGAGACTTCCTTATTTATTAAGCAATATGGGTATCTTTGGAAAGCTTATTGCAACACCATTTCAGTGATATATATAGGGTGATCCATCTAGAAGTATATTTTCAGAACAAAAAATAAAAAAAAATTTTGATTTGAATCTTTACTGGTAATTTGAAAGGACATTTTATGGCATTTATTTTTTGAATATAATTTCCTTCAAATGTTGGCCGCAACTACGCCTCAGGGCATCTATTCTGAGGGTCCAATGTTGGATGACTCGTTCGATCATTTCGACCGGTATGGCTTTAATGACACGCGTAATGTTGGCTTCCAAAACCTGAATCGTAGCTGGTTTGTCAGCATAGACTTTGGACTTTACATAACCCCAAAGAAAAAAGTCTAAAGGTGTGATATCGCTCGATCTAGGCAGCTAACTCACCTGTCCAAAACGTGAAATAAGCTGCTTTTCGAAATGACCTCTCAATAGATCCATTGTTTAAGCATCTGTATGGCTAGTGGCACCGTCCCGTTGAAACCAAGTGTCGTCAAGATTACGGGTTTCAATTTTAGGTAGCATAACGATCGATATCATGGCGCGATAGCGAGCACCATTCACGGCTACGTTCTGGCCATCATCATTTTTGAAAAAATATGCACGATGATTCCACTAGCTTATAAACCGCACCAAACCGTGGTTTTCTCTGGGTATATTGGCACCTCTTGAACCTCTTCTTGTTGCTCTTCAGATCAAATGCGGCAATTTTGTTAATTGACTTTACCGTTGAGCCAGAAATGGGCCCCATCACCAAACACAATTTTGGTCGAAAACAGCGGATCTTCCCGTTTCTCACCGAACGCTCATTTCCATAATACAGTTGCCAACATTTGAAGGTAATTATTTTCCAAAAATAAATGCCATAAAATGTCCTTTCAAATTACCAATAAAGATTACACACTTGATTTGAATTTTTTATTTTTTTTTGTTCTGAAAAATACCTCTAGATGTATCACCATATATATTTGATTTGTTAACCCATTAAGAAGCTGTAGCAACATTTTAATTTTTTCACAACTTTTTACTAGTTTCTAGTTTAGTAGCCAATGTTCTTCTAGAACCGGAGATAACAACCTTTATTAAAAAAAAGTTATAATCGCGCGATTTTTTTCAAATCATTTTTCGTGCGGGGCTTTTCTTTAAAAACACTCATTCGACCCTGTGTCAAAATTTTTTTTCAAATAATCTTTCGCTCTTTTTCAGTATCACAATCCATTTTCAGTTTTATAGCCAACCTATTAACCTTCAATTTAACGCATTTTTGAATGTTTTAAACCTTCTAGAGCCGAAGATAATACCCTTTTATAAAAAAAATATTTAAAATCGCACGATTTTTTTCAACTATTTGTTGCCTAGGTCTTTTTTTTAAATAAGCATTGTTTACTTACACCTGTGTTAAAAATAAATGCTCGCTCTTTTTCGGTATCAAATCCATTTTCTAAAATTAATCATTTTTAACCCCTTTCTTAATATCATATCAGCGGAAAAAGATCTATGATCGGTATTGTAAATTTTGCGCAAAAAATATCTCCGCCAATATCTCCGACATTTAAAGGAGTAAATTCCAAAACAATGTCCCAAATGAAATCTTAAAGTATTGGCTATGAACAAGTAGGAATAAAAACCTACCTTTAAATCGGTAATTTTCCGAGTTTTGACCTATTTTTCTCAAAAGTTTGGGTCAAAAATATACAAAATGACATCCCAGTGCACAATGGGTTAAACGATCCATAAGGTGTGTGTTCCGTTTGAAATGTATTTTCATAACTATTCAAGCGATAACCATATCGCCTAGATACCAAACGTTACAGATATATCCAGTTGTAGGTCTGAAGTTAAGGTCCCATAATTTGGAAAATATGGGCTGCCGTCGACCTTTTATTTTTAAACTTATTCGTTTTTAATGCCCTACAGGATCATATATTTTTCCTTAGACAATTGTTTCTAAAATAGGTTAGTTAAAAAAAACAAAAAAAAATCGGACGTCTCTATTTCCCGAGTAAAGGATCTTCAATGTTTTGATGTAAAATTGGCTAAATCTTTGCTATATATTATGCAAAGATGTGTATCGTTGGAAAGATATTGGCAAGACCTTTCTTGCGAAAAATAAATCATTGAAATCTCTTTACCCATTGCGGGTCAACGACCGATTTTATGCGTTTTCAATCTTTATGTTTTTGAATATGCCTAATGTTATTTATTTTTGCACACTTTATCGTTGAATACATCTTAAGCTTTCTTCTAAGATATAAAAAGAACCATATAGCTCTCTTAAAAACCGAGATATTGTGGGCGCTCGGTCCCGGGCCTTGAAAATGATCTTCTAATAAAAACTGCTGTCTGTGTGACCGGTCATTGACCAGGCTTTAATGCGTAATCTAGGAACTCGGGACTTTAAAGCCTTCTGCTATAGAAAATTTAATTTTTTTTAAAATTTGTATAATGGATATCTGATCAAGAATGTTTTTTTTATTTATTCTTAATCGGCTATGAGACTTAAAATTAGCAGCCTAGTTAAAATTTATTTGGGAAAACATTTTAAATTATAATTTTTTTTCCTCTCACAGATCACAAAAGCAACTGGAGTGCTCAACCGTCCCAAAAACAAAAAAAAAAGTATTTAACATATAAATTAGGAGATATTTAAGTTTTTTTTGCAATCATATCAACAAAAACACTGCTAAGTTATTAATTAAAAACAAAACAAGTAATAAGTGGTAAAACAAAAGAAAAACTCAAAACATTTCACAACTTTACATAAGATAAAATATTATTAAAAGAAAAATAAAAGGCCAAAACAAAAGAGTCTGTCTACAAAGAAAAGCAAAGAAAGAAAGAAACGAAACCTCAACAACAAAACACCAGTTATCATGCCGTTCATTTCGAAAGATTGGCGTTCACCAGGTGAAGCTTGGGTCAAAACCGACGAGGGCTGGGAACGGCTCAAGGTGCTTGAATGCGGTAATAAACGCAAACGGTAAGTTGAATTAGCGCTACGATGATACATACGGGAACAAACAAATACTTTTTCGTATTCTATGTTTGCTTGTGATTCGAATTTTCCTTTTTGTTAATTAACATTTGCACTAATTTCGTTTAATTGTTTTATAAACATAAATGTAAATATTTGAACAACAAATACATAAAAAACTAGGTTTGTTTCAAATATTTGTATTTGGTTAACCTTCGTGTTTTTTTTAAATATTGCAAAAAGTTATTTAATGGAAAACGAGGTCAAAATGGTCATAGCTATATGATTTATTTAAGCAATGTGTCATTTAGCCTCTATTATAAGTGGATGTTTTTGAACTCTTATCAAAATACCTTTGTATGTGACGCGCAAAATAGAAATGGACCTAAGGGTAAAAACCAGTTTTATTCAGGGGAGCTATTTTAAATATTTAAATACGTGTATCTTTGGTGTACCATCACTTTCATAAAACGCGCATATCTCTGGGAGGGAACATTTTTGGGGCATGGGATCGGTCTCATTCAATGCTCAGATGTTGTCCACATCAAAAAAAAGTGCAAATTGATTTTTTTACCCTTAGGTCCCTTTCTCTATGCGCTGTCACATATAAAAAAGGCCCCAACTCATTTTTTGGGCTAAAATCTAGTTTAATAACATCTCTCGCACGGACACCAAATTTTGCACCATCCACAGAAATTTTGATTCTAAGCAGAAAATGTAAAATAAAAGAAAACGTCGGTCTCCCATTGTTTCCGAGATATGGGCCTCGAAAGTTCAGACGTATAATTCAGATTTTGAGCCATATCTGTGAAACTTTTACGTTATTATTAAGTAATATGGGTATCGTTGGAAAGCCATTCCAGTGATACATACATTTATTCGATCTGTCAACCCATTAAGAAGCGGTAGCAACATTTTTATTTTTCACGACCTTTTACTAAAAATGCCTCAAAACTGAAAAATGCTTATTTTTAAGTAGGTATTTATCGATCTAGTTTTGTAACCAACATATTAACCTTTCATTTAACGCATTTTGACGTTTTAACTATTCTAGAATAAGAGATAATACCCATTATTAAAAGAAATCGCGCGATTTTTTAAAATAATTTTTCGCCTGACGCGCTACTTTCACTTTTGTTTTCATGCATTTCTAAATGATTTTCAAGTATTTCTTACCACAAAATCCATCCATAGGAAACTATATCTAGTGTTACAAGCCTCAGCTGGTGGCCTTTTGGACAGAAATATTCCCCCATCGTTCAGGGATGGCCCCTCCATCTTCATCGCTAAACAATTTTCGCAATTCCCTACTGTTTTTTATATTCATTTTACTACACTTGACGTATCTAACGAGTTTCTAGAATGAAACGAAAAATTTGAAAGGTATTTTCGTCAGCTTTCTGAAGATACCACTATCGCCAATATCGTCAGATTCCAAATGTCGCAGATATAACCAGTTGTAGGTCCGAACTTCAGGGTCCCGTAGCTCGGAAAATATAGGTAGCCGGCGACTTTTTTTCTTTAAACTTCTTTGTTTTAAATGTCTACAGGCCATTTATTTTTTTTTTGACAATTGTTACTTAACTAGATTTGTTTCTTTTTGTCCATGAAATATTTGTGCAAAAAACACTAACTCATACAAAATCTATAAATATTATCTTTTTTTGAAAAATGTATTAAATGTATTAGTTACACATTATTAAGTTACACATTATTTTTTTATAAAATGTGAATTTATAGATTTTGTGTCCTTATTAATACAGATTTATAGCGTTTTTTTCTCCTACTGCAAAACTATTTTTTATGAGTTAGGGCCTTTCTATATTAAGGTAACGATATATAAAGCTATTTTATTTTTAACTTTTAACATTAGCAATACAAAACAAGTAAAAAAAAAACTAATGTCGGTCGGAAGATACCCTACGCTTCTCTGTTAATTAGAAGACTAATTTGAGTTTCAGAGCGGGAGGGACATACAGTGTTGTGCGATAAAATAGAGTTACTCTTTAAATAACAACAATTTTCAATTTGTAGCACAAAAAGTCTTTCTCACAAACTCTTTTACAACTCCTTTTCTATAGGGTGATCAATCTAGAAATAGTATTTTTATTGATATTGTTCATTCGAAAGCACATTTTATGCCATCTATTTTTTGAATATAATTATCTTTAAATGTGGGCCGCAACTATAACTCAGGGTGTCCATTCTGAGGGTCCATTTTTGTATGACTCGTTCGAGCATTTCGACCGGTATTGCGTTAATGACACGCGTAATGTTCGCTTCCAAAACCTGAATCTTAGCTGGTTTATTATAGACTTTGATCTACGTAGCCCCAAAGAAAAAGTCGCAAGGTTTGATATCACACGATCTAGGCGGGCAAGTCACCGGTCCAAAACATGGAATTAGCTGCTCTTCAAAATGACCTCTCAATAGATTCATTGTTTGAGCAGCTGTATGGCAAGTGGCACCATCCTGTTGAAACCAAATGTCGTCAAGATTATGGGCTTCAATTTCAGTTAGCAAAAAGTCAGATTTCATGGCGCAATAGCGATCACCATTTAAAAATTAGGGCCGACGATTCCACTAGCCCATAAACCGCATCAAACCGTGGTTTTCGCGGTGTAAGTTTTTCATGATGAAATGGCAAACAATACTGAAAGGAAAAAACTTAAACACAAAATACCTCTAGATTGATCACCCGCGACAAATTTAGAAAAGGAATGGACCGTTGATTCCTCCATTCCAAACCGTGGTTTCCATGGTTTTACTCAAAAGAAAAAAATAATGTTTTACACAACTCACATTCAATCTGTGAAAAACACCTATTGAAAAAAATACCTCTAGATTGATCACCCGTGAAAGCCACTCGCGTTCAATCTGTGAAAAACCCCTATTAAAAAAATAACTCCAGATTGATCATCCCCCTACATTTAATTAATATGTCCCATAAAAAATGAAATCCCGTCGTTTTCAGTAACATTAAAGCGTTAGTGCTGTGGACCTTTGTTAGTATAAGTATATAAAGGGTGGTCCAACTAAAACCCACGATGTTAATTGAAAAATAAACTAAAATTTTCCAGAAAATTATCTTAATAAGGGGTGATCCAACTAAAATGCACGATGCTAATTCTAAATAAAACAGTTTCGTTGGACCACCCTTATTAAGATAATTCTTAATAAGGTTGGTCCAACGAAAACGCACGATGTTAATTGTAAATAAAACAAAAAGTTTCGAGAGAATTATCTCAATAAGGGTGGTCCAACTAAAATGCACGATGTAAATTGTAAAATAACAAAAAGTTTCCAAAAAAATATCTTAATAAGGTGTTCTCCAACTAAAACGCACGATTTTTGAAAGAGGAATTACTCCACAAGCTAATAAGATCAGGTTTGTTGTTGATTATCATAGAGGGTAGGAAAAGTAAGTCAGCACAGTAAAGCAAACACATCATCGTCTGGTCAACGTACGTTTCGCCGTTGGTGTGGGACGGCTCACGATGTTAATTGTAAATAAGAAAGTTTCCAGAGAATTATCTTAAAATAAGCCGGTTCAACTAAAACGCACGATGTTAATTGTAAATAAAACAAACAGTTTCCAGAAAGTAATATTAAATTATTTTATTATGATAGAAAGATCTATGACAAATGTGTGTGCAATAAATTTAAGGTCAAATGCTCGCCACGGTTCATATTTTCAATGACTCTGAGACATAATTGAGGTTTAATATCGTTAATGTGCCGAATTATCTCATCCTTAGCTCTTGAATTGCTCTTAACTTATTGAAAAACACTTTTCCTTTAAAATATCTCCAAAGAAAGAAGTCCAACGGTGTCAAAGTTTTATGTTCTTCCACTAATCATTTTAAAAGCAAATACGTTTAGTACAACTTTAAAAAATTCGCGAAGGAAGATTCCCATAAAAAAACAGGGAAACGTTACTAAATTGTTTATTTATGGGATTTCCCGGGAAAAACCCTTAGTTTGAATACACCCAAAATTGAGTTTTACTTTTCGCATTCCATCTTTCAAATTATAAAAGTGAAGTCAGATTTATGATATTCATTTACACTCCATTCATATCCATTCGAAAGCATCCTACATTTTATTTAAATAAAACAAAAAATAAATGCCATAAAAATGGAAAACATGTAAATAGGAACTCGTATTGTTAAATTTTTGCTTTAACTAACAAACATGAAAATATACTACATGTATTATGGGAAAAAATATGATTGCCATGACTACACGAATCCAAGTGAATTATCGGCTCAAACCCATGTCCGTACCCGCATACTTTGCAACGCTCCTCTGCTGCAAAATGTTGCATTAGAAACAAGTCTACGTAGTAGCTATGACGGACTGAGCCACGTAACAACTGAATTTTGATTGAATTCAATTGCATTTCAAATGGAAGTCCATCGTTGTGCACAGCACGACAAGTATGACTGACTGTCGGTCTAGCTACTTTTTTATTCAAACGTATACGGAAAACTATGGCATTTGGAAAATATCCGAGTAAAAATAGACAAAGTCGTCGTTGTCGCTTAACTCAAATCCACAAAAAAGTGCACAAACGTGTGTACCTACCGTGCATTATGACATTTTTATGATTACATGAGAGACAATTTTTGCACCCACAATAAAGAAGTCCAAATAACGATAACAAGCAATACTTGTAACAAACGAGCCCATCAACCAACTGCCGTCCGTCTGCCGACACACAATGAAGGCTGTAATGACACAATCTCAAGGAAATGGAAAATGAAAAGTTTTTTTTTTAAAAAAATCGCAAGGCTTTTTTATATGGGAAAAATGCTTGTAATTAAAAATAAATATGTGCCACCATTAAAGGTTAGGGTACCAGGGCAAAATGCCTACAAATCTGGTGACAACTGTTGTGTAAATGTAAAGACCCCAAAACAAGGAACATCTACCTTATGACCTAAAGTTTTCATTCACAAATTTTTAAACATTTTTGGAAAATTTTAATATAAAATATTTTCAAATACTTGAATCATATCTTAAAAACTATCACGGAACGGCAAGAAATATATTCGGAGTTATACCTGCTGTAAATAAAAAGATCCCAAAAATTGAGAAATATATAATTTTAAATATAGGTTGGGCCATTTAAAATTTAAATCGACTTTAAAAAAAGTGTTGATACATTTATCAAATTTCAGGTTTTATTGGAAAGGTTGAACTTTGTCATATAACAATGGAACACCATGCTTCTTCGCTCCGCCCAATGGACGGAGGATTTTTTGGCAGGAGATGAAGAATTTTATTTTTTTTTTTAATTTCTAATTAGCAAAATTGCCGCATACCCACACGTGACTATTGAGAAGCCAATGTACTATCTATAAAGAGACACTGTTTGTACATGTTTGGTGTGGATTTTGGGCTGGCGGCATCGTTGAGTCGTTTTTCTTCGAAAAAAAAACAAGAAGTCGTCGTTGACAATAAGTCGTCGTTGACAATAAGCGTTACTGCGCCATGATCAGTTTTTTTTTCAAAAATTCAAGAGAAGAACATGGAAGACATTTGGTTTTAACAAGACGGGGCCATTTGTCACGCAGCCAACGTAACCATCGATATTTTACTCACGGTTTTTGAAAATCGATTCATCAGCCGAAATTGTGATGTCAATTGGTCGTCTCTGAGCTGTGATTTGAGCAATTTGGATTAATTTATGTGGAAAGTTATTAAGGATAAATGTCACATCCAGAGACAATTAAAGCTTGAAACATGAAATCGAAGTTGCCATTGATGAGATTCGACCCGAAACAAACGAAAATGTACCGAAAAATTGGGTCGGTATTGCCGAGCCAGTAGTGGCAGTCTTATTAATGATGTTGTCTTCCATTATTTAATGACAAAGTTCAAACTTTCCAGAAACCAGAAATTTGAAAAAAATTTCAGTACCTTCTTTTTCAGCCGATTCAAATTTAAAATGTGAAATCTCCCACCCGATATTGCTTGCTTATACTGGATGCCAGGCCAATGAGAAAAATTGACTAATTGATCGCTAAAACAGTTTTCAATGTATTTTTCGAAATTGTTTTAAGTTCGTGTAGGTTTTCTCTAGTCGATACATTTTACCAAAATACCGGCGATAGAGATCACCTTAGAAGGACCATATAAAGCGAGTCCCTATTTCTGGTCTGTTTTTTGCAGAAAACTTTGAAGCCGGAGAAAGAGGATAAACATTAGAGCGCCCATAAAACAAAAATTGTTTTTTTCCGCTCCCCGCTCATTTTCTAGTATATTGGGCATCAAAAATAATATCCGTGTAAATCGGCCAGTCCGTCACGAATTTTAGCCAAAAAATGGAGCAAAACTTTTTGCAAGCTTTAATGAGCTATAACTCGTAAGCCAGGCGACTTTCGAAAAATACAAGGTGCATTTGTGTTGCAAATATACAGGCAAACATTTTTCTCTTACACAATTTTTGACCTAGCTATGATACTTCATGGTGTTTTCAGAGGTCAAACTTCAAATTTGAGTCAACATTTTTTTTTAAACGTAAATAAGTAATTTTATTTATAAACGCTCTAATAAACATGGGATCGATCAAGGGTCAATCTCACAGGGAATTTTGTAATTTTTGTGTGATATAAATGGAGGTACTATATAAAGAATGGCCCAACTAAAACGCACGATGTTTGTTGTAAATCAAACAAAAAGTTTTCAAGGAATTATTATATTTTTTTTATTATGATGGGAAGATCTGTGACAATTATTTGTGAAACTAAATATCGGCCAAATGCTCGCCCCGGTTTCGGTGGCATACCTCTATCCGATGGTTCATATTTTCAATGACTAAGACATAATGGAGTTTCGTTAATGTGCCGATTTAACTCTTTAATTGTTCTTTGCTAACTGAACTACCCTATTTCTTTTAAATATCTCCAAAGAAAGAAGACCAACGGTGTGAAATCACATGATCGTGGGTGCCAATTATCATCGCCGCAATGTAAGATAACACGGTCATTGAATTTCTTTCTGAAAATACCCTTTGATCGTTAGCTATGTGGCAAGTGGCATCATACTGTTGGAACCACATAGCGTCCATGGCTATATCCTCAATTTCTGGTCACAAGAAGTCCGTTGTCATCTCGCGACAGCGAACATCATTCACGTTAACTGCTTGGCCGACCTCATTTTCGAAAAACTACGGCCCGATGACGTCGCCAGCCCATAAACCACACCAAACATTCTTTGTGGATGCACCGGCTTTGCAACAATCGCTCATGGATTCTCATTTGCCCAAATGTGGATATTCTGCTAGTTAACGAATCTACTGAGGTGAAAGTGTGCCTCGTCGCTGAAGATGATTTTCTTTGTGGATGCACCGGCTTTTCAACAATCACGCATGGATTCTCATTTGCCCATATGTGGATATTCTGCTAGTTAACGAATCCACTGAGGTGAAAGTGTGCATCGTCGCTGAAGATGATTTTCTTTGTAAAGTCACCATTACCTTTTGTCGTATTGATACTTTTATATCCCTTTTTGTGATTACGCGCCTGTCATTGGCATACAATATCACGCCGATAATTCTTTGTTATAAATATTATGGGCCATAGATAATAAATATGGTCTACATCAGTAAATGTTTTGATATAGCACTTATAGGACGATTTTTCCCAATAGAAATCTGGCCACGGTAGAAGACACACGTGAGGCCCGATTATTATGAGATACCTAAATGGATAGCATTGTGAAATTGAGCCAAATTGGCCCAATCATTGTTAAAGACTCCTCAATAAAGTCTCTTTCATAGCTCTGTAGTTCCCGAGGCTATATGGTTGATTCTGAAACTATGGCCACTTTGCTGTCCTTGGTTGTTTTAAGCGGAAAAAATAAAATATATTATACTTTATTATTTACTATACAATAAATCTTTATAGGACCTTTAAAGTCTTTAAAATTCTTTTTTAAAAAATGTATTTGTTCTTCAAAAATGTCCTACCAAAGTGTTCAAATATCATTACCCTGGTTGTCCCTAGCACTACTTTTAATTGGAATTTCATCATTTTTTTTTCCAAAAATATTAATTATTTATTTATTAAAACGAGTCCATAGTAAAAAATAATATTCAATTAATTTTGTTGCTTTTAATGATTATAATTTTGTATTCAATTTAAATTTTTATGGGTGTTTATTTTCTGTCCCTGAAATTACACAGTACTCACCTGTAAAATCTAATATTCGCTAAAATTTCAATTTCCAAACCAATCTTGGTTTCGAGCAACTCAAATATGATAGAACATTACATTAAGTGGGTGCACATCTAATAGTTTTTTCGTCAACAGTCTTATTATTAAATTAAATATTAAATTCTGCAAAAAAATCGAATGCCAAAAATGAAGTCGAAATTGGCCCATAATCTCAGAATCACCCATATACGGTGCGTTGCTAATAAACTCTCACAAAGTTTATAATAATCAACCAGATACCACCCTTTGACGCAAATATTGCTCATTTTTGATCTCATACCGAGTTTGTGTAAAAGCCACATGATAAAATCGATCTTATTCAAATTTCGTACAGACAAATCAAATTAAACTTGATTATAAAATTATTATCATTAGTTTTAATAGTTTAATAAAAACATTGGTCTTGTACATACATTTTTCTAATACCGCGAATCGTGCAGTTCAAAAATGTATATACGAGAGTATTTGCAAAACATTGGTCTTGTACATACATTTTTCTAATACCGCGAATCGTGCAGTTCAAACGGATAAACGAGAGTATTTGCAAACTTGTATTTCGGAATCTGCAGAGCACTTTGATTCAAATCCCATCGAAATATACAAAATGCAAGCCAACACCAAGACCAAAAATTTTGTGTATTACTCGCACATTGCTACGTATGCTTGTCCTCTTGAAATAAAACGCTAAAAAACAGCTAAAGAATCCCTTTTTGTGAAAATAGTCAGCAGTAACACTGATTGCCGACGCCTGAAATAGTCAGTAGGCTTCAGCTCTTGAGTCAATTAAACATTGTAAGCTTGTCAATTCAAATCTCAATTCAAAATTCGCATCTGTGATGTCCGTAAGTCGAGTTTGACGGCTCTTCTGACACTCTATCAAGAACAACATCAATGACGATGTTGAACGAACTGGGTGAGCATGCCCAGGTGTTTTGACATTTTCTCCAGAACCGATTTGTTGAAACTTGCGTACAATTCTCCTGATTGTGGACATATTCGGTCGATTATATTGAACAAAAAAAAATAATTTTCTAAGTGCACGAAATGCATTTTGTTTTGAACGTCCATTTTCGTAAAAGTTTTCAACAATTTTAACGCGCTTCTCAATTGTGTTCCTTTCCATTGATAAATTAGTCAAATTCTGAAACAAATTAATGTCAAATTAAGTTGGGCAAACAACTTGTCCTTAAGGTGTGACTTACAATTAACATCGTCCAATATGGTTGGATCATTCTTTATTTGAGAGTAGTTCCCTGTTAGTTCTTAAAAGCGATGTTGATGGAAGTAAGTTCAACACAGAAAATGAAGATGCTGATTGCGATTGGTTGTGGGCAGTGCCGGATTAACCCAAATGGGGGCCATAGGACATTACAATTTTGGGGCCCCATTTTTTAATAATTGTAATATTATTCTTTTTTATGCATTTATAGAATTTTAACAGCTTATTCATATTATTTAAAGGCTGTAAACACAATAAAACAACCAAAATTGTTTCCTTCTGTCAAATTATATACTTTTTGATTTTACATAATTAACAGTATAGTAGTTCATAAATTAATCTTTCGGTCCCACGACAGCCGGTTCTAAGCACCGGATCGACCTGAAGCAGCAATTCTGCGGCCAAAAGCTGTCACCCCAGTACGGGTTGCCGCTACAACAACAACATAAATTAATCTTTGGACTCTTTTAAATATGAAAACGACATTCATCTTTAAAAAACGTTCTCCTACATTTCAGACCACTAAAATCATTAATGACATCTTCAAAATCAATTTGACGAAGAACATCAGATTCAATGGACATCAGACTTAGCATGTCCAATCGTTCTTGACGCATAACACTTCATTGCGTTTCAACTTTGAAAAAGAGCGCTCTGTTGTACAATTTGTAATCATAAGAGTTAGAAAAATGCGAAGACCAATGTCAACGTTTAGGAAAACAGTTTCAAGATTATCTCGAATCAAATTTTCGTAGAGTTCAGAGTGAGTGAACTTAGGCTTTGAGTGAGTGAACTTAGGCTGAACTATTTAAGTTCAGGATAAAAATCTTCCAAATCGTCAGGGTAAAAGACAACTAAACCGGCAACTTTTTCGCGGTACTCATTTTCTGTCAAACTTAAGTCAGTTAAAAATGAAAATCTCTTCGAAAGATCTAAGTAAACTTGGGCTCGTCCGCTGATTTCGATCTTGAGCGTATCGATAATTACAAGAAAACCGTTGACACGAAAATAGTCTCACGGATTTAATACATTTTCTGAAGCATTCCTATCGTTTGTTTGTCTTGTTCATCGTCGAACTGGCGATGCAACATTCGCATAATCCGTCTCAGTTAAAATTGATTTGGCTTTGTTTTGAAACAACTCGAATTTCTCTCTCATCTAACAAATTTTCAAGTGACGATTACATCAACGCGCAGGTTTCCAGATCAATCTCTGCAGACTGCAATGCTTTGCTCGTTGCCCGAAAGTTATTCAAAATATCGCTCCACAAAACAAGCATAAAAACGAATTCGAAGGTTTGAATTTTCCCGCGATACATTCAGCTTTGTGTCTACCGTCACTTTTTTGTGACGAATCATCAGCAATTTCATATAAAGCCGCTAGGATTTTGTTGAAAGATTCAGGAGCTGCCACAGTGGCTTTCACATGAGCTTCCCAACGAGTTTCGGATAACGATTTCTGTACCTTTTCGTTTTTTATACGTTTCTTTAAAACGTGCCACCGGTGTGACGAGCCTCAGAAATAAGTGTTCAGTAATTGTACGATAGAAAAAAAATGCACTGTATTTTTGACGAAATACTGTTTTGAAAATACTGAAATATTGTTTTTGAGAATACTTGGGGGGGGGGGGGGGGGGATGAGGGAAAATTCTGTGAGAATTTTAGTCTGCCCCCCCCCCCCCCATGCCAAACCGCGCGGTAGAGAATTGGTTGGCAATAAAAATAAAAAAAGGAAAAAAATTAACTAGAAATTAAAAATTGCATTGAAAAATAAATCACATCAGATTTCGTGGGGGCTTCTGCTCGTCGGTGGCCCCTGGCCATGGCCTAGTCCGGCCTAATGGGTAATCCAGCACTTGTTGTGGCAGACCGTGGTGAGATGTAAGTGTGCACGATTATCATGTCACTAAATCCAGGTTCAGCTCTGGGTAAGAACATCTAACAATTTTCAGAGGCGGGTTTCTACTTAGTAAATGACGTCGACTTTACGAGTAAAAGAGTTATCTCTAGGCCACGTAAAAACTTCTCTATAAAAAATGCATTAGCCGTTGGGAGCCGGCGTTTAACAGTAGGTCCCGGTCAGTGAGTATCGAAATTAAATCGAATTAATCATCTCACTGATTTGCGAAAAGTTTCCCATTGATCCTTAATGGGATGTTGTGGGACTTAAGTAAGATTGCGATTGGTGTTTAAGTAAGGGGTGTTTTTTATTGGGGTATAGAACCTTAAGTTGGCATCACTTTTTTAACTGGCGGCCATTTTGTCAGCTGTCAAGTGATTAATATTTAGTTTGGTTTGCCATTTCATCATGAACAGGTTGACAAAAGAACAACGCTTGCAAATCGTGCAAATTTATTTCGAAAGTAATGGTTCAGTTCGCGAAGTTCACCGCAAGCTCCGTCCATTTTATGGTCGACATAATCGTTCATCAGAGCAATTAATTCGGTTAACCATGGATCGGTTAACATGGACCATTGGATTATTTTCTTTGGGGATATGTGAAGTCGCTCTTCTACGCCAACAAACCAGAAACACGTTAGGGGACTTGGAAGCCAACATTCGTGGCGTTATTGCCAACGTACGGCCCCATATGCTCGAAAAAGTGGTTGAAAATTGGACCTGTAAAATTGGCTTTATTCGAGCCAGCCGCGGCGGCCACATGCCCGAAATCATATTTAAACATTAATGGCATAAAATTATCCTTCCAATAAAGCCAAATTGATGGACATTAAAACGATTTGCTTGTGTTTTATTTCAATTCGAAGTTCTATACCTCAATAAAAAAACACCCTTTAGAAACTTCAGGCCAAAAAGTAATTTTTTTTGAATCGCCCACTATTCTTTATCTCCGTTTGATTCTAATGTTAATCTTAATTTGAGCATAAACGGAGTTACAACTGATTCCTAGAGTATACGAATTAGTGCATGCTTTACGCTTTCTGATTTTCAAAACCAAATCAACTTAGCGTCATTGTACTTTTGCACTTTTTCTATTGTAAGTTGAACATTTATTGCATAAAACTTATAAATTATCGTGGAAGCACAAGAAAATACAACAAATAATTATTATAAAAAATTACTCCTCGATTTTACTGCGCATAACAAGAAAATTGCTTTATTTCTTAGTTTACAGCTCGTTTTGTTTTCGCTTCAAGTCTAATGGGGTTTTAATGCATTTTATGGAAATGCTGGTACTCAACGACTAAGCATAGACATACGTGGGGGGATCAATAAGTCCAAAACAATTTGAGCTTTTTATGAGCAAGCACAAAGGCTAAATCACCACTTAAAAACATTTTCAATGGTAATTAATTAAAAATTAATCCTTCGAAACTTTTTGAAGTTCGTAAAGCGATATTTATTGCAGTCTCGATATTTGCGAAAATCAATTTCCGAAATCTGAAAAAAAATATTGCAATCCCATACAATCTCGTTGTTGATAAATCGCACCTCTATGACGCACCTATTATTTTCATAGTCGCAATATTATTTTCTTCATTTAAAGATAAGAATCCCCTACTTCAATATGAAAGGCATCGCCTACTTTTATATATAACCAGCGAACTTCTGAAGTATCATTACTTTAATTACTTCCTATACTGGTTACAAACGTTTCCTCTATTCCGACAACATCTCGTTTCTGCAAGTAGCGTACTTTATAAATACTATTGAAGTGTATTCAACCAACCGTAAAGTTAATTTTAGTTTAAAAGTGTGAATGTAACTTTGAATTGCTATGTTTTTTTCGTAACGGATGAATTTCTTTGTTTCGTTGGTAGTTTTTTTTCCATACCAGCAACACATGCAGCAGCGGTGACTGTTCCAAATGTTACTTCGTCTCTTTTATTTATTGTGTGTACCCTAGCTACTTTTCGTTGTCTAATTTGGCCCATTCTTTTCTGGTCCGTCCCATTTGACGTGCGCGTATTTGTGTTGAATTGGGGAAATAGTGCCGCATTTTTTGAATTAATTTTAATCATTTTTCGTGCGCATTTTTTTAGCTTTTCATTGCAATCGCGTTTCTTCGGTCACAAAAGGTAAAAAAAAATAATTTATTTCAGTTTGAATTGTTTCAGATTTTATTCATAGTAGCAGGTTGAAGAGGTTTGGTAATCTATTATTAAGTTATTTCTTTTAGCTTTATTTTATTTAAGTTTCAGTCAGTGATGCAAACCGAACCCGAACCGGTTTTGAACCGAACCATATGATTTTTATTTTGTCTATGAATCGGACCGTGCACCATACCGCTATAGAAAACAAAATTTCGAACCTTAAGAATTCTTCGGTTCGGTTCTCAACAAAAGAATTAATACACCGAACGCATATTTTCATATGAATTTCGTATCCACGTTTAGGTTACGTATTATTTTATGATTTACCCTACGTGTTTTTAGCTTTTATGTAAAGGGTGGTCCAACCATAATGCACAATGTTAATTGTGAGTTACATGTTTTTTTACCAACTTAATTTTACATCTCTTTGTTTCAGTGTTTGGCAAATTCAACCATGGTGAGGTACACAATTGAGCAGCGCCTTTTTACGAAAATGGGCGTTCGAAATCTAAAAGCATTTCGTGATTCGTGAAGTCAGCATAATTTATAAAATGTGTTCACAATCGGGGGAATTGTGCGTACATTTTAGCTAACTGGGTCTGTAGCAAATCTGAAAGCACCTGTGCATGCTCGCCAGTTCCTAGAGCAAAAAACATTGATGCTGTTCTAATCGTCGTCGTGACCCCAACAATTGAACATCTGTAATGCAAATTTTGAATTAACACGCTTACAAGGTTCAATTGACTAAAGAGCTGAAGCCTACTGATTAACTCAAGCGTCGTCAATACTCCGCCGAATGGTTGATTGAACTGATAGAAGTGAATTGTGACTTTGCAAAGAAAATCATTTTCAGCGACGAGACGGACACACTTTCACCGAAGTGAATTCGTTAACTTGCAGAATATTTACATTTGGCCAAATGAGAATCCATGATTGATTGTTGAAAAGCCGATGCATCCCCACAGAGAGTGACTGTTTGTTGTGGTTTATACGTAAGCTGGCAACGTCATCGGGCCGTAGTTCTTTGAAAATGGGGTCGGCCAAGCAGTAACCGTGAATGGTGTTTGCTATAGCGAGATGATATTGGACTTCTTGTGGAAAGAAATTAGGGATATGGACCTGGGCGATATGTGGTGCCATTTGCCACACAGCCAACGCAAAAATGGCCCTTTTAAGCAAGAATTTCAATGGCCGTTTTATCTCACATCATGGCGAAGTTAATTGTTGGCCACGATCATGTGATTTGACACCGTTGGACTTCTTTCTTTGGGAATATTTAAAAGAAATAGTGTAGGTCAGTAAGCCAAGGTCAATTCAAGAGCGCAAGGATGAGTTAAATCGGCACATTAACGACATTGTAACTCCATTTTGTCTTAGAGTTAGTGAAAATATAGACCCTCGGATAGAGGTATGCCACCGAAGCCGTGGCGAGCATTTGGTAGATATTTTTTTTCACACATACGAGGGCTGCTATAATGCGAATATTTATCATCAAAAATGGTTTTATTGTTTTTCAAAGTATTCTCCAGTTTGATTTATACATTTTTGCATGCGCTCATATCAATTGTCGAAGCACTTTTTCCACTCCGATTGAGACACCTCCAAAACATGGTTTTTGAACGCTTCAACAGCATATTCTGGCGAAGAAAATCGTTGACCATGCATTTTTTTCTTGATATGCGGGAGTAAAAAGAAGTCATTGGGTGCCAAGTCAGGGCTGTACGGCGGATGACCCATCAATTCGACGTTTTGGCCGGTCAAAAGGGCATTGCCGCACTGTCATGGCGCACAATGATTCAACTTCTCTTGTTCGTTTTTCAAATTTCTCCGAAGACTTCAGGCAAACCAATTATGGTGTACCACTCAGAATTGACCGTCTTACGTTGCTCAAGTGGAACAGTCGACACATGACCAGTTTTGCCGAAGAAACAGGCGACCATTTGCTTCGAAGTGCTTCTTCCACGAACAACTTTCGTTGGATTTGTTTCGTCTTCGAAGACCCACAACGGTCCATTGCTGTTGTGTTTCGGGCTTATACGCATAGACCCATGATTCATCACCTGTGACGATCTTATAAACGTATTTTGAAGCACCGCGATGTTATTTTTTCAAAATTTCTTTGCATCAATCGACACGAGCCTTTTTTGAGTGATTGTCAAATTGTGCGGGTTCCAACGAGAACAAACCGTTTTTACGGCCAGGTGTTCATGCAATATCGAATGTATGCTGGTGGAAAAAATGCCCAAGGATGCCTCTATCTCACGGTATGTCACATTATCAGTTCACGCTCGGCATCAATGTTCTCTTGCACAACTGCCGTTTTTGGACGACCTTCGTCTTTGAGCGAGCGTCGCCCACGATTGAATTCATTAAACCAGTTTTTCACAGTGCTATAGGATGGTGCTTCATCGCCATACTAAGATATCAGTTCATCGATGCACTCTTGTCGTGGTTAACCAATGTCGACAGTTGTGTAAAATGATCGCACGAAAATGTTCACGAGTTAATTCCACTTTTTTGCCAAATTGTTACTGTAAGCAACACTTTTCATAGATCCTTCTATCGAAATAAAAATTATTAGGATAATTCTCTGAAAACTTTTTGTTTTATTTACAACTTACATCGTGCGTTTTAGTTGGGCCACTCCTTATATCGAACCGCGTGTTCATCAAGATTACTATAAACAATAGGTCATTGTAACAGAAAATCTTCTCGTCCTTAACCGAATTTTTGTACTTTGGACAGATTTTTCACATACTTACATTTTCTCTACGTGCTTACCAATTTGTAAATTGACTGAAAACTGAGAATATATCTAAAACATCATTAACCTTTTCTTTGTTCTTACGGAAGTCAGGAAATTATCCTTTTCTACGTCTCACTTTTTGAATGGCCCTCTTACGTTAGTGGAATCTTTAATGAATAACGTGTTGCACATCTTCCCCTCCTCCATTGTATTCTGACTGCAAGAAGAAGAGGAAATCAGGAAACAACCCGTGTCTGAGGTCCCAAATTTTTCCAAGTTCCACTAAAATTACAAAAGATAATTTTGTTTTAAAATTTTCCATTTTTTTCTTGGTACTCTGTGTAAGTATTCCTTTGAAAACTTCCGATTTTCCGAGTTTCTTTTGTATGTCTCACATCCATAACTGTCACTTGAAGACTTAAATTGTTGTATTTCTTTTGACATTGAAAAATATATCATCTGTCCGTTTAACTTTTACCGAACTTTCTAAAGAATTTCCCTTATCAGCTGTTTTTTATGCAACAATTTGCAATTTGTTAGTTTTGTGTATGCATGTCTGTTTGGCTGCCGAGAAGCCAAAAGGACAATGTATATAGAGAATATGTATGTATATATACATACTTGCATAGATATGTATATATGTATATAAAATGCAGCAACAAATGCATGTGACAAATGATAGACTTAAATGAGAGGAGAGACAATCAGAACAAAGAAGAGCAGAAAAAAGGAAATAAGCTCTGAAACAGAAATGAGGTGAAGGTTTCTATAGTTTGTACATAGTACATACAAAGTATGTGCATGGATGTACAGGCATATGTACATACATACTTATATATCAGTCCATATACTATAGGATACCAATTTATAACTGCTGACAATAGTGTATATTGGATATATGTACATTAGAGTGCCTCTAATTGTGCGAGCCCTAAAAAAAATACTAAAAAAGAAAAGTTTAATTTTATAATTACTAAATTCAAGAAAATAAAATTCTAACTACTTTATAGAAATGAGAATTTTTTCTTCATTATTTTTAAGTAGAGGATCTGCTCCTTTTCATTTCTGATTTCCTAATGTAATAGAAAGATTTTCTTGATTAAATGCTCTAATTTTAATAACTTGACAAAAAATTGTTCCTTAAATATCAATTTCTTATATTATTTATAAACCATTAAATAATTATTATAAGTATTACTTTGTCAACTTTAATTGGGGATTGAGAAGGATTTAATCCAACTTCTTTAAGTAAATTAATAGCATATTCTTCTATTAATCATTAAGGATGAATATTAGCTGCAATATATTACCGAAATTTTATACGAATAACCTATTTAAAAATTTCTAGGGATAAATAAAAACAAATTGAGCTAGGAATTAATATATGCATTTATTTGGAGAACTAACAGGAACTAAATATCGGTCCCATGTGACACTATAGTGACAGAAACGGTCATTAAGGTAGTAATAAAAGCACACAAAGAAACAAAAATTTAAAAATATAAAAAAAAAATTTACGATCAGAAAGTTACGTGAAATTTTTTGGAGAAACAATTAAAAAAAAAACAATTTCTGCCTTCAAGAAATTTCATTTTTTTTTAAACAAAATTCTCAATAAAATTAGTTTTAGTGACTACTGCAAAGACACCCGAGAATTGCTTTTTTTTAATTGTTTCTCCAAAAAATTTCACGTAACTTTCTGATCGTAAATTTTTTTTTATATTTTTAAATTTTTGTTTCTTTGTTTGCTTTTATTACTTCCTTAATGACCGTTTCTGTCACTATAGTGTCACATGGGACCGATATTTAGTTCCTGTTAGTTCTCCAAATAAATGCATATATTAATTCCTAGCTCAATTTGTTTTTATTTATCCCTATTTACATCACCTACGAGTACATCACTTTGTCATATTCACTTTGTCATAATGCATATATATTCTGAAACATCGTAAAATTCTAAGATAATCTAGCGTCTGTCTAAAATCTTGCCAAAACATGTGTTGATAGACTGAAACGGTTGGCAATTAAATTGGCCGGATAGGTATAGGTCAAGAGGTAAAAATTTTCCCCTAACAACAACTTTGTCAATCTCTGGAAATCCTTTCCTTTTTTTATACCCTCCATTACTTTGTCATAAACTATACATACATATTTTGAGTGGCGTTAAATTCTATGATCATCTACCATCTTTCTGAAATCTTGCAAAAACATGCTGATAGACTGAAACGGTTAGCATTGAAAATTAGAATGATCGGTCAAGAGGTAAAAAATGTGCCCTCACAAAAACCTTGTCAACCTCTGGAAAAATCAAAGACTTTAGACTTAAAAACACAAAGAGATGTGACGGTGATATTTGAAACGTTTGATGTTGGCATGGATCGAAACTCACCAGGAGGAAAAGTGGGCGGTGCCAAGCCCCTTTAAAAACGCTTTTATGTCAAAGCTAATGGACGGAACGTTCTAAATGTTTAACAGAATGAATTCAATGACTAGAAAATTGTTCTAGACGATGTCATGGTAAAATTGGACAAGGGGCGTGGCACCGCCTACACAACCCTGAGCTAAAAAAGAAAATATCTCATAAAATATTAGAGATATATAGATGATATTTCGAACAGATGATGATGACATTGATCGAAATACATTCGGGAGTAATAGAGATCGGGGCCACGCCTATTGAAAAATCTCATTTTTGGCCAAAGTAATAAACCGATATTTATATAATTTTAACAGAAGGAAATCAATAACTAGGAAACAACACTTAACTTTGAAAGTGTATATCTCGTGAACTAATACCGATATAACGATAGTAGTTGATTCCAATGACTTGGCAAGAAACCCTAACAAAAAAAAGCCGGTGCCTCGTCCCCTTTATAAAATGTTCACAAGAGACCGTAATCCATGATGGAGGGTATATAAGCTTCAGTACGCCCTAACCTAATTTGGCTTGTTTTTGATCACAAATAGTCGAATTTGTCCCTTCGTTAATTGTAGTCTAACCAACCGACATTTAAGAAATGTCCTAAAATTTGTTTTATAATATAATATGACTTTTGTGCCTTATAGTTTAAGTTAAGATTACAGTTTAGTTTCAAGCCCATTTCTATGTTATTTTACTCCTACATTCAGCTATGCCTCTGGAGCGAAACTTAGCATAATTTTCACTTAGGGTAATTTTATAGATCATTTTAAGTAGGGCAAGTTCATAGGGCCCACAAATCGTTTCGTGAGGCTCTCTAATGTACATACACGTGTAGCTAGACTTGTTCATTTACCTATGGTCGTATATATAAAAATGCAACATAGGAGGAAACTCGTGTAGATAGACATGTATAGATGGATATAAATACAGCCCTATATATTATATTCATTGTACATATATATATATATATGTATACATATATATGTATACATATTGGAGTATATATGTATGTATGCACTAGTCTGTACTTGATGTTGGTGTCAGTAAAAATAACTTTCACTACCACTGCTGCTACTTGGAGTATTTTGCAAGTTATTCCTAGTATAGAATCAGAATGTTGCTTAGTGGGACAATCGCACATACACATAGTGGCGTTACGGAAACTGGGTCATACTCAATTTATGGTCAAAAGTAATAATATAGAAAACATTCCAAAATCAGAACACGAGAGAAATACGAGAGACCTTGCATATATAAATAAGTATGTACTTATATACTTACATAAATATTAATCAAAAATATGGTGGATAAAAAATCTGGATGATAGAGTTTAACGATAAATCTGATTCTAAGAAAAATCGGTACCGAATTATTTCCAAATACAATTAAATAAAGAAATGTAATGTTGGTTTACTCCACAACTTTCAAATTAGGTGATAATGGCGTTTGAACTCAATCGGTTTTAACGCTTTTAATGAAAATCGGGCACTTGAGATCGTTTATAGGGCAAAATAAACGACAACTGTAAATATGGACGTATGGGTACCCAAGATAAAGCAAAATTCACTTCTAATATAAATACTAATTTATTTGTAAGATTTAACTGAGATTTCAGTTTCTACTATTGAGTCCTAGGGGCCCAAAACAACGGCGCCAATGGTCAAAACAAGCGACCACAAGTAAATAGGACAAAAGGTTAGTTGATGGTTAGTGAATGACTTACAGGGGGGCCAAAAAAACGCCCTTATGGCCATATAAGCGACTTATATTAAATAAATTCCGACGATGCTCGAGGGAGACAATTGAGTTACAGGGGGTCCAAAAAAAACGCCCTTATGGCCATATAAGCGACTTATATTAAATACATTCCGACGATGCTCGAGGGAGACAATTGAGTTGGATACCCCACTGTCACCTATCAGCACCATCGCTCTCCTTTGAACACAGTCAAGTAGTTTCAAGGATGTTTTTGGAAAACCTTTCCATATGTGGGAGTTGTATATTGGTCCTGATAAGTTGAGAAGATCAGAAGTGAAATATTTCTTGCACCGCTTTAGAAACCCTACACACTTGAGTCCTTTCGACACTTCGAATACATGTCTCGCCCAACGAGCGTCACATTGTATCGTTTAATGACCAGAGCATAAAGAGCATCTGATTGTTCAACAACCATACCATCGATAGATAATGACGACCCTAATGGGCCAATGAAGCGCTTGTGATTCATCATGCTCGCATTAAAATCTACTCTATTCATTCGACCCCAATCGGAAATGTCCTGTAAATTACGGCAACGTGTCTCATTCATAATTCGCATATTGTCTTCAATATCTTGAGACTTGGCCTACGAATGAAAAGATTAGATTAACGGTCTGACCCAACAGATAAATAAAGATGTAGAATGGACAGAGCCTTGTGTTACACCTGCGGTAAGCCTAAGTTTGTTGGAAGAGAACTTTAATTAAGCAAGCACTTTAATTAATTTAACATTTTTTTCAGAGCTATTCCATAGTTTTCAACGAATTTTCTTAATTTGTTTCTATACAAATATTGACGTGATAAAAATTCAGCGTAAATTTCCTTGTTTTGGAGTAACAATTTTTATGTAAATATAAAGACGAATAGGATGGGGGGAGTATTATTATTTCAAATTTAAATCGGCTGTAAAAAATAACTGAATTTTTTCAAATTTCAGGTTTTAATGGAAAGATTGCACTTTTGTCATTGAATAATAGAACACCATTCGTTTCGGTTCGTTTAAAGGGCTGAAGATTGTTTGGCAGGACAGGAAATGAAGAATTTAACCAAAAAAATCGTGTTTTCAGATGAAGCTCATTTTCATCTCGCTGGCTAAGCAAAATTGCCGCATATGGGGTTAAGAGAACCCACACGAGACAATTGGGAAGCCAATGCATCCATAACAAGTCACGGTTTGGTGTTGATTTTGAGGTGGAGGCATCATTCGGTCTCTTTCTTCAAAAATGAGCATGGAGCCGCCGTTACCGCTAACGATGAGCGTTACTGCGCCAATCTCAACGAACTTTTGTTTCCAAAAATTCAAGAGAATGGCAGGGACGACATTTGGTTTCAACAAGACGGTCACATAGCCACGTAACCATCGATATTTTACGCAATATTTTTGAAAAATGAATAACACAGTACAACAGCCAATCTGGGGGGTGAGAAATTCCAAGTCAGGGTGATGGTACTAGGTCAGTATATTAAAACCCTCAAAGGGTTTTGCGTTCGTATGTGCCAGTTTTTTTTATGACCTTTTACATTTTTTCCTTATCTTGATGTTTTTTCGCTTAGTTGTAAAATGTTGGCAAAAACGTAGTTTGACATAACTCGAGAACGACTAGTTCGATTTTGCTGAAATAGATTGAGAAAAATTAATAATTACATTTTCTTTAATCCATTAATATACTGTTTCTCTACCAAATCAACATTTTTGCAATTAGAAATAAATTTATGAAGATAATTTTGCCAAAAAATTTTTTTTTTTTTTAAACATATAAATCCCACACGGAATAACGTGTAGAGTCTTATAACTTTCACGTAAAGTCACATAACCTATAAACAAAATGCGACATAGATCATAGAAATCGATTAACGCGTTCTGCAAAACTGGCACATACGAACGCAAAACCCTTTGAGGGTTTTAATATACTGACCTAGTACCATCACCCTGACTTGGAATTTCTCACCCCCCAGACAATAATCCCAAAAATGTTCTACAGTGTAATCAGCCGAAACTGTGATATCAATTGGCCGCCTCAAAACTGTGATTTGAGCTCTTTGGAATATTCTCTGGTGGAAGCCAGTAAGCCAGAGACAATTGAATCGTTGAAACAAGAAAACGATGTTGCCATTTAAGATATTCGACCAGGAACAATCGAAAATGTACATAAAAGTACTACTGGAAGTACTCGGAAAAGTACGACAAGTGGTAGTCAAATAAATGATACTGCCCTTATTAAATGACAAACTTCAACCTTTCCAATAAAACCAGAAATGATCTATTTAAATAAAGAAGCAAGAGGTCTTGAGCCGGTTAATCCCTGTTCAATATGTAAAAGCAACAGACCGAAATAAAACAAACGAGCTAAACATAAAACCAGAAATTTGAAAAAAAAATTATTATTCCCTTTTTTTACAGCCTTTTTTGCAAATTTAAAATGTTGATTCGTCCACCCTGTACATGCCTCTTTTAAATTCGTTATTTAAATAAGCAGGCACAAGTTGGGATTTTAGGCTGCTTTCATTTAAAATTGTTTTTATTTTAAGTTGCGCTTCATTATTTTATTATTAATGACGAAGGTTTTTTTTAAAGGAGATAACATTTACAATTTTTAGAATAAAGATGCAAGATTATATTTTAAACAAAATATGCAAAGCAACATTTTTTTAAAACAGATTCTGAATTTCTTAACAAAGAATGCATTTTCAAATAAAAAAAAATGTAACAAATCAACAACCCTTTGTTGCAAAATCGCAAAGATATTCAGCTAAAATTACTTTTAGACTAACAACAACAAATATGCAGTTGCATAGAATTCCGACCCCTAATCATAACACAATAACAATATGTCAAAACTCATATCTTAAATAATTTCAAAATTTGAAAGGAAAAAACACGTCATTCGTATGCGTCTACTGATATTCCTTGTGTTAATTGCTGATGGAACGAATTTGTGCTTATAAATTCGACCAGTGGCCCTTACTACACATCACTGATTTGAACTTTGAATTGTACCATTTGTGGTATATTTGAGCACTCGTATTTACCGTGGTACTCTCAATCCAGTTTTGGTATAATATAATAGTTTATCAATTGTTTTACTGAATGCTATGATAAACTGAAATTTACAAAGGCAAACAGCTGGACCAAGTAACAAGCTCATTAAAATGGAAAACTACGGTCCGTGTGTTTTGGCAGGAAATATTTTATTGTAAGGCATCTATCGGTAATATTTTCTTCGGTCGGCTAATATCTTCTCGGCCAACAACGACAGATCTAATAGGAACCAACTTTCACACTGAGGCAATGATTGTTTTAACAATACGATATCTTAACCCAAACCAGATTCACAATGAGCGTATCCCAAATGATAGAATTGAACTAATTCTTAGGTAGAGAGTACATACGATTTCCACCATTTTCCCTTAAGCTATCACATAAAAGCGAATGCGATTATAGGTGATGGATAGATTTCAGTTCAAAAATGGCAATGTTTCCTAAAAAATGACAACTTATACATTTTGAATAAGAAAGGGGCACTTTAGAGTTTCGACATCTGAACACAGGTATTGCGTTTGTCAAAATCGACAAAAAATTACTTTGATAGAATGGCTTTTATATACGTAATGTGCATATTGAGATACAGAAATTTGTCATTCAAATTGTACAAAACAGGCAAGAAAAGGTTGGCATTTTTTAAAAAAAAAAGAAAATATTTAACTCGTATCCCGACCAACACCCGATTCCCGCAGGTTGCCTTTAGTCCTAGCTATCGATGTTAGATATTAGTTCCTCGTCGAAACCTTAACATGTCTGCGTAATAATTGGGCACGCTATCATAAAACATGGCTATGAGAAAAAACAATGGCAAAATGTCTCGTCTATTTTCAATCTAGCCATTTAATAATGCTAGACTTAGCCATAAAGGCTTAACTGGCAGTGTCTTCGGAAAGTGCATCGAAGGAATTAGTGTTGAGAATAAAATTACATATGTCTTAAAATGGGATATGCTCCTCTAAGATAAGTAGCCCAATTAGCTTATATTCGATCAGATTGTCGTCTATAAGTTCGCAATGAGTGCCCTACGTATAATTAGCTTGCCACTGATCCTGCGCATTTATGTACATGGTCAAAAATGCGAGCACGTTGTACAAATTGTAGTTAATTACTTGGTCATCTAGCCTTTCTAGATGTGAACGACTGCTAAGGTCAGAGTTTTTGATATTAGTTCTTTTTATATTGCTAATTTGAATGATGTGTCCAGATCCAAGAAGACTGTTTTTAGAATTAAAACAGCGTATACCTTATGGGTCTAACTCAGAAACAATAAGCGATGTATACGGGCCCCTTGTGATCTTAGTTGAAATAGGCTTATCTTGTTGTTCCATTGCAGTTGGAATCTAGTCTGTCGAACCTAACCATTAACTTAGGTACAATTACTAAAGTTGTTTGTACAATTATGTGGTCATTTTGGTACGATTTAATGTTTTGTGAATTCCATCACTGGTACTCATATATATTTTAAAGTCATAACAGTCTTAGTATTGTTGTGTAGAGTACCCGACATTGCAAAACATAGAAAATCAGTTTCAAAATTTTGATTGAGAAACATTTGTTTTTTTTTTTTGACCTTTAACGTAAATATTTATTAATGTAAATTCACGTGCGTGATGTGTTGAGTTTTTCCTTTTTGTTTTGTTAAAATATTCGATACGCCGACAAAATGAAAACAACAAGAGAGACATGGATGATAGGAAACACATGGTGTTTGGTTTAGTTGGCTGGCGCTGCATCCAATAATGGCATCATCATAATATTTAAAATGAATCTCAAACTACATACAAATGTACATATAAATTATAGAAATCGAACGTTTCTTTGTGTTTTTTAAACATCACTTCAACTTAATTTTAAAATATATACTCCCATTAAAATTTAGAAATATCCCACCACACGCTTGTATGCATACCGCAACACGGAACATTTCTTTGAGGGCTTCTATTAATTTACATAGTTGTGAAATTCGGTTTGAAGACAATAACCCGGAAATACCAATCCACCAAACACACATTTCCACCCGAAAAGAAAATATGTGTCATTTCGAATTTATTTTCACCAAAAAACGTGTTGTCGCCAAAGTGAGTTTTCAAACCTCAACATATCCCCATGTGTGTACAAATTTAGAATAATTAAGTCATTTCAAAATGTTTCAAAACTTAGGGAGCTCAATCTTATGAGAGTAGTGAGCGCTTTTTGGGGTATATTTTTAAACTGTCGCCGTTCATACAAATTTACGTATAGGATGTTTGTAGTTTTCAGTACATCTTGTAAGTTTTCCTGATAAATGGAAAAAGAAACATTCATCTATGGTATGTTTTCGTTTTAGACACAAATTTGTCTATGTAAACCTTGGAAGGCGCCATTTTTTCTACAGCCCATAAAAACGATTTGAAAATACTTTTCGTTTTGAGTGAATGAACTTTTAATTTCTTCGACGGTATGAGCTTAATTTACAATTCGTCTTGTCATGGAATAAAAATAGAATTTTCTGTACTATAGGCATGTTCCAGAAATGTCAATGATTTATATTGCAGTATGGACTGTAACATTTCTTTTTAAATAGCTTTACGTTTCTGTTGGACTTTTAAAATCCTATAGAGTTTGAAAAAACAAATCATGGAGAGTTGAGATTTTGTTAATTCTTTGCCATTTAGAACGATTATCATGGACAGTTTAAGTTAGCCATCCGCACCATAGACGATAAACTGTAGAAGATGGACAAAATGCTTCTTTAGTTTATTTTATTGAGACTTTTTTCAAAAACAATGACAGGCATACTCGTATACTAGATCTATGAACAAGAAATTGCTTATAACTATAATGTATTGTCTAAATTACCACTAACGTGCAGCTAACGGCGCCAAGCCTTTTCTGTGTATAGAAATATTTTTAATTTGTATGTAGCTCTGATAAGTGTGTTCGCCCTTGCTCCCGAGGCTAAAGTGGTCTTAGGAGTGAAATATCCTAGAATTTAGCTTAAAAGTATACTTACAACTAGCCTAAAATTAGGGGGTGAAGGGGATGGGTTGATTACAAAAAAAGAGAGGATAGGGAAAACAAAAAAAAGAAAAAATAAGAGATTTAAACAAATGCTGTTCAAGAGCCTTAACAATATTCCAATCATAAAGATGCTATCCTCTATGTGCACCCGGAACCACTTTTTTGTAGAACTCGGGACGAAAGGAAACCGAGGTATCAAAATCTGCCCGACTTTCATTCAAAAATCCAATCGAAGATAAATAGCAAACATCTGACCAGCTAATGTCCTTCTGGGCATTGTAAATATCGGTTATAATGGAATACTCGTGAAGGGAAATCCTTGTAATAAATTTATTAATTATGTCACAAATATATAGACCAATAGGAGTAACATCTGACTTATATATATATATATATATATATATATATATATATATATATATATATATATATATATATATATATATATATATATATATATAAATATATATATATATATATATATATATATATATATAAATATATATATATATATATATATTTATATATATATATATATATATATATATATATATATATATATATATATATATATATATATATATATATATATATATATATATATATATATATATATATATATATATATATATATATATATCCCCGAATATATATCCCCGAATGTTATAAAGGAATTTGAGATATTTGAGAGAAAGATATTAATATATTGTATTGGTAAAAATTATGTCGTTCTCCAAGCAATATTAGTATATATATAAATATATATATATATATATATATATATATATATATATATATATATATATATATATATATATATATATATATATATATATATATATATATATATATATATATATATATATATATATATATATATATATATATATATATATATATATATATATATATATATATATATATATATATATATATATATATATATATATATATATATATATATATATATATATATACTAATATTGCTTGGAGAACGACATAATTTTTACCAATACAATATCTTAATATCTTTCTCTCAAATATCTCAAATTCCTTTATAACATTCGGGGATACATTAAACCATATTGGGAACCCATATAAAATGACCGGTCGTATACTAGTCTTGGTTTTTACTTATCTTGTGTTTTTCAACTTCTCGTAGAAGAAGCATTTCGTCCGTCTTCTACAGTTTATCGTATTTCATCCGAACTTTTATTTCGATATTTGCTGACCTATAGAATTGTAAAGCGCGACCCATTTCGAGGTTCCCTACTTTTTTAAAGTAAAAAAACACAGAAAATTCAACTTGAATGGGGAATGTTTATTATCATTTGAAATAGCATTCGTTGGTCAGTTGGCCGCGGCTACGTCTCAGATGGTCCATCTGTTGATTCGAATTGACTTGTGCGAGCATTTCGACTGGTAAATGGCGAATGACACGCGTGATGTTTTGCTCCAAGGCCTGAATCGTAGCGGATTTATCCGCATAAACTTTAGATTTTACATATCCCCACAGGAAAAAGTCTGACGGTGTGATATCACACGATCTTGGTGGCCAATCGACCGGCCCAAAACGTGAAATTATCTGCTCACCGAAGTGTTCTCTCAATAAATCCATTGATTGATGCGATGTGTGGGAAGTGGCGCCGTCTTGTTGAAACCAAGTGTCGCCGAGCTCACGAGCTTCAATTTCAGGCATCAAATAGTTGGTTATCATGACACGATAGCGGTTGCCATTGACCGTTACATTCTCACCGGCATCATTTTTGAAGAAATATGGACCGATGATTCCACCGGCCCACAAACCACACCAAACCGTTGTTTTTTCTAGATAAAGTGGCAGCTCTTGAACCTCTTCTGGTTGCTCTTCGTCCCAAATGCGGCAATTTTGCTTGTTTACATACCCATTGAGCCAGAAATGGGCCTCATTTCTGAAAAAAATTTGGCTTGAAAATGTCGGATCTTCTTGGAACTTTTTAAGAGCCCATAGAGCGAAGCGATGTCGCTTGGGAACGTCGGGCGGCTTTAGTTCTTGCACAAGCTGTATTTTGTGTGCTTTCAATTTAATATCTCGACGTAAAATGCGCCAAGACGTTCCATACCTCAGTCCGAGTTGCTGCGAACGGCGCCGAATCGACTCTCCACGGTCTTGGTGTACACTCTCAGCTACGGCCGCTACATTTTATTCACTAAGTCCTAACGTGGTCTATTCGGTCGAATATTATCCAATAATGAATGCTGGGTCTCCAGATGGGTAATGGTGTTGCGATTAGTATGCTCAGTAGGCCGATTATGTTGACCACAAGTTGAACGAAGTGCACGAAATACATACATTCCTCACAGAACATGAATTTTCGTAATAAAGTTGAACGATTTGTAAACGTTGTTCAGGCGTAGGTCTTTCCATGATGAAATGCCAAACAATACTGAACAAAAATAACATGACAGCATGTCTCACACGTGATCTGTCAAAAAAGGCTATTGAAAAAAGTATCTCTACTTGGAGCACCCATTATTTTTAAAAACTTCCCAATAAGCACAAAAATTTTAAAATTCTAGTGCTTAAAATACCGCCTGAATTTGAACTTGATTTTAAATATCGTTTTCCAGTCTGTTTTCTTGTCGAAAAAGTTTTCTATCAAAAATATGTGTCAAGTCAATTATATTTTTTGTTGATTATGGGCATGGTACTCGTACAATAAACAAGGTATAGTCACTATCCGAATAACATTGAAAGTTCAATTTACTATAAGAAAAATTTGTAAATCAGCTGACTGCATAACACTACCTTCTTAATTGTACCATGGATATGGCGCAAGATTTAAATACTTTTCAATAAATACAAAAATCCGGCGCAAAATCCGCTCCCTTCACACCATTAAGATGGTCAATGGATTCAAGAGTTCTAAGGTCTAATACCAAAAAGGGTCAACAAAGTGAAGTACATATCTAAATTTCATTCATTCTTTCTCCCCAAAATCTTATAATTCACTATTTTCCTACAGCCATCCTTCTTTTCGTGAATTCCGTTGGGAATGACCAATTCTCAACCAACGGGGAATGGTCTCTTTTTTAAAATAATCTGATAACTCATCTACGAGTATACATTTGGTCCATTTTTGTGTAACTGTATTTATGTCCCTACTAAGTATACAAAAAATACTGACCTCAAGCTTGAATTCAACATTTCATCAACATTTACACAAAAGGTCGAATAAACAAAAACAAACCAAAGATATATTGAATATAATTTTTTTAAATGGTTAATTTTATATTATTTATTATTTATTTTTAAAGAATTTACAGCGAAAAATGTGACAGCGCATAGAGAAAGGGACCTAAGGGTAAAAAAATCAATTTGCATTTTTTTTTCTTTTTTTGATGTGGACAACATCTGAGCATCGAATGAGACCGATCCCATGCCCCAAAAGTGTTCCCTCCCAGAGATATGCGCGTTGTATGAAAGTGATGGTACACCAAAGATAAATCTTTAAAATGGCTCTCCTGAACAAAACTGGTTTTTATCCTTAGGTCCCTTTCTATTTTGCGCGTCACATATGCAAATTCGATGTAAAGAGTAACTTTTGCCATAAGTTCTTAACGTTTCGTATGAATTACACAGACAAACGTATTTTTAAATTGTATATTTGTATATGCATGCATGTTCACGCCTTTAATCAAGGGAATAACAACCAACAAAACTACATAACAAATAAATTTGAAAATTTAGGCCAATTAGACCTTCGCCTATTTAAGGTCACTGCGGCGGTTCAGTTGGTTGCTGGTTGTTGGCTTGGTTTCGATTTTGATTTGGGTTCCGTTTTTCTCTTGTATTTCCTATTCCTCTTTTACGGGTTGTTGGTGTTGGCTGCGGTTGTTCGCAGTCAAGAACACCCACCACCAATACACGAAAACTTGGGCCACAGTGTCCTTGTATTTTGTTCAAAATATCCTTGGAGGCTGCTGCAACTTTGTATGTATGCGGCCAGCTAAGAGTTACTATATGCGGCAGTATGGACGACCGTATGTTTGGACCTTTTTAATTGAGTTTATTTTTTTTTTGCTTTCTCTATTCGCTTGTCTTTTAGGATTTTAATTACAAATTGATATCCATGTTAATTTCATTTTTGTAAACAATTAAAAGTTAGTTAGTTTTCCAATTAATCCATGTTTGTTTCCAGTGCAAATTTGCAGTTGTCAACAACTTTTGGAATTGGCAAAAGTAAAAAATGTTTGAACATCATTTAATTAGGAATAAATGAAGTGCAATATTGAGAATTTTTTTTGCTGAATCTGAGAAATAAAAAACGCATCTATTTAAAAAATTTGCGATCCTATGATTTACATGAAGGGTGATTAGTTTCTGCAAAATTTCAGTTACTTTGCTTCAATACTGTGAGCTGTAATTTGATTTCTACAGACGGCCAGGGCTAGATCGTCTTAGTTTTATTAAGACTATAGTGTCCTGGATTGGAGGCTTAAAAAGTAATGCAAGATTAAAATAGAAGTGCTTCGTCCTTTGACACTGCGTGTTAAATAAATTCGTGATAATCCAAATTAAAAGTACTTCCGGAAAACAGGTTTTGGATAACGTTTACTTTTTCGGTTGCGCCCTGTAGGATATGGTCGGTTTAAAGGAAATCGAAAGAAGTATAAACATCGTTTTCAGCTTTGAATAAATTACTATTATATTTTTTTCTTTTACTCCTATATAAGAAGCATAGGGCCCCAACAATTTCCAATTTAATCTATTTAATGTACAGTATTTTATTTCATTTCGGCTTAAGTTTAGGGACGCCTCTTCGGATTTTGCGGATTTTCTTAGGGTATGGCCTATCCATCGCCATTGGGCGTTTTCACATTAGCCGACACGACAACGACATCAGTGGGAACAAATGCTTTCACACTAGCCGACACGACAGTTTTATTTCGTTGCCGGCTACGACATGTCGGCGGGAAGCAAACACTCCACTCATGTCGGCGACGACATTTTTACTGAACAGTAGAGAAGTGGTTTGTTTTTATTATTAGTACGAACTTTTTGGAGTGAAAGTGAATAAAAATGGCAAAATTTAAATATGATATGTGACAGCGCCTAGAGAAAGGGACCTCAGGGTAAAAAATAATTTTCACTTTTTTTGGTGTGGGCAACTTCTGAGCATCGAATGAGAATGCCCCAAAAGTGTTCCCTCCCAGAGATATGCGTGTTTTATGAAAGTGATGGTACACCAAAGATACACGTATTTAAATCTTTAAAATGGCTCTCCTGAGCAAAACTGGTTTTTACCCTTAGGTCCCTTTCTATTTTGCACGTCACACACATATTGTGACATTAATTGTATTAGTGGCAGCAATAAAACACTGCATTTGGGATAAAACAAATGAATGCAAGAAAAACTAAATTCTGGTTTTGTATTTTGAAACCAGGATAAGTTCTTGTTGTTGTTGTAGCGGCAAACTGTACCGGGGTGACAGCCCTTGGCCAAAGAATTGGGGCTTCGGGTCGATCCGGTGCGTAGAACCGGCTGTCGTGGTATCGACCAGGAGAAGTAAACAAGTCTTCCTCACGATATCCTCTATATTGCGTTTTAAATTATGTAAAACGACGCAAGCATTTGCAATATTTTTTGAAAAGTGTTTGGAAACATTAGGTGGTCTGTGAAATATTCTCCATTTGTTGTTTAAAATTTCAAAAAGGCATTTCACATCTATGTAATCTATAGTTAAATACACGTTGTTTGATACTCAAATTATGATTTGAAAAATCTTTAAGAATGTGCTCGTTCATCAAAAACGCATTATCTGCCACGAAAACATATGGAACTTTCAGCCCCGTTCCTGATGTTAATGGTCGTGCTTCTGGTATGTTCCATTCATTGTTCATTAGTCTTCTCCAAAACTCAATATTTGGTAGGATGGAAGAATCACAATCCTTTCCATATGCTCCTATATCCACGAACAAGAAATTGTAGTCTACATCATCAATTGGCAAAAGGACTATGGAATAATATTTCTTGTAATTAAAGTTCGTTGATCCTGCATGAAGATCAATGTCGGTGTGGTGTCGTTTAAAATGTGTAAGCACATCGTAAAAACCGTGTTGGTGTCGTATTGGTGTCGTGCTGATGTCGTGTCGGTTAATGTGAAAACGCCCATTTACGCCTTCTGATTTCGTTATGGACTGGTTGCATGAAGCCCATAGATCGTCGTTGGTAAAATATGCTCAAAATTTTGCGCTAGCATTTGTTCATGAGCACTTGCATATTTTGGATATCTCTTGATGCATCATTCAATGATTTACATCCGTATAGTACGAGGGCGGTTCGGAAAGTTCTTAGCCTATCAATGAAAGAGAATAGTTAGTTTTTCAAAAATATTTTTATTTTTCAATATAATCTCCTGAAACTTCAATACACTTAGTCCAACGCTTATCTAGCAATTCTATCCCTTGATTAAAATAGTTTTCCTCAAGGTCTTCAAAATAGTGGTTTACAACTGTAATTGCATCTTCATTTGAGGTAAAACGCTTGCCAGCAAGGAATTTTTTTAGATTTGGGAACAGGTAAAAGTCACTGGGAGCTAAATCAGGAGAATAAGGTGGGTGGTCAAGCAACTCATACTTTAATTCGTTGATTTTAGCCATTGTTAAAACACTCTTGTGCGCTGGTGCGTTGTCTTGATGAAAAATTATTTTTTTGTGTTGTAAGCCAGGACGTTTTTCTCGAATTTGTACATTTAATTGATCTAAAAAGTTACAAAAGTACTCTGAATTTATTGTTTTACCCTTTTGCAGATAGTCAATCAATAAAATACCTTTGAAGTCCCAAAAAACCGTTGCCATAACCTTACCAGCCGATTGAATTGTTTTTGCCTTCTTTGCGGCACTTCCTCCAGCTTCAGTCCATTGTTTGGATTGTTCTTTTGTCTCTGGAGTATAGTGGTGGCTCCATGTCTCATCAACAGTTAGGAAACGACGCTTAAAATCCATTTTATTTCGCTTAAAACGATCCAAACAAGCTTGAGAAATGTTCATTCTTATGCGTTTTTGGTCGATTGTTAACAAGTCCGGCACCCATCTTGCAGAAAGCTTTTTCATCTGTAGTTCTTTATGCAAAATTAAATGGACTCGATCATTTGAGATGCCCATGATATTAGCTATTTCACGCACTTTAATTCGTCGATCATTTAATACCATATCATGCACTTTGGCTACAATTTCTGTAGTTGTTGCTGTTTTTGGACGTCCACTACGTGGTTCATCTTCAATGCTTGTACGACCACAATTAAATTCAGCAACCCAATTTTTTACTGTTGCATTTGAAGGAGCACTTTCACCTAACACATTCACCAAATCATTATGAATTTCTTGTCCCGATAAACCTTTTTATGTAAATATTTAATGACACCACGCATTTCTAATTTTTCCATTGTAAAAAAATCGCGGATGCGTCTTTTGTGAACACCTGTTTCTATATGAAGGAGTTGCCAGATCGAAATAAAATTTAACATGTGTTCATAGCAGAGATGGAAGTTTCCAAAACACTTAACTTTTTTCTGTTTATACCGCGCTAGTCAAGATCATCTAATCCGTCTTGTGGTCCCTATGTTATACCTCTGCTCTGCATAGTTGTTATATTCATTACTTGATCCAGTACACAGTTAAATAGCAACGCCGACAACATCATTGCCGGACGCCCGCTTGATGGCTATTCTATCGCTTAGCATGTTTTCTTGGAGAACGCTACACGTAGAATTGGCATATTAACTTCTTATCAGGCATATTATCTTGACAGGTACGCTTTTACAGGACAGAGCGCGCAATATGGTATTGTACAGGGTGGCTGATGAATATTGCTGCATTAAGAAACTCAAATATCTTTTTCAGTGTATGGAATTCATTTTTCTTATATGCATGTTAAAGCTCATTCAATTTTATTAAATATAGCTTAATTAGTTTTAAATAATGGAATTTAAATGCCGCACCCTGCTCGTTGACGCATGTACAGCAACTTAACAAAAAGTTGTTCATTACTGCTTGGAGAGTTGGCACAGGAATAGCCGTATTTGTTTTTTCCCCGAATGGATTGCTTAAGTTCATTCAAATTTGTCGGTTTTGCTTTGTAGACTTCCTGTATATGTAGATTCCTATATATACTATATATAATTCTGGCCTAATAATGAAAATGCGAATATTTATCAAAATGGTTTTATTGTTTTTCAAAGTATTCTCCACCATGATTAATACACTTTTGCATGCGCTCAAACCAATTGTCGAAGCACTTTTTCCACACCGATTGAGACACCTCCAAAACAAGGTTTTCGAACGCTTCAACAGTATCTTCTGGCGATGAAAATCGTTGACCACGCATTTTTTCTTGATGTGCGGGAATAAAAAGAAGTCATTGGGTGCCAAGTCAGGGCTGTACGGCGGATGACCCATCAATTCGACGTTTTGGTCGGCGCTGCTTTGAGCCGATGTGTGAGAGAGAGCTCACATTGTCATGGTGCACAATGATTCGTCTTCTCTTGTTTGTTTTTCGAATTTCTCCGTCGACTTCAGGCAAAAAAATTGCGGTGTACCACTCAGAATTGACCGTCCTACGTTGCTCAAGCGGAACAGTCGCCACATGACCAGTTTTGCCGAAGAAACAGGCGACCATTTACTTCGAAGTGCTTCTTCCACAAACAACTTCGTTGGATTTGGCTCGTCTTCGAAGTCCCATACGGTCGATTGTTGTTTTGTTTCGGGCTCATACGCATAGATCCATGATTCGTCACCTGTGACGATCTTATAAACGTCTTTTGAAGCACCGCGATCGTATTTTTTCAAAATTTCTTTGCGTCAATCGACACGAGCCTTTTTATTGAGCGATTGTCAAATTATGCGGGATCCAACGAGAACAAACCTTTTTTACGGCCAGGTGTTCATGCAATAACGAATGTATGCTGCTGGAAGAAATGCCCAAGGATGCCTCTATCTCACGGTATGTCACATGACGATCTTGCATTATCAGTTTACGCACGTCATCAATATTCTCTGGCACAACGAGCGTTTTTGAACGACCTTCACGACCTTCGTCTTTGAGCGAGTGTCGGATTGAATTTATTACACCGGTTCACAGTGCTATAGGATGGTGCTTTATCGCCATACAAAGATTTCAGTTCATCGATGCACTCTTGTCGTGATAATCCACGTCGAAAGTTCTGAAAAATTATCGCACGAAAATGTTCACGAGTTAATTCCATTTTTTGCCAAATTGATTTTCAAATCACTGTAAACAACACAAATGAAGGTCGTACGTCAAAACGTTCTGAGTACGTTTATGCTAAAAAATGTCGAACTTTTCAATAGAAATGTCAGATGGCACCAGATGGCCAGAAATATATATGTCACAGCGCATAGAGAAAGGGACCTAAGAGTAAACAAATCAATTTTCACTTTTTTTTGATGTGTACAACATCTGAGCATCGAATGAGACCGACCCTGCCCCAAAAGTGTTCTCTTCCAGAGATATGCGCGTTTTATGAAAGTAATGTTACACCAAAGATACACGTATTTAAATCTTTAAAATGGCTCTCCTGAACAAAACTGGTTTTTGCCCTTAGGTCCCTTTCTATTTTGCGCGTCACATATAGCAACCCTCTCAACAGGCCGGGCTGTGTAAGGAGTTGCACCATCTTGCTAACACCACACAGAGTTGAAAGAAATTCTTAATTCTGGATAGAAAAATTCTCTCAACATGCTCAAGTTACGGTCTCCAGTAATCGTAACAGTGTGACCGTTTTCTTCGAAGAAGTAGGGCCCGACAATGCGTCGTGATGAAACTGCACACCACACTGTGACACGAAGTGGATGCAATTCCGTCAGGGAGTATCTGTGGGTTGGTAGCACTCCATACTCGACAATTTTGTTTGTTTATGTTGCCGTTTAAATCGAAATGGGCCTCGTCAGCTATGAAAAGATAATTCAACATGTTTCCGTCCTCATCCACCATTTGAAGCATCTTCTAGCAAAATTCCAATCGAATTGGGAAATCTGCTGCGTTTAGATTGTTGGCCACTTGAATTTTATATGGGATTTAGTCTAAATCATTGTGCATAATTGACTGCAATGACTGTCTGCTAATACCCATCTAAGCAGATAAGCTTCTTGTGAAGACTCTTGGATTATTTTGTATGGCAGCAGCTACAGCAACGATTGTTTCCTCCGTCCGAACTGAAGGGTTTCGATGGTAAGGTCTTCTGTTGACTGTTCCATGCTCGGCAAAATGGTTAGCATGTCTCTTTATGGGCCATCTGTTCGGAGGATTGCCGTACTCTCTTTGAACCGAAACTACGGACTGCAGTGCGTGATATCAACGGACAAACCAAATTCTTGCTTCAGTGTCCCAGTTATCCTTTTTTGTTAAATCTAAAAATTAATCTGCCAAAAAAATATTGAATAGAAAAAAAGTTATTACATTTTTTTGGTAGCTGCTTTAATCAGCCACCCTGTACATTTCCTAACTAGAACGGATTCTGCAGGAGTAAATGGAAGCTTTAGCTGCCTTTCTATCCAATATGAGCGTCCAAGTAATGTCATTGATCCACTATTTACGAGCTTTGTTTTTGAAGCCAATTTCCCTGCTGTTGTTATAACTTCCTTAACTGCTATCTTTAATTTGGCGTACCGCTGATTGCAATGCTTGTGTATAATTGTCGTATATAGCCACGTTCTTGAGTTATTCCACATCGAGTCTTTTCGAATGGAGCGGTTTTTGGTCTTAATAAATTATTGTTCTGGTTCTAAGGAGCATAAGCAACAAAACAACATTTAAAACCATTTAAATTTATGAGCTTCTTGTTAAAAAATAACTAATTATTGGAACGGATACGAAAACTTAAAAAAAAACAATGCACCTTGTTTAAAAGATTTGACTAAATTTAGCGCTCAGGTCCCAGTTTTTATGTTTGTAAGCATATTCTTTAATTTGAATTGATATGCCTCGGTTATATCCTACAGCTTACTATACGAGTATAATCCCTAAATTATTGTCTTTACATTCTTATGTTTCTGCTTCATCGATGAATCGCTGATTCGTTGGAATGACATTTCCCTTAGCGGATTTAATGAATACATGCCGATAGATGATTTTCACCACCACATGTTAAACATAAATCATTCGACGACATGATGTCAAGTCATCAAACGTTCATTTACCTTTTGGTTTATATTTTCTGCCGGTCGCCATTCTCTTCTTATTATTCAGATTTACTATCTACGGCCGCTGAAACCGAGTGCGCTTGTGTGCGTATGAAAAGAATTTTCCTCTTCACATTCTTGCATTCAGATAAAATGGCAGCAAAAGAAACGAACTCATCCATGAGATACATTTGGAGTTATTTTCTATTTGGTTTCTGTTTTCTTTTTGTACCCCACTTTTTCCCTCCCGATATGCATATCGTTCATTATGCATCATGTGTCCATCCATTCATTTACAGCAGAATCTGTATCTTCTTGCGCTCTAGTATAAACGCTAAAGAAATTAAAACAATAACAACCATGTAGAGTTCGTTTTCTTTTTTTGTTGTAGTTGCTATTTTTAAACAAATTCTTTAATAAAAAAATAACACAAAGACGGAAAACTTGAAACAAATGAAAACATTGTCTGTAATTAAATCAGCCAACAAAAGGCAACAGGCTGAGGGATGGGGATGCGTCATGGTTCTACTCGAAAATAACAAAATTCTCCACGAAGGGAACAGTTTTTGCTTCTGGGTTGGATGTGGTCCCTTTGGCCCATAGATCTGAATCCAAATTATACCAAATCTTTATACTTGACACAGATTAAGTTTCAAATGGAATCCATTTTTTTTAATCTCGCAGAGAGAAAAAGTTTACTTTTGTTGGATTAGATTTATCCACGTATGGTTTGACGCGCCGTAATTTCATAGCTATGACTATATCAATGTTCACGCGACCCATAGTTTAGATTTTCTATTGGAATATGTACTACAAAAATTACTCGTAGTTGTCACAACTTATTTTTAATATAATACATCGAAAAATAATTACGATTTAATTTTTATATTATATCCGTGCATAGCAATATTTAATATTTTTAAACTCTTACCAAAATAACTCAAAAGTCATCTTTTTTCTTTCAAAAAAACGATAGAAATTTCAATTTCGTTCATTAATTTTTTTTTGAAATATGACCTTAGCTTTTAAAATTTAAACTAAACGGTTTTGTGATGTAATTTTGAATAAGTTGAAACGAAAAAAAATGTTTGATATACAAAAACCAAATAATTGTTTCGCCTACTTACAGTTCATTTCGTTTTATCAGACAAATCAATTTTTGGGCCGTCTCGGCCCATGGGTCCAGCCAAAACTTTAAAATTACTCTATACATAGACTCGCAGCAAAATTTGCTTAAACAGGAGGTGTTGCCTGGACCCAGGAGGTGTTGCCTGGACCCAGTGTTGCCTGGACCCATCTGACTTTTTCACTTGGAAGTTTGACATTTTTTAGCATAAACGTACTCAGAACGTTTTGATGTACGACCGTCATTTCTGTTGTTTGAAGTGATTCGAAAAACCTAATTTGGCAAAAAAAATTTAATTAACTCGTGAACGTTTTCGTGCGATTATTTTTCACAACTTTCGACGTGGATTATCACGACAAGAGTGCATCGCTGAACTTAAATTTGTATGTATGGCGATGAAGCACCATCCTATAACACTGTGAAAAACTAGTGGCCGACGATCGCTCAAAGACGAAGGTCGTGAAGGTCGTCTAAAAACGGTCGTTGTGCCAGAGAACATTGATGCCGTGCGTGAACTGATATTGCAAGATCGTCATGTGACATACCGTGAGATAGAGCCATCCTTGGGCATTTCTTCCACCAGCATACATTCGATATTGCATGAACACCAGGCCGTAAAAAAGGTTTGTTCTCGTTGGGTCCCGCACAATTTGACAATCGCCCAAAAAAAGGCTCGTGTCGATTGGTGCAAAGAAATTTGAAAAAATACGATCGCGGTGCTTCAAAAGACGTTTAAAAGATCGTCACAAGGTGGCGAATCATGGATCTATGCGCATGAGCCAGAAACAAAACAACAATTGACCGTGTGGGTCTTCGAAGACGAGCCAAATCCAACGAAGTTGTTTGTGGAAGAAGCACTTCGAAGCAAATGGTCGCCTGTTTCTTCGGCAAAACTGGTCATGTGGCAACTGTTTCAGTTGAGCAACGTAGGGCGGTCAATTCTGAGTGGTACCCCACAATTTGTTTGCCTGAAGTCTTCGGAGAAATTCGAAAAACGAACAAGAGAAGACGAATCATTGTGCACCATGACAATGCGACAATGGCTTTATTTATGACCGGCCAAAACTTCGAATTGATGGGTCATCCGTCGTACAGCCCTGACTTGGCATCCAATGACTTCTTTTTATTCCCGCACATCAAGAAAAAAAATGCGTGGTCAACGATTTTCGTCGCCAGAAAATGCTGTTGAAGCGTACAAAAACCATGTTTTGGAGGTGTCTCAATCGGAGTGGAAAAAGTGCTTCGACAATTGGTTTGAGCGCATGCAAAAGTGTATAAATCATGATGGAGAATACTTTGAAAACCAATAAAACCATTTTTGTTGATAAATATTCACATTTTCACTATTAGGCCAGAAATAGATATAGCAGCCCTCATATACCTTCAAAACTTTAAAATTTTTCCATAATAAGAAGATTTGCAGCAAAATTTGCTTACATTTGAGTCCATATGTAAGTAAGTACATATTGACTAATAATCGCCGGTTTTGGCCGTGCGGGACTTTTTTTTTGGCCACATAAGGTATTGGGAGTGCCATAAAAAAATAATAGTGGGACATCAACCGATGCGTTTTCGCTTCGCCCAATGCGCTGAAGATTGTTTGGCAAGAGTTGAAGAATTTTACCGAAAAATTGTGTTTTCCGATGAAGCTCATTTTCTTCTCGATGGCTATGTCAATAAGAAAAATTGCCGCTTATGGGGTTCAGAGAAACCACACGTGACTATTTTGAAGTCAAAGCATCCACAACGACTCACTGTTTGGTGTGGATTTTGGGCTGGCGGCATCATTGGGACATTTTTCATTGAAAATGATCAAGGAGCCATAGTTACCGTCAACGGTGAGCGTTACCGCGCCATGCTCAACGAATTTTTGTTTCCAAAAAAAAATGCAAGAGAATGACTTGGACGACATTTGGTTTTAACAAGACGGGGGGCAATTAAAGCGTTTAAACCAGAAATTTGAAAAAATTATCAGTACTTATTTTTTAAAGCCGATTCAAATTTAAAATTTCGGGGAGCTTTGCAGTGGACTTAAATCGCAGGTAAAGTAAATGCATGGCGCGATGTTGGGTAACAACCTAGTGCTACGACCCATACAGTATCAGACCTATACAGTACCAAAAGGAAGGTGATGCCCACACAGCTGATCGTAAAATTGGTTTCCCTCAGCATATCTGGAGAAGCGGTGGTAGTCGTATTCTAGCCTACCCCAGTGCTACGGATGCAAAATTTTACCACGATCAGATTTAATGCATAGCTTCTTAAGCGGCAGAAATTCAAGTCGGGATTGATATTAGTTCTATTCGGAAACTTGGAGCTTGGTATTGATCTCTCGTAACGCTCTTTGCGAAATTCGATCAGAATGCGATGTAAATGTCGGTTTTATAGCAGCAGGTTCATAGCATAAAACAATATGGACTTATTTTAATAAATGAATGTACCAATTTTCGAATTCAGTTCATATTTGCGACGATAATTTAATTACAGCGGTAGATGGGCACACGGAAAGAAGGACATAGCTCAATGGAATCAGATAGTTATTCTGATTTGATCTGTATTTCCTTTGAGATAAGGGTATAAATTAGGGTGGACCGATTTGTACGGACACAAATTTGTCAATATTAGCTCTTGGCATGAGAAAAAAAAGTTCCACTACGGCAGATGACAAAAAAATCATTTTCGAGATGCCCAATATTCAATTTTTTGTCTTTTTTCAACTTTTTTTAAAGGCTTTTTTCCGTCCAAAGGGAATTTAGGCGGAAGTTTGGCGAAACCCCCTGAGTACATGCACTATTACGAGTATGAGGCTGTTAAATATGTTTGCCACATCTTGAAGCATTGCTGGAAGACCATACCATCGAGATCCCTTTGTTCGGGTCGCGACTCTAGCATCGTCAATTTAGGCAAATCCAGCCGTTTTGACTCGAAACTTATCGGCGCAAATAGCACGTTCATTACAGCGGATAATTCATGATGACTTAAACTTTTTTTTCGTGCAAAGTCCAAATTACAAGCAAATTAAACCCTCTGGATTTTTCCATTCGAAGGTATTTTGCCAATAAATTATTGAAATGGCCGAAGAAGACAACAACTTAATAAATTTTTGATCTAAACGGCAATGTAAATAAGCAAAATTACCGTATATAGACTAAATATAATCCAAAAATACTTCATGAAATGGAACTGCACTCAGAACGAGTTACTGTGTGGTGCGCAGTTTCATCAAGCTGCATTGTGGGATCAAACTTCTTTGAATAAAACGGCGACCATCAATGTGGATCCTTCTTTAAGGATGTTAAAGGAGTTTTTTTACCCAGAAGTGCGCCAAAGACGTGTCCGATTCAACAGCATTTGGTGCCAACAGTATGGAGCAACTGCCCATATAGCCAGACCGGTTACGGCAGAGCTTCAACGAAAATTTCCAACAATTCCACTTTTCGCTGGCTCCAAAGATTACCGGACCCGACCGCAGCAGACATTTTATATGGGGTTATGTCAAGCAAGAAGTGTACGTAACGAAGCCAAGGAATGTGACTGAATTGAAACGGTCCAGTAAAAAAATAATTGAAGCGATCCCAACTTCAGCTTTACAGGGCGCAATTAATAATTTTCTGATCAGCTGTCGCATATGCGTGGTTCAGCTTAGAGGCTATTTACGGTCTATCATCTTCAAACACAATTAGTCATATAAAATTAATTGGATTTTTTTATCTATTAAAAAAATTAATGAAATACATTGATTAAAACAAATTTATTTGAATTTCTTATTGTAATACAATTGCTGCGCCACCCCGTATTTCCGTTTTCTGCTTTTTGATTTTACCGTTCTTTACCAGAGTAACATGGCTCGTTCATTCGAAAGCCATTTTATTAAGGTCAGCCCCTTTCTATCGCCACTTCCACCTTTTAATATCCACGTTAATCGGTTCAGTGAACGTGAGCTTAAAAGGAGCATTATTTCGTTTACTATATAAACTTTATTAAAGTCGACGGAATCGATCCATGTTTTAATATAACCCTTAAATTAATTCACGATAATGGGTCTGACCGAACTTACTTAATTCCCACAACAACCCTTCAAAAAAACATGGTGTCTATCTTATAAACCTTTTAAAAATTTAATAGGCTGCAACGAATTTTGGTCTTTTTCGGGAAAATTTTGGTCAGCAAAAATAAAGTGGAGGCGACGCTGTTCTCAACCACCATTTTCCAGGGGGTTCATTGTCCTGCTTTTGCAACGGCTGTTATTTTTGTCGTTTTGTGAAAATTTCCCAAACATTTGTACCAATTTGCAACACTTTCTAAAACCAAACGGTAAGTGTTGCATTAATTTTATATTTTTTCAGCTTTCAAGCATTTCACATTGCACTCTGTCTTCTTAATAAAATGGAAACAAAAATTGTTTTGGCAATTAATTTTTGTGCAACGAAACTATTAGCGTCACAGAGCCGCTAACATTATTTATGTGCAACATCTTGTTCACCTGCCTTTTTGTGTGTGTGTTTCGCTATTTGCAGACTTCCATCCACTAACGAAGATAATTATGAAAGTGATGAAAACAACGAGGAAACTATACCACCGCACTGCCACATAACCATTAGATGTACACGAGAAATAGCCGGTTTCAATTCCATGGGTGAAGCCGTACGCCGCTTAGATTTCCGCAGTTCGGTACGGGATCGACGACGTTTCCATTATATTTGTGCGCTGCTACGCCTGCTGGTGGCCCACAAAGGCATTGCCAATTTGTCGGGCAGTGCCCAGAAGCAGCTGCTGCAAATGGTGGAAGAAGTGGCGTCGCATGGTAAGTAGTAGTAGAGGCACCCAGCAAACCCGTTTCAAATGTTCAAAGTGCTTGAGCAAGTAAACGCTAAAACGTGTTTGTTGCATGTCTTATTTTCGTATCATATCCAAATCTATTGCATGCGATTATTTCCGTTAAATTCAAATGAGTAACAGCTAAAAAAAATCAGATTATGTTGACATTTATTATGTTTGCACTTGTTTCCGGTTCAATGAACAACCCACAGTTAGTGACAGCCAACAACATTTGAATGTATTACGTGGTCTCTCCTTGCAACTGCAACACATCGTCTATCAGGAGAATCAAAAGTGCTGGGGCAAACCGCTGGGCAGCTCAAATCTGTGGCAGGAACATGTGGAGACCATAAAACGTATCCAACAGGTGGCCAATCAAATTGAAATTAAAGAGGTAAGCGATTTATTTAAAGCCATTTGTTTCGAGTGATATCAATGACATTTTGCCTTTCCAGCCTGGTCCAGAAATACGTCCAAAGTTGCATGATTTGCCCGAAGAATGCATAAGAGAGATAATATTGCGCATTGCCGATCACAGAGATTTAGAGGTGAGCAGCTAATCAGGTTTCATTTAAAAGCAGCTTAAGAAACATTTGGACGGGAAACTCTTGTGAAATCTTTGATTGAAATTATAAATTAAAGTGGACCATTTAAAACTTTAATTATGAATCGGCTGTAAAAAAAAGTGATGATAATTTTTTTAAAATTTCTGGTTTTACGATATTGGAAAAGTTGAACTTTCTCATTTTCTAATGGAACACCATATCATACATATGACTACCACAACTGTCTCTGCAGTACCTCATCCGAGTACCATAATTTTCCACTACATTTTCGATTGTTTCGGTTCGAATCTCTTCAGTGGCAACTTCGATTTAATGTTTCAACGCTTCAATCCCTTATCCCTTACCCCTTATGTCTCCCCACAGAACATATTCCAAAGGGCTCAAATCACAGCTCCGGAGCGGTCAATTGACATCACAATTTCGGTTGATTGTTCGATTTTCATGATATGTGGCCCCGTCTTGTTGAAACCAAATGTCTTCCATGACATGAGGATTTTTTGAAAAAAAAAAAATCGTTAAACATGGCGCGATAACGCTCACCGTTGACGATAACGGCGGTTCCTTGCTCATTTTCGATGAAAAAATGGCCCAGTGATGCCGCCAGCCAAAAATCCACATCAAACAGTAACTCGTTGTAGATGCATTGGTTTCTCAATAGTCACGTGTGGGACTAACCCCATATGCGGGAATTTTGCTTATTGGCATAGCCCCCAAGATGAAAATGAGCTTCATCTGAAAACACGATTTTTCGGTACAATTTTTCATCTCTTGCCAGTCAATCTTCAGTTCATTGGGCGAAGGGAAAACGCATCGGATCGTGTTCCATTATTAAATGGCAAAGTTCAACCTTTCCAATAAAACCAGAAATTTTAAAATTATTATCAGTACTTAATTTTTTCACAGCCTTTTTAATTTTTAATGGCCCACCCTATACGTTCTTAAAGATATCTTCATATTTACATTTGGGATTCATATGATCTTGCTAAAAATCACTATTTAGGTAGAGAATTACTAGATATAACAGATGATGGCAAATTGGATTCATATCCATGCTCCTGGTACTCTCACAAAAATGGCCTAACCCCCATTCTCCACTGGAATCTCTCGTACAATTCACATTGTCTGAGATTAGATTTAGAGTCCTCAACCTTCATAAACTATTTTGCGTAAGCTGTAATTTCTCTCTGATTTCCTAAAATTTTGGCTTTATGTCTGTTGAAAATAAAGTCTAAAGCCTCATTTATTTTTACACCACCCATAGGTACTCTGCCCACTTTTTCAATGTTTTTGATTACTTTAGTACGCCTTATACAATTTTAGTGAGTGAGTTGGAAAATTATTGGTATATGAACTCGACGATGAAAAAATGGAAACCCGATCACTCCCCTTTAAGAACCTCCCATACAAATGGTCACTTTGCTCTTTCGTAATTTTCTCGAGCAATTTCTAGGAGACAGGCCAGACCAACCAAAAGGTTGAGGTTCCAGCTTAATTTTACATTATCTCTAGGAGAAATTTTCGATATAAATTGAGCATGGGTAAGGAGAAAATATAAGTCAGTCCAATTGACTTAAATCTACTCACTCACTTTCAACAGAGCTAAGTGCAGGGATGTTAGGATGAGTGCTGCAATTCCTTCAGGACACTCCATGGAATAAAAAACACATATTATTGAGGTGACTGCCTCTGGCCGAAGAATGTTTGCTTTCGTTCAATCCGGTAAACAGAACCCGGCAGTAGTGGTATTGGGACACTATATTAATTTACTTGCTGCCTTTAATTTTTTTTTTACAAAGAAAAATTTCCTTTCTCTCTTTAAAGGCTTCCGCTGATGCTTGGAAAATCATGTCGAAATTAGTCAACGAACATCGTATCTGGCGCGAATTGATACGCTTCCACTTCAACCAGAATCAAATCGATTCGATTTTAGAGCTAAATAAACTAAAGTCCCTGAACGATGTCAAGGACTGGAAGAAATTCTATCATCAACTAAGACGCACCTATGGTCTCAACGATGACTATCAATTTGCCGAGATATTATCGCTATGCCGCTACTGCTGCTGTCTCTTCTGGCCCTCGGACGGACATCCCTGCATCGTAGATCAAAGTCCCGACTACAGACAGCGCTTGGAGGAGGCCGGCGGTCAGTTGGCCCTAACGCAACCAGTACCGCCGGCACAATTTTTAAAATTTTTCTCTTTGTAAATTTTTAAATGCCCATACACGATGTATTCAAATTTTGTTTTGTAAAGCTCATGGTGATAAAAAAAAGAAATAAGAAAACCGAAACAGAAAACGCTCACAAAAACGTGTAAATGAAAAGGAAATTTTAGTATAAAAAAAGAAATTGTAAGAAACTGAATGAGACTTTAGGGACGATTTTAAACTAGCCCATACGTATGTATTGTAAAAAAAAAATAGTATTGTGTTTGAAAATCGGTTTAATCCGGAAGAATCCTGAGACTTTAAAGTGATATTGTGTGGATCAAGAAAATAAGTAGGTGTCGAATGAAAATTACAGTTTTTTTGGTTGAAATTTGAGAGAGAAAAGAACAAACAAAATATTGTGATCCTCAAAATTATAATATGTTTAAAGATTTTGAGTATACGTATCTGTTTATTAACTTTTTGGCCACAGTTTTCGGACAAAAATATAATAGGTATTGAGTATTATTATAAATTTTTGTATATGAGTTAATGTGACTATGAATCTTTGTAGTTTTTAAGTCTGATATTTTATAAATTCCCCTTTTTGTTTGTTTGTTTTGTATTAAATTCTACTATAAACCATATTTATCTATAGAACTAAAAAGAAAAGAAACGCTAGGAAATACAGGAATTATGATAATTTCATAATGTTTAAATCCATTATTTTCACAGGCATACACAAATATATTTCAATTTGAATTCCCCCCCCCCCCCCCCCCATTATATTATACAATACATATCGTTATCATCAATCATTTCGTTATTGTTTTATTATTATATTCATTATAGAATTATTACAATTCCTTATGAACTGCAGCTAAGCGGAAAATGTAAGATCGAAAACAGTATAAAACTAACCACTCACAATCAAAAGTTTTATTTTATATTGTAACAGCAGCTTTTAATAAAAGAAGAAACAAAATCTATCCATATACTACCATATTTTAAAATATACTGTTTTAATTTGTATATCACAACTTTTAAAGTTGTAACTTATATCATTTCAAATCAGTTTAAAGAAAAAAATGTACAAAAGTTCTAAAAGTTAAGTTACAATAGACAATACTGATTAGCTGGTGTTGTTTATAGATTCCGGAATTTGTATACAGTCGAACCTGGATAAGTGCCATTGCGAGGGACCCACTGTTTATTTCCACTCAAAGAGGTTTCTCACTTATACAGTTTTCCACTTATCCAGGTAATTTGATTCCTATCCCACCTATAAACCCAATTTTATTTAGTTTATGGTAGATTTATTCTTAAATTCGGTTTATTGACATTAAATTCAAACTTCATAGTTCAATTAAAAAGATCAAAAACAGAGAAAAAAGCATATTTCTCTGTTTGTACTCTTTTTAATTGAACTATGAAGTTTGAATTTAATGTAAACATAAACAAAAAAGTTAAAAAATCAAGCGCTTTCAACATCGCATCTGGGTTGCCCTGTCGCCAAATTGTTGATCAAAATTATCCAAAAAAACGCCAAATAATAACCGCTGTGATATCATTGTAAAAATCTATGCTCCTCTTTTCTATGATGAAAGATTTAAAAATACATAGAACGAAGTCATTCAATCGGATATGAGCTAAAATATCGTAAATGCTGACTAACAATTGAGACTTTTAGCGTTTTAAAGTAAGCTACTGTTTCATTATGAACTTTAAAAGTTAAATTGGGGAGTTTTTTTATAATCCTCCAGCATAATCGCCAAATTACTAAAATATAAGTCGTCAAAATTCTTTGATCTCACCATATTTGGCGAGATTTCACCAAACCTGACAAACACGTAACGCACTTCGCAAGAACACCCTAAGTAAAAAAGCAAAAACAAGAGAGACATGAGAAAAAAAGACAAAATTCGTACTTTTGGAGGTACAGCATGAGAAAGGAAAATCTTACTCATAGAGGTAACCGAGTAAAAATTCCTACTTTTAGATTCAATTCTAAAAAATCAAGTCCCACTTAAAGAGGTTTAAACTTCTGCTTAAGAGGGTTTGTTCTGTGATTTTTTGTTCGAAGTGTACAGGGACCGCCAAAACTGTCGCACTTATAGAGGATTCCCACTTATGCAGGTTCGACTGTAGTACTAATGCAGAAAAAAAATTTAGCTCTGCTTAAAAAACTGCAAACTTAGACCGGAACCACAAGGCAAAATTTGCGTTTTCTTCAATAATAATATTGAAATTAATAATTATGCGTACATGGTTCTGAAATTGTAAATGATATTTGCTTTTTAAGGATTTATTTTATTTTGCAGTTTAAGGCTCGGGTAAACTGAAGCTTTCATACCCTACACCGAGACGGAGTACATATATACTAAATTTGTCATCCTGTAAACTTTAAGACTTAGACCGGAACCACAAGGCAAAATTTGCGTTTTCTTCAATAATACTATTGAAATTAATAATTATGTCGTACATGGTTCTGAAATTGTAAATGATATTTGCTTTTTAAGGATTTATTTTCTTTTACAATTAAAGGCTCCGGTAAACTGAAGCTTTTATACCCTACAACGAAAACGGCGTATATACTAAATTTGTCGTTCCGTTAAATTCTAACACGATCTAGCCAATTTTGTCCGTCCGTCATAGTGTATATTGGAAAAACCACAGCGATTAAAAGATGGCTTTAAGGCATAAGCCCTTTGAAATTGTAAGTGGGCAAAATCGGCTCAGGGAATAAAATGCCACTTTAAGGGTTTAAAGGCACCTTTGAAAAAAGTAAAATTTTTGATTATACAGGGTGGAGCGCGATAATTTGCTTTTTTGTACTGCAGGCTGTGGCGGCACTGTTGGTCAAAGAGAGTGGAGAGTGTGCGTGGCTTATGGAGGGTGATGGGATATTTGTATTTGTCTGCCTTTCAGTTTCCCAAGAAGAGGTCATTTTGTGTTGAAGCGTATTTTTCACATGCGAACTCGATCATTGCAGTGTAGCGCGCTTTTCGTGTACGATTCGCTGTTCCCCCAAATATGCGGTACTGGAGTGAAACAAACCCCAGAGAACTTCACCAGAGACCTCTGCATTCTGACCACGTCACTGTGTGGTGCGCCATATCACGAGTAGGCTAAATTAACCCTAACTTTTTCCAGGATAACCGTCTTGCCGTAACTCTCCGAACTCCGAACGGTACATGACAGGATTTTTTCAGCCGGCTCTCGAGGCAATGCAATCAGAGGATACATGGTTCCAACAGGATGGTGCCACTGCACACACAGCAAGGGTTACCACGAATTGTTTGAGGCAAATCTTTCCTGGACGGCTTTTCTCTTTGAGGGGAGATGGGAACAGGCCGGCACGCTCATCAGACTTAGCCCCATGCGGTTTTTTCCTTTGGGGTTACCTGAAGTCGAAGGTGTATTATATCAACCTTCCTAACACCTTGGAAGACCAATATTGTGCCTTAAATTGACAGAATACCAGTGGAAATGCTTGTTAGAGTTCATAAAAACTTCAGAAAACGTATGCAGCAGTGCGTGGCTAGCGAAGGTCGACATTTGCCAGATACACTATTTAAAACCATGTAATTTAAAAATTTCCCTACTGTTCAATATAATTAAAATATAAAACAAAATTTTCTAAGGTTCCTATTTTTTTATTTCATTCCCAAATTAGCAAATTATCGCCTTCCACCCTGTGTATAATATAATTGATAATTTTTGTGGACGAACAAGAGTTTAATTAGGGACTGTTAGTTAGGGCGTACTTAATACCTGAAAAAATGACAAATAGGGTGCACCATTTTTAATTATAAATTTGAATCGGCTCTGAAAAAAAGTACTGATAATTTTTTCAAATTGGAAAGAACTTTGGCATTTTATAATGGAACACGATCCGATGCGTTTTCGCTTCGCCCATTGGGTTGAAAATTGTTTAGCAGAAGATCAATAATTTTACCGAAAAATCGTGTTTTCAGATGAAGCTCATTTTCATCTCGCTGGCTATGTCAATGAGAAAAAATGCCACATATGGGGTCAGAGAACCCACACGTGACTATTGAGAAGCCAATGAATCCAAAACCAGTCACTGTTTGCTGTAGATTTTAGACTGGCGGCATCATTGAACCATTTTTCTTCGAAAATGAGCAAGGAGCCGCCGTTACCGTCAACGGTGAGCGTTACCGCGACAAGCTCAACGAATTTTTGTTTTCAAAAATTCAAGAGAATCACATGGACGACTTTCGGCTTGAACAAGACGGGTCCACAGTCACACAGCTAACGCAACCATCGATATTTTACTCACTGTTTTTGAAAATCGATTTATCAACCGACATTGTGATGTTGGGCTCCTCGAAGTTGTGATTTGAGCCCTTTGGATTATTTTCTGTGGGAAGCCATTAAGGATAAATGTTGTGCAAAACATACAATTGAAATTATGAAATCTAAGTTACCATTGAAGTGATGTGACCCAAAACAATCGGAAATGTACTGAACAATTTGGGTTAATCGGATGATGTACTGCCGAGCCAGTTTTGGGTAAAATATGAATGATATTGTGTTCCATAATTAAATGACAAAGTTTAACCATTTCAATTTGAAAAAATATGTTATTATTTTTTTACAGCCGATTCAGATTAAAATGGCCCACCCTGTTGTTGTTGTTGTAGCGGCAACTGTGTTGCTCTTCAGGTCAATCCGGTCTACAGAACCGGCTGACGTGGGATTGGGCCTATCCTGTAGTTCATTTTGGTTTTTCTAAAACAAATTGAACTTTCAAAATAAAAATTTTAATTTTGTTTAAACAAATTCGTGTGATTTACAGAAACCCAAATTATTTTTCTTTACCCACTTAAAGTTTGTTTTTCCCAGACGAGTTCGTTTTATTTAAACAGGCTGTAAGAAAGTAATATTTTTTTATTTTATATTAAAAGCGTTAGAAACTGGAAGGTATTTTTGATAGATAATGCTTTTTGTACGATTTAAATCCGGTAAATTTGTCGTACTGTATTTTTATCCGATTTTTTGTCAATTCATAGAAATTGTAGTTGTAATAATAATTGCCACGAAATCTTCTAAATTTGAATTTTAGTTCCATATATACTTGTATGATATATCTATATAATGGATATTCTAACAGCTCATTACCTGGTCATAATATTGAAACCATTTTCCTGAGTTTTCAAAGTTTTAAGTTTTGCTGCCAAAAAATCGATCCTATTTCTCTGTTTAAACTTGTTTCTTCTCTTTTAAAATTATATTTACACAAAAGAAAAGTAAATATCTACCAGAAATATGTGATGCTGTTTATTAAAATAAAAAATATAACGAAACATGGATGTTTAGAAATAAGTGTGAATACTGCAAATATATCGAATATATGTACGTATGTAAAACCCCGACCAGCTAATACAGAGTACTCGTATGTAATAAATAAATAATAAAAACCACAACTACTAAAAATAATTTATTAATGAAGTGGCGAAGAAAAACAGGAGCTAGTTTACTTTTAAGCCTCTAACGTTAAATTAAAAGCAAACAAATTAAATAAAAAACTGAAAAAATTTCATAATATTTTGTGCTGAATTTTAAGAAAAAAAAAAACATTTTTAATTTTCCTTATAGTAAACTAAAAAAAGTAAACAATATTAAATATTCCGAATCTGAAGATCACACGGTACGTCAATTCCATGTGAATCCGACTACTTTTCATAAGTTGGTCTTCGATTCTGACGTTTTTTTAAAAAAAATTATTTAAAAAAATTTTTTATTTAAAAAAAATATATTCTCGATGTTAAAAAAACATACATCCTTTCGATGATAAATTTTCATTAAAATGTGGTCTCCGCATTGTTATTAAACACTTTAAAATAAGAAAACTCAAACGTTGGTTCTACAGGGTGGCGCAAAACTACTGTTGTGGTTTGAATGTTTAATAACTTTTTTATTTATTGGTTAATTATTATTTTTTGCACATTGAACAGGGTTTAACCGGCTCAAGACTTTTTGTATCTATATTTAAATAGAAGACAAGTTTTTAATAAAACGGCAAAGTGACATTGATTTTCGTGGTTGCACACCGCTTTTATCAGGTCCGTGACAACCCTCTTCCGAAAGCTTCGCAGCAATTGTTGAAAGAAAAAATATAAATAAATTTAAAAAGTTATTAAACATTCAAACCACAAAGATAGTTTTGCTCCACCCTATTTGTGATTTATTTTTTAATAATTTTTTTCCAAAATTAAAAAATTTTAAAGTAAAATTATTTTTAAAAAAAATATCATATCTAAAACCAAAGTTATGAGTTTTCTAAAAAAGGCATTGAAAATGTTGTTACTGCTGTAATTTTTAGAATTCTGAATTTTTTTAAAAAACACAAACAGTATTTTTTTAGAACACCTTAGTGAACCAATGCACAAAGTTTTGTTAAAATCGAAGAACTACTTGTAAAAAATAGGATACGTTTCACATGGAATTGACGGGTAGTGTTAATCGTTAAAACTATAATTGGTTTAAAGCCAAATACCAATTCTAAAAAATTTCGATACGAAATTTAAAACATTTGGATTTCGATCGTGGTGGAAATATCGATGGTCTATAACAATCGATTGTATTTAATAAATGCGATTATCTTTGGTGCCGTGTGATTAAAACTCAGTTCTTCAGTCAGAGATCAACTGTGTTTTAAAACTTAACAAATACATTTTTTTAAAAATATGTTTGTTTACATTAAAATTAGAAGATTATCTCTGACTGAAAGACAAATTGGAATTAAAAAACAATTATCGATCAAAAAAGGAAAAAAAAAGAACTATTTAGATGAATAAAACAGTATTGGCACGTTACAACGAGAGTTTTTGCAATAGTTTTTTTTAATGATTATGACAAATCTAGCTACTAAAAGCTAGTAAAAAACAAAAATTTACAATAGTGGAAATTTTTGTTTTTTACTAGCTTTTAGTAGCTAGAATATAAATATGAACGAAGTTCTCTAAATTTTAATTTTATCATTTTTCAAATGTCAATATTTATATAAATTGTAAGTCCCCATTTACACGAGGCAATTACTTGAGTCATTGTTTATGATTTCCTTTTAAAATTGCCTCTTGTGTTTACACAATGCAATTTGGTTGCAGCAGTTTTTGTTTTTATTATTGCCTTTTCTGATATTCTGTGAGTTTTTCGTTCTGATTCTGTGTGAAAAAACACTAAAATAATCTGCAGCCAACTTCACACTACGAAAAACACAAGAGAAATTGACAGTACGGGCAAGTTTTTTCTTCTTTTCACTCACCTTACCACTCTCTCCTACAAACTGGGAGTTGCGGCAAGTAAAGTTGCCTTGTGTAAATAGTGACTATTGGATATCGACACGAAATCCGATAAAGGTAGATGCGAATGAAGCATAAAACTAATTTGCATTAGAAATTTAATCTAGATTATCTTTCAATTGTGATTGAAATAATCTCGGAAATAACATAGCATCTATTAAACTGGCTTTTTTGAACATTGTCGTTACTATCATGATTAATGTGCAAACCTTTTAATGGGTCCATCGAGAGCTGTCAGCTGTTGTTGGTGTATCCATCCGTTGCGTTACTTCCAATTCCGTAATAATTGTCGGCCCCTACGACCTGTATCAATTTAATGGAAGTTTGACGGATGAGTAATGCTGCGAACAATGAGTACCTTCCAAATGTAGCGTCAAAGCACTCTTTCGCCACGCCTCTCTTCAGTTCAAAAATTTGAATATACATAGTTCGCTTTAACAAATTTATAAAATTTTTGGACTTTTATCACTCCTATTCTAAAAATTAATTCTAAAAATCAAAAATCCAGCTTAAAATTAATATACGAGTGTATCCAAAAACGTTTTAGGCCCCTTTTTACCGGTATTTCGAAAAATCACAAACTTAACATAGATCTTTTGCCTGATCATACTATTTTTATATATTAGGATAAGTCGAAAAATAATCGAAGTTGTGCCATCGATTTTTCGATTGCCTTTGGGCATGAGGAAGAAATGTTTCACTAAGACATATCGAGCCATAAGCGCTAACCTATCGTAAGTCAAATTTTTGGAAAAAAAATTTTATTGCTGAAAAATAATCGTTAGGACAAGCCTCATCGTTTTGTATTTTTAAAATGACAAAATTGTTAGTAAAACATCAAAAAAAAAGCTTTTGCATTTTATCGTAAATGATTGTTTAAATTTTATTGTGTAGCAATTTTATCGTAAGTCACACATCAAATTGCTGCAGCAATCGCAATGTGTTCAGATTTTTTTTTTTGTTTTTTGATACAGTTATATGAGTAGGTAGAAATCTTAAATTTTTGCATTAAAACATTTGCATTTTTAATAAAGTTGTTTGAAATAAATAATAAAAACCGTCTCCTGTAAAATTTGCATTTTTTCACTTACGATAGGTTAGCGCTTATGGCTCGATATCAAAAAAAACATTTTCGGACGGCAAAATTCAAATTTTTCGACTCGATTCTCTAAATCGTAGTTTTATTCTCACACGATCATATGTTTTATTGTATTGTATGTGGCAATGTAAATTTTTATGTATTGTATGTCACCGTGGAAAGGTATTTTTTTATTGCCTACTTAAGAAACCTTAAAAACAAGAGTTAAGAAAAATTCAAAAAATTTAAATTTGGGCGCCTCGAAAACTATGTTTTTTTGTCGTAGTGGAACTTTTTTCCCTAATGCCAAAAGCTATCGAAAAATCGATGGCACAATATCGGCAAATTTGTGTCCTTACAAATCGGCCCACCCTTATATATATATTTTTTTGTTGTTGTTTTGGCTCGAAAGCCCACTTAAGCCCAATCAAAATATAAGCTCAACATACAGTTCCTTATAAGTAGAGTAATATCGGTGTAGCAAATTTTTAGTTAATCGGGGGTGGCGTGATAGTGGAAATAGAAATACAAAAAGGATATTAGGACAAGTAGTTGCTGTTGTTAATTTTGCAATTTCAGTGGCACTGAGGGAGTCCATAATTCATCAGCAAATTTGAAGTTTATTTTGCGAATTTGATGCAATCCTTACAGCGCCATCTATCGGACAGAAACTTAAGAGAAACTTTCTGACAGACTTAGCATATGGTCCAAGTGTGGCGTTTATCGGAAAACGGGTTTCGAGGGTTTTTTGTACAGAGTAAGCCAAACAAAAAATTCTTGTTAAAAGTGCAATACAATAAACGAACTTAAATGTTATCCAATTATTGTGGCTTATTCATAAGAACAAACATTCCCATTAATTATGCAATACAACTTCGTGCACGTTGGAAAACGAAAATAAAGATGAATATTTAAAATTAAAAAAAAACTCCGTGCACGTGGCTCGCTCGGCTAGATTCGAGGTAACGCATTCTATCTCTATAACGGGTCAATACCGTTTAATATTCTCTAAATATCGAACTTCAAACAACAAAATAAACGAAATTAATGTTAAAAATGGCTTGTTTTGAAAACAAATTCTAGAAAAAACAGAATTAACTTAAAAAAGAAATAAGAAACAAATTTCCAGATATATGTATATTGTATTGTAGATTATTTATGGATCGATTGTACTAGTTATACGAATAAATAATATATAAAATAGTTATGTGATTGAATACTAAGAAACAATTGAGTGATTACTTTATTTACGAGTAGATACACCTTCGGTCAGTTTTTACAAAAAGCATGGGAATATTTAGAACAGCAAACTTCCTGTCAACTCATTCGAAATTCAGAATGCAAGTCTATATACAAGGTGGGAACTTTGAAATTTGAATGCGCTTTAAAAAAAATAATGTTTCAAATTTCTGGTTTTATTGTAACGTTTGAACTTTTTCATTTAATAATGGAACACCGTCTAATGCGTTTTCGCTTCGCCCAAAGGGCTGAAGATTGTTTGGCAGGAGATGAAGAATTTTATCAAAAAATCTTGTTTTCAGATGAACCTAATTTTTATCTTGGTGGCTATGTCGTCAACAAGCAAAATTGCCGCATATGGGATTCAGAGAACCCACACATGATTTTTGAGAAGGTCATGCACTGTTTGGTGTGCATTTTGGGCTGGCGGCATCATAGGGCCATTTTTCTTCGAAAATTTGCAAGCAGCCATCGTTGCCGCCAACGGTGAGCGGTTCCGCGCCTTGCTTAACGAATTGTTGTTTCCAAAAATTCAAAAGAATGGCATGGACGACATTTGGTTTTAACAAGACGGGATCACATGTCACACAGCAACCATCAATATTTTAATTCGCGTTTTGGTACTAAAAATGTGACTTTTTCACTAATTGTACGCTATCTTCCAAGGGAGCAATTGCGGGAGCGCAAAAGTTACACCCCAAAAATGAAAAAACTTTTTCATCTTTCCAAAATGGTGCTTCATTTTTTTAAGTCATACTTTTTTCAAAATCGATATTTTTTAAAATAGTTACAACAACCAAAGTGTATTTGGTACAAACAAAATTTTGATTCCATATTAAAGATAAGAAACCCACATGATAAAAAGAAAAAATAAAAAAGAAAAAAAATAGTGCAATAGCTCTTTATATGTATGAGATACAGTTCGACAAAGTCGAAAAATTAAATCCCGCTTTTCCAATTGTTAAAACTTAAAATAAGTTTAAAAACTCGGCAATAAGGAAACCAAATGTCTTCTGCATTTTATAAAAATAACTTGCAAAATACGTAAAAAAAACTAAAACAGAAAAAATCGGAAAATACGAAAACTAGCCAGATTTTAAATGTCAAAATAATCCTTGATTTCTTGGCTACAAGTGTCCTTTTTTTCAAAACTCAAAAATATTTACTACATCAAAAGTTATAGAATTTTGGCCGATGGAAATCGATCCTGCATCACTGTCGACGCAAAAATCTAGACAACAATTTAATGTCGTAATTTAAAATCGTTTCAAAAACTATTCCATCACACACAATATTTCAAAACTACAAACAAAAATAATTCATTTGCTTCGGAAATTTTCCGAAAACATCCACATCCGCCATGTTTACCGCAAACCAATTCTTCTACTCGCGGGAACGTCGACGTTTCGGACGTCAATGTCTATTCAGCGATCGTAACCAGTTGATGCTCAGTATCAATCCTAGCCGCAAGCAGCGTCTTAATTACATTCTACGCAATCCCGTCGACGAGGGCACCCAGTTAAGCGATCAGAAGGCCTTCACCATAATGGAAACGGAAAATGTCACCCTGACCGAACACGGCATGTACCACTACGAAGGTGGCTGGCCCAAAGAAGTCAATATACAGGACGAAGAATCCACACTGAGACATCGCAAGAAAGTCGAACGTGAAGATAATTGGGGCGCAGAGGTTACGGGTCTGATCTGCGCCTCCATCGATATGGCCGAACAAAATAATACCGTGAATATTTATCAGGACTTTTTCATAGACCTAACGCCGGATTTGTGCAACGATGTCAAGGCTCCCTTTGAGGCACGTCAGAAGAATATTTTCCACGACCCTGAGGTAAATCATAGGCCAATATCGCTTATAGACTGGAAACCCAATGATGTGAGGAGATTCCTTGTGTTACACACCAATATACAATTACAAAGGGAGATGCCCACGGAAAATGTGAAAAAGGACAGTTCCAAAGATAAGAATGACAAAAAGCGAGTGTTGCTGACTTCCAGTATTGTCAAGACGGTTAAAACGAATGCTTCCAATGATTTTTATATCTGGAATTTGGAAAATCCCCTAAAACCCACGGTCGTTTTCAACAGTGACGATAAAGTGTTGAAATGTTTTTTCTGTCCCAAGGATGACAATTGGATTGCTGGTGGCTGGCAGTCGGGTAAGGTTTGTCTTTGGGATGTTCGTGCCGCAGGACTACCTATTAGCATTTGCCCTCTGGAAGCGGCTCATCGCGAACCCGTTTCGGCTTTATGTTGGGTTCACTCCAAAACCAATACCGAATTCTATACCGGTTCCTATGATGGATCGGTCAAATACTGGGATGGCCGAGATTTAAATGCACCCTTACAAGAAATACTACTGGACACCGCAATGACCGATGATCAATCCCGGGAACGAGCTCATGGTGTTACGGTTTTGGAATTTGAATACACCATACCAATTCGTTTTATCATTGGCAGTGACATGGGCAGCATCTTCGTGGGCAATCGCAAAGGCATGACACCGCTGGAAACTTTGGCTGCGGGAAACTATCGTTTGTTTAGCGGACCCATACGAACAATAGAACGTAATCCCTTTTTTGTTAAGAATTTTCTCATAGCCGGCGATTGGTGTGCCAAAATATGGGCTGAAGAATGCAAGGGTTCGCCCACTACTCTATTGGTAAAGAAGAAAAATCAGATATTGTGTGGCACCTGGAGTCCGGCGCGCTGTTCGCTCTTTGTGACCGGTGACAGTCGAGGTGAATTGGACTTTTGGGACCTGTTGCTAAATCAAAGAAAGCCGATATTTTCTCTGAAATTCTCCAGTCGTGTGATGTATGCGAAATTTCGTCCGGATGGCGAATTCCTGGCAGTTTGTTTGGGCAATGGTGATGTACAGATATTGGAATTGGATAAGGCTTTGATGCATAGTTCTAGCAAGGATAAGGCATTGATAGCAGCGGTGAGTAAAATTAGGGGAAATGCAATTCTTAAGAACAGCGCGAAGCCTAATCGAAGTAAGCAGTTCGAATTTTTCGTTAGAGTGAATGGACCCGCCATCTAGGCAGGTTCTGTGTTAGTCTTAAGCCTGGACCAGTGGTCTTTACTAGACTGGGACAGTAGTCTTAAGCCTTGGCCAGTAGTCTTTTGCCTGGGCTAGTAGTCTTTAGCCTGCGAAGAATGTGCAGCGTGTAGACGTTAAAAAAAGAGTATAAAACCTCCAGATCATAAAGAAAGCGCTTTTCCAGGCAACTATGCTGTCTTTTACTTGATGGACTAGCATCTACACAACAGGTCCTTCACTGTCAATCCCTGCTCATCCTCAAGTATTCGACTCTTACATACTAACGCTGTTGAGGTTAGCTTTCAAAACCCATATGACATTAACGGGGTATGTTCAGTTCTACTATTGAAATGGGAGTGTTTAATGTTGTAACAGTATTTATGTCCCTACTAAGTATATGTATCATGACGCGTCTGTTTCATATGCTATTTCTTGTCCTTCAACATTACATCGTTTGGAACCCAACAAAGCCTAACAGTTCGGTTTGTAAAGAAACTAGTGACTTCTTCTATACCATAGCATCTCCGACTGGAAAACATTAAAATGTTTATACAAGTATAATTGTAATTGTAAATTCATCTTCAGTACTTATTTGTACTTCCATATTTAATTCATCGATGTATACTGAGATAAATTAGAATGGTTCCCCTTAATTCTACATGCTGTCTGCGGGAAAAGATTTTTTGACATTTTTCTGAAGTCAATCACTGATACTAGGTAAGCAACATTTCTGATAAAGAGACCGGGCTGAATAAATTGCGCTATCGGCCTAAGAAGCCTTATGTGTTCAGTTAATGAAAGAGGCCGGAGATTAGCCTCTTTAAGTCTTAATGGCCTTCCTGTCGCTTGGATAAAAACCAAAATTGGTTCCAAAGGCAGGATTATGTCTAGGGAGCGGGTTGCTCTTAATTGCTGCCTTCATGTTTTGAACGGCAAGTCTCTACATTTTCCCAGGAGTTTTCTTCAGTTACACTTACTTATCGATACGTAAGCATTGGGATCTATGATTTGAGCCTTGATCTTTTATCCATTGAATGTGTCTCATATCATAAGTCCCCTGTTTGGTTTTGTATAGAGTTCGAAAATATTTTGTGTAAAAAGGCGAACTTTGCACTAGACTTTCTTACTTCCCTCATCATTCCATTAAGTAACAAACGGGAAACTTCTCTTAAATCAGTGAGCTGTTTACTGTATTAATCTTGTACTCACTGACTGGGACCTCCATTTCAATGCCGGCTACAAACGGCCAATGCATTTTAAAGAAGCAGACATTTACGAGGTGTTAACTTGCAGTTGAAAAATGTTAGATGTTCCTAAGCGGATACGAGCCCACGTTAACATATAAGATAGTAGCGCCCACTAACCATCACTCCAAGCCGGTCCACTTGCACTGGACTTACGGACTGCTAAATGGAACTCTAAAACATATCTCAATTAATGGCTGAGACTTATTCAAGTAAAAATTATATAATTTTAAGGTAAAAAAATATATTACAGATGCTTGAACGTGAACAATTACGCTGCAAACTACTGGAGGGGCGTGTAGAGGAGATTAAGTTAAAACATCGTGTCAGCGAGCCAGAGTTACAAACAAAGACCCTGCCCAATGGCCAAAAAACAGAAGCAGTAGAAGAACCCTTGCAACTTGACACTGCAGATGAAATTCTAAGCATCATTACCTCAGACGTGGAGTTCGGTGATGTGCTCAATCGTTTTCAGGACCAAGTGTTGATGGTGGAGAAAAAGCGGCAAGAGCGGAAACATATCATGGAAACAACTGAATTTGAAATTGAACTGTCACAACCAACCGTAACTATAACACCGCCATCGCCCCCCAGTGTAGAGGAGGAAACTTCAAAGGAAATTCAGTAACAACGTCAAAGCTTAATTCATTATTTATATTAATTTCTTATGTTTTATATGTGATAAATTATACTTTTTAAAAGACCGTTATATTTTTCGCCAGCTCATCCAATTCAATGTGTCTCATATCAATAATTATGGCTACCAACTTAGGCCTTAAATGATTCGATTTCTTTACCAGCACTTTCACTTCGAAATGATTTAAAAGAAAATGCCATTTCAATTTCTCCAATTCCCGGTCGTTAAGTTGTAAATACTTCTCACACGTTAGGTCTAACACTCTTAAAGCTATAGCATCGGTTAGACGAGCCTCTGTCAAGGTGCCCGTGTGATCTGTGCAGTGGATATGCATATTAAAGAAATGCTCAAACGTTTCACCGGTATAACCGAAAGAAAATGCCAGTTGGCATTGTTCCGTTTCACACAACGTTTTCGTTGGTGATATAAATCGTTTACACGCTTTACTAGAGTAGGGTAGAGGAAATTAAAGAGATGGTTAGAAGGCACTTAAGAACGATACGATATCAACTTGCCATCTTTTCTGCAATACCGATCCTTGCCGCTCCACATCGAATTTCGTTATCATGGCATACAGAACGGCGGTAAACTGTTCGGAATTGTCACGTAAGTGGCCCTCAGCTCGGGTATATACTTGGCGAACTGTCATGATGGTTTTGATGTCTTCGGCTAAAAGTATGAAAGAATTTAAATTGCATTAGGTTTTGTAAATGAAAGCCATGTCTCCGAATCACTAGTAGCATTGAGCGATGTTCGTCCGCCAGTCTATCTGAGCGCGAATTTGAAGCGATATCAACGACACAGTGTTCTTTGTGCAGGCTTAAGCCAAGCATACACCGCATTGGTCCATGTTTTACTATAAAGCCAAAGGCCCTTCCATAAGTACGCTCTAGCTCAAATTTCGCATAGAACGTTATGAGTGACCAATAACCAATCCTGGCGAAATTGGACCTTATTGGTCGAGGTTTCGAATAACGTCATACAAATACGGCTGTAGAAGCTACGAACAAAATCCGATTCTGTTCGAAATTTTTAAAATTTTTACCTCGTTTGTTATATTTCGGTCTTTTGCTTTAACACACTGAACAGGGATTAACTATATTTGAATATTTTGCGACCACCACTAACAAACTCCGGCAAAAATGGACCACTAACCGACTGTGGTGAAATTGGACATTATGGGCCAATGTAAAGGTCCTACCCAATTTAAGGTCCTTCGGCTCTACAAGCTACAAAAAAAAACATATTTTTCTCAATTTCGCCAAGCATTTTATCTAGTCTTCTAACCAACTCTGGTAAAACTGGATCTTATCGAACCATGTTTTCGAATTGCGCAATCCCAAAAGGTTCATCCCGATATGAAATCCTTCTACTCTAGAAGGTATTTAATTGGATCTAACTAAAATTTAGCAAGGCAAGTTATGAGCGTAAAATAACCAAAGTTGGTAATCATATACAGGGTGGATCGCGGTAATTTGCTTTTTTGCACTGCAGTCTGTGGCGGCACTGTTGGTCGAAGAGAGTGGGGAGTGTGGGAGGCTTATAGTTTCTGACGGTAGATGTGTATTCGTCTGCCTTTCAGTTACCATCATGCATTGGACACGTGAGGAGAAGTCATTTTGTGTTGAAGCTTACTTTTCAAATGCGCACTCGATCATTGCAGTGCTTTTCGTTTTCGATTCGCTATTCCCCCACGCGGACGTGTTCCTGGACGGCATTCAATTGTAAATTGGGTAACTTCATTGAGAACAGCAGGGAATGTGTCATGTGTACGAAGGTGGCCTGAGAGAAGGATTACAACACCACAAAACATCGAGAGAGTTAGAGCAGCAGTACTGCAATCTCCAAAAAGCTCTGCTCGGAAGCAATCACTTGCTCTTGGCATTTCCAGGCGTTCTCTTCACCGGATTTTTCATAATGAACTGAATTTTCACCCGCATAAATTGTGTTCTTTTCTGATGAGGCACATTTTCACCTCAAACAAAATATGCGATACTGGAGTGAAACAAACCTAAGAGAACTTCACCAGAGACCTCTGCATTCGGACCGCGTCACTGTGTGGTGCGCCATATCACGAGTAGGCATGTTAACTCCTCCGAAAGGTACTTGAGCATGATACAGGCTTTTTTTCATCCGGCTCTTGAGGCAATGCAATTAGAGGATACATGGTTTCAACAGGATGGTGCCACTGCACACAAATGTTTCCTGGACGGCTTATCTCTTTAAGGGGTTATGTGAACTGGCCGGCACGCTCACCTGACTTTACCCCATGCGATTTTTTCCTTTGGGGTTACCTGAAGTCGAAGGAAGAAATACCTAATTAACAATATTGAGGCTAAAATCGGCCGAATACCAGTCGACATGCTTGTTAGAGTTCATGATAACTTCAAAAAAGGTATGCAGCAGTGTGTGGTTAGCGAAGGTCGACATTTGCCAGATACACTAAATAAAACCATGTAATTTAAAAATTCCCTCACTGTTCAATTTAATTAAAATATAAAATACATTTTTCTAAGGTTCATAATTTTTTATTTCATTCCCAAATAAGCAAATTAGCGCGCTCCACCCTGCTCAAATTAAGATTATCCCTTGTGAAATTTGAACATATTGGTTCATGTGTTGTAACCTCCTTTCCAGTTAAAATCTCATATTAAATACAATCTTGGCCAAATTAAGCATATTGCGTTATGTGTGGCCTGTAAAGAATATGGGAGAAGCTGAGCCATGTCGGCACACGGCCTCGTATAAAGGTCTCCGGATTTGAGCACCTGCCGCTCATAATAAAGATTTTGTCCGAATTTCAGACGGAAAAAGGGAGTCAGCGAAGAGAACGGACCACAATTGTGACCTGGTGTTGTTGTAGTAGCGGCACCTATGTACCGGGGTGACAGCCCTTGACCGAAGAATCGCTCTTCGGTCAATCCGGTCCATAGAAACGGTTGTCGTGGAATTGTGACCTGTAGCTTGACTAGAAGAGTAGGATGGACTGCAGAGGGACGTAGGTCAGATAGAAATCGTGTAATCGAATCAGCTATTAATTCTGAGGCAATTGTTACACTTAAAGGTAGGTGTGGCTCAAATATTTTTGGCAGTTACGAACATTTGCCATGAAACAAACTAACAATTACCTGTTCCACAGAGTAGTACATTTTATAATAACCTTGAAAAATGTAACTCAAACTTATAAATTTCATTAACATACTTACGTTTTGGCAAACTATCCGCGATTGTTGAAGTAAACCTATCAAATTGTGACTTGGAAATGGTCCCAGCATATTGCAGCAAATGTTGTGTCTCCTGTCCCAAAGGATTCTCATAGATTATACTCCTCGAGTTAAAACTCAAATTACAGCCTTTATAGAATTCCGAATAGGACACCTTTACATCAATCAAATGTAATACCGTCTTCATGGGCTGCCAAAATTGTTGAGCCCTCTCTATCCAGTCCTTCTGCCAAATGGTCAGTGTCATGCCACTAGTCAGACTTTGATCGAATACCACAACTTCTAGACATTGTCGCGGCGACCGGCTATCTCTGGAAGCGCGTATTTCCCGCGGTGCTCGCACGAGTCCCACAACTACCAAAAAGTCGGTGTGGAATGCTTGTGCGTTGGCATCACTAAAAGTTAAACGTACATCTGCGAGATTCATAACCGAATACAAAGGTTTGTGGGACTGATGGGTCAGCTTTTTAATCTCCGCATAGTTTTCGATATCATGATAGCTATGCTTTTGTATGAATCCTTGACCTTCGTTCAAGACAAGCGTATATGGCAAAGATGCCACTGGATTATAGTGCGAATGCGTAGAATCAGCCGTGTTTGAAGACAGATTTAGCGCGGAAATTTTGGGACATACAACGTCGACTATGTCTCCCAGTCGTATGAGTTTATTGGCTTCTTCCACACTTTCGCGCGAGCCCCAATATGTACAATTGACAATGTGTTGCTTGGAGTCACGCAATGTGAACGTTATGACGCCTCTGTATTGCGCATCGTTTTTCGAAAGAAATATATTAGGTTCAGTTTTTGTTAATATCATGGCGACGACCGAAGTATCTTCGATTTCCGGATAGAGTTGGCACAACTTTTTGCTAGTCAGTGCAGACATTTTGTCGATCTTATTCGTTGATGCCATTATTTTTAGTTTGTCTTGCATTTGATTATTTTTACTAAATATTTTTCATTGACACTTAAGGAAGTACCGTTATTTTAAATTGTCATATGTTTATTGGTTGTGGCAACACCTTCATATACAACAACTATGACATTTCTTGAACTGGCTTGAGCGGGGTTCGCACGCTCCACAAAGTCCGTTATTGCCGTTATTTTAAATTGTCATATGTTTATTGGTTGTGGCAACACCTTCATATACAACAACTATGACATTTCCTGAACTGCCGCGAGCGGGGTTCGCACGCTTCACAAAGTCCGTTATTGCCATGAGTATCTGAGGAATTTCCAACTGTTACAGGCATGTTTATCACTAGGTGTGTAGACTTTTTTGTGTGCCATCTACAACGAAATCATATTCTGATAACGGTTGACCTACAGGTTAATCCGTGATGTTAGTTTTGTCGCAAGTAGTCCGGATTTTAGCTTCGGCCTTTTGTTATTTCATCTAATGGCCACTACTACGATTAATCAGTTCGCCTGTCAGGCCTTCTCTAGGCGTCGTGTTTTCGTTGACTGAACACGCGTCCTCTGTAACCGGCGGTTGGTTCTCCTTTGACTTTCGGTGACCAGTCTGGTGATGTATGGTTTTTCATCGAAATCATATTCTGATTTATGTTCGGTCAAGGAGGGATGCCAGCAAAACTGGTCAGGTGACGTACTGGTTTATCCGTGATGTTAGATTTGTCGGAAGCCTCGGCCCCTTACCAAGGGGAAAGTTGTGTCCATATAGCATGCTTCGAGTTGGTACCGGCGGGATTGGGCTAATGGGCGCTGGCCTTCGGTTGTTTATGGCTCCTGTTGCGTTGGCGCACCATGATTGAAGCTATCACAGCGAGAATTACGAAAAGCAATCGGACGCTGTTCAGTCAAAAATTTTTGACATTTGCAAACAAATAAAATAAAAGTTCGGGGGTTTTTCAAATGAGAAACAGTTGCTAACTAGGCTTTATCATTGTAAAGCTATTAAATTCAAAAATGATTTGCGGATGGTTCAAGTAACTATTAGCCTTTTCAGGTAACTAGCTTTGTTACCTATTTATTTAGCAAAAAGGTATTCTGGCAACATTCAACACCATTTTAAATGAGATGGCAGCATAAACTCATTAAAGGTTTTTTACAAACAAAAATAGGCAAAGCAAATTGTTTAGTTTAGTGTAGTTTCGTATGTGTTTTTTTAACATTTCATTGACAAATTTAATTTCGTTCAGTACAGCATTAAACATAAACTACAGACAAGGACAATTAAGAACCATTATTATTATATGTATACAAAAAGCCTCGTAATAAAAAAACTTAGATACCGCAACATTGAAAAATGAAGAACTTTTCACAACTTTTAAAAAAATTCATTCTCGTCACCATATACTTACAGCTAATTCCTGGAAACTCATGTCTTCTAAAACATGTTGATAGGCAGTCATTTAAATGCGTGCTTTCTGTCTTTGTAGGAAGCCAACAGCATCAACGTCTCGTCGGTGGTTCGCAATTTTCATTTATTCACTCTTAAAAAAATATAGCTACATCGAAATTTCTCTAAATCTTAACAATAAACATATTCACTTGCCGTTTTTGCTTTTTTTGTACAAGCCGAATGTGTCATAATATTTTTTTTGTTAAAAAATAAGTCAGGTAACTCTAACTCGTTTCGTTACCGAGTAACAGCCAACTCGCTTGCTTACCGAGTAACTTTCATACAAAGGCTTGTTTAGTAACCTGAAAAATACGGATATTGTACGGTTATAAGAATACCTTTTCCATCACGGAAATTCGTTTTAGTAACCACACTTATATGAAAGTGGACGGAATAATTTTCATGTTCATGATTCGTCCAAGAATACCCGCTGCAGCGTAGCATATTTTTTATTTGTTTCGTATCGCTCCCCATAAACTTCATGATCAGATTTTATTTTACACAATAAATCATTTCCCTTCTTGTGCGGTTGCTCCCTAATATGGCATCTCTAAATCTATGCAGTGAACATATGTTGTTTTAACCAGCCCTGTCTTCTAATCTGACACTCAGCTGTCAGAAATCCACAGACAAACACACACACTCAAGAGCATCACATTAAACGTGTTACCGTCTTCCATCGTCTTGAATTTGTTAGATAATTACGGTGGATCAACAGAAAATATACTTGACATAACATAAAACAAAGTAATCAATTAAAATTGTGTAGTAAAAACAGAGAAAATAGTGTAAATACTAGCGGAAAACACGTGAGAAAGTGGTTAAACCAAACCACCACCACCCCGTCATTTTTGGTTTTGGTCTACGTGACTTTTGAGCCTTTGTCAATGGTGGCTGTCGTGCACACACAAGTTCAACAGTAACAAACACAGCATAGATTTGAAGAAGTTTGGATAGAAGTGGATGTGTTTTGAAGAGTTCATTTGCTTTTTTGTGTTTGAGCATTACCGAAAGTAACAAACAAGCGGGCGGATGCCTTAAAACAATTACTCCAGACATAGACAAGTTTGTGAAAAAAGGATATAAGTGAAAAAATTGCCAAAAACTGAAAATTTAATCTATTTCGAGTGCTGTTTGTTGCAATTAAGCAATAAAAGAACCAAACAAAGAAAAGCAGGAAATTGTTGCTCTTATAAGTGATTATTAAAATTTATTAACTTTGCACGCCAGCTGTGTTTGTGCCTGTTATTGTAATAAAATACGGAAATTTATTTTAAAACAAAAAATTTGTGATATTTTTGACGGTTGTCGTTTGGTGTTTTGCGTCGTGCTCTGTTAAAGTAAAACTACTTTTAAAAAAGGTGAGTCAGTTATTTGTTTAACGTAATTTCAAGGTGTACTTGTTTCGTTTTTTGTTATGTTCTGTTTGGTGTTTGGTTTCTTTGTTTTGTTAATTTAATTGTTAATACCATTGAGTTGAAGAGTTCAACAAACTATCAACAAATTGAGTTTAAATACAAAATTTGATAAGAAAGCTGGTATATTTGACATTTCTAAAATACTAGGTTAAGGTTTTAATTTTGTGCGCATTACTTCTATTCAAATTGATATTTGTTGTTAGTTTTGGTTTTCTTTTAAATTCGTAATTTTTCTAAATTTGAAAATTGGTATGTTCCATACTTTATAAACCAGCCGGCATCAAACCCAACTTTTGTTAACAACAACCCTGTCTACATTTCCTTCAAACAAGTATCAAGTATGATGACTTGTGTTTCAACATGTTGGCAGGTTTGATATCCTTTGCCACTTCCCCTTCTTTTCCCTATTGCCTATTGGGTGTTGTCAGATTTGTAAACAAAGAAATGCACCACCTTATGAGTAAAATAGGCAAAATATAAAAAAAAAACAAATCTACTAGTTTCTTTTTATTTTGATTACAATCATTCGGTCTTGACTTGAACAGTTTTTATTCTGGTTCGAGACATTGGAAGTGAAGCCGAAATAATCGTTGCCAAAGCCGAAATAATCGTTGCCAAAGTTGGCGGAAGTTCAGTTTGTGGGGAACACGACCTCTTGGGATAAAAAACTGTAATCTCTCAGATCTCAGATTGTTGTGAGGAGCACGAATATAATCATGAATGGTGCGGTTGGTTTTGATGGTTAGCGGGAATTTAAGCGAGATTTTCGAACACTGAAAATCGCACGTCTTTTAATTGAAAAAAATGCTTAATTGAAAATAAATATTAGTAAAGATTGTTCTCCATGATTTTCCATGAACTGTACTCCGCTTTATTGAAAATTCTTTTATTTTTTGAAACACGTTTGCAAAGACACAATCTATAGGGTGGGCGATTAAAAACTATAAATTTGAATGCACTGACCATTTTTAACAAATCTTTGGTTTTATTGGTAATGCAACACCATCCGATTCGTTTTAGCTTAGCCCAAAGGGCAGAATATTGTTTGTCAGGAAACAATATTTTAAGCACTGTTTTTAAAAATCGATTAACCAGCCGGATTTATCATGTCAATTGACTGCCTCGGATCAGTGATTTGAGCCCTTTGGATTATTTTCTATGGGGAGCCATAAAGGAAAAATGTTACGAAAACCATCCAAAGACAATTGAAGCGTTGACACATGCACTCTAAGTTGCCATTGAAGAAATTCGACCCAAAACAATCGAAAATGTACTGAAAAATTTGGTTGATCGGTAGTCATTCGAGGGCTGCTATATATACTTAGTAGGGACATAACTACTGTTACACACGTTTTATGCAGTAAAATAAAAAGTACTTAATGTTTTTGGACCAAATATTTTTTAATATATTTATTGATGTATATAGTGTATCCAAAAATAATCTACTTATTCGAAATGTCCGCCTTTTGCATTTACACACGCCTTAAGTCGCACTGGCCAATCGTCAATAGCTGCACGGACCTCGTCCATTGGAAATTTGACCACAGCTCGAACCAAAGCAGTCTTAAGAGATCCAATGTTGGGGTATCTTTTGTGACAAGCCTTGTCCTCTAAAACCGTCTACAATTTGTAATCCAATGGGTTCAAATCTGGACTGCCTGAGGGCCATTCTTCAGAGAAAATGAACGCTGGCATATTGTTTCGAAGCCAGGCCTGGGACGTTTTAGCCTTATGGCCGGCGCAGACTCCTGGTGGAAAGTCCATGACTGGTTTTAAAACAGGGAATTGTTAAGAGTCTTTACAACAGCTTCCAAAACGGTTTCTTGGTAATTTTTGGACGATGTTTTGACTCCTTGTTCGCAGAAATGCAGGTCAGTGACCCCATCGTAAGAGACACCCCACCAACCCATGACTGAAGCTGGGTGATGACCCTTTTCCACCCTTGGGATCAGTTCAGATGCTTCCTTAGATGACCGCGCATTTCCTGAACGGTAAAAATTTTTTCATCGGTGACCAAAAGTTATCAGCGTGCTTCACCAAAAGACGTTTGCATTTTTCAATCCTATTTTTTTTTTAAAGCTGCAGTCAATAAATGTCCGGTACGTCGTTTGAAAAACCCAAGTCCCAGGTCTTTTTTAATGATTCGACTAATGGACTTTTGCGTGATATTCATCTCACGGGCCATGATTTTCTGTTTTCGGAGCAGATTTCTGTGTATTCTTGATTTAACGGCTTTGATGGCATGCGGTGTTCGAATAGAGCGTGGGCGGCCCGACCAATGACGATCTTTTACATCTTCAGTCTCCTCAAACAGTTTTATGAATTAGTAGACATGCGGCTAATCCCTAGTGGCCAGAGCGTTTTGAAAATATCACTTTTTCCATTTTACACTTGAAAAGCGATGAAACAATTTTAAAATCCCGTGACAGACTATGACATTAACGGGGTATGTTCAGTTCTACTATTGAAATGGGTGTGTTCAATGTTGTAACAGAGGTTATGTCCCTACTAAGTATTTGGTGTTGATTTTAAGCTGGAGGCATTAATGGTCCATTTTCCATCGAAAACGGGGACACATGTCAAACAGGCAACCCAAAAATCCAGCCGGAATTGTGATGTCAATTGACTGCCTCGGATCAGTGATATGAGCCCTTTGGAATATTTTCTGTGGGGTACCATAAAGGAAAAATGTTACGCAAAGCATCCAGAGACCCGAAACAATCGAAAATGTATTAAAAATTGGGTAGTCATACGAGGGCTGCTATATATATTTCTGGCCTAATAATGAAAATGCTAATATGTATCATCAAAAATGGTTTTATTGTTTTTCAAAGTATTCTTCCGCATGATTTATAAACTTTTGCATGCGTTCAAACCAATTGTCGAAGCACTTTATCAACTCCGATTGAGACACCTCCAAAACATGGTTTTTGAACGCTTTAACAGCATCTTCTGGCGACAAAAATTGTTGACCACGCATGTTGTTTCTTGATGTGCGGGAATAAAAAGAAGTCATTGGGTGTCAAGTCAGGGCTGTACGGCGGATGACCCATCAATTCGACGTTTTGGCCGGTCAAAATAATAAATATGTTTCTTGCAAAAAAACCGGGTTGGGCCGATGTGTGGGAGCTCGCATTGTCTTGCTGCACAATGATTAGTCTTCTCTTGTTCGTTTTTCGAATTTCTCCGAAGACTTCAGGCAAGAAAATTGTGGTGTTCCACTCAGAATTGTCCGTCCTACGTTGCTCAAGCGGAACAGTCGCCACATGACCAGTTTTGCCGAAGAAACAGACGACCATTTGCTTCGAAGTGCTTCTTCCACGAACAACTTTCGTTGGATTTGGCTCGTCTCCGAAGACCCACACAGTCGATTGCTGTTTTGTGTCGGGCTCATACGCATGATCCATGATTCGTCACCTGTGACGATCTTATAAACGTTTTTCGAAGTACCGCGATCGTATTTTTTCAAAATTTCTTTGCACCAATAGACACGATTTGCGATTGTCAAATTGTGCGGGATCCAACGTGAATAAACCTTATTTACGGCCAGGTGTTCATGCAATATCGAATGTATGCTGGTGTATCTCTATCTCACGGTATGTCACATGACGATCTTGCATTATCAGTTCAAGCACGGCATCAATGTTCTCTGGCACAATGGCCGTTTTTGAGCGACCTTCGTCTTTGAGCGAGCGTCGGCCACGATTGAATTTATTAAACCAGTTTTTCACAGTGCTATAGGATGGTGCTTCATCGCCATACAAACATTTGAGTTCATCGATGCACTCTTGTCGTGATAATCCACGTCAAAAATGATCGCACGAAAATGTTCACGAGTTAATTTCTTGTTTTTGCCAAATTGATTTTTTCAAGTCACTGTAAACAACACAAATGATGGTCGTACTTTCCAATGGAAATGACTGATGGCGCCAGGCAACACTTACTGTTGCCTAGGCCAGAAATATATATGTGACGCGCAAAATAGAAAGGGACCTAAGGGTAAAAACCAGTTTTGTTCAGGAGAGCCATTTTTAAGATTTAAATACGTGTATCTTTGGTGTACCATGACTTTCATAAAACGCGCATATCTCTGGGAGGGAACACTTTTGGGGCATGGGATCGGTCTCATTAGATGCTCAGATGTTGTCCACATCAAAAAAAGTGAAAATTGATTACCCTTAAGTCCCTTTCTCTATGCGCTGTCACATATATCAACCCTCGTAAGAGCGCTCGGGTCCAGGGGGTTGAAAATGATACTGCCTTCTTTCATATAAGTGAGGGTATTTAAACAAGAGGAAATTATTCGAGGATGCCAAAAATGTGGATCACAATGTTGTGAATAGGTAGCCCTCAAGACATGGAATAGTGGATCGTGAGACCCTTAATTTTTTTTTTACAAAATCGTTTTTACTGCCTCGAAAGCCTTTTGGACCCGAGCACCTTTGTTCTTTATTATTCCTGAAATACTTGCCTTTTTTCGTTATATTTTATTAATTTGTGCCGCTACCCTTAATCTCTACCTTTACCTATGTTAAGGATTGCATAGAGAGGCAAACGATATAATCTGGAATAAATTTACCAAAGGGGCATAGTAGGTCTAATTTATGCCTTAAGTATATTTAAGGGACATTGATCAGATATACAGGGTGGTTTCTCTTACCGCTGGAAATATGGGTTGAATAGCGTCAAAAGTTTTAGACGACCCTAATGGGACCTCCATGGCACACAAGAAAATCCCTTTAATAGATTTTAGTTAGCCCTCGAATTTTTCTAGTACTATGTCCTTTTTATTTCAAAATTTCCAACTTAAATCATTAATTTTGTTTTCTCTCTCCACAGCTCTCAAAATGTTGGACATTGTCCAACCCAATGCTGTTATAACCAGCGCTACACCACAAACGGTTTCCTCAATACCCGACGATACGTCGACCAGTACCGATGTCGTGGTGATCAGAGCGAAACCAAGAAAGGTGTTCAAACCGAAAGCACGCCTTAATCGTATACCACAAAGTCTCCTCGATGACCCCGTCCTACAAAAGGCTATCGAACGTTTACCATCCAATTACAATTTCGAAATTTACAAAACCATATGGCGCATCAAGGAAATGAAAGCAAAGCGCGTAGCCCTGCAGTTGCCCGAAGGTCTGCTTATGTATGCCATGGTCATCAGTGATATCATAGAACGTTTCACTCAAGCCGATACCGTCATCATGGGCGATGTTACTTATGGCGCCTGCTGTGTAGATGACTACACAGCCAAGGCACTGGGTGCAGAGCTATTGGTTCATTATGGACACAGTTGTTTGATACCAGTCGATCAGACCGAGGGCATTAAGGTTTTGTATGTATTTGTCGATATCAAAATTGATCCCTTGCATTTTTTGGATTCGGTGAAGGTAAATTTTAAACCTGAAGATGGGCAAATGGCTCTAGTTAGTACCATTCAATTTGTGACTACATTGCAAGCAGCTTCGACAGAGCTTAAAGCGGCCGGCTATGATGTGATTGTGCCGCAAGCCAAACCCTTGAGCCCCGGTGAAATATTGGGCTGCACTTCGCCCACACTGCCGGAGACGGCGAAACTGATAATCTATTTGGGTGATGGTCGGTTTCATTTGGAATCGGCCATGATAGCAAATCCAAAGATAAAGGTAGGTTTCGCTGTTTTATAACACCAAGTTTGAATTATTTGCTAATGTTTTTTTTAACCTCCTTTTTTGCAGGCCTATAAGTATGATCCCTATGAGAAGAAATTCACCATCGAGGAATATGATCACAACACTATGCAGTCGATGCGCTACAACGAAATCGAGAAGGCCATGAAAGCCAAGAAAATCGGCATCATTTTGGGCACCTTGGGACGCCAGGGCAGTGCCAGAGTTCACAGATTTCTCGAAAAACGTATACTAGCCAAAGGCTTTGAGGCTACCACAATTTTGCTCTCGGAAATTTTCCCCCAAAAACTAGCTTTATTCGATGACATCGATGCTTTTGTTCAAATAGCCTGCCCACGTTTATCGATTGATTGGGGCTCGGCTTTCAACAAACCTTTATTGAATCCCTATGAATTGTCCGTAGTTTTGGGCGATGTCGAATATACACCACACAATAAAGCGCCCAAAGAAAATGCCTACCCTATGGACTTCTATGCCAGCGGTAGTTTAGGACCCTGGACACCTAACTTTAAGCCGCCAGCCTTGGGTGAATGTGAAAATAAGCCCTCGGCAGCGTGTTGTGGGCGTTGTACGCGTGCCGAACTCGAAAAGGATGATGATTCAACGTCAAAACTTGCAGCTATCGACGATATTTTAGATTTTAAAAAGGGATAATTCACATGCATGGCAACACTAAAGAAGATAAACAAAATGTTAAAGGCTTCAGGCTTCCTACGAATATGTACTGTTTTTGTTTTTTTTTTTATTGTGAATCTATATTTTATAAACTATAGAAAGCCAATCATTTTGATGTGATTAATCATTGCCACTCTTAACTTGGTCCAGCTGGTCCATCAATGAGATGTATATTGAATCCTTCTTTTGTAAATATATGCCACATTTTTATTGTTTGGAGGACCTTGAAATTAGTTTAAACCACGATTTATTATTAAGTCATCATTCATTACATGTATTTCAAATATATTTTTAGTTTAATTTTTTTATCTCATTTTCTTTTTTAATAACTATCAACTTTTGTAGTTAAATTTTTTAATTTATATTAAAAAAATTTAGGTTGTGTTCTTGTCTATTTTAAATGTTTGCAAATGCGCGAAACAAAATACTTAATAATAGAAAATAAACAACAAAAGTATAATATTTTAATGAGAGTGACTACTTTTTAATTGATTTAACTCAGTACTACCGCTTCATACTCTTACCACACTGTGAAACTGGAGTATTATAAGATTGAGCTTATGTTTTTAACGCTTTGAAGAAAGACAAAAGAATTATTTTCAGAGTCGATTTTGACATGTCCGCCTGTCTAAGATCTACAATTATATTACGCTTTTTAATCTATGTGTAGACAAATATAAACCGATCTCCTTACACATTATTTTGTTTTTGACCAATAAACTGGGATAAATGGGGCCACGATCTGATTTAGCCCGAGCTGGGGCCTAAACTATCTAGCAGCGTCAATTAAATCAGATTTGAATGCAATTTGTTTTTAGAGTGTTTTTGCACACAGAAACCCCTTATTGCAAATTGATAAGATCGGTCCATGTTTTTTATATAGCGCCTATACAAACAAATGTAACTCCGAATGGGGTCCACGTGACATAAGTACGGAAAATTTAAGTAGAAACCCATAATATTTGATATGTACAACTATTACGCCGCTAGTTTGACCTTATCGATCCATGGTTTTATACAGCTTTCATACCCTCCGATTTGGGATATAACCGAGCAAAGTCAGAAAACTTCACTAGATTTTAATGACATTTGGATTGGAAGCTGTAGAGTTGTATCTCTCAACGGAGGCCAAATACCTCGGTGTGGGTCTGAATCAAAAGTTGAACTGGATGAAAAATACAGAGGAAAGATATGAGATGGGTTTAAATATGCTGTATGCGTGCAAAATTTCAAAATGGAAGAGTTGGAGGCTTAAACTAAAATTAGTGAACTGGATTTATAGAACCGTAGTTAAACCAATCCAAACGCAAGGCTGCAATACCTAGTTGAACTCAATGAGTAAGGAAAACACTACAGAAAGCTGAGATTTGCTTTACTATTTTCGACGGTGGCAATTAAAAGCATGCCATAGAATACCCTTGATAAAAAAACTACACTTGGAGCCAATTGCAAACTTCCTAAAAAAAAGGTGCATTGAGGGTCAGAAAGGCGGGTCCCTAGCCGCAGTCACTAACTACACATGCTAGATCAGAGATGTGGCTGTATCTCAGCGATGTGCTGTAGTTCTGGGATTTTAGCTCAGGAATTGTTTCTGTTTTATTCGCACAAGCCGGAGATTTCCCATAGATATTAAACGGCGTTAAATCGCATGGTCTTAGCGGCCAGTTGACATCAGAATATCCTACGATAATTTATTCGTTGCTGCTATCCGCATCTCTGTGAAAAAGTGATAAAAAAAGAGTTAAGGCGGCCACCAGAGCCGAGTGGTTTATTGAACGGATATTTTATTCTATACTTAATCGAAACATGTCTTCTTTACAATCCAAAAAAATAAAACAAATAAAAGGTGTTTTTAGACGTGTGGTTTTCAATCTGGTCACACTTTTTTCGAAGTTGGTCTTTTTTTATGGTCAGTTTGGTTTGCCGTTTTATAATCAATAGACTTACTCCGGAACAACGTTTGCAAATCTTGGTGAATGGGCCCAAAACGAAAAGGCCACCGATCCTGATTTTCCTAGAAAATGTTGTTCAGCGATGAAGCTACGTTAATACCCAAAACTGTCGCATTAGGAGTAATGAAAATCCACAAGCCATCGTTGAGTCGCCTTTACATCCTCCAAAGTTACTGTTTGGTGTGCTCTATGGGCAGAGGGAATCATTGGTCCACATTTCTTCGAAAATGAAGCCGGCCATAATGTTATAGTTAATGGGGAACTTATACAGCCACGATTGATGACTTTTTCGTGCCTGCATTGGAGGATGTTGATGTGGACAACCTTTGGTTCCAACAAAACTGCGCTACACGCCACACAGCCAATGAAACAATCAATTAATTTAAGGAAACTTTTGGTGAGCACATTATCTCGCGTCGTGGGCCTTTGGCGAGGCCTCCAAGATCGTGCAATTTATCACCGCTGGACTAGTTTTTGTGGGGTTTTGTGAAGTCACTTATCTACGCAGATAATCCCGACACGATTGACGCCTTGGAAGAGAATTTTCGTCGCGTTATTTCTTACATACCGCCCCAAATGCTGCAAAAAGTGGTCGGAAATTGGGCCTCTCAGCTGGAATTTATTCGAGCCAGCCGCGGCGGCCACTTGCCCGAAATCCTTTTTAAAAAGTAATGGCAAACCCTTATCTTTATAATAAAGCTTAATTCTTGATCATAACATTAAATTATATGCGTTTTATTTCTTCTTGAAAACCACCAGTGAAAAAACACCCTTTACGTATGAACCCCAAAATGAGGGTGCATAAACCTCTTATGCATTGACACTCTTTCAATGTTCCGCTAAGAAACAGCTGTTGCTTTTGTTTTGATTTTGGGAATTTCTTTCAATTTCTAGTTTGCTCTATTAATATTGACGTCGAATTTTTGCGTTATCTTGTAGATTGTAGAGAGTAATATTTCTTAAATTACTCTTAAACTAAAGCAACGCAATTAAATTTAGTTTCAGACTAAAAATTGACAGCGATTTACACGAGTAATATTTCTTAAATTACTCCTAAACTAAAGCAACGCAATTCAATTTAGTTTCAGACTAAAAATTGACAGCGATTTACACGAGTAATATTTCTTAAATTACTCCTAAACTAAAGCAACGCAATTCAATTTAGTTTCAGACTAAAAATTGACAGCGATTTACACGAGTAATATTTCTTAAATTACTCCTAAACTAAAGCAACGCAATTCAATTTTATTTAGCGATTTCGCGGCGATAACTTATATTTCGTATAGAAGGGGGTCCACATTTTCAATTTCGGCTTGAAAATGTAAAACCTTCTCGTAGGGTACAATGTGGAAGTGGCAGCCTATACCTATTAACTATTAAAACAATGAAAAAATTAATAAAAACAAATAAACTCAATAATAGCCGTTTAAACCGTACTCTCAGTTTGAAGTACAGTTTACGTTTACAAAAAAAACGTTGAAAAGATAAAAAAAAATCCAGTTCGTGAACCCTGTTTTCTGCTATTAAACGTTTGCAGTAGGAGTTTTTGAAATTTCGCCGTTGGTGCTACAAATATTCATCAACGGCGCAACGACGGCTTTAGCCGATGTCGCTTTAAACTCTGTTTTGTAGTTACGTAGAATTTGTAGAAAAAAAACTACTAACTTACCCACGTTCAAATTTAAATGGAGCGTTGGCACCGCACTAGGCCGAAGTTTCTTCTTACTCAGAAACATTTTCTCCGGAAAATGCCACTGACAGACTTTGGACAACGAAAGGGGAATCCACTCGTCTTGTGGTATACCCAGGGCATCCTTCCACACCTTCACGTTCTCCTTCTTAAAGGCGAACATAACACCTTCTCCTTTGCAATGTTTGACCATGCAGCACTTTCGTTGCATTTTTAAATTTTAATTTTCTCACTCACTTTCCACTTTTAAAAATTTTCACAGCACACAGCGCAACCAAACAATTTTTTAATTTTCGCGCGTTGCAAACTTTTGAAACTTTAGTTATTTCAGGATTGCCAATTGCCACAAAACAAGGAACAGAAACACAAAACAAGGATGGTGTGAATGTAGACAACACTTTGCAAATTTTAAACGTTTTTTTTCTCTTAATTTTGCGTTTTTATTGTCTAAATGTAGGCAGCACTGTGCCGTGGTGAGTATATTTTTCCAATTTATTTTCCTCTTGATTGTTTTGATTCTCATTCTCTTTTCCTCTGGATTGTTTTGATTCTCATTCTTGTCCTCTGCATTGTTTTGATTTTCCTATTCTTATTCTCAGCTTTGTTTCGACTTTCTATTCTTTGAGAGGTGTGAGAGCAAGAGCGGTATACTTGACACTTGACTGTCAACTGTCAATTAAAGTGCTGGTTCGCGATAATGGAAGGAAGGAAGAGCCACAAGTACAGGTATGTTGCGGGTCACCCACCAGTTAAAGAGGCCCAGACGCCTTGACGTACTATTTCCAAGGTCTGAGAGCCCATGGCTTACGCCCAGGCATTGCAAGAGGAGGAAATCAAAATTTCCTCTTGCAATGCCTGGGCCCTGGGCGTAAGCCGTGCAAAGTGTTGTAGAAGACACTTTACACTTTGATGCGGGTATAGAACCAGCCACCAGTTAAAGAGGCCCAGACGCCTTGACGTAATATTTCCAAGGTCTGAGAACCCATGGCTTACGCCCAGGCATTGCAAGAGGAGGCGTAAGCCGTGCAAAGTGTAGAAGACACTTTACACTTTGATGCGGGTATAGAACCAGCCACCAGTTAAAGAGGCCCAGACGCCTTGACGTAATATTTCCAAGGTCTGAGAACCCATGGCTTACGCCCAGGCATTGCAAGAGGAGGCGTAAGCCGTGCAAAGTGTAGAAGACACTTTACACTTTGATGCGGGTATAGAACCAGCCACCAGTTAAAGAGGCCCAGACGCCTCTTTAACTGGTGGCTGAGTTTTTAAAACTCAGCACAAGCATTTGACAAGAAAAAAATCTATCACTTCATTACTTTGGATGACGCCTAATGCACACCATTTCGCTCTCCATCTCAACCGACCAAACTAAACTGTCGGCAGTCATTCCAAATGGAATGGGGGTAATGACGGAGTTTTACTGCGTACAACGTGTGAAATGTTTTACGTTCTGTGTTCTGTCCACTATTTAAGGTGTGGTTGGGAGCTAAGCTTAGCTCGTGAGTAAGCCTCGTAAGGGCTGACAAAATGTATACGTGATTAAGTCGTAATTTAGATTCACAAAAGTCAAAAATGAAAACAAACATCAATACGTCATCCGATTTAGAAACACCTTTGTTTTATGAATCTTGAATCTTAGTGGGTGATAAACCAGCAATAGTGGGTGATAAAAGCAATAATTTTCAATCGTGGTCGACGTTCGCTCAAAGACGGCCGTTGTGCCAGAGAAGCCGTGCGTGAACTGATCGTGCAAGATCGTCATGTGAGATAGAGGCATCCTTGGGCATTTCTTCCACCAGCATACATTCGACATTGCATGAACACCTGTCCGTAATAAATGTTTGTTCTCGTTGGATCCCGCACAATTTGACAATCGCTCAAAAAAAGGCTCATGCCGATTGGTGCAAAGAAATTTTGAAAAAATACGATCGTGGTGCCTCAAAAGACGTTTATAAGATCGTCACAGGTGACGAATCATGGATCTATGCGTATGAGCCCTAAACAAAACAGCAATCCATCGTGTGGGTCTTAGAAAACGAGCCAAATCCAACGAAAGTTGTTCGTGGAAGAAGCACTTCGAAGCAAATGGTCGCCTGTTTCTTCGGCAAAACTGGTCATGTGGCGACGGTTCCGCTTGAGCAACGTAGGACGGGGTCATTTCTGAGTGGTACACCACAATTTGTTTGCCTGGAGTCTTCGGATAAATTCGAAAAACGAAGAAGAGAAGACGAATCATTGTGCACTATGACAATGCGAGCTCTCACACATCGGCGCAAACCAGCGCTTTTTTGACCGGCCAAAACGTCGAATTGATGGGTCATCCGCCGTACAGCCCTGACTTGGCACCCAATGACTTCTTTTTATTCCCGCACATCAAGAAAAAAATGTGTGGTCAACGATTTTCGTCGCCAGAAGATGCTGTTGAAGCGTTCGAAAACCATGTTTTGGAGGTGGAAAAGTGCTTCGACAATTACCCCTATATTGTGGACAAACATGTGAAGTGAACAAATACTCATTGTGGCTTTCTGTAGTTTGTATTCAAATCTCAAATCTCATAAAGATAAGAAAACATTGTTGCAACCAATTTGATTATTGTTGTGATAAAAATGTATTGTTAATCTTTATTAACTAATTAAGAAATACCACAAATTTACTTTCTTCTTTACGTTCAAAGTATTATTGACGATTTGTCGGCTTTTGGCCAGACAGACAGCTTCGAAGCCTTAAGACCCACAACGCTCGATTTGGAAACGGGAGAAACAGCATTACAGGCGGCTACGACAACAGTAGAACCATCTTCTTTGCCATTTGTAACAAATGATAGCATTAGAGGCAATGAGTCAACAGCAGCCACTTCCACACTGCTATTGGATGAACAACCCAGCTTGGCCTCGTTACAACTTACCACCGGATTCATGCAATCCCTGTCTCCACCTTTGGCCAAGGCAAGGGGACAGCTCAAAGAGTTGATGTAAATATTTTCTTAGTTAATTTATGAATTTTAAATTCCATTGAACTACCTAATACACGTTCCTTTGTCTATTTTGTTACAGTGGAAAACAAAACAAAATCTATATTGACTTGTCAACGGAAAAATGTAAATTGGACAGTGCAGAAGTGGCCAGATTACAGGAGATGGTAAGCAAGATTTAAACAGATCTTATGTATAGTATTGTAGTTATTTATATAACACCAAAAGTGGGCGGTATGGCATATTTGTGTGGAACAAACCACAGCGGGTGTGGTTGTTAATGTTGTTGTAGCGGCACAAAGTGCCGGTGTGACAGCCATTGGCCTAAGAATTTCTCCTTCGGGTCTATCCGGTGCATAGAACCGGCTGTCGGGGGGATCGACAGCGGATGTGGTAATATGACCTGCTGCCTGTGGAATTGAAAAAAAAATCTTTCCAAAGCTATCGAGCGAATCAGTCGTACAGGCCAGGCGGCCATCTCCCAAATGGCTTGTTGACCGGACCCCATACTCTGAAGGGTGAGCGTTTAGTTCTACAAAATAAATTTGTAGGCGATTGTACTTTTAAGCACTGGTAGGGCTAATTTTTCGGATTTCATTTCTTTATTGACATGTAATTCGAAGCCCATTGGGGCCTATTAAAGCTAAATTAGAATATGCATCTAGAAAAAAATCATACATACTAGAAAAAATCACTACTAGAAAAAAATCAGTATAAAATCAAAAAATAATATAAATTAAAATAATCGTAATATTTCCTAATTAAAGAGAAAAAAACCTGATGAAAGCATATAAGTGATAATCAAGAAACCGAAGAAAAAAAACATATAAATAAAAGCATTACTCTGTGCTTGAACGAAAATGTTCCATTAAATATATACGAAATGTCATGGAAGACAAATTAAACGTTTTTAAACTGCTTGGCAAAATGTTAAATAATCGGGCTACACTTACGAGGAGTGATCGATCCATAAGCGCTGTTACCTTTGGAATAATTAACTGTCTGTTGCGAATTGAGTGACTGAAGATAAATGAATTTGCTAGGAACAAAGGAGATTGAAGTTTGTATATCTTGTAAATAAAATATAGCAACCGAAGGTGCACAAATTCCACAAAGGAACAGCCTAAAAAGTCATTTGCAAACGGCGATATGTGAGCATGCGGTTTAACAGAATATACATAGCGCATAACTCTATGAAACACTGTCTTTATAATATTCATATCACTTTGAGTAGTTCCTGTATATACCTCTAGGCAGTACAAAATATTTGGCACAGTTAAGCCATGAACCAGTTTTGTTTTTACCCAACGAGGTAAAACTAAATTGGTGTTGTATAGTTGACGAAGTGTGAAACTAATACGTGAAGCAATACTGCGAATATGCTGCTCAAAGCAACATTTGTTATCCAGTAGTATACCCAAACACGTAATACTCTGAACGAATTCTATAGACGTACCATTGTATTGCAAATCTAGGTTGATAGAAGATGATGATGAAAACAGTATTGCCTTTGTTTTAGAAGGATTAATACTAAGCTTGTTAGAGGACATCCATACGCTCAATAATTTTAAAACATAATTAGTTTTGGCTGTTTTCTCTGCAAAATAATAGCTGAACATCATCAGCAAAAGAGTATGGTGTACACCAATCGCCTAGACTTTTGAAAAGGTCATTAATAAACAGCACAAACAAAATTGGACCAAGAACAGAGCCCTGAGGGACGCCACTCCTAACAGACAAAACAGACGATGCGACTCCATTGACACGAACAAACTGCTTTCTACCACATAAATAAGAAAGCATTAAACTACAGGCACTTTTCCCAAGTCCATAATCTTTATGCAATTTATTTATTAAAATGCCATTATCTACCCTTTTTCTAAATCCAAAGACAAAACCATACACATTTTTTGATCATGAGTATTCTTCCTTATTGAGTCAGTAAGGCCAATTAAAGGAGCAGAGGCAAAAAGAAGAGTGCTAGCTAGAAAGCAAGAATTTGATTGCCCTGGAAGAGTATACGGCGACAACATCTTTGGTGAAGTGTACAAAACTTATTCTAGGCTCTCTTCCATGTAACTCGATTCGAATGCAATTTATAAAGGGTGATCCATCTAGAGGTATTTTTTCAGAACAAAAAATGTAATAATTCAAATCAAGCGTGGAATCTTATTGGTAATTTGAAAGGACATTTTATGGCATTTATTTTTTGAATATAATTTCCTTCAAGTATTGGCCGCAACTACGCCTCAGGGTTTCCATTCTGAGGGTCCAATTTTGAATGACTCGTTCGAGCATTTCGACCGGTATGGCTTTAATGACATGCGTAATGTTGGCTTCCAAAACCTGAATCGTAGCTTGTTTGTCTTCATAGATTTTGGACTTTACGTAACCCCAAAGACAAATGTCTAAAGGTGTGATATCACTCGATCTAGGCGGACAACTCACCTGTCCAAAACGTAAAATTATCTGCTCTTCGAAAAGACCTCTGAATAGACACATTGTTTGAGCAGCTGTATGGCAAGTGGCACCGTTCTGTTGAAACCAAGTGTCGTCAAGATTACGGGCTTTAATTTCAGGTAGGATAAAGATCGATATTATGGCGCAATAGCGAGCACCATTCACGGTTACGTTCCGTCCATCATCATTTCTGAAAGAATATGCACCGATGATTCCACCAGCTTATAAAAAGCACCAAATCGTGGTTTTCTCTGGGTATAATGGCACCTCTTGAACCTCTTCTTGTTGCTCTTCAGCCCAAATGTGGCAATTTTGTTTATTGTCTTTGCCGTTGAGCCAGAAATGGGCCTCATCACTGGACAAAATTTGGTCGAAAACAGCGGATCTTCCCGTTTGCGCACCGAACTCTCATTTCCATAATACAGTTGCCAAAATTTGAAGGTAATTATTTATAAAAAATAAATGTCCTAAAATGTTCTTTTAAGTTACCAATAAAGATTCCACACTTGATTTAATTTTTATATTTTTTTTTTGTTCTGAAAAAATACCTCTAGATGGATCACTCTTTATTGAATTTGGGTCTTTTGTAACACGTATCTCGAATTCTTTTTAATAATTCCCATGTCACAAGTTGCAAAGTTTTAAACTCGTGACAGGGCAGGTACAAGTAAAACCCTGCATACCGGAGTGATTTTGATGTGAATAATTAAATCAATGTGTGCTGGTGCTGGGCTCCTGTTTTTACTAACCAACACATAGGGGTAGTCCCCTATAATGCAGTGCATTGCGTTGTCGAGTGGAAAGTTAAGGATAAAGGAGGTGTAATGTTTATTTACTCTGCTGTAAACTTCTGCATGTCGTTATAAGTAATTACTAGAAAATACAATTGCCGGAAGTCGATTTCACGTATGGACTGTACAAGAGAAAAGCAAATTTGATCTGTAGTCCAAAGTGCGGTCAACTGGCCATAAAAGAAACGGATTGAACACCCAGAAAGTCGCGTATCCCTGCCGAACATCCTCTCGTCAGGAATAAGACGACGGACGTCTGATGAACACACCATGTACGTAACGATAGTTAAGCTTTACTTAACCCACATTCCTACGATAATCAAGGGAAACAATAGTGTAAGATACCCTACCGTCGCCTAACAGCACCATCGCCCTCCGTTGAACTTGGTCAAGTAGCTCCAAGAATGATTTTGAATCACCTGCCCATATACGGGAGTTTAATTTCATCTTTGGCCTAATGTAGATTGTATAGATATCGAACAGATCAGAAGGAGTGAACTACTTCTTGCACCGCTTTAAAAAGCCTATGCACTTAAGTGCTTCTTTCGACACTTCGAATACATGTTACGCCCAATGAGAGTGAAATTGTATTTTCATGCCCAGAACATCAAGAGCATCTGATTGTTCAATATCTGTAAGTATTAAATACCACCGCGTTTTATATGCTCTTCACATATGGAAACGGATCGGAATTCAAGCAACCAAACACTTCAATGGTTTTGAAGGAACTCCGTTTATTTACTACAAATTATCTTACTCTACTTAAACTAAATGTACATTAGGGTGGAGTGAAAACATGCTTTTTTTTAATTTGAAAAAGTTAACCTCGGAAAGAGATGTAGTCCGGGGTCCTAAAGAGGGAAAAATAATGAAAAAAATTTAAAAAAAAATTTAGGGGTCGCGCCAAAATAAACAAATACACATGTTTGAAGGCGTGAATTTTCCTAACCCCTGAACCGATTTTAAAGTTTTATGTCAATAAATGTTTGCAATAGCGTAAACAATGAAATAAGGGCATGAACAAATTTAAAAAAATTTTTCTCATTGTTCAAAAATTTCAAAAAGTAAAATAAGTCAAATCGTCCATTCTTCAGAAAATTGACTGAACAATGAAATCGCCACCAAAGCTACAAATATTAGTCGATTATCCTCATATTTGCCTCAAATACTTTTGTTTAGGCACTGAACAAGCTCAAACTTTTAAATTTCGAATAAGTTAAGTCGTTAATTTTTAGGATTTTTCTAAAATCAACGCCAAAATAGCGATAATTTCCAAATTTCTAGGGAGTGGCGCGACCCCTAAAATTTTTTTTAAATTTTTTTCTTTATTTTTCCCCTCTTTAGGACCCCAGACTACATCTCTATCCGAGGTTAACTTTTTTTTTTGAATTTCACTCCACCCTAATGTACATACTGAAGAAAATGTATATATAAAATAAATCCAAACGGTACCAAAGGCCAGCGCACATACTTCTAATGCGCTCAACTCCCAAATACCCTACAGACTATCGCCGTAGTTCCCAGGGTACCTACGTGCACACTCGCATAGGCAAATAATTATAAATACAGAGAAAAGGTTAATTTTTACTGCATCTCGTTTTTGGGAAACGCACATAAAACAATTATTTTTGTGCGTTCCTTTAGTTGGTCGACTTTTCCAAAGAACCATTCAGTGGATGATAAATGCAACTGAACAATATCAATACCATCGATAGAAATTGACGATATTGTTGGATCAGCGAATCGTTTGTGGGATAACAAGTCTGTATTAAAATCTACTCTTTTCACTAGACCCCATTTGAAAATGCTTTCCTTACCATCCACTCTACATTGAAACATTCAGACTGCGTCTTCGTGGTCGACAATGAAGCCATTTATGAAAACTGTAAAAATATTTTGAATGTAGATCGTCCAGACTATCGCAATCTGAATCGTCTCATTGCCCAGATTGTGAGCTCCACAATGGCCTCGCTACTTTTTAGCGGTTCTATGAACCTCAATGAATTCCAAACGAATTTAGTTGCCTTCCCGCGTATTCATTTGCCTCGCGAGCCTTCCATGAGCAACACGCCTTCACTTCGCTGACCAACGCATGCTTCGAACCGGGCAACATGATGGTGAAATGTAATCCACGTGCCAGTAAATACATGGCCTGCTGTATGGTGGCGATGTGGTGCCCAAGGATGTGAATGCCGCCGTCTCAGCCATCACGTCGAAACGACACATTCAATTTGTCGACTGGTGTCCAACCGGTTTCAAAATCGGCATTAACTACGAGAAGTCTGCTTTTGTGCCCGACGGTGATCTGGCTTTGACGTCTCCAGCTGTCTGCATGTTGTTGAATACAACGGCCTTTACCGTAGCCTTTAGCAATTCGATTTGATGGTCAAGACAAAGTGGTGACATGTGCTCCCCGTGTCGGTAAATACAAGGCCTGCTGTATGTTGTATGGTGGCGATGTGATGCCCAAGGATGTGAATGCCGCCGTCTCGGCCATCAAGTCGAAGCGACACATTCAATTTGTCGACTAGTGTCCAATCGGTTTCAAAAAAGGCATTAACTACGAGAAGCCTGCTTTTGTGCCCGACGGTGATCTGGCTCCGACGTCTCGAGCTGTCTGCATGATTTTGAATACAACGGCCATTGCCGTGGCCTTTAACAATCCCTACTATAAATTCGTTTCGATATTCAAGAAGCGAGCCTTTGTCAATTGGTATGTGGGCGAGAGCATGGAAGAGGGTGAATTCACTGAGGCCCGCGATGGTTTGGCCGCACTGGAACGCGATTTCAAGAAAGTCGGTACAGATGATGCCGAACAGGCCGATGATTATGAGCATTGATCGAACACTGGACAAGCACAAGAGCTTTTAATGGTTTTATTATTATCTACGAGTACTGAAGTTATTGCATATTTAAAAAAAATTTAAAGTCGCTTCACATTAAGTTAAAAAATAAAGATACAAATTGTAGTTTGGAGGGAGAATATTTGTTAAACCATCTGTTGAAAATAAAGAAAAAATAGTGAATAAAAACATTTTATATAAAAAAATGCCCAGTAACTCCCAGCCAAGTGTCTCATCCATGATTCGCCTTTTGTCTACAACTTCTTCAAGACTCGGCCAATCGACAATGCAGTGATGGGTGCATTAACTTCATACTTTTCAGGGTGCGACGTTAAGTATAGGTCAAGAATATTGTGTTGGTGCCCTTCGAAAAATGGAATATGGTTCGGTTCATGCACTAGTTGCATCAAAACATTTTGCGCAGCGAAGAGAGCTTGACGTGTTGGCCCTCCGGAGTTGTATGGCTCGAATGCAAAAGCCAGGTGGAATAGTAGACATTGAATTCCCTTGCAACAACAATTTCACTGTCCGGATAACTTTCCATATCTTTCGATATCAAATCGGAAAGGGCATTGCCAAAGCCGTTAAGGGAAACCTTATGAGTTTATGAGTTTCGACTTCTACTCACATATAAAGGGTGATTCATTCACGACTGGACAAATTTCACCAGCGTATTTTTTTGGCTCATTTCATAAAAATATGTCCATCTACGACCATGCGCGAAAATGCAAGGGGGCGAAATGGCAGCGGTTTGAAAATTTTCGGATTGCCAAAAAAATGCTAAGTTCTGAATCAGTGGTCGGATTTTTTTTCTCTTAAAAGATAGCCGTACCTCTTACCTTTTCAAAATTACCAAAAGTCCGTTCAAAAACTATGAGGGTTTTACTGAAATGCAAAAAAAAATTTGGAAGCAAAATAACAGCCCAATTTTTTTTTTGTTTTTGATTAACACGTTTAAGTTATTATTTTTTTTACATTTTTGGCTGAAGAATCAAACACAAAGGAAAAAACACCTCTGGGCCTTGTTTAGGTAATTTTGGAAAGGTAAGAGGAAGGGCTATCTTTTAAGAGAAACAAAACATAAGTTATCTGTCATCTGGATGAGAAAGTTGAGGTTATATGCACGTTCTTATGCAAGATCCGTACTCGACAATTTCACTTTTTTAATTCTGAGAGGTCTCTTAAAGAACTTTCCAACAAGCCTAAAAACAAAAAAATCTGACCACTAGTTCAGAACTTAGCAATTTTACCCAAGTACCCTTCGACCACCAATCTGAACAATTTTAAACCGCTTGCATTTCGCTCCGTTGCATTTTCGGATATGTTCGTAGATGGACATATTTTCATAAATAAGCCAAGGAATACGCTGGTATAATTTGTCCAGTTGTGAATGAACCACTCTGTATAACACAAGACCCCCTACCAGGTCACTCGATTCGAAAGTTAAAATGAATCGAAAGTTGTAAACGCTTCTTTTTTGAAATGGCATGCAACACTTAAAATTTTATTTTTCCATCGTTAAATTTTTTCTTTGTTAAATTATTATTCTTTGCCCTTTTGTCGCTCCGTTTAATTAAAAAATACCACTACATTTCGGTGCTTGCGATTTCAGGATGTAATCGCAAATCTCATGCGATGTGCGATTGCCATCACAAGGGCGAATACAGTCTGAAAACATAAAGTGAAACTGAGATATTAAAAACTAAAGTTGGCCTTAATACGAGGGCACATCAATAACTCCGTGACTCTTCGAAAAAAAAAATTTTTTTCTGAAAAAAAATTTTGTTTTTCAACATAATATCCTTTTAGCTCAACATACTTACTCGTAGTCCAACGTTTCTACAAATTTTTGTATCCCTTCTAAAATATTGGATTTTTCGAGGTCCATGAAATAGACATTTTTTCGATCAATAATATCATCGTTGGAGCTGAATATATTTCCACCGAGTCTTTCTTTAGGTTTTAAAATAGGAAATAGTCTCTGGGGGCTAAATCCGGAGAATATGGCGGATGTGGCACCAATTCGAAACCCAAATCATGCAATTTTGCCATTAAAACTGCACACGTGTGCACCCTTGCCTTATCTTGATGAAAAAGAACTTTTTTCTTGACCATATGGGGTCGTTTTTTTAATACTCGTTAAATCGGTTCAATAAGTTGGCATAATATTCCCCGTTTATTGTTTTTCCTTTTGATCCTCGTTATATCGGTCCAATAAGTTGACATAATATTCGCCGTTTATTGTTTTTTCCTTTGAAATGTAATCGATGAGGATTATCCTGCGTGCATCCCAACAAAACTGTTGCTATAACTTTATGAGCCGGCTAAGTCACCTTAGCCTTCTTCGGAGGCGGTTCACCCGTAGAAACCCCTCGTTTAGACTTCTGCTTGGTCTTCGGAGTGATGTAATGGAACCCTGTTTCATCCTCAGTTAAAAAAAACATCGCAAAAACTCATTCGAATTGTGGTAAAACAACTTCTAATTATCCTTTGAAGTTGTCACACGATAACATTTATGGTCAATTGAGAGCAAATGCGGCACGCATCTTGCAGACAGCTTTCTTAAACCCAACTTATCATGTAAATTAGAAACCACACTACCATATGAAATGCGTATGGCATCAACAATCTCACGCAACTTTATTCTTCGATCGGCCAACACCATATCGTGGATTTTTTCGACATTCTCGGGTGTAATGACCTCAATTGGCCGTCCAGAACGTTTAGCGTCATTTGTACTTGTGCGATCAAAACGAAAGTCAGTAAACCACTTTTTTACCTTTGAAATCGATGGTGCAGAGTCCCCATAGTTTTTATCAAACTTTTCCTTGGTTTGATTGACGGTTTTTTCGAGCACGAGCACTCGAAATTCACTTTTTTCAATTTTTAACAAAAATCCACGAAGTTGTATGTTTTAAACAGCTGTTAAACACAAACTAACTGACGGAACTCTCTTTAAATTTGACAGTAGTCTACTTAGGGGGGCATAAATACTGTTACTACATTGAACACACCCATTTCAATAGTAGAACTGAACACACCCCTTTAATGTCATAAGGGTTTTGAAAGCTAACTTCAATAGCGTTAGTCTGCAACGGGATTTTAAAATTGTTTCAACTTTCATCATGGAGTGGTCAGATAATGAGAGTCGTATCGCTGTAGTAGTTCTTTTCAAGTGTGAAATGAAAAAAGCGATATTTTCAAAACGGTCCGGCCACTAGGGATTAGCCGCATGTTCGTCTACCGATGCATAAAACTATTTGAGGAGACTGGAGATATAAAAGACCGCCACCGATCGGGCCGCCCACGCTCTGTTCGAACACCGCATGTCATCACAGCCGTGAAATCAAGAATTCACAGAAAACCGCTCCGAAAACAGAAAATCATGGCCCGTGAGATGAATATCACGCAAAAGTCCATGAGTCGAATCATTAAAAAAGACGGGACTTTCAAACGACGTACCGAACATTTATTGACTGCAGCTTTAAAAAAAATAGGATTGAAAAATGCAAACGTCTTTTGGTGAAGCACGCTGATAACTTGCACAGAAAAATTTTGTTCACCAATGAAAAAATTTCTACCGTTCAGAAAAAATTTAACAAGCAAAATGATAGAGTGTATGCACGGTCATCTAAGGAAGCATCTGAACTGATCCCAAGGGTGGAAAAGGGTCATCACCCAGCTTCAGTCATGGTTTAGTGAGGTATCTCTATCATTTCTGCGAACAAGGAGTCAAAACATCGGCAAAAGTTTACCAAGAAACCGTTTTGGAAGCTGTTATGAAGCCTCTTAACAATTCCCTGTTCCAAAACCAGCCATGGACTTTCCAGCAGGATTCTGCGGCGGCCCTTAAGGCGAAAACGAACCAGGTCTGGCTTCGAAATAATTTGCCAGCGTTCATTTCCTCTGAAGAATGGCCCTCAGGCAGTCCAGATTTGAACCCATTGGATTACAAATTGTGGACGATTGGATCTCTTAAGACTGCTTTGGTTTGGGTTGTGGCCAATTTTCCAATGGACGAGGTTCGTTCAGCTATTGACGATTGGCCAGTGCGACTTAAGGCGTGTGTAAAGGCAAACGGCGGACATTTTGAATAATTAGATTCGTTTTGGATACAATATACATAAATATATTAAAAAACATTGGGTCCAAAAACATTCAGTACAGTATTTATATCCCTACTAAGTATTAACAGATGGTACTTGATGGCAACAGTGTTGCATTGCATATAAGTACGGGGGACGCTGGAAAAGTAATATGCCCTCGTATATTACAATGTAGTCAATAAATATAACCACTAAAAATATAAAATTGAGAAAAGGAATTTAAAATTGATAAAAATAAATTTAAAAATAAAAACTGAGAAGATAAAAGAATTTCAATTTAATCTCAGCTTTCTTTTAAAGCAAATAAATAAATATATTAAGCCTAGGTCGGAGTTTGTTGAAATAACATTCAGAGTCGTTCGAAGAACCGGAGTTGCAGCGGCAGTCTGTGTGCCGTGGCACATACGAACATTCTTATTTTAGCTGATATACGAGGGCGGTTCGGAAACTTCTTAGCCTAACACTAAAGCGCGGTATAAACAGAAAAAAGTTAAGTGTTTTGGAAACTTCCATCTCTGCTATGAACACATGTTAAATTTTGTTTCGATCTGGCAACTCCTTCATATAGAAACAGGTGTTCATAAAAGACGCATCCGCATTTTTTTACAATGGAAACTCGCTGTCAGTTGACAGCGATAATCAGACGGACGACATTGTTTTGTTAATTGACAAACCCTGAAGATGATTGACGAAGTCAATCGAAATATTGGGATAAATAAAAATTAAACAACACATAGAACACGAGTTTAAATAAATGACCTCAAGTCGAAAAATAACTTCATAAACTTAGAAATGTTGATAACATTATCAGTAATTGAAAACCATTGTAAAGAAATTATCAAAACGCAACAGTTAAAGTCTTCTAAATGTTATCATAAAAACATACCATCGACCGAACTCACACAATAATTACAAAACATTATCTTCAAATGTCTTGCAGATGAACGATGTTAAATTGTATCGGGAAAAACTGCTGAAAATCAAAAAACAAATGCAGAACATTTACCAGCGGACAAAAGTACTAAAGGTAATTTCCAAACAAATTGTAGAAGTAGTAAATGTTTTTTTTATTTTATAAAAAATATAGTTAATATGCTTAAAATAATATTATTTTTTTCATTAAATTAAAATCAGCCATATTTTATGTCATATAAATATTTGAACAACCCAGATTGATATTTTTCGAATATTAAAATAATTTATTTTAAAATTTAAATAATTTACAGAAAAGATCTTTACATATACAAACATGCAAAGAAAAGGAACTACAGCGTAAGTTACAAAAACAGCAGCATGAAGAATCGTTAATTGCTAAACAGCAGCAGCAGCAACAATAACATTTAAAGGAAAACATATTTTTATTTTCAAGATAAAGTTTTTTTTTACTTAATATTACAAATATTATTTTGGTGTTGGAAAAGTTGATTTTAAAGGCACATAACTTGGTTAGCGTACGTTTAGAAAAATCTATTAAAGGATTATTTCTTTTTATATTCTTCATCTTTTAAAGTTACTTCTCTGTCAGTTCTTCACTCTACATAATATCGCGAACACTCTGTAAATGACTGTAAGTGTCCTCTGGCCCTTTATTGCGAGGTTTAAGCCAAACCAGGTTTAATATTCTCAGACATGTGATCCATACCAGTTATATACTATTTTGACCAAATAATTTTGAATTCCTGCCAATTAGCAGAGATCCCACATAACAAGAAATCCATACTAGGATTCATTATTGAATTATACTTAAGATTCGTATACTTACTGTTAGGCTCCTTTGGAGCAGATTCAATAATTCAAATAAAGCATATATAAAAAAAAACTTCTCTGTCAGGACGAAATTCGCAAATAAGTGACCTATTCGGATCGAAGTAATATTAATAATGATATAGTGCACTTTTGCATTTACTATTCGGATCGAAGTAATATTAATACTGATATAGTGCACTTTTGTGAAAGGCCCTAAAATCAATGCCATCTCTCTCTACTTCATCTTTATTTCCACTTAATTCCCTGTGGAGCATAGGGCCTCTAGAGGTTTCTAAAATACTGTCCAAACATGAATTCCTTTCTTCCAGACACGTGCAGCTTGCCGTCGAAACGGGAGGATTCGACGAATTTCCGTGATCTCCTGGGAGATAATTTCAGAAAAGTATCTTAATACTTTTCATTGTGATAGAAGGATCTATGTCAATTATAAATGAAACAACAACAGCGATAATCAGACGGACGACATTGTTTTGTTAATTGACAACCCCTGAAGATGATTGACGAAGTCAATCGAAATATTGGGATAAATAAAAATTAAACAACACATAGAACGAGTTTAAATAAATGACCTCAAGCCGAAAAATAATTTTAAATGCTCGCCACGGCTTCGATGGCATATCTCTATCTTGAATTGTACTTGGCTTTTTTTCTTTTAGATGTTCCCAGAGAAAGAAGTCCAAGGTTGTCAAATTACGAGTACATGATCGTGGTGGCTAATTGAGATCGCCGCGATGTGAGATAACACGAAAATTGAATTTCTCGCATAAGAGCCATTGTTTCGTTTGCTGCGTTTAAAACGGCCCCATCCTGTTGAAATCGCATAAAGTCCCGGTCCATATCCTCAATTTCAGGCCACAAGAAGTCCGTTATCATCTCGAGTCGCCATTCACGAGTCGAGGTTAACGGCTCTTTTGCCAGACAATCGCTAATAACATACATTTTTCCACAGAACGAACTGGGCGAGCATGCACAGGAGTTGGCACATTTCCTATGGATCCGGTTTGCTAAAATTTGCGCACAATTCTACCGAGTGTTGACACATTTGGTCGAATATCCTGATTGAAAAAATCACGAAATGCACAAAATGCATTTGATTTGTGTTTTATTCATGTTAATTTTAACGGGTTTGCCAGGACTTGTCCAATGCTTGTAAGGACAAAGGAGAGTTTAGCGGTGCCTGACACTCCTTCTTCGCCTAAGCAGGGGCGTTGGCTTCTTGGAAGCTTATGGGCGCTACCGTTGACTTTTAAGGGTTCATCCGCTACCATCCCTATTGCATAGTCCTGCCATTGTAATGCATTAATCTGTCTAACCATATTCCTCTAGTAAGTCGAGTTGGCCCAGTGACAGATGAGGCGAATGTGGGATTAATCCCACAACAGCCTGTTCTATGGACCGCATTGACCAGAAGCAGCAATTCTTCGACCAAGGGCTGTCAACCCGGCACACAGTTGCTGCTACAACAACAACAACGAGTGTAGGCTAGATGCTTAGTTGAGAGGGCAGCCCCGACGGTGATGAGTTTCAGATCTGTAGGATTTATTTCCAGTGCCTGCAGAGCCTATGTAGTAGACACAGAACCAGCTGTACCACGACAGCCGGTTCTGTGGACCGGATTGACCCGAATAGGAATTATTCGGCCAAGGGCTGTCACCCCGACACACAGTTGCCGCTACAACAACAACAACATAACCTTCCTTAAACATATCCATCACCCGCTGCTTGTTCGGGTTTTAGTATATTCACAGCTGAGCCGAACTTGGGATTGCGCAGTATCCCCAACTTGTAAGCCGTGCAGTAGCTTGCAGCTCAGCGGGTGTCTCACTTTCGATGCCTGGTCTCTTTCTTTACAGCACCCAAAAATTACGAAATTTCCTGTGAGAATGATCCTCGGATGGATCCTAAGTTTATTTACTTAGAAGCCAGTACAATCTCTTGTTGGTCAAGGGGAGCTTCCTTTAGTTTCCACTTCCAGGATCTGCGCCTTATCCTTCACTTAGTCCCTCCACCGGGTTCTAGGTCTTACCTGCCTGTGCTTTTTGAAATAATTATCGTCTAACGCTTTTCCGACTGAACTGTTTGTTACCATTCGAACGACAAGTCCAAGCCTGTTTTACCCCTCACCGAAGAGTGGATAGATGGGTATACTAAATTTGTTGTTGTTGTAGCGGCACAGATATTGCCGGGAGACAGCCCTTGGCCAACGATTGCAGCTTCGGGTCAATCCGGTACATAGAACCGGCTGTGATGGGATTGATACTTAATTTTCATTCCGGCACAGATATTGCCGGGAGACAGCCCTTGGCCAACGATTGCAGCTTCGGGTCAATCCGGTACATAGAACCGGCTGTGATGGGATTGATACTTAATTTTCATTCCGTCTGCAACACCACGAAATATAGATCGGATGACCTATAAAGTATAGATATTATTAATCGTCGTAAAATTCGTATCTGTTAAAAGCACTAGAAAGCTACTAGAAAGTCAAACGAATCAACCTAGAATTCTGAAACTAATCCTGATGATGGTTTAGGGTCATAAGCTGTTTAGGATTGTGAAAGGTCGAAATCGGTTCAGAGGGGAAAAAAGTTTTCCTTCAAAGGACTAAAGGTAAATCGGTAAAAAGTACACTTTTTTGGGAACTTGTTCAACAAATCATAATTTTTGTGGACTGACAATTGTCGAGATGGGTACTGCTAGTTGGGACGCAATTATTAACTCAAAAAAAGTAATAATGGAGTTTTTGGCGTATGCTTCATCGGCAGTCTTCAGGAGCGTAATGATTGGAATAATATTCCTTCTGGATCCTCAGCATATACGAAGTATCAGTTACCCGATTGCCATTGTATCTCTACAAAAAACTTGGCCAGTATATAAGTCTTTTGTCTGGTAATTATCTAGTTGAAAAACATTTCTGGTGCCGTTTAAAGAACATATGTAGCCCCATAAACGTCCCACAATGTCAAAATGGGCGGCAAATAGTCAATATGAATACATGGGTACTCAAATTAAAGCAAATTTTGCTACGAATCCAAATATAGGGTACTTTTAAAGGTTTAGCTGCGATAAGGAACAAACGCTTGGGCCAGAAAAAAAACGGACCTATTTTTAAGCTTTGGTAGCGTAGATATGGTAGCGGGTATTTTAGGCTTGACCAGGCCAAACTTAACGACGTTTTTACTTGTTTTATAGCTGAAATTGTTTTTTCATTGTTTATGCCTAATTTGTTTCTACTGCCTCGACGTTAGAACCTTCGGTCGAAACGATTTCGCCTTTCTTTCTTCCCGACAATTCCCTAGAAGTTTTTGGCATAATTTTGATCTTGTCCTCATTTACCATCAGACCCATTTTGGAAGACTCTAATTCAATCTCTGAAAAAAACCTCCAGTTACATCTCGTTCTATTACATCTTTGTCCTCTACACACGCTAGAAAGATGTGGCCCTTAAAGTTAATTGTGTCCGTTCTATTAACCTTTGTATTTTTTAGGATTTTCTCTTTTAAGAATTTGAAGAAGTTACACGAATGGTGGTCACCTTATCTAAGACCTCTTGTGGTAAATGGTTTGGAGAATTCACTTTCAATTTTAACTGAGGATTTGATGGTACACCGTACGCAGACCTGGTTTCAAGTGAACTATTCTTTCTCGGCTCTTAACTTGAAAGTGATTTATTAGATCTTTCACACAGTAAAGTCGACACAATAATAGGAGACTTGTTCTGCTGTATTTAGCACAAGAAGTGTTGTCTCCCCTTTTGTGAATTGGGCTTTGTACGCTGAGGTTACAACCATCGGGCATTCGTTGCGTCCTCCAGGCAGTGCAAACTACCTGATGCATACACTTTATCAGATTTTCCCACGCGGTCTTTTATAGCCCAGCCAATATCACAGTTGCGCAAAAAAAAAACTTTTGAGCCCCTCTTTAGACAAAACCAACTAATGACATGTAAAATGATCTTCTGAATCCGAATTGGGTGTCCGCTTTGCTCCATCACGTTAATTTTTCGAGATATCGTGAAAATTTATTTTTCATGATATAATTTTTTTGTTGACTTTTTTCCAATAATTGGCTTAAAACTTCATCTAGTATTCTTATCCGATTACTTGAAAATGGGCAATTGGTAAGAAATTCATCTTAAGAGAGCATGCCAACAATTCCGTGTCTTTTCTTACTTCCCTTGTAGTTATATGAAATGCAACACTGCTCCCGTCAAGTACCATCTGTTAATAGACTACTGTCAAATTTTTAAAGAGTTCCGTCATTTAGTCTAAAAGCTGTTCAAAAAACAACCTCGTGGATTTTGTTAAAAATTGAAAAAAAGTGAATTTCAAGTGCTCATTAAACATTTTTTTTTGTGGAAAAAACCGTCAATCAAAACAATGAAGAGTTTGATTAATACTCGTACTATGGGGACTCTGCACCATCCGCAACTCTGCAAAAAAGTGTTTTACTGACTTTCGTTGTGGTCGCACAAGTACAAACGCTGAACGTTCTGAACGGCCAATTGAGGTCAATAAACCCGAAAATGTCGAAAAAAGTCCACGATATGGTGTTGACCAATTGGAGAGTAAAAGTGCGAAAGATTGTTGATGCCATACGCATTTCATATGACAGTGTGGTTTAGATTGTACAGGATCAGTTGGGTTTAAGAAAGCTGTCTGCCGCGTTTGCTCTCGATTGGCCATAAACGTAATCGTGTGGCAACTTCAAAGGATTGTTTAGAGTTGTTTAACCGCAACTCGAAAGAGTTTTTGCTGCGTTTTGTAACAGCGGGTGAAACATGGATCCATTACTACACTCCGGGGACCAAGCAGCAATCTAAACAATGGGTTTCTTTGATTGAACCGGGTCCGAAGAAGGCCAAGGTGACTTTGTCCTCTTTGGGAGGCACACGGGATAATCTTCATCGACTACCTTCAAAAGGGAATAACAATAAACGGAGAATATTATCCGAACTAATTGGTCCGATTTAGCAAGAGTTTAAAAAAGACCCCATATGGCCAAGAAAAAAAGTTATTTTTCATCAAGATAATGCACGGGTGCACACGGATGCAGTCTCAAAGGTAAAATTGCATTTGGGTAACGAATTGGCACCTCATCCGCCATATTCTCCGAATTTAGTCCCCAGTGACTATTTCCTATTTCCAAACCTAAAGAAATGGCTCGGTGGAAAGAGATTCAGCTCCAATGTTGAAATTGTTGATCAAACAAATGCCTATTTTATGGACCTCGAAAAATCCTGATTTTTGGAAGCGATACAAAAATTTGAGCTAAAACGGGATTATATTGAAAAATATTTTTTTTTTGCAAAAAAAAAATTGTTTTATTGGAAAAGTCGCGGAATTATTGATATGCTCTCGTATATAAATCATAATGTTTAAAAATTGAAAAAAAAATTGTGGATATATATTTAATTTTCACGATATCTCGAAAACTATACGTCGTGATGGGGCAAAACGGACACTCAGTTTGGATTCAGATTATTTTACATAATCACTTGCTTTCTTCCAATGGAGGATTTGCAACATAAGTTCACATACGTTTGGTGAGAACCTGGTCTTTAAGAATTTAGTTTAGTTTTCAACAATAGCTGTAAGGCTTTGTGATGAAGGTCGTCAAGGACCCGAAATCGCGATAAAAACAGCGTGCAGCCACAAAAATCAATTTTACTTTGCCATTTTTTTAACTTCTGTTCAAATTTAGATGCAGAGGTCTCGAGTCGGCTAATCGCAGTTCAATTTATTTAAAGTATAAAGATATGTGTGGAGTACATTTTAGTGAATGTTTCGTAATTATACATAATAATTCCGCAAAGAAATCATGCTTTAATACATTTTCGTAAAGCCAAACAAACGTTTAACCCCAATTACAAAAAAAAATTAACAAAAAACGAAAAACTTATGAAATATGAAGACTTTATTCCTGGTACTTTTTTCTATAAAAATATTATATCCTTTTTTACTTTTTCTATATAAAAATAAATATAGCTAGAAATAAATTTGAATAAGAACCTATAGACTTTGGTTTTAGAAATTAAAAATGGAACAAATATATTTTAAGACACTTAATACTTAAGAGCTAATGGTTAACCATGCTAAAAATAAAATAATTGAAATACTTTGTTTGTTTGTTGTGGTTTTAATTACGTATTATTTAATTAAAATGACAAGTTCTGGAACATGCAGTTGCTGTTGTTGGTTTTAATCTTTGTTTGCAATGGAATGGAAATTATTTCATCAGTTTGTGAATATTAAGAAATTCGTTGACAACGTAATGTTAAGGTCTATCTATCTATCTACTTATATATTTCAAAATCATCCATGCCTTGTGGATAATACAAAATCGAAAAAAGAAATAAATAAAAACAAAATTACAATTAATTTTTGATTTCAATAAATAAGTAAAACACAATTGAATCTTCAAAATAATGGAAAAAAGAATAGTAATAAATAAACTAAAGATCACAAAATCTATGATACTTATATAGACAAATTGGAACTACAATCAAATAGATGTTTAAAAAAAAAGAAACACATTCAGAATTAAATTGTATAGTATTCTAATACACAGTGGCGCATTCATTAATTGTAAAATTCAAAACATACAACAATAAGAGTAACACAGCCCATCTACGTATAAAATTCTTGATCGTTAAGCATATGCATGGCATCTGTGGGCGCTAAATATTTAACAGTGCCTAAAATAGGTTAAAGAAAAAGAAAACGAAATACGGTTAGTTACTCGGTTTGGTAAAAGAAACAACGTACATAATATGAACAAATATAAAAAATTAAATAAAATATAGTTAGATTTCAAGACTGATTAAAGGCTATAGAAAATGTCTATAAAGAACAGTGGAAAAAAAATCCTATAGACAAATGTTTATAACTATTGTTAATCGTAGGTAAACAAACGTGAAATATAAGTTTTGAGGGCCTGTTTTTGGTCCTACATTAAATTAAAAAATTACCTCTTTTTTACAAGTACTTACTCGATTTCCTTAACATTCCATTAAGTAACAACATGGAAAACTCTAAAAAATCAAAGAGCTGTGCATAATACAATTCTTTAACGCACACTCGACTAGATAAAACCGGCTATGAAAGGATAATGCATTTTATAGAAAAACTTTTTAGTTTTTAACACGCTGAACTTTGATTACTTGTGTGATAGTTGCACACACACTACCTATCACAACATATAGGCCACAAGGAAAACTTGAACAAAAATTATTTGGACCTCGATTTTGTTTATATGCATAACGTTTGTCTTCGTAGTTACGCGCTACCTTTTTCGATATCACCAATATTTGAGCAAAGTATAAATATAAAAGAAAAAACTATAAAACGCTGTCTAACAAGAAAATATCATTTAAAATTTGGTAAAAATAATGCTTTTTTATTTTCCTGGAAAATTGTGCTACGATGGCTGCTATATATAAATCTGGCCTAATAACGAAAATGCGAATATTTATCATCAATTGTTTTTCAAATATATTCTCCAGCATGATTTATACACTTTTGCATGCGCTCAAACCAATTGTCGAAGCACTTTTTCCCCTCCGATTGAGGCACCTACAAAACATGGTTTTTGAACACTTCAACAGCATCTTCTGGCGACGAAAATCGTTGACCACGCATTTATTTCTTGATGTGCGGCAAAAAAAAGAAATCATTGGGTGCCAAGTCAGGGCTGTACGGCGAATGACCCATCCCAGTCAAATAGGCGCTGGTTTGAGCCAATGTGTGAGAGCGCGCATTGTCATGGTGCACAATGATTCGTCTTCCACTGTTCGGTTTTGGAATTTCTCCGAAGACTTCAGGCAAACAAATTATGGTGGATGACCCATCCCGGTCAAAAAGGAATATGAAGACGCTGATTTGAGCCAATGTGTGAGAGCTCGCATTGTCATGGTACACAATGATTCGTCTTTCCCTGTTCGGTTTTCGAATTTCTCCGAAGACTTCAGGCAAACAAATTGTGGTGTACCACTCAGAATTGACCGTCCTACGTTTTATCAAGCGGAACAGATGCCACATGACCAGTTTTGCCGAAGAAACAGGCGACCCTTTGCTACGAAGTGCTTCTTCCACGAACAACTTTCGTTGGATTGGCTCGTCTTCGAAGACCAACACGGTCGATTGCTGTTTTGTTTCGGGCTCATACGCATAGTTTCATGATTCGTCGCCTGTGACGATCTTATAAAAGTCTTTTGAAGCACCGCGATCGTATTTTTTCAAAATTTCTTTGCACCAATCGACACGAGCCCTTTTTTTGAGCGATTGTCAAACTTTGCGGGATCCAACGAGAACAAACATTTTTTACCAGGTCCAGGTGTTCCTGTAATATCGCATGTATGCTGGTGGAAGAAATGCCCAAGGATGCCTCTATCTCACGGTATGTCACATGACGATCTTGTATTATTAGTTCACGCATGGCATCAATGTTCTCAGGCACAACGGCCGTTTTTGACCTTCGTCTTTGAGAGAGCGTCGGCCACGATTGAAATCATTAAACCAGTTTTTCACAGTGCTATAGGATGGTGCTTCATCGCCATAAAAAGATTTAAGTTCATCAATGCACTCTTGTCGTGATATTCCACGTCGAAAGTTGTAAAAAATGATCGCACGAAGATGTTCATGAGTTAATTCCATTTTTTTTTGCCAATTTTGATATTTATTTTTACCTAAAACTCACGCTAGATGGCGCTGTCATACTCGCGGTGCTATTTCTTGTTGATTTTCATAGAAAAACAGTGTATTGCAGTATCTACTGCATATAAACACAACGGAAGACAGTTAAACGTATTGAGAACATAGAAATATAAAAACAAAAGACATTCGACGATTGGATAGTAAATAGCCAGGTAAACACTGCTTCAGCTATAATATTTGAATCCTTAACGAATTTCTACAAAAAATAGAATAAGTCGTTATCGTGATATGAGAGAAAAGCCCATTTTAGGTGACGTCTATTTTCAAAAGACGATATCTCCTTTAGTAAATCTGCGGATTGACGTAGTCAATATTCGGCAGCTGTCGTTGTGGACTTTTAAATTGTTCGATACTATGTAAAAAACAAGGACATTTTCGCAATAAAATGCAGAAATAGTGTTGTGAAACTTGGAAAAGTTATGCAAGTGATCAAAATCAAAAAATAATAGGCCTCAATTGGATTGGCGTAGTCAATATTTGACAGCTGTCCTTGTGGGCTTTAATATCTTAATTTTTTTTTTGATACTTTGTACTACTTTGTAAAATACAACGGCGAAGTAATTTTCGTAATTAAATGCAGGAAAAGTGTTGTGAAACTTAGTAAAATAATACAACACTGGCCAAACGAATGATCAAAAATAAAAAAAAGAATTTCGGAGTCACCCAATGAAAGAAAATAGCACTGACAAGGAAATTTTTATTAAAATGGATGGGTAAAACAAAATATCGGCCAAATGAGTGCTACGGCTTCGGCGGCATACCTCTATCCGTTGGTCCATAATTTCAATAACTCTTAGACATAATGGCGATTCAATGTCGTTAATGTGCCGATTTAACTCATCCTTAAGGTCTTGAATTGTTCTTGGCTGTTTGACGTACACTTGTTCTTTTAAATATTCCCAAAGAAATAAGTCCAATAACATGACCATTGATTTTTCCGCTCAAAAGAGCCATTGTTTCGTTGGCTTCATGTCAAAATAGCTCCATCCTGTTGGAACCACATACCGTCCAGGTCCATATCAGTCCATAATCGCGATAACGAACATCATTCAAGGTAACTGCTTTACCTTATTTTTGAAAAAGTACGACCCGATAACAAAACGATGGCATATGAACTGGGGGAGCATGCAAGGGTGTTTTCACATTTCCTACAGACACGGTTTGCTGAAATTTGCGCACAATTCTCCTGATTGTGAGCACAATTGGTCGCTTATGATGACCAAAAATATCATGAAGTGCACGAAATGAATTTTTATTTGAACGCCCAAAGGCTTCAACGATCATTACGCCCCCTGCTCATTTGTATACCTCTTGAGTTTATCAAACACTGAAGCAAAGAAATGTTAAATTAATTTGGGCAAAAAAACTTGACGTTAAGGTGTGACTCACAATAAACATGGTGCATTATGGTTGGACCACCCCTAACAAAACAAGTCGAAAAGGTAAAAGTTGGACGTGGCCGGGTAAGGGATAACATACGAGGAATGCTATTTATATTTCGGGTCCTGACAATACTAGTGTTCCCAGATGCAAAAAATGGAATTATCCCGTGAACATTTTCGCGCAATGACTTTTTACGATTTTCGGCGTGGGTTATCGAGACAAGAGTGTTTAAATCAACTTGTTTCGAATTTTGGCGATAAAGCACCATCAAAAATCATTGTACTTCGCTTGTACTAAGAGTTCAGTCTCGGACGCCGTTCGCTCCAGGATGAATTTCGTGAAGGACGTCCAACTTCGGTCACTTTGCCAGAAACCATCGATGCTGTGCGCGAACTGATTAAGCAAGACCGACATGTGACATACCGTGAGATTGAGGCATCCTTGGGCATTAGTATGACAAACATCAATAAGATATTGCATGTTCATTTGGCCGTGAAGAAAAATTTGTTCTCGTTGGATCCCACTTAATTTGACGAATGCTCCAAAAAAGGCTCGTATGGATTGGTGAAAAGAGATGTTGAAAAAGTATAACTGCGATAACTTAAAGGCAGTGTATAACATTGTCACAGGTGACGAATCATGGATCTATGCATATGAACCCAAAACAGCAATCGACCGTGTGGGTCTTCAAAGACCAGCCAAATCCAACAAAAGTTGTTCGTGTAAGAAGAACATCGAAGCAAATGATTGCGATTTTCTCGGAATAACCGGCAACGTTGCCACAGTGCCTTTAGTGGAACGTAGGACGGTCTATTCAGAGTGGTATACAACCATTTGTTTGCCAACAGTGTTCTAAGAAATGAGTAAAGATAATAAGAGAAGACACAACATTTTCCATCACGACAATGCGAGCTCTCACACATCAGCTGAAACGATGAGCTCAAGATGTCGAAGTGATGAGCCATCCACCGTACAGCCCTGATTTGACATCCAATGACTTCTTCTTATTCCCTAACATCAAGAAAAAAATGCATGGTCAACGTTTTTCCTCGCCAGAAGGAGCTGTTGATGCGTTCAGAAATCATGTTTTGGAGGTGTCTCCATCGGAGTGGAAAAAGTGCTTTGAAAATTGGTTTGTGCGCATGCAAAAGTGTATTGATCTTGAAGGAGAATATTTTGAAAAACAATAAAACCATTTCCAATGATAAATTACAGTGTGTTTTATTGCCGGACCCGAAATATAAATAGCAACCGTCGTAATGAAATTAGAAATTCATAATGTTTAAATCTCGTTCTAACAGTGAGAAAAATCCTATTATTTTAAAAAAAAAGTCTGCAAAAGTTCCATGTTTACGGTTCCTCGAACGTGTGGGCGAAAACGGCAAAACGGACTTCAATTCGGATTCAGGAGATCATTTTACATAAGGATCAGTTGGTTTCGTCCAAAGGAGGATTTCGTTGCAGAACAGAACAGTGTAATATAAAAACCAACTCCAGCCACTACTTTCATATTTGGCTCATCGCTATCACCTTGGACTGGTTCTCCGAAGTAACCAGTTTTCTTACGATTCCGTTCAGATTCAATTCATTTACGTACAGGGTGGGGCACGGAAATTTGCTTTTTTGCACTGCAGGCTGCGGCGGCACGGTTGGCCGAAGAGAGTGGAGAGTGTGCGTGGCTTTTAGTGGCTCACGGGAGATTTGTATTCGCCTGCCTTTCAGTTGCCATCATGCATTGGACACGTGAGGAGAGATCATTTTGTGTTGAAGCGTATTTTTCAAAGGCGCACTCGATCATTGCAGTGCAGCGTGCTTTTCTTTTAAGATTTGCTGTTCTCCCACGCGAACGTTTTCCTGGACGGCAATCAATTGTAAATTGGGTAACTTCATTGAGAACAGCAGGGAATGTGTCGTCAGGTGCACGAAGGGGACCTGAGAGAAGGATAACATCACAAAACATCGAGAGAGTTAGAGCAGCAGTACTGCAATCTGTAAACTTCGCACGGTACTTGACTATGATACAGGATTTCTTTCAGCCGGCTCTTGACGCAATGCAATTAGAGGATACATGGTTCCAACAGGATGGTGCCACTGCACACACAGCGATGGTTACCATGAATTGTTTGAGGGAAATGTTCCCTGAACGGCTTTTCTCTTTGAGGGGTCATGTGAACTGGCCGGCACGCTCACCAGACTTAGCCCCATGGGTTTTTTGTTCTTTGGGATTACCTGAAGTCGAAGGTGTATATCAACCGTTCCAATAGCTTGGAAGACCTAATTAACAATATTGAGGCTGAAGTTGGCAGAATACCAGTCGACATGCTTGTTAGAGTTCATGAAAACTTCAGAAAACGTATGCAGCAGGGTGTGGACAGCGTAGGTCGACATTAGCCTGATACGAGTGCACTATTTAAAACCATGTACTTAGTAGTGACATAAAAACTGTTACAACATTGAACACGCCCATTTCAATAGTAGAACTGAACATACCCCGCTATTGTCATATGGGTTTTGAAAGCTAACCTCAATAGCGTTAGTCTGTAACGGGATTTTAAAATTGTTTCAACTTCCATAATGGAGTGGTCAGATAATGAGAACCGTATCGCTGTAATAGAGCTTTTTAAGTGTGAAATGAAAAAGAGCGATATTTTCAAAACGCTCCGGCCACTAGGGATAAGCCGCATGTTCGTCTACCGGCGAATACAACTGTTTGAGGAGACTGGAGATGTAAAAGACCGCCACTCGTCGGGACGCTCACGCTCTGTTCGAACACCGCATGTCATCAAAGCCGTTGAATCAAGAATTCACAGAAATCCGCTCCAAAAACAGAAAAACATGGCCCGTGAGATGAATATCAGGCAAAAGTCCATGAGTCGATTCATTAAAAAAAGACTTGGGAATTGGGGCTTTCAAACGACGTACCGGACATTTATTGACTGCAGCTTTAAAAAAAAAATAGGATTGAAAAATGCAAACGTCTTTTGGTGAAGCACGCTGATAACTTGCACAGAAAAATTTGGTTCACCGATGAAAAAATTTTTGCCGTTCAGGAAAAATTCAACAAGCAAAATGATAGAGTATATGCGCGGTCATCTAAGGAAGTATCTGAACTGATCCCAAGGGTGGAAAAGGGTCATCACCCAGCTTCAGTAATGGTTTGGAGGGGTGTCTCTTACGATGGGGTCACTGACCTGAATTTCTGCGAACAAGCAGTCAAAACATCGGCCAAAGTTTACCAAGAAGCCGTTTTGGAAGCTGTTGTGAAGCCTCTTAACAATTCCCTGTTGAAAAACCAGCCATGGACTTTCTAGCAGGATTCTGCGCCGGCCCATAAGGCTAAAACGTCCCAGGCCTGGCTTCGAAACAATTTGCCAGCGTTCATTTCCTCTAAAGAGTGGCTCTCAGGCAGTCCAGATTTGAAGCCATTAAATTACAAATTGTGGACGGTTTAGAGGACAACATTGGATATCTTAAGACTGGTTTGGACTTTCCAGCAGGATTCTGCGCCGGCCCATAAGGCTGAAACGTCCCAGGCCTGGTTTCGAAACAATTTGCCAGCGTTCATTTCCTCTGAAGAGTGGCTCTCAGGCAGTCCAGATTTGAGTCCATTGGATTACAAATTGTGGACGGTTTTAGAGGACAAGGTTTGGCACAAAAGATACCCCAACACTGGATATCTTAAGACTGCTTTGGTTCGAGCTGTGGCCAATTTTCCAATGGACGAGGTACGTGCAGCTATTGACGATTGGCCAGTGCGACTTAAGGCGTGTGTAAAGGCAAAAGGCGGAAATTTCGAATAAGTAGATTCTTTTTGGATACAATAGACATAAATAAATATATTAAAAAATATTTGGTTCAAAAACATTCAGTACTTTATATTTTACAGCATAAAACGTGTGTAACAGTATTTATGGCCCTACTAAGTAATTTAAAAATGCCCCTACTGTTCACTATAATTAAAATATAAAATAAATTTTTCTAAGGTTCATAATTTTTTTATTTCATTCCCAAATAAGCAAATTGAGCGCTCCACACTGTATGTTCCAGAGTAAATCATTACTTTATTCAAGGCCCCTTCCGCATAGAACAGGCTTCTAGGGCATTTTCTGTAAATGTCAGTGTGGCTCTTACCGCCTCACTTTACAATGAAATATCATGCATTTCAAACACTCGCATAATTAAAAGTGTTTTGTGATTAAGATGATGTTGAATGCTAATCTAATGAATTTGTATCGTGCTTCGAAAATGAACACTACAAACAATGATTTTGAATGGAAACTATCAGCAGCGTTATTTATAAATTGTAAATGTTTCAGAACAAACAAAATGTATGCGTTTTTCTGTTATCTTTGGACATGAAACGTTTGTGACGTATCCATTATAAAAACTAGAAATAGTTTTCCAAGTTAAATGCATGTATTTTATATATAATTATAGTGGCTGCAATTGTTTAGTTAATAGGAGTGAAATCTTGATATACATTGTATGAACAGCCCCTACACGAGATGTCTGACGACTTTGTTATTTTTCTTTAACTCATTACTTGCTTATCTCAATTATAGTCATTTCATTGTTTTATTATATCCGTATAAAAATGTATATTGAATGAACAGTAAAAGTATTTAAATAAAAACCCAGTCATTAATTCTATAAATTCATTTCAAATTCAACAATAATAAAAAAAAAGAAAACTCTTAACAACTAGGCAAGATGTCTCTAAAAATTTGGTCTTTTATCCTATACAAATTCAATTGTATAAAAACTTAAAAAAAATGTTGAAGGTTTTTAAAAATCGTTAAGAATTCAAATCAATTGTTTTGAAATTGTCAATATTATTGGTGGTATTTGTGAGCGAACTGCCATTTATGGGCGAGTCACCGCCCTCTAATTCGTCTTTAAGTGTTACAACTTCACCTGTTTCAACGGCAGTGACTGAAGAGGCTGATGATTGCTTACCATTCTCATTATCTGAACTTGAATGATGACGTTGCAAATACATTTGCAAGCACACGTGAACAATAAAAACTATAAACGCCGCTACGCCGAAGATTTCAAATGTGTGGCCACCGCCTATGGAATCGAACAGATATCCGGCTATAAAACTGCCCGCCGAAACGCCAATACCTTCGAAAATAGCACCAACCAAGCCCTGGCATAAAGAAAAACACACATAAATAAATAAAGTTAAAATGAAAGCAAACAATAACACTGGTCAACACTAAATTTGCGTCAGAAGGTTTGATAGTCAATCCCACGACAGCCGGTTCTATGGACCGGATTGACCCGAAGTGCAATTCTTCGGCCAAGGGCTGTCACCCTGTTACACAGTTGCCGCTACAACAACATAGTCACCTTTAGCTGATTTGATTCGCTCTTGTTTAGAAGATATTCACATATTTTATATACGAGGGCTGCTTTATATATTTCTGGCCTGATAATGAAAATGCGAATATTTATCATCTAAAATGGTTTATTGTTTTTCAAAGTATTGATCCAGCATGACTTATACACTTTTGCTTGCGCTCAAACCAATTGTCGAAGCACTTTTTCCACTCCGATTGAGGCACCTGCAAAACATGGTTTTTAAACGCTTCAACAGCATCTTCTGGCGACGAAAATCGTTGACCACGCATTTTTTTCTTGATGTGCGGTAAAAAAAGAAGTCATTGGGTGCCTTGTCAGGGCATTGACCACGCATTTTTTTCTTGATGTGCGGTAAAAAAAGAAGTCATTGGGTGCCAAGTCAGGACTGTACGGCGGATGACCCATCAATTCCACGTGTTGGACGGTAAAAAAAGGTGCTGGTTTGAGCCGAAGTGTGAGAACTCGCATTGTCATGGTGCACAGTGATTCGTCTTCTCTTGTTCGTTTTTCGATGGTCTCCAAAGACTTCAGGCAAACAAATTGTGGTGTACAACTCAGAATTGACCGTCCTACGTTTTATCAAGCGGAACAGATGCCACATGACCAGTTTTGCTGAAGAAAAAGGCGACCATTTGCTACGAAGTGCTTCTTCCACGAACCACTTTCGTTGGATTTGGCTCGTCTTCGAAGACCAACACGGTCGATTGCTGTTTTGTTTCGGGCTCATACGCATAGTTTCATGATTCGTCACCTGTGACGATCTTATAAACATCTTTTGAAGCACCACGATCGTATTTTTTCAAAATTTTATTGCACCAATCGACACGAGCATTTTTTTGAGCGAATGTCAAATTTTGCGGAATCCAACGAGAACAAACCTTTTTTACGGCCAGGTGTTCATGCAATATCGAGTGTATGCTAGTGGAAGAAATGTCCGAGAATGCCTCTATCTCACGGTATGTCACATGGTGATCTTGCATTATCAGTTCACGCACGGCATCAATGTTCTCTGGCACAACGGACGTTTTAAGACGACCTTCGTCTGTGAGCGAGCGTCGCCCACGATTGAATTCATTAAACCAGTTTTTCAGTGCTATAGGATGGTGCTTCATCGCCATACAAAGATTTAAGTTCATCTTGTCGTGATAATCCACGTCGAAAGTTGTGAAAAATGATCGCACGAAAATGTTCACGAGTTCATTCCATTTTTTTGCCAAATTGATTTTTTCAAGTCACTGTAAACAACACAAATGATGGTCGTACGTCAAAACGTTCTGAGAACGTTTATGCTAAAAAATGTCAAACTTTCCAATGGAAATGTCAAATATCGCCTGGCAACACTTAGTGTTGCCTGGGCCAGAAATATATAAAGCAACCCTCGTAATTTCGGTTTTTTTTAAAAAAAAAAAATTACTAACAGCTTTAATTGTAAAACGATTTTTAAAAACTTGAGCGCGTTTAGGAGAATTTATAAATCTGAAATATCGGAGGCCAGTTTCTTGAACAGCAGCCCCAAATCAACTAGAGTTGACTATCAAACCTTCTGCCGCAGTTTTTTTTTTAAAGTTTGTTGCCCAGTGTAATTATCGAAATCACCACTCACCTGCATGGTCGTCTCGGTTCCCGGTGGCGCTACTATACTGGCATACGAGGCCATTGTGGCATAGAACAATCCAAATGTTATGCCATTCAACAGTTCTATGGGCAGGACATACCAGGGATCCTGCAGCATTGAATATAATATGAAGCGCACTCCAAATCCGAAGAGCACCATACTCATGGCATTAACATGTCCAATTTTCTTCAATATCCAGCCGGAGAAGAAGAAAAATGGCAGTTCACCGCAGAAGCACTGTATGGACATTACAAAGCCCTGTAGGGTTTTCATGTATGTGGCATCACAGCCGCCCAAAGTCTCTAAATGTACAAATAAAAAGTTCCAGATCAGGGCCGTTCCCAAGCCAATGGCAATGCACCACAGAAAGAAGACCACACAGCGTACCGAGAGAAACATTTGACCGACATCTTTGAGAATATTGGGCGATAGATGGGTTTGAGTGTGCTGGAAAGCAAGAAAAGAAAATTAAATATTAGAAAGTTAGTGGGGGAGGTTGTTAAAGGACAATAAGTTTTAGCAATTCTGACGAATTTGTATTAGCTTTTGAGGCAAATTGTGGCGCACGATTCGTACTACAAAAAAACAATAAATTGTTTCTGTGTGAGCGGTCGACTTATTCTTTATTTTATTTAGAAGTTTAGTATTTAGACTTATTAAAATGAACGCTTGGGATATCGAAAAGAGGATTTGGGTAGTACAGCACTTCCATGCATTGCAGTCCTGCATTTCCGTCCAAAGGCAATTTAGGCGAGAGTTAGGAGGAACTCCCCCCAATAGATGAACCATTAAGAGGCTTGAAAACATGTTTGACGGATCTTGAAGCACCGCATAAAGATCGACCTATGTTCGGGTTCTAGACACCATCGCAGCTGTACGAGGGTTGTTATTTATATTTCGGGTCCTGACAATACTACTCGTAGTGTTCCCAGATGCAAACTGGAACTTCCATTGGAAACTTTGACATTTTTTAGCATAACTTCACTCAGATCATTTTGTCATTTGAGGGCGAATTGTTTTGTTGAAAAATTCATCTCAGTCAAAAAATGGAATTATCCCGTGAACATTTTCGTGCAATGATTTTTTACGATTTTCGGCGTGGGTTATCGAGACAACAGTGTTTAAATCAACTTGTTTCGACTTTTGGCGATGAAGCACCTTCAAAAACCACTGTTAATCGCTGGTACCAAGAGTGCAGTCACGGACGCCGTTCGCTCCAGGATGAATTTCGTGAAGGACGTCCAACTTCGTTCACTTTGCCAGAAACCATCGATGTTGTGCGTGAACTGATTATGCAAGACTGACATGTGACATACCGTGAGATTGAGGCATCCTTGGTTATTAGTATGACAAACATCAATAAGATATTGCATGTTCATTTGGCCGTGAAGAAAAATTTGTTCTCGTTGGATCCCACATATTTTGACGAATGCTCAAAAAAAGGCCCGTTTAATCGGTGCAAAGAGATGTTGAAAAAGTATAACTGCGGTAGCTCAAAGGCAGTGTATAGCATTGCCACAGGTGACGAATCATGGATCTATGCATATGAACACGACACAAAACAGCAAAAGACCGTGTGGGTCTTCGAAGACCAACCAAATCCAACAAAAGTTGTTCGTAAATGAAGAACATCGAAGCAAATGATTGCGTTATTTTTCGGTATAACCGGCCATGTTGCCACAGTGCTTTAAGTAAAACGTAGAACGGTCAATTCTGAGTGGTATACAACCATCTGTTTGCCAACAGTGTTCGAAGAAATGAGGAAAGATAATAAGAGAAGACGGATCATTTTGCATCACGACAATGCGAGCTCTCACACATCAGCTGAAACGATGAGCTATTTGACCACTCAAAATGTCGAATTAATGGGCCATCCACCGTACAGCCCTGATTTGGCATCCAATAACTTCTTCTTATTTCCTAGCATCATGAAAAAAATTCGTGGTGAACGTTTTTCATCGCCCGAAGCAGCTGTTGAAGCGTTCAAAAATTATGTTTTGGAGTTAACTCAAGCGGAGTGGAATAAGTGCTTCGAAAATTGGTTTGTACGCATGCAAAAGTGTATTGATCTTAAAGGAGAATGTTTTGAAAAACAAGAAAACCATTTCCAATGACAAATAATTGTGTTTTTATTGCCGGATCCGCAATATAAATAGCAAACCTCGTAGCATCGTCAATTCAGGCAAATCCAAGCTTTTCGATTTGAAAGTTATCGGCGCCAATTGCAGTTAGCAGACGGTCATTACAACGGATAACTCATGATGAATTAAACTTATATCTGTACAAAGTCCAAACAAGCAAGTTTTACCCTCTGGATTTGGCTCTTGGTGACTTAAACTTGTTTCTGTAGAAAGTCCAAACAAGCAAGAATTTTGCCAAAAATTTATTTAAATGGCCGAGGAAGACAAGAGGTTGATAAATTACTTGTTTATGTTTGATGGAGCCCATTTTGAGGAAACTTGCCGTATATGGAGTAAATAGTTATAGTCCACAAATACTCCATGAGGCGGAACTGCGGCCAGAATGAGTTACTGTTTGGTGCGCAGTTTCATCAAGCTGTATTGTGGGGCCATACTTCTGGAAGAAAACTGTTAGTGACTGTCAATAGGGATCGTTATTTTATTTTACCCAGAACTGCGTCGAAGACGTATCCGATTAACAGCATATGTGACAGCGCATAGAGAAAGGGACCTAAGGGTAAAAAAAACAATTTTCACTTTTTTTTGATGTGGACAACATCTGAGCATCGAATGAGACCGATCCCATGCCCCAAAAGTTTCCCTCCCAGAGATATGCGCGTTTTATGAAAGTGATGTTACACCAAAGATACATGTATTTAAATCTTTAAAATGGCTCTCCGGAACAAAACTGGTTTTTACCCTTAGGTCCCTTTCTATTTTGCGCGTCACATATGCTTTTAGCAAGATGGAGCAACTGCACATATAGCCAGACCGGTTATGGCAGAGCTCCAACGCAAAGTCGCAAACAAATTAATAGCCAAAAATTTTACTTTCCGCTGGCCGTAAGGTCACCGCACCTAACTGCATCAGACTTTCTTTTAATAGCGTATGTCAAGCAAGAGGTGTACAAAACGAAACCAAGGAGTTTGACTAAATTAAAGCAGTTCATTAAAACAAAATTGAAGCAATCCCAACATTACGAGGGCGACCGCAAAAGTAACTGGCCTAACATAAAAAGAACCGTTTTTTTTTTGGAATTATTATTATTTATTTTTCAACATAATCTCCTTCCAACTCAATACACTTCATCAAACGTTTTTCAAGTTTTTTTAATTCCATTCGAAAAATAAGATTTTTCAAGACCTTCAAAATATTCCTCAGTTTCAGCAATAACCTCGCTATTGGACGAAAAATTTTTGCCACCGAGAAATTTTTTTAAATTTGGAAACAAGAAATAATCAGAAGGAGCTAAATCTGGACTATATGGTGGATGCGGAGCAATTTCAAATCGTAATTCGGCCAGTTTTTGTTGAGTTAAAAATGCAGTGTGTGAAGGAGCATTATCTTCATGAAAAATAACTTTATTTTTTTCTAAATGCGGTCGTTTTATCTTGATTTCTTCACTCAACCGATCCAATAAAGCACAATAATATTCACTATTTATAGTTTTTCCTTTCTCAAGATAATCAATAAATATTATACCCCTTGCATCCCAAACTACTGTGGCCATTACTTTTCCTGCTGACTAAACAGTTTTCGCCTTCTTGGGACCACTTTTACCAGCTTCTATCCATTGTTTTGACTGTTCTTTGCATTCTGGGATGTAGTGATGGATCCATGTTTCATCAACAGTTATGAATCGGCGCAAGAACTCTATTGGATTACGCTGATAAATCGCTAAAAGCTCCTCGGCACTGGTCCAACGGACGATTTTTTGGGGCAAAGTCAACAAACGCGGCACCCTACTTGCGGATAGCTTTTTCATGTGGAGTTCATCATGTAAAATACTCCAAACTTGTTTTTCGTGTGTTTTAACAATATCAGCAGGTTCTCTGAGCTTTATTCGTCTATCTTTAGTCACTTCATTAAATATTTTTCTAATGTTTTCAATAGTAGTAGCAGTTTTCGTTCTTCCAGAGCGTTGTTCATCTTCCGTACTTGAACGACCCATTTTAAATTGTTGAACCCAGGATTTCACGGTGGAGTATGATGGTGCATTATCACCATGAACAGAATCCAATTCATCTTTGATTAATTGTGGCGTATAACCTTTCATATAAAAGTGTTTAATTACAGCACGAAACTCTTTATTTTCCATTTCTCAAAAATTATAAAACTTGTTTACTTCAATCACCTGTAGCAGAGGAAATAATCATTATTTTGACAGATGGCTTATAAAAGATTGCTTTTAAAAAACAAAAAACAAAAAGTTGCTAGTAAAACAGAAAATGTGCCAAGCCAGTTAGTTTTGCGGTCGCCCTCGTAATCCATCAGGCCGCAATGAATATTTTTCTGATCAGGTGTCGCATATGCGTGGTTGAGCTTTGAGGTCATTAACGGTCTATCATCTTTAAGCACAAGTAGTCATATAAAATAAAATAAATTTTTTTATTGATTAAAAAAAATTAAATACATTGATTAAATAAAAGTTATTTAAATTTCTTATTGTAGCACAATTTGTGCGCCACCCTGCTAGTTGGTTTAGAGCTAGATTTGTTTTTCCATTTAGCGAATATAGAATATTATTATTCACAGGTTTAACAAGTCTGTTTTATTACTTTAATATGTTGACCGCCAAATCTACATACTTGGAGTCTAGACTCCACTCTATTTAAACGAGCTGCTGAAACCTATTGGCCTCAGTTTCTATTGCCACAACACAACAGTCTGTCCTAGATAATTATATTGCTTTAATTCGGCTTCACAAGTTACCTACTTCGCCCGTAATTCACGAGTTTTTAATAGTCTTCCCGTGTAATTTTCTTAAGAAGATGTGGACAGAAATAAGTACGTAAAAGACGGTCCAACCATAATGCACGATGTTTATTCGGAGTCACACCTTAACGTTGTCGTGGTTGTAGCGGCAACTGTGTGCCAGGGTGACAGCCTTTGGCCGAATAATTGCTCTTCGGATCAATCCGGTCCACAGAGCCGGCTGTCGTGGGATTGCACACATTAACGTCAATTTTTTTAGCCAACTTAATTTGACATTTCTTTGATTCGGTGTTTGACAAATTCAACCATGGAGAGGTACATAACTGACTAGGGAGCGTTTAGATTGATGAAGCCTTTTACAAAAATAGGCGTTCGAATTAAAAATCTTTTCATTCACTTTGTGATCTTTTTTGGGTCAGCAAATGTGTCCACAATCAGGAGAATTGTGCTCAAATTTCAGCAAACCGGGTCTGTAGCAGATGTGAAAACCCGATCGTTCTGCTGGAAACATTAATGTTGTTCGCCGTAGTGTGACAGAAGAACGGTCAACCGCGACTCGTAAATGGTGTACGCAATCGCGAGATGATAACGGACTTCTTGTGGCTAGAAATTGAGGATATGGACCTGGACGATATGTGATTCCAACAGGATGGTGCCACTTGCCACACAGCCAACGAAACAATGGCTCTTTTGCGCGAGGAATTCAATAGCCGTCTTGTTGTTGTTGTTGTAACAAGAATACAGTGGTGGTCATTAATTTAGCACACATCACATGTGTTGGTTGCCACCACTTGTCAGTTCCTTAGACAATGAAATTTGGTTCAAACATTTGCTCTTAAGTGTTACTTATGGTGTGATCGATATGTCCCGTTAACTTTTTTATTATTCTTTTGTACCTTTTTTCGCTATTCACTACTTGGAGCAAGTAATTCGTAATCTGAGCTGGACAACAATTTCGTGTTTAAATTGCTTAATTGGTAAATTTTGAAAATAATTTGTTAGAGTGAACGTATTCTTTAACAAAATTTCGATTTAGACATGGCTTAAGGAAAATGGTGCACAGAGGCCCAACGTCAGGTTATTCAGCAATTAAATGCTTGTGGAAGTTGGAGAGATTGCTAATATTTTAAACTGCTCTAGAAAGATGGTATACAATGCACTATGCCATATTCAGACCTACGGTAGCTAGAAAAATGTTCAGTAGTGTCCTAGATTGAGAAAAACTACGCGCAAGGAGGATTCTTTAATATACAGAGCCTCAGTAGCAGATCCATTTAAGAGCTCAAGTGTTATTCAGAGAGATCTTTCGGAAAAAATGGTATTAACGTGTCCTCGAGAACCATTAGAAGAAGACTTAATGAAAAAAATTACGGGGATGTATTGTTCAACATAAGCCATACGTATCAAAAAAAAAAAAGCCGAGTTTTGTTTGCCTGAGAACATCTAGATAAACCAACAATATTTTGGAAAAATATCCTATGGAGTGACGAATCGAAATTTTGTAGGTTTGGATCTGACGTAAAAAATATGTATGGCGTCCTCCAAACATGCAGCATAACCCAAACAAAGTACTCATCTAAGACGGTAAAACACGGTGGTGGAAATGTGATGGTGTGGGCTGCGTTTTCTGGGCACGGTGTTGGACCAATCGTTAAAATTGATACACGAATGGATAAATATGTTTACAAAAATATACATCTTAGTACAATGATTCCATATGTAGATGAAAATATGCCACTTAGCTGGCGTTTCATGCATGACAATGACCCAAAACACACTTCACGCACAGTGAAGAGTTGCTTGGAACAGAACAGAATAAATATTTTAAAATGGCCAGCTCTATCACCGGATCTCAATCCTATTGAGAATCTTTGGAATGAAGTGGAGAAACATATTACTGCAGTTAAAGCCAAAAATTTGATCGATTTATGGACTGAAATTCAAAAGGCTCGGTACACTATCCCGAAGGAGCGCTGTATGTCACTGGTGGAAAGCATGTCCAGAAGATGCGCAGCAGTTTTTGAAAATAATGGATATCCAACTAAATACTAAGTTTTGAATGAAATATACAATTTAGTTTTGAGCTTTTTACTCTGTGAATAAAGATTTTTAATTTGTGCTAAATTGCTGTCCAATATTTTTTTGAATTAGTTGTACTTAAAACTGCATAAAAAAATCAATGGTACATAGTCATTACAACACATGTAACATTTTAGAAAAATCCTAGATAAATAAATTGACACGGGAATAAATATTAGCTTAAATAGTTTTCATATGTCACATGTGCTAAATTCGTGCTCACCACTCCATATTTTGTTTTGAAGTCCTGTTCGTCTATAGAGGATCTGCTTCGATATCCAGGTGGAGGAAACGCGTCATTTGAAGAGACCTGGGGGTCAGCTGAGTGGGCTTAGCCGGGCAATTGAAGAGGTGCAGCACATCATGTGGTCCCTGATGGCAGGCGGGACAAACGTCCGAATCATTAGCAACAATTCGTGTCCAATACGAATTAAGGCGGCTTTACCATCCAGATCTCAGCTGAGCCAGAACCATGCGCGTCTGCCGAGGTAGTACTTCTCTTCAGGTGAAATCTCTAGGGAATGTTCCCCCAAGAGCACTACACTCACGCTTTAGCTGGATACTGCTGCTGCGACTTCATCAGCGTGAATGTCATTCAGACCTGCCTAAAAGTTTCGTCGATCTTAAGGCTCTCTCTTGTACCGCTGGACCTCTCTCTCTAGTTCAGTAAGATCGTTCACAACCAGCTTGGGCGAAGGCATCCGATCTATGAAATTGTGATTGTTGTTGTTGTAACGGCACATAGTAGCGGGGTGACAGCCCTTGGCCGAAGAATTCCTCCTTCGGGTCGATCGGGTGCTTAGAATCGGCTGTCGATGGTTGGAGTGACTACAGCGAAGACACACAAGCTGATATTGCTTAGGCAGGAAGAAATTGTGTCTGCTCACGGTAAAGACAATTGTCTGCTCATGTAGATGACCCTCAGAAGACATAAGGAGGAGACACGCTGAGGATGTTCTCTGGGCGGCATTCTGGCAAGTCAGAATTTTCTTCCACTGCGTCGTACTTACATTCGCTTACCTAACCGGCGCTAAGTAGTTCGCTACAGACCAACCCATTGCTTTGTAAGAGGTCCACAAGGTTTCTTTGTAGGCTCCCCAAGTACTTGAGGTCCTTGTTCCTACATTTGAGCATTTTGCAGATAGCTGTAGCTTGTGCAGAGGATCGAAAAAGCATGTCCAATGTGAACCCAAGGATTTTGGGGTAGTTGGTAGTCGGGATGTTGACGTCATTGACTTTCACATTGAGTTACAAGCGCACCTCTGCGGTCCTTGCAGTAAACAGTATGGCTGATGATTTGGAGGCGTATATTTTATTAATCCTCGCAATGAAAAAGCGTGCCAGTATCAGTGGATTTTCTCACATATGTCATTCACTTTAGGTCCCCTGACGCCAGAATTGTGCAATCATCAGCCTACGACACAATTTTTATCGCCGTCTGGTGGTGCCGGGATTTTAGAGAGGTAGAAGTTAAACAGAGCAGGATATATTACTCCAGTCTGGGGAACTCCTCGTTTAACTCGACGGGGCTTCGACTTCCTGTCTCTAAATTATTCTGATGACTGGCGTCCACACATATAATTTACGACCCAACGTTTCAAAATATGCGGAAGGGACGTTTCTTCGATGTCCTCGAACATAGTGGCATAATTAACCTATCGAAGGCCTTGGCAAGGTCAGAAACCACGAGGACCGTCCTGTCGTTAGGCTTGTATGATTAAGGCCGCGACTTATACCAGTGCATCACCGCACGTGTAAAGCAGTTGTTGTGCTGTGCTGCTTGCGGAAACCATGCTGACTGCAAGCAAAGTGTTCGATCAGGCTGGGGAGAAGCAATGCCACAAGCGTCTTTGCTACTGTCGAAACCAAGGAGATCGGCCTGTATGGTTCTCCTTTGCTTGCGTCTTTGTCTGGCTTCAGTAGCGTCCATTTTCCAGGCATTGACAACTAAGTGAGTGGCTAGCGACAAATTGAGCACTTTGGCCATGTACTCTACTCCCGGGGTATCCAAGTGCTTTAACATCAGCATTGAGATTCCGAACGGACCCAGCGCCTTGAATGATTTCGCGCGGCGGATGACAGAGACAACTTAGCCAACGGTAGATTATGGTGTTGCCTTTGCCGGAGAGCCCGGATACGATGCAATACTCTCCTTTTCGCCTCTGGATGCTCAATAAAAAGGCGATTAAAATAACTCTCGAACCGCTTTGGATTTGTCACTGTTCTGTCAGAAATTGAGGATATGGAGCTGGACGATATGTGGTTCCAACAGGATGATGCCACTTGATACACAGTGGATCTTTTGCGCGAGAAATTCAAGGGCCGTGTTATCTCACGTCGTGGCGATGTTAATAGGCCGTCACGATCATGTGATTTCACACCGTTGGACTACTTCCTTTGGGGATATTTAAAAGCAAAAGTGTACGTTAACAAGCCAAGAACAATTCGAGAGGTAAAGGATGATAAAATTCGGGGAATTAACGACATTGAACATCTAATATGTCTCGGAGTCATTGAAAAAGTGGACCATCGGATAGAGGTAGGCCACCAAAGCCTTGAGGAGCATTTGGCCGATATTTTGTATCACACATAATTGCCAAAGATCCTTTTATCATAACACGAAAAATATTAAGATAATTGTCTAAAAGCTTTTTGTTATTTACAATTAATATCGCGCATTTTTGTTGGACTACCCTTAACTTGAAGACTAGCCCCAGTTTAACTCAGCTACTGTAACTAGCATTTTACCCTCACTTACCTTCAATTTTATTGAGGCCACCACATCCAGACCAATAATCACCGCCGTCATCCAAAAGACTATGGTATAGTCTTTCTCCACGCCATCCGACATGTTGTCCACCAAAACACCGGCCAATATGGAAAATATGCCCCAACCCACGGAGCCATACAAACGCTGTTTGCCATACAAGTGGGCCCGATCTCCCAGAATGCCAAAACAGATAGCATCGCCTATACTCACAACCGCCGCCATGCCCACCCATGAGATTATCAGCATGCCAAAGAACCACCAGAATTGATACAAACCCATTGCGGCCTTTGTACTTATCACCGGGCTCTGACTCAATTTACTATGCAAGTACGAATCGTTGCAATCCAATTCGCAAGTGGTATTGAAGAAAGGCTTATCCATGGGACAAAACATGGTAACATTTTCGCCATTTATCGTACCATGGATATGGGGTACAATAAAGAACATACAGTCCTCCTGGGTAGTCTCATCAATTTCCAGTGTCGGATCTATCAATTTGGTGGTAATGTCCACGCTACTCGTACTATTCGACGGACAGGGCGTGGGATTTTTCCACCAGTCTTCGCAAATAATGTCCCACATGTAGGGCTTGGTTTGACAATGGAGCTTGCAATCCAGTGTCTTATCGCTGTAGTGCTGTGTGATATCATTTGCCATGCACTGGTCATCGGTGCAATAGTGAATATTTGCCACGCCATTGTGGCAGTGGAATGCTACGGAAGTCACCGCTGTCTGTGGTATGGCTGGTGTGAACATGATGAGGAAAAAGGCCACGGCCGTTATAATTTCTGATATGATAAAGAGCATTCGATGACGTTGGTAGCTGAAAGTGGGGAAAATGTGTAAAAATTAGAAAAGAGATTAAAATAAATTCCACATAACTATAGAAGGGCTAAAATGCGGTTGGCAATTGGTGGTGGGTGGGGGTTTGATAATGGCAACATGTTCAAAACTTGGTCACGAATACTAAGCATGCAACAGTTCATATAGAGTTAGACTAGACCATTAACTGCGGACTTGAAATGATTTGCACATGAATTTGAGAAAATTATGAGGATTTCCTATCATGTCAGTGAACCTAGGTTCAACTCCGGGTAAGAATTTCTAACAATTTATCATTGGAGGGTTTCTACCTCGTAAATGTCTGCGACTTTACAAGTAAGAGATTTGTCTCTAAGCCTTGTAAAAGCTTCTCTATAAAATGTCCTATCCCGGGATGTTGTGGAATTAATAAAGCAAGTTATGCTACTTTTTTGTACAGGGTGGCCGATATAACATTTTAAATTTGAGTCGACTGTAAGAAAAATGTACTGATCATTTTTTCGAATTTCTGGTTTTATTGGAAAGGTTGAACTTCTTAATTTTATAATGGAACACAATATCATTTATATGACTACCACGACTGGCTCGGCAGTACCTTCCTCATCCGATCAATCCAATTTTTCAGTTTGTTCCGGGTCGAATCTCTTCAATTGCAAATTCGATTTCATGTTTCAACGCTTCAATTGTCTCTGGATGATTTGCATACCATTTACTCTTAACGGTTCAAATCAGAGCTCCGGGGCGGTCAATTGACATCACAGTTGATTATTCGATCAGCTGATTATTCGATTTTCCAAAACAGTGCGTAAAATTTAGATGCTTGTGTGACATGTGGCCTTGCCTTTTTGAAACCAAATGTCTTCCATGTCATTTTCTTGAATTTTTGGAAACAAAAATTCGTGGAGCCTGACGCGGTAACGTCGGCTCCTGGCTCATTTTAGAAGAAAAATGGCCCAAAGATATCGCCAGCCTAAAACCCACACCAAACAGTGACTCGTTTTGGATGCATTGGCTTCTCAATAGTCCCATGTTGGTTCTCTGCACCTCATATGCGACATTTTTGCTTGACACAGCCAACGAGATGAAAATGAGCTTCATTTGAAAACACGATTTTTCGGTAAAATTCTTTATCTCCTGCCAAACGACCTTCAGCCCGGATGGTTTTTCATTATAAAATGACAAAATTCAACCTTTCGAATAAAAAGAAAAAAACAAATTCGAAAAAATTATCAGTTCTTTTCTTTTTACAGCCGGTTGAAATTTAAAATGTTAAATCGCTCACCCTATAATTGCTGTTTTTCATTAGATGACCAAGTTAGAATTATTTCGATTTTTTTGTTTTTCATTAAATTGCAATTGTGGTTCATTCTGCTTATTTCTTCACGTTTAAAAACTCTATCGGTCTATATAACTTTTAACATTTGTCTACATACCTACATTTAAAACGTTGTCCTAATAAATGTTTAATGTTATTTAATATTGGCAGAAAAAAAAAATACTAAACGCACCCTGTACTTTCAAACCAATACTAGAATACGGAAATCTGTTCTGTTTGTATTCATCTGGACCGTAGTTAAACTTCAAAATTATATTTGACATTTTTTTACCTGAAACTCATGCATACAATAAAAATTCATAATTAATAGTCTTACCGATCAGCTATAAATCCCAGTAACGGCTTGGCCAGCATGCCTATTACCGGCAATATCGCATACATTGTCCCCACAACCACATTGGAATAGCCCAATTGTTTCGCCAATGTGGGCATAAATGGCACCACCGGTGCAGTGCCTGAAAAAAGAAAACAAAATATAATAATAATAATATTAACAACAAAATTCCATACATGTATTAAAAACAAATAAGAAATAATAACAATAAATAAAAATTTCAGTACCTCTGACAGATGATAGATGAGGTTTTGCAAAAGTAAAACAACGTAGAAATACTGAATACAATGCATGTAAGTCAAAATAGATTCGTACTTTGTCCGTTCCACCTATACCATTGAGATCATTGTCCAAAGTGTCGAGGCCTTAATTTGTATCTAATGAAACAACAAACAGCTCAACCTTTAAAACCACTAAGTGTTGCCTGGCGCCATCTGACATTTCCATTGAAAAGTTTGACATTTTTTAGCATAAACGTACTCAGAACGTTTTGACGTACGAACATCATTTGTATTGTTTACAGTGACTTGACCTTTACGAGGGCGGTTCGGAAACTTCTTAGCCTAGCACAAAAAGCGCGGTATAAACAGAAAAAAGTTAATTGTTTTGGAAACTTCCATCTCTGCTATGAACACATGTTAAATTTTGTTTCGATCTGACAACTCCTTCATATAGAAACAGGAGTTCATAAAAGACGCATCCGCGATTTTTTTTACAATGGAAAAATTAGAAATGCGTGGTGTCATAAAATATTTACATAAAAAGGTTTATCGGGACAAGAAATTCATTATGATATGGTGAATGTGTTAGGTGAAAGTACTCCTTCATATGCAACAAAAATTGGGTTGCTGAATTTAGACTTGGTCGTACAATCATTGAAGATGAACCACGTAGTGGACGTCCAAAAACAGCAACAACAACAGAAATTGTAGCCAACGTGCATGATATGGTATTAAATGATCGACGAATAAAAGTGCGTGAAATAGCTAATATCATGGGCATCTCAAATGATCGAGTCCATTTAATTTTGGATTAAGAACAACAGATGAAAAAGCTTTCTGCAAGAAGGGTGCCGGACTTGTTAACAGTCGACCAAAAACGCATAAGAATGAACATTTCTCAAGCTTGTTTGGATCGTTTTCAGCGAAATAAAATGGATTTTCAGCGTCGTTTCATAACTGTTGATGAGACATGGATCCACCACTATACTCCAGAGACAAAAGAACAATCCAAACAATGGACTGAAGCTGGAGGAAGTGCCCCAAAGAAGGCAAAAACCATTCAATCGGCTGGTAAGGTTATGGCAACGGTTTTGGGACTTCAAAGGTATTTTATTGATTGACTATCTGCAAAAGGGTAAAGCAATAAATTCAGAGTACTATTGCAACCTGTTAGATCAATTAAATGTACAAATTCGAGAAAACCGTCCTGGCTTACAACACAAAAAAATAATTTTTCATCAAGACAACGCACCAGCGCACAAGAGTGTTTTAACAATGGCTTAAATCAACGAATTAAAGTACGAGTTGCTTGACCACCCACCTTATTCTCCTGATTTAGCTCCCAGTGACTTTTACCTGTTCCCAAATCCAAAAAATTCCTTGCTGGAAAGCGTTTTACCTCAAATGAAGATGCAATTACAGTTGTAAACCACTATTTTGAAGACCTTGTGGAAAACTATTTTAATCAAGGGATAGAATTGCTAGATAAGCGTTGGACTAAGTGTATTGAAGTTTCAGGAGATTATATTGAAAAATAAAAATATCTTTGAAAAACTAACTATTCTCTTTCAATGATAGGCTAAGAACTTTCCGAACCGCCCTCGTATATGGCGATGAATCACCATCAATCAATCGTGGCCGACGCTCGCACAAAAACGAAGGTCGTCCAAAAACGGCCGTTGTGCCGGAGAACATTGATGCCGTGCGTGAACTGATAATGCAAGATCGTCATGTTACATACCGTGAGATAGAGGTATCCACGGACATTTCTTCCACCAGCATACACTCGATATTGCATGAACACCAGGCCGAAAAACGGGTTTGTTCCCGCAAAATTTGACAATCGCTCAAAAAAAAATGCTCGTGTCGATTGGTGCAAAGAAATTTTGAAAAAATACGATCGCGGTGCTATAAAAGATGTTTATAAGATCGTCACAGGTGACGAATCATGAAACTATGCGTATGAGCCCGAAACAAAACAGCAATCGACCGTGTTGGTATTCGAAGACGAGCCAAATCCAACAAAAGTTGTTCGTGGAAAAAGTACTTCGTAGCAAATGGTCGCCTGTTTCTTCGGCAAAAGTGGTCATGTGGCGACTGTTCCGCTTGAGCAACGTAGGACGATAAATTCTGAGTGGGACACCACAATTTGTTTGCCTGAATTCTTTGGAGAAATTCGTAAAAAGAACAAGTGAAGACGAATCATTGTGCACCATGACCATGCGAGCTCTTACACATCGGCTCAAACCAGGGCCTTTTTGACCGGCCAAAACGTCGAATTGATGGGTCATCCGCCGAACAGCCCTGACTTGGCAGCCAATGACTTATTTTTATTGCCGCACATCAAAAAAAATGAGTGGTCAACGATTTTCGTCACCAGAAGATGCTGCGTTCAAAACCCATGTTTTGGACGTGTCTCAATCGCAGTGGAAAAAGTGCTTCGAATACTTCGAAAAAGAATTAAACCACTTTTGTTGATAAATATTCGCATTTTCATTATAAGGCCAGAAATATATATAGCAGCCCCCGTACTTGACCATGTTCATCAGAGAGCGATGGTGCTGATAGGCGACGGTAGGATATCTAATACAATTGTTTCCCTTAATCATCGTCGGAATGTGGGTTGCGCTGTTCTATCGTTACTTTTACGATGCGTGTTCATCAGACATCCGTCGTCTTTTTCCTGACGTAAGGATGTTCGCGAGGGATAGGCGACTTTCTAAGAATTCACAGCCATTTGTTTTCGATCAGATCAAATTCGTTTTTCGCTGTGGAATTGACTTCCGGCAAATGCGTTTCCCACTAATTACAAAGTTCAAGGCAAGTCAACAAACATTACTCCCTCTTTCCTTTTTTTGATCCTTTACTTTCCACTTGTCAATGCACTGCATGTATAGGGGCATCCCCTGATTGTTGGTTATTTAAAAAAAAAGTATCTATCAGGCCGGAATAATGGCTATAGGAAAGTGATTGGGACGTAACATACTGTCAGCCAAGCTTCTATTAGATCTCTGAAGACTTAGTCCTTAAATCCACTGACAGCTCTGATTGCCGCAGATCTCATAATGAGATGGCTGAGCTGTTTAAGAAAGGCCTCATATGGGAACCCAGGCATTGGGATATACCAGGGAACTGCAAAGCCAATCAACTTGCTAACAAGGGGACGACAAAGGGTATTTGTGAAAAAACTTCCAATATTGGTGCGCCAGTAATGCTGGCTTTGGCTCAGGCAAGATGCGGTAAGTCTAATTAGAGATGGACAGATCTCAACACCTTTAGGGTAGCTAGATAAATCTGGCACAGATACAGAAGAAGATTAAAACATCTCACTCAAAATCTCAAAATATCGATTCAGAACTTGGATTGTGTTCTCCAACAGGAAAGTATTGGACGGTATGTTCAACATGCACATCTGAAAATCGAAATTATGTTGGCTCCAACTAGCTTTAAAAATGGTAATGGGGAACACACCTTGCTTGGTGTTTTTAAATCAAATACAATTCTCTAGTTTCTTTAGGTTTTGGCCTTAGGAAGATGCTTTATTCAAAATTATGTTGGCTCCAACTAGCTTTAAAAATGGAAATGTGGAACACACCTTGCTTGGTGTTTTTAAATCAAATACAATTCTCTAGTTTCTTTAGGGTTTGGCCTTAGGAAGATGCCTATAACGATGATGATATGGAAAACAAGTTTTCGATTTTATTCCAATCGCACCATTCATGTCTAAATTGGCCGTGTTTAAGAGGCAACTCACTTCTGAGGTTACTAAGAAATCAACTTCACACCATTGAATTGTTTTTTGTTCTACAATCTTCGTAGTTAACCGTTTGTTTCGAAAATTTAAAGAGTTACACACCTGCCCATAATAATAGATAATATTATTGGTTAACTTTAAAGTGTTGTTAAATTTGGGGCTTTAGCCTGAAATCTTGTAAGTATATTTAATCTTAACAGATGTATTATTGTAATAGCAGTTTAGGTCTTCAAGAGCTATTTCTGCTGAGATTAGTAATGAAATTAGTCTACAAACCGTTCGTCGGCATTTTCTGCAAGCTAAATTACCCAAAATTACGATCCCCTGACAGTCGGTTCTATGCACCGAATCGACCCGAAAAAGAAATTCTTTGGCCAAGGGCTGTCACCTTGGCACTTTGTGCCGCTACAACAACAACCCAAAACAATTGACAGAAAAGTTCCACTCATATATATAAACATGAGATTAGAATTTGCTTAAGAACATTTACTTTGGTCTGGATGCGAAGGCGATAAAAAGTGGCGAAACATATTATGGAGCGACGAAATAAAAATGAATTGGGTTGGAAATGTCTGTCAAAGGAATGTCCGCCGACCTAAAGGTAAAGAATTGCAATTCACAAAGAGGACCGCTAAAACATTGCGGAGGCAACATAATAGTTTGGGGATGCTTTTTATGGAATGGTGTTGGTCCGATATATCGCATTGAAAATACAACGAATGTAGATGGATACGGGGAATTTTAGGAAAATGTAATATGCCAATTCCTTGGTTATTCCAGCAAGACTCGAAACACAAATCCAGGTTAGCTCGCGTTTTAAGCTGGCCAAGTGAATCTCCTGATCCAAAGTTAGTAGAGAACTTGTAGAGCGAATTAAAGAAATTACTCTTAAAAGAAGTTTTTGAAAATAATGATAATGATTTGTGGTAGAAAACAAACAAAAATTTGGTACGATATTCCATTGGAAAGTTGATCAGAAGTTGATCTCTAGCATGTCCAGAAGAGTACAGAAAGTTGAGCAAAATAAAGGTGGTTGTAAAGGGTGTTTTTTATTGGGGTATAGAACTTTAAGTTGGCATTACTTTTTTAACTGGCGGCCATTTGGCAGCTGTCAAGTGATTAATATTTAGTTTGGTTTGCCATTTCATCATGAACAGGTTGACAAAAGAACAACGCTTGCAAAATGGGCCGAAAATGAGATTCATCTCGATGCTGATTTTCATCACAAAATTTTGTTCAGTGATGAGGCTCATTTTTGGTTGAATGGCTACGTCAACAAGCAAAATTGCCGCATTTGGAGTGAAGAGAATCCACATGAGACCCTTGAGACGCCATTACATCCACAAAAACTGACTGTTTGGTGTGCTCTATGGGCTGGTGGAGTCATTGGGACATACTTCTTCCGAAATAATGCTGGAGAGTCAGTTACCGTTAATGGAGACCGGTATAGAGCCATGATAACCGACTATTTTGTTCCCGAATTGGATGGCATGAATGTGGATGAGTTGTGGTTCCAACAAGACGGCGCTACATGCCACACAGCGCACGTCAAATCGAATTATTGAAGGAAACATTCGATGAGCGCATAATTTCGCGGAATGGACCTGTCAATTGGCCACCAAGATCGTGTGATTTGACACCATTGGATTATCTTTGGGGATATGTGAAGTCGCTCGTCTACGCCAACAAACCAGAAACGTTAGGGGACTTGGAAGCCAACATTCGTGGCGTTATTGCCAACATACGGCCCCATATGCTCGAAAAAGTGGTTGAAAATTGGACCTGTAGAATTGGCTTTATTCGAGCCAGCCGCGGCGGCCACATGCCCGAAATCATATTTAAACATTAATGGCATAAAATTATCCTTCCAATAAAGCCAAATTGATGGACATTAAAACGATTTTCTTGTGTTTTATTTCAATTCGAAGTTCTATACCTCAATAAAAAACACCCTTTACTAGTCCCGACATAACTATTTACTAAGCGTTTTTAAGAAAATAATAGAGAAGCTTTGGCTTGCTGCGTTTTTTAATTAATGTATCTATTATTATGAGCAAAAAAATGTGCGTATTTAGTAAGGAAATTGTATCATTTTTATTTCATTTTATATAATAAAGGGTGGTTCAACATAAACGCACGATGTTAATTGTAAATAAAACAAAACGTTTCCAGAGAGTTATTTTAATATATTTTATTATGATACGAGTAGAAGCATCTATGAAAATTATGTGTGAAAATATCAGCCATATGATCGCCACGGTTTCGATGGTTCATATTTTCAATGACTCCAAGACGAAGTATTTCATCCTTCAGCTCTTAAATTGTTCTTGGATTATTGACGTACACTTTTTCTTTTAAAAATCGCCAAAGAAAGATGCCCAGCTGTGTCACATGATCGTGGCGGCCAATTAACATCGCCACGGTGTCAGATAACACAGCCATTGACTGTGTGGCAACTGACGCCATCCTTTTTCGAACCACATATCGTCCAGGTCCATATCCTCAATTTCTGGCCACAAGAAGTCTGTTATAATATTGCCAAAGCGAACACCATTCACGGTAACTGCTTGGCCGACCTCATTTTCGAAGAAGTACGGCTCTATGACAGATTGATGGCAGATCGAAGTGGCCGAGCATGCCGAGGTGTTTTCACATTTCCTACATACCCGGTTTGCTGAAGTTTGCGTACAATTCTCCCGAAATGCATCTGATCGCCCATTTCCTCAAAAGGTTTCAACAATCTTAACACGCTGCTCAATTGTGAACCTCTACATGGTTAAATTGGTCGAACACTAAAACAAAGTAATTTCAAATAAAGTTGGGCAACAAAACTTGACGTTAAGGTGTGACTCACAGTTAACATCGTGTATTATGTTTGGACCAGCCTTTATATGAAAATAATATAAATTTATGTTTCTGAGTTGCTAATGGAGTGATTTTTTTCTTTTTCATGCACAAAAAGTATATTTTCTTCTTGAATTAGAGGTGACTTAGGTGTATCTATTATAATGAGCAGGTGTATACATTTATAAAATTTAAAAAAAAGGTTTTTATAAAAAATGTTTTTTAAAGCTTCTGCAAGCTTTATAAATTCATTTTAATTTTTTTTTCCTCTATTGAAATTCCAAAAAAAAAATCCGAGACTTTAGGCCCTATATAAATTAATCCAGACTTATTCAAAATATACAAAAAAACGTAGTTAGATTAAACAGTTTAATATAAATAAATGTTATCTAAAACATACATTAAAAATATTCCAAATTACGCAAAAAAGGCATTAATGCAAGACTACTAGATAAATTTTGCGTAGTGTAACGCCAACATGGAAAAGAAACACAATAAGTCTAAAAGCCTGATTAACGATTTAAGAAATACGTTACTGAAAAGAACCTTTCACAAGCTTTTTTGTTACTCTCTTGTAGTATTTCTTGTATAACTTTGCTTTTATTAGTTCAAAATTTTCAAATCATTGATTCAAATGAAAATGTCTAGAATCTTTTGCAACAATTTAAAGTTACCGCCTTAAAGACCATTTAATCGCTGCATAACCAAGCACCAATCAAACAAGCCTTTTATCTACAATCCAGTCTGTCGACGCTGCTGCAATCAAAGGGGTTATATACTCTTGTAGTTTTTTATCTGATATATCATCCAAATTTAGCTTTTAATTATTATGACACTTAGTTTCGCTTATCATTTCTCATATGTACGAGGATTGCTATATGTATTTCTGGCCTAGTCAACACTTAGTGTCGCCATCTGACATTTCCATTGGAAAATTTGACATTTTTTTAGCTTAAACGTAATCAGAACGTTTTGACGTACGACCATCATTTGTGTTGTTTACAGTGACTTGAAAAAATCAATTTGGCAAAAAAATTGAATTAGAATTAACTCGTGAACATTCCGTGCGATCACAACTTTCGACGTGGATTATCACAACAAGAGTGCATCGATGAACTTAAATCTTTGTATGGCACCATCATATAGCACTGTGGAAAAACTGTTTTAATGAATTCAATAATGGCCGACGCTCGCTCAAAGACGAAGGTCGTCCAAGAACGGCCGTTGTGTCAGAGAACATTGATGCCATGCGTGAACTGATAATGGAAGATCTTCATGTGACATACCGTGAGATAGAGGCATCCTTGGGCATTTCTTCCACCAGCATATATTCGATATTGCATGAACACCTGGCCATAAAAAAGGTTTGTTCTCGTTGGATTCCGCACAAATTGACAATCGCTCAAAAAAGAAGAAAATTTAAAAAAATACGATCGCGGTGCTTCCAAAGACGTTTATAAGATCGTCACAGGTGACGAATTATAGATCTATGCGTATGAGTCCGAAACAAAACAGCAATCGAACGTGTGGGTCTTCGAAGACGAGCCAAATCAAACGAAAGTTGTTCGTGGAAGAAGCACTTCGAAGCAAATGTTCGCCTGTTTCTTCGTCAAAACTGGTCATGTGGCAACTGTTCCGCTTGAGCAACGTAGGACGGTCAATTCGGAGAGGTACACCACAATTTGTTTGCCTGAAGTCTTTGGAGAAATTTGAAAAACGAACAAGAGAAGACGAATCATTGTGCACCAAGACAATGCGAGCTCTCACACATCGGCTCAAACCAGCGCCTTTTTGACCGGCCAAAATGTCAAATTGATGGGTCATCCGCCGTGCAGCCCTGACTTGGCACCCAATGATTTCTTTTTATTCCCGCACATCAAGAAAAAAAATGCGTGGTCAACGATTTTCGTCGCCAGAAAATGCTGTTGAAGCGTTCAAAAACCATGTTTTGGAGGTGCCTCAATCGGAGTGGAAAAGGTGCTTCGACAGTTGGTTTGAGCGCATGCAAAAGTGTATAAATCATGCTGGAGAATACTTTGAAAAACAATAAAACCATTTTTGATAATAAATACTCGCATTTTCATTATTAGGCCGGAAACATATATAGCAGCCCTCGTATACTACAATAGAGACTACACGCTTGTTGTAGATGGTACGCAAATAGACCTCAAATGTTCATATATTTTCGAATTTTATTTCTAGTGCAAGGTTTATTGTTTGGACAATTATTTGTTATTTACTTATTAAATTTAAGCACTTTAGACACCTTTCAAAAAAATTTTAATTATGTAACTTGATGACATTTTTCTTTTATTTGCGAAACCCAAAAGTTTTCCCTTTAAATATATTGCCGAGTGTACTAATTTGTGTCCCTCAAAATGATGACAAAGGCTAAAAGAATCATGTGATCGAGTTGATACATGATTCCAACTTTAAATAAACAAAATTTTAATGAAAGATAAGAACAAAGTAGCAAATAGTTGTAGTCAGTGTCGTTATAAAAGCTGGGAGTTGTAACCCAACCCGAAACAGACATTCCTGTTTTACGTCTAAAGTAGCTAAAAGCCGACAAGTCTGTTTACCTAGTTTTTTGCTGTCGGGTTTTTCAGCTTTTAGTTTTTTTGGTTGTTGTATGTAAAATCAAAGAAAATTCATTACACAGTACAACATTTTTCAGGTGATTGATTCGGGACTCAAATCTGATAATTCTTTGTGAAAGTAGCCCCAAAAAGAAGAACTTTTACATCTTTCTTTTGGTCAAGGTACATCAAATAATAATTTAATAATTAAGAGCTTATATCTAAGCTCTTTTGTTTGTCATAACTCAAGAACCACTAGTCCGAATAAGCTGAAACAAATTTAAATTTACAAAATACAATTCCTTTAATCTGTTCATACAACGTTTCGCTACATAAGCAACAGTTTCGCAGTTATAAATAAATGTATGAAGAACAAATTATTTTTAGCCTAAAAATTTTTTTTTAATTCATAAAAAATACAAAACGGTAATATGTGTCAAGTCCTATTACTTTCACGTAAAGTCATATAATCTATGAAAAAAATGAGACATGGATCATGAAAATCGATTTACGCGTTTCGCTTTTATGCACAATTAAGTGAAGGTATGAATTTCAAAAATTTGCTCGAGATATGCACAAAATTCTTTGGAAAAAACATTGATGACTTTTTTATGATTCTCAGAATTTCCCTATACGATACTTACTAACTTTAAATTAATTATTTAAATATTATTTGATGTTCCTTGACCAAACAAATGATGCAGAAGTTCTTCTTTTTGGGGCTACTTTCACAAACAATTATTTGAATTGAGTCCCGAAATCATGTGTTGTACTGTGTTATCTTCAAATACAGAATACGTAACTACCAAAATGATTTAAGCTACACCCGCATTTAATATGTCACTTGACTCAAAACCACCACTTGATTCAATTTAACAATATCTGTCTGTCCGCGATTCTGTCAGTCTGCTGTCTATATAAAGCTTGTTTTCAATCTAAAAGTCTCAATTGTTGTCCGATCATCATTAAATTTGCTAAAGTAATTTTTTTTTGGCAAAGGCTGTTGACTTTTTTAAAAATCGGTTAAAATTTAGATATAGCTCCAACACATATGTTCAATCGATTTTATGACTTAAGCTCTAGATTTATTAAATTATTGATTAAATTTGAGACAGTTTATTACGATCGATTAGTAATCAGCTTAGATAAAAATGGGTCTTACCGATTCAAGTTTTCATATACTCCCAGTGAAAAGATCTCTCCCAATATAGCATACAACCCCTCTAGAACGTCCATATTAATTCCGATTGCATTCAAATTCGGTATGGTGTATTACGATTGACAAACAACCAATCGTGGTCCGATTAAAGTCGTAAATGCTCAGTTTTGTAGTCCCCGTACAAATTCGCTGGGGCTTAAAAAATGGCTTACCATATACAGTGCCATGGGCCATGGGGTATACAAATTTATTAACTTTTTCGTTTTTATATATATTTTATATCATTTTTTTCAGATTATATAAATAACAATTGGAGAATAAATAATGGGGAGATTCACAACTGAACAAAGAACCAGAATAATAGAATTTTTTTTTAAATAATCGATCAATTTTATTAACGCAAACGCTTGAGTTTTAAAGCTCATTTAAATGGCTTTGTTAATAAGCAGACTGTAGGTTTTGGGGTTTGGGAAATCCAAGAGCCATTCATCAACGCCAATTACACCCCATTAGGTGTACAGAATGGTGTGGGATCACATTTACAAATATCATTGGGTCTTACTTCTTCGAGAATGAAGATGGAGGTGTAAATGGAGAGCGGTATCGGTTTATGATAGAACATTTTTTACGTCCTGCTCTTGAAAACAGAACTGAGATGTGATTTTTGAAGAGCGAATAATTTCCAGAATAATTTGGCCGGCGTGATCGCCAGATTTGTCAGCACCTGACTATTTTGTTTGGGGTTCTTTGAAAGAGCGGTTATATGTGAACAAGCCCGAGACAATCCTTCAACTCAAGACCCACATTGTTGCAGAAATTTGAACACAACAGCCACAAATTTTAAAAGATGTTATGGAAAATGCTTTAAAACGAGCCCATCATTGCGAAGCTGAAAACATTATTTTTTATACTTCCATTTTGTATATTATCTAATCTGAGAAAAAAAGTAACGAAAAAGTTATTGAAGTTGTTAACCCCATGGTTACTTTTGGCCCATCCTGTTCATTGAATATTACAGCTATTGAGGATAACTATAAAGCGTAGCCAGCAAACCAAACTTTCAGAATTCGGTCGGAATTCTGTACGACAATCGGTAAATTGTTCCGATGTCGGATCAGAATTCTAACCGAGTTCGTAACGAAAGAGAGAGAGAGAGAGAGAGTTGACCCGAATTCTGCACTACTTCTCTGAACAAAAATCCTCAGACAAACTGTACAGAATTTGTAACGATTTCGGTAAGAATTCTCGATAGAATTCAGATATTGTTCAGAATTGTCTGATATCAGACATTGTCGGCAAATTTGGGTTTAAAAAATATATCTCGTGGAATAATCAATAAACATAAATTTAAATAAAACAGAGGGGTCTTATGCGACCCCTTTTTAAAAATTTTGTGAGAATAATAGCTTTAGTCTAAAGTTGAGATTAAGGGTCCTGAATTGTTTTGCAATCACATTTATAAAAATTTATAAAACTTTTACCACAAACAAGCTAAAATCCAGACTATAGTAATTTTTTTCAAAAGAACTATCAAATGTAACATTAGAAAGTATTTTAAGATGCATTTAACTAATTTAGTTCATGATTCTTTGTGTACAAGGTGGCTGATGAATATTGCTACATTAAGAATAAATCATTAGACATATAAATTTCCTGATAACTGGAAGCAAACTATTATAATTGAAAAATTACCAAAAAAAAATGCGAAGAATACCGGTCAATAAATAAATTAAAAACGTATGAAAAATTTTTGGAAAAAGTTGTGAAAGTACAATTAGAAAAGTATATGGAAAATAATTCTATATTGTCAAAGTATCAATCAGGATTTCGTAAAAAATACTCATGTGAAACGACGGTAAATTATGTAATGGAAAAATATAGAAAAAACAAAAAAAAAATGATGGCAATATTTCTAGATTTTAAACGAGCCTTTGAAATAATCGACATACAAATATTGGTTAAAAAATATATATGTATATATATGGAATACAAGGCACAGAATTAATTGGTATGAGTCGCATTTGAAATCTAGAAAGCAAAAAACAAAAGTTAATAATGTACTATCAAATGAAATGGAAAATAATTTCGGTGTTCCTCAAGGGTCAATTTTGGGAGCCCTTCTTTTTATTTATTATATAAATTAATGATATGCCAAAAGTTTTAGATAGAAGTGAAATGGTGCTATACGCAGATGATACGTTAATATACACGGAAGGAGACGATGATAAAAGCTGTAGAGAAAATATGAACCACTCAATAAAATTGACACCTGGTTAAAAATGAATAAATTAAAACTTAACGAAAATAAAACTAATAAATGTGTCCTAACAGGCCGGGCTCTGCGAGGAGTTGCAGCATCTTGCTGAAACCACACAGAGTTGAAAGAAATTTTCATTCGGCGTAATTCTTGATAGAAAAGCTTTTTCAACATTCTCAAGTTAGGGTCTCCAGTAACCGTAACGGTGTGACCGTTTTTTTTGAAAAAGTAGGGTCCGACAATGCGTCGTGATGAAACTGCACACCACACTGTGACACGAAGTGGATGCAATTACGTACGTCTTATGGAGTATCTGTGGGATGAAAACACTCCATATTCGACAATTTTGTTTATGTTGCCCTTTAAATCGAAATGGGCCTTGTCGGGCATGAAAAGACAGTTCAACATGTTTCCGTCCTCTTCCTATATTTACAGCATCTTCTGGCAAAAATTCCAAGCGAACCGGGAAGTCTGCTGCGTTCAGTTTGTTGGTCATTTAAATTTAATATGGGATTAAGTTCAAATCTTTGTTCATAATCGACTGCAATAGCTGTCTGCTTATACCCATTTGAGCAGACAAGCTTTTGGATTGTTTTGTATGGCAGAAGCTACAGCAGTGATTGTTTTCTCAGATCGAACTGAGGGGTTTCGATGGTAAGGTCTTCTGTTGGCTGTTCCATGCTCGACAAAAATAGCAAAAAAGTTATAATTTTTTTTTGGGAGCGGCTTTTTTCATCCACCCTATTTTTGCGAAGTGATTCCATATAAGTTTAAAGTGAACCAACTTTAATGTTTAATTATTTTGTGGTTGTTTATTATTTGCATCGTGCAATTGCTCTCACGTTTTTGTCTGTATTTGAATATGCTTACAGACTGTTATTCCTGCTTATAATAAAAATTTATTTATTTATTTATTGCATCTTGGAATTTTTTTATTCCGATTGCAAATTTAGTTTTTCTTGTTTTTGAAGAAAGGCCTAACAGCCAAACAAATCCAATACAATTTGCAAATTACGAGGGCTGCTATATATATTTCTGGCCTTATAATGAAAATGCGAATATTTGTCATCAAAAATGTGTTTATTGTTTATCAAAGTATTCTGCAGCATGATTTATAAACTTTTGCATGCGCTCAAACCAATTGTCGAAGCGCTTTTTCCACTCCGATTGAGACACCTCCAAAACATGGTTTTTGAACGCTTCAACAGGATCTTTTGGCGCCGAAAATCGTTGACCACGCTTTTTTCCTTGATGTGCGGGAATAAAAAGAAGTCATTGGGTGCCAAGTCAGGGCTGTACGGCGGATGACCCATCTATTCGACGTTTTAGCCGGTCAAAAAGGCGCTGGTTTGAGCCGATGTGTGAGAGTTCGCATTGTCATGGTGCTCAATGATTCATCTTCTCTTGTTCGTTTTCCGAATTTATCGGGAGACTTTAGGCAAACAAATTGTGTGAATTGATCCTACATTGCTCAAGCGGAACAGTTGCCACATGACGTGTTTTTCCGAAGAAACAGGCGACCATTTGCTTCGAAGCGCTTCTTCCACTTACAACTTTCTTTGGCTCGTCTTCGAAGAACCACACGGTCGATTGCTGTTTTGTTTCGGGCTCATACGCATAGATCCATAATTCGTCACCTGTGACGATCTTATAAAAGTCTTTTGAAGCACCGCGATCGTATTTTTTCAAAATTTCTTTGCACCAATCGACACGATCCTCTTTTTAAGCGATTGTCAAATTGTGCGGGATCCAACGAGAACAAACCTTTTTTACGGCCAGGTGTTCATGCAATATCGAATGTATGCTGGTAGAAGAAATGCCCAAGGATGCCTCTATCTCACGGTATGTCACATGACGGTCTTGTATATCAGTTCACGCACGACATCAATGTTCTTTGGCACAACGGCCGTTTTTGGACGACCTTCGTCTTCGAGCGAGCGTCGGCCACGATTGAATTCATTAAACCATTTGTTTACAGTGCTACAGGATGGTGCTTCATTGCCACACAAAGAGTTAAGGTCATCGATGCACTCTTGTCGTGATAATCCACGCCAAAAGATGTGAAAAATGATCGCACGAAAATGTTCACGAGTTAATTCCATTTTTTTTGCCAAATTGATTTTTTCAAGACACTGTAAACAACACAAATTATGGTCGTAAAAAATGTCAAACTTTCCAATGGAAATGTCAGATGGCGCCAAGGAACACTTAGTGTTGCCTAGGCCAGAACCCTCGTATATTAAAAATGGACAACCCAAATGTAAGTATGTTCCAAATTTGTGATTAGTTTTCCGAATGCCGCACAATATCTTTGGAAGTGACATTTTTGGTGTCGGCAAAACGTTCATTAATATTTTCGTTAAAGATAATTGAGATTATTTTTTTTTTTAATAATCAATAAAATATAAAGTGTGAAATGATTTAATATGCTTCCTATGCTTCTCTTACAAAAAAGAACACATATTTTCCACAACTTTTAAAATTAAGATAAAATATTGTGCCACTATTGAAAAATTGTCAATGTTTGCTTCCGCTTATGTTTGTACAGATATTTTTAGATTCAAGCGATGATTGTTTTTTCAAATGGACTGTAACCATTTCGTTCCACGTGGTTGGATACAATTCATTGAGCACTTTTTAGCCATACATATGCACTGCTTTTTTTTAATAATTAATAATTTTGTCATTTCATTCGGGCCACTTGGAATAAATGAAACACGTGCATATAATCTAATCTGAACGCTAATCAATCAGGCCGGCAAAAGAAATGACATGAAAAATTTGATTACAAATTCAATTAGACGAATTCAATAAAGAAAAATATTTTTAATCCAATTTGTCATTTAGTGTGTGCAATATGTATGAAGTTGTTGCGTTCGCTGATGCATCTATTAAACAATTCGAAAACTTTTTCAAGAGGGTTTTGTTTTAGAGGTATAAAATATAAATATAGAATAAAAAGGTTGGACAATTTAAAATTTTAAATTTAAACTACCGATTAATTTGACTTTTAAAGGTAGAATAACATTCAGGGCTGTCATAGAAACCATGTCGGTTCTGTTAATTGTTGTTTTGCAAACCAATAATGTTGGTTTCATTTGGTGTCATGAAACCAAATTGGTTTTGTCCATTTCGAATGTAAATAAAACCGAACATGAAACCGATAACATTGGTTTTCATGAAACCAAATCATTTTTTCTTATCGTTTTCAAAACCAATAGTGACAACATTGGTTTCTATGACAGCCCTGATTAATTTTTATTTTTAGCTTTATGTTTGACATTTGAAAAATGGGACTCAAACCAAATTTTCAAACATTAAAATCTTACTAACAAATTATAGTTGCTATCTATATACGAGTATATTTCTGGCTTAGGCAACACTAAGTGCTGCCTGGCGCCGCCTAACATTTCCACAGGAAAGTTTGACATTTTGACGTACGACCATCATTTGTCTTGTTTACAGTGACTTGAAAAAATCAATTTGCCAAAAAAATGGAATTGACCCGTGAACATTTTTGTGCGAAAATTTTTTCCCAACTTTCGATCTGGATTATCACAAGAGCGCATCGATGAACTTAAATCTTTGTATGGCGATAAAGCACTATCCTATAGCACTGTGAACAACTGGTTAAATGAATGTAATCGTGAACGACGCTTGCTCAAAGACGAAGGTCGTGAAGATCGTCCAAAAACGGCCGTTGTGTCAGATAACATTGATGCCGTGCGTAAACTGATAATTCAAGATCGTTATGTGACCATACCGTGTGATAGAGACATCCTTGGGCATTTCTTCCACCAGCATACATTGCATGAACACCTGGCCGTAAAAAAGGTTTGTTCTCCTTGGATCCCGCCCGAAAAAAACGCTCGTGTCGATTGCTGCAAAGAAATTTTGAAAAAATACGATCGCGGTGCTATAAAAGACGTTTGTAAGATCGTCATAGGTGACGAATCGTGTATCTATGAGTATGAGCCCAAAACAAAACAGCAATCGACCGTGCGGGTCTTCGAAGACGACCCAAATCCAACGAAAGTTGTTCGTGGAAGAAACACTTCGAAGCAAATGGTCGCCGGTTTCTTCGTCAAAACTGGTCATGTGGCGACTGTTCCGAGGGGTACACCACGGACGGTCAATTCCGAGGGGTACACCACAATTTGTTTGCCTGAAGTCTTCGGAGAAATTCGAAAAAACGAACACGAGAAGACGAATCATTGTGCGCCATTAGAATGCGAGCTCTCACACATCGGCTCAAACCGGCGCCTTTTTGAATGGCAAAAAACGTCGAATTGATGGGTCAGCCGCCGTACAGCCTTGACTTGACACCCAAGGACTTCTTTTTATTCCTGCACATCTAGAAAAAATGCGTGGTCAACGATGTTCGTCGCCAGAAGATGATGTTGAAGTGTTCAAAAACCATGTTTTGCAGGTGTCTTAATCGGAGTGAAAAAAGTGCTTCGACAAATGGTTTAAGCGCATGCAAAAGTGTATAAATCATGCTGGATCAATACTTTGAAAAACAAAAAAAAAACATTTACGATGAAAAATATTCGCATTTTCATTATTAGGCCAGAAATATATATAGCAGCCCTTGTAGAGTCTTTGAAGCAAACTGGTATAAATTTACGTGGAAAATTTTCGAGAAGAGTTTGGCCTTTAATTTAGTTTGTGCGTCAATTTGTAAAGCGAATTTATAAAAACGAATCGTTATTGGACAAACCGGTTCTCGTTCAAACGAAAACATTGCTGCTGTTTCTGAGAATGTCTAAGAGCATCTATTAACATCAACTTGTCATCGTTCTCAGGAAGTGAATATTTCTCGCACTTCTTTGGAAAGAATTTTGCATGAAGACCTCGGTATAAAGGCTTACAAAGTTCAGTTGGTCTAAGAACTTACTAAAGCCTCATGACCATCCGATGCGTATTCGCTTTGTCTAATGGGCTTAAGATAGCTTGGATGGAGATGAAGAATTTTACCGAAAAACCATGTTTTCTGATTAAGCTCGCTTTTACCTCGGTGACTATGTCTATACCCAAAACAGTCGCTTATGGTGTTCAGAGAATCCACACGTGACTATTGAGACGCTAATGCATTCACAACGAGTCACTGTTTGGTGTGGATTTTGGGCTGGCAACATCATTGGGCCATTTTTCTACGAAAATGAGCAAGCAGCCGCCGTTTCCGTCAACGGTGAGCGTTACCGCGCCATGCCAGTCATCGACAGCCGGTTCTATGCACCGGATCGACCCGAAGCAGCAATTCTTCGACAAAGGGTTGTCAATTCCAGTACGGTGCCGCTACAACCTCGCCATGCTTAACGAATTTTTGTTTTCAAGAGAATGGCATGGACAACATTTGTTTTCAACAAGGCGGGGCCACATGTCACAGCCAACGCAGCTTTTGTTATTTTACGCACTGTTTTTGAAAATCGAATAATCAACCGGAGTTGTGATGTCAATTGGCCGTCTCGGAGCTGTGATTTGAGTCCATTGGATTATTTTCTGTGGGAAGTTATTAAGGATAAATGTTACGCAAAGCATCCGGAGACAATTGAAGCGTTGAAACATGAAATCGAAGTTGCCATTGAAGATATTCGATCCAAAACAATTGAAAATGTACTGAAAAATTGGGTTGTTCGGATGAGGTAAACCACTTTTTGACGTATTTACTTAGTAGGGGCATAAATACTGTTACACACGTTTTATGCTGTAAAATAAAAAGTACTGAATGTTTTTGGACCACATATTTTTTAATATATTTATTGATGTATATTGTATCCAAAAAGAATCTACTTATTCGAAATGTCCGCCTTTTGCCTTTACACACGCCTTAAGTCGCACTGGCCAATCGTCAATAGCTACGCGAACCTAGTCCATTGGAAAATTGGCCACAGCTCGAACCAAAGCAGCCTTAAGAGATCCAATGTTGGGGTATCTTTTGTGACAAACCTTGTCCTCTAAAACCTTCCACAATTTGCAATCCAATGGGTTCAAATTTGGACTGCCTGAGGGCCATTCTTCAGAGAAAATGAACGCTGGTAAATTGTTTCGAAGCTAGGCCTGGGACGTTTTAGCCTTATGGGCCGGCGCAGACTCCTGCTGGAAAGTCCATGACTGGTTTTGGAACAGGGAATTGTTAAGAGTCTTTACAACAGGTTCCAAAACGGTTTCTTGGTAAACTTTGGTCGATGTTTTGACTCCTTGTTCGCAAAAATGCAGGCCAGTGACCCCATCGTAAGAGACACCGCCCACCAAACCATGACTGAAGCTGGGTGATGACCCTTTTCCACCCTTGGAATCAGTTCAGATGCTTCCTTAGATGACCGCACATACACTGTATCATTTTGCTTGTTAAATTTTTCTTAAACGGTAAAAATTTTTTCATCGGTGAACAAAATTTTTCTGTGCAATTTTTCAGCGTGCTACACCAAAAGACCAAAAAAAGACTATTTTTGAATCCTATTTTTTTAAAGCTGCAGTCAATAAATGTCCAGTACGTCGTTTGAAAGCCCCAGTTCCCAAGTCTTTTTTAATGATTCGACTCATGGACTTTTGCGTGATATTCATCTCACGAGCCATGTTTTTCTGTTCTCGGAGCGGATTTCTGTGAATTCTTGATTTAACGGCTTTGATGACAAGCGGTGTTCGAACAGAGCGTGGGCGGCCCGACCGTTGGCGGTCTTTTACATCTTCAGTCTGCTTAAACAGTTTTATGCATCGGTAGACGAACATGCGGCTAATCTCTAGTGGCCAGCGCGTTTTGAAAATATCGTTTTTTTCATTTCACACTTGAAAAGCGATACGATTCTCATTATCTGACCAATTCATGATGAAAGTTGAAACAATTTTAAAATCCCGTTACAGACAAACGCTATTGAGGTTCTACAGTTCTACTATTGAAATAGGTGTGTTCAATGTTGTAACAGTATTTATGTCCCTACTAAGTACAGTGTAATTAGAACGATTCTACTAAAATTCGCTCCTCATAAACAATGTACGAATTTCACGTTTCCCTAAAAGTGGAAGGCATATAGAATCATTTAAGCATTTCGTAAAAATGTTTTATTTGCTTCTTTTTGTTTTAGTTTAATCCATGATTTGTTTAACAAATGGTTGCATGAATTAAAAGCATTTTACCTACATCCACTCCTAGCGTGTGCAAGTAAGCCAGTGGCCACACACAGCTGATATCGCTGCTTTGTTTACAGCCACAACAACTTCGATTGTTGTCAAAAGTCAAACATAACAATTATTTTTCCACCCACATTTCCATGGATGCCTTTTATTTTTATTATTGTGTGATTAATTGCTCTTATTGGTGGTGGTCGTCGTTGTTCATAGCGTCGTCGTACGCTGTGGCTCTTATCAATTACAAGCACATATTTACAGTGTACAAAAATACTCGTATGTGTACTTATTTATACATACTTATTTATACATACATATGAGTGAGTTTTATATTTTCCCCTATTAATTATGGCATTTTGGAAGCACGCTAAGCCTAAGGGAACAATTTTCGTCTAAAACTAACCAAGATAAGTTAGTAAAACTACGACAAATCCCCAAACTACAGACTGCCGGAGTTAGATAGTCAGAGGTGTGTACTTAAGTAGATAGTGCGAGAGTACGATATCATAAAAAGAATTATGCGACAAGTTGATGGGAAATTCAATATTAATATTCAGTGGATCTAAAATGTAACCACAAACTATCAGGGATAAAAGTTCAATAGATATGTGGTTTGTTTTACGCTTACTTCAAGTTGAATGCCGAATAAGAAACATAATAATATCACAATACATAAATTTAAACCTTGAAATATAAATCACAGATTGTGTGATTTACATAAACTAAAAAAGCAAGTCAAAACTAGGGTCATTGCTGTACTAGTATGTCTTTTTTTACAGAACTGTATGAGAAATAAGCAAGGAACGTCAAAGGGAGGAGCCCATTTACAAACTCCAACTCTTTAAACCACACTGCCTTATCATTTAATATTTCATATAATTCCAAAGTTATTTCATTTTGTGGAATAATTTTAAACTTATGCCTCATTCGCGTTTACATTCGAAATTTACGGATTTCGGATCGAAATCTATTACTATTTGTATGGAAGTTGACAGCCAGTCCGATGAATATGAAAGCCCCTTTATTTTGGTCTTTTAAACGAATGTCGTAATAGGGAACAAATCCAGCTTTGGTACAACTGCAATAAAAACATGTGAGGAAGTTTCAGTCGGTTGATCTGACTTACATATACCCTTACCAATAGACACTTCATTTTAAAATCATATCTGCAGGGTTGCCAGAATTTGCTGACGAACTGAAGCTGAATTTCATAAAAAAGCATAAAACAGGTTTAAAAAAACTAGAAAATCACCCATTTTAACAAACAAATAAAAATTTTTTTGTTGTTTTCCCACGAATTAACCATTTCGTCTTCTTAACTACTCGTGTAATTTAACTTTAAAATAAAGTTAAAAATATTTTAAAATCTTAGACAGACGGCTGCTATATATATTTTTGGCCTAATAATGAAAATGCGAATATTTATCATCATAAATGGTTTTATTGTTTTTCAAAATATTCTCTAGCATGATTTATACACTTTTGCATGCGCTCCAACCAATTGTCGAAGCACTTTTTCCACTCCGATTGAGACACCTCCAAAACATGGTTTTCGAACGCTTCAACAACATCTTCTGGCAAAGAAAATCGTTGACCACGCATTTTTTTCTTGATGTGCGGGAATAAAAAGAAGTCATTGGGCGCCAAGTCAGGGCTGTATGGCGGATGACCCATCAATTCGACGTTTTGGCCGCTCAAAAAGGCTCTGGTTTGAGCCGATGTCTGAGAGCTCGCATTGTCATGGTGCATAATGATTCGTCTTCTCTTGTTCGTTTTTCGAATTTCTCCGAAGACTTCAGGCAAACAAATTGTGGTGTAGCACTCAGAATTGACCGTCCTACGTTGCTCAAGCGGAACAACCGCCACATGAACAGTTTTGCCGAAGAAACAGGCGACCATTTGCTGCGAAGTGCTTTTTCCTCGAACAACTTTCGTTGGATTTGGCTCGTCTTCAAAGACTTACACGGTCGATTGCTGTTTTGTTTCGCGATCGTACCCATAGATCCATGATTCGTCACCTGTGACGATCTTATAAACGTTTTTTTAAAGAACCGCGATCGTATTTTTTTCAAAATTTCTTTGTATCAGCCGACACGAGCCTTTTTTTGGGCGATTGTCAGATTGTGCGGGATCCAACGAGAACAAACCTTCTTTACGGACAGGTGTTTATGCAATATCAAATGTATGCTGGTGATAGAAATGCCCAAGGATGCCTCTATCTCACTGTATGTCACATGGCGATCTTGTATATCAGTTCACGCACGACATCAATGTTCTTTGGCACAACGGCCGTTTTTGGACGAACTTCGTGTTCGAGCGAGCGTCGGCCACGATTGAATTTATTACACCAGTTTTTCACAGTGCTATAGGATGGTACTTCATCGCCATACATAGATTTAAGTTTATCGATGCACTCTTGTCGTGATAATCCACGTCGAAAGTTGAGAAAAATTATCACGCGAAAATGTTCTCAAGTTAATTCCATTTATTGTGCCACATTGATTTTTTCAAGTCCCTGTTAACAACACAAATAATGGTCGTACGTCAAAACGTTCTGAGTCGTTTATGCTTAAAAATGTCAACGAACTTTCCAATGGAAATGTCAGATGGCGCCAGGCAACACTTAGGGTTGCCTAGGCCACAAATATATATAGCAAACCGTACTGTTTTTATAGAAGTTGACACAGCCAATCCGATGGAAATAACATTACCAATCCCACGACAGCCGGAACGAACCGAAGGAGGACTTCTTCTACCAAGACACTACAACGAAAACAACAAAATAGCATTCCCTGTATTTCTGTCTTGTACACAAATGTCGTTTTAGGGAATAACTCCAGCTCTAATACAATTGCAATAAAAACAAGTAAGGGAGTTTCAATAGGTTGTTTTGACTTACATATACCCTTACCAATAGACAGCTCATTTTAAAAACCTATCTGCAGGGTTGCCAGAATTTGGTGGCGAACAATTGTTGAATTTCTTAAAAACAAAAGCATAAAAACAGGTTCAAAAAACAAAGGGGAATACGAGGGTTGTTGTTTATATTTCGGGTCTGGCAATAAAAACATAATCTATCATTGAAAATGGTTTTATTGTTTTTCAAAATATTTTCCTTTAAGATCAATACACTTTTGCATCACCAATTTCGTAGGTCTCTCACACAAGTGACAAGAGCACTCTCAATATGCAATTGTTTGTACGTGGTTTGGAAAATGTTGAAACCCTTGAGGTTCAACAAGATGTTACCATTGCTGCCGTTAAGGCTCACATTGCCCAACTCCTTGGCTACAACACGGAGGAAATCGTTTTGAACTGCGAAGGCAATGCTTTGGCCAATGAAACCGCCATTTCTGCCTTGTCCTCCTTCGAGTTCGACATCACCATTCCCATGTTGGGTGGTAAAGTGCACGGTTCTTTGGCTCGTGCCGGTAAAGTAAAGGGTCAAACTCCCAAGGTGGAAAAGCAGGACGTATCCAATACAACCGCCGTTTCGTCAACACCGTATCTGGTTTCGGTCGTCGTCGTGGTCCCAACGCCAACTCTGCTTAAATGGTGAGAGTACTGGATCCAGGATCACACTTAGTGCTAGAGTAGTTTTTACTGTGTATACAAAGCTAAAAATTTTGATTTTAGAGTTTTCCACATAAAACAACAAGAATAACAAAACATCCAAATCATGCGCACACACCAATTTTTGATGCACTTTTTCCACTCCGATTGAGACACCTACAAAACATGATTTTTAAACGCATCAACAGCTGCTTCTGGCGATGAAAGACGTTGACCACGCATTTTTTTCTTGATGCTAGGTAATAAGAAGAAGTCCTTGGGTGCCAAATCAGGGCTGTACGGTGGATGACCCATCCCGGTCAAATAGGCGCTAGTTTGAGCCATTGTGTGATAGCGCGCATTGTCATGGTGCACAATGATTCGTATTCCCCTGTTCGGTTTTGGAATTTCTCCGAAGACTTCAGGCAAACAAATTATGGTGGATGACCCATCCCGGTCAAAAATGCTCTGGTTTGAGCCATTGTGTGAGAGCTCGCATTGTCATGATGCAAAATGATCCGTCTACTCTTATCATCTTTCCTCATTCCGACATCTTGAGGGGTCAAATAGCTCATCGTTTCAGCTGATGTGTGAGAGGTCGCATTGTCGTGATGCAAAATGAACCATCTACTCTTATTATCTTTCCTCATTTCTTTGAAATGAAAAAAAGACGCATTCATTTGCTTCGATGTACTTCTTCCACGAACAACTTTCGTTGGATTTGGCTCGTCTTCGAAGACCCATACGGTCGATTGCTGTTTTGTTTCGGGTTCATATGCATAGAACCATGATTCGTCAGCTGTGACAATGTTATACACTGCCTTAGAGCTACAGCAGTTATACTTTTTCAACATCTCTTTGCACTAATCCATACGAGTATTTTTTTAAGCATTCGTCAAATTATGTGGGATGCCACGAGAACAATTTTTTTTCACGGCCAAATGAATATGCAATACCTTATTGATGCTTGTCATACTAATGTCTAAGAATGCCTCAATCTCACGGTACGCACAGCATCGATGGTTTCTGGCAAAGTGTTCGAAGTTGGACGTCCTTGACGAAATTCATCCTGGAGCGAACGGCGTCCGAGACTGAACTCTTGGTACCAGCGATTAACAGTAGTTTTTGCTGTCGAAACAAGATGATTTAAACACTCTTGTCTAGATAACCAACGCCGAAAACCGTAAAAAATCATCGCACGAAAATGTTCACGGGAAAATTCCATTTTTTGACTGAGGTGAATTTTGTGTAAACAAAACGATTCGCCCTCAAATGACAAAACGTTCTGAGTGAAGTTATGCTAAAAAATGCCAAAGTTTCAATGGAAGATCCAGTTTGCATTTGGGAACACCAGTATTGTCAGGACCCGAAATATAAATAGCAAACCTCGTATAACTAGATAATCACTCATTTAAATAAACAAATACAATTCTTTTTTGTTTTACCTCGTATGAACGATTCTTCTTAACGTCTCGTACAATTAAACTTAAAAATAAAGTTAAAAACATTTTTAAATATCAGACAGACTAATATATAAAACTTATTCAACTAAAGGGCATTAACTTGAACTTGTAAAATTGTTATTATAATATGACTTGAACTTTTTTATTTTGGTTCGAGACCTTTGTTTCTTTTCCAGAATCAACGTAAAAATTGATGAAATATATTGCCTATACTTATATTTAGTCAAGTCATTTGATTTTTAGCCCAAGTAATCGTTGCCAAAGACTGCCGAAGAAAAATCTTGGCTGGTGACCCATATTTTTAGTTAAGGGCCCCAATAGCTTGACTAAAAATATCGTTGTATCATTTTGAAATCTTATCGGATTTCGGCAATACGAGCTTTATTGAAAAGCTTATCAAAACACCTTCCCAAATACGTATAGGTTTTATCCAATCCCCCTACCCATTGCGTGGTGGTTGAAAATAATAAAGATATTTAGGTTTCATAACCAAAAAAAAAATGGGTAACGCCAACTTTTTTTCCTTCTCCATAAAAATATTTGCTCTGCACTCGAATTTGTTACGACATTTAAACAATAACCCCCACGGGAAATCATTAAGAAATATTTTTTTATTTGAATACCGACATTTATGTGATGAGTAGCCGGATCAATTGTAAAGGCCGCATGGCCTTCGAACGCCATTTTGGGGGGTCACCACGGCATTAGGTATAAAAGGCATATTCATTTGGGCTGAGGGCCCCTAAGTAAATTTTGTTTATCGTCATATAATTCTAAGACGTTCTAGCCGTAAGCATATTTCGGGGTGTATGTGAAAGCACGAGAGTGGTCAAATAAACTAAGCTAGACATTGAAATTTTTGAATGGTGATGGTCATAAGAAGTTTGGACTGTAAAAAAGCGAAATCCAAAAAAAGTTTCCTTTTAAGGGAATATATTTTGTGGACTAGCAATGTTACAAAAGGAGAATGTTAGGTGAGACCCACTTAATACTGCATAAAAGTTCACAGTTGCTGTATGTTTCCGCTCATGTGCTCAAAAAACTGGCGATCGGTAATCAATATAGGCATATGGGAACTTAAATTAAAGCAAATTTAGCTACGAATACAAAAGTGGATTAATTTTAAAGTTTTGGCTGAGATTACAGTGGCCGCATAAACTTACGTTTTTACTCCCTTGGCCTTTATTCATCTCGATTTTATTGGTGCCTTCTATCGGCTTTAAGCTACATTTATTTAGGCTTTACGGTCCATTTATTTAGGCTTTAAGGTCCATTTATTTAGGCTTTAAGGCCTCCTAGAAAACACCGTTTAGTTATCTTTTTTTCTTTCCTGTAAGTACCAAATTTGCGGGAATAATTATATGGCACTGAGGGCCACCTAGGCTCGATAAAAAATCACTCCACCCTCGTACCGCATTTCATAGTTCTAGCTAGAACATGTCCGATCCGTAAAGTAAACTCGTATTAAAACTTGTTAGATTAATACCTACTATTTCGATGATAGTTGGCTCATTTTTTTCGAAGGCACGCTTCCTGTTGTCGTTGGCACTATTGTCCGGAAACGACTATACGGGGTTTAAGCGCAAAACCGACAGCCGTTTTCTTAAAAATAGCTTAAATCCGATATATCGGTTCACCGGGTTTTTTGCTCTCGGTTTTTTGGTGGTTGTGAATAAAGCCAAGAATAAAATTATGTTTGCAGTTTGGCTAAATTTAGTTGACGAATCCTTTGTCCAAAAATCTGACCTATTTTAAGATGGACATGGGACCTTCATGCCCGGACATAAGGGGTGTTTTTTATTGGGGTATAGAACTTTAAGTTGGCATCACTTTTTTAACTGGCGGCCATTTTGTCAGCTGTCAAGTGATTAATATTTAGTTTGGTTTGCCATTTCATCATGAACAGGTTGACAAAAGAACAACGCTTGCAAATCGTGCAAATTTATTTCGAAAGTAATGGTTCAGTTCGCGAAGTTCACCGCAAGCTCCGTCCATTTTATGGTCGACATAATCATCCATCAGAGCAATTAATTCGGTTAACCATGGATCGGTTAACATGGACCATTGGATTATTTTCTTTGGGGATATGTGAAGTCGCTCGTCTACGCCAACAAACCAGAAACACGTTAGGGGACTTGGAAGCCAACATTCGTGGCGTTATTGCCAACATACGGCCCCATATGCTCGAAAAAGTGGTTGAAAATTGGACCTGTACAATTGGCTTTATTCGAGCCAGCCGCGGCGGCCACATGCCCGAAATCATATTTAAACATTAATGGCATAAAATTATCCTTCCAATAAAGCCAAATTGATGGACATTAAAACGATTTTCTTGTGTTTTATTTCAATTCGAAGTTCTATACCTCAATAAAAAACACCCTTTATAAGTACCCAAAAACGATAATATTCCAACACAAATTAAAATGACCTAATTTTTAAAATCTCCGTAAATTTGGAGCCCATTGAAGGGAACAAAAAAATGTTTTCAAATGGCTTTTCTGCACATCCAGAAGAAGAGGATCTAACATAGTCGGCCACTTCCGACGTTGGCTGTTTATTTTAAAATAAAACCCAAGCCTTTATTTGTAGCAATTGATATTATTTAACTTAAAAAGTCTAAAAATGGGAAAATATTATCCATTTAAGGCATAAGGCTATGTCGTAAAGTCGGTTTATGCCGTTTTTTTACTTTAAAAAAACCCCGACAGTCAAGCTTTTCAAAACACGGTTTTGAAAACAAAACCGAAATTCCGGTCTCCGAAAACGGCGGTTGTTGGACACTCTCATAAGTACCACTACGAGTAATTATGTTGATTTTCGAGTCTTCTGCATTATTTTGAAGGAGATGGTTTATTTTATTTTTTCACTAAGGGTGTCTCCTATAAACTAAGCATCAGCTCAGCCGTGCCCAACTAGACTTTTGTAATTTTTGTCAGTTCTATAATTTAACTAAGTAAATCTTATCTATTTTATATTTTTATTCAGTATTCGCGGTATAGTGATATCACAAGTCGACCCCGCACGATATTAGCCGCTTCTTGTCTTTACATACATAGCTTCTCCTTTTCCACTTTCCGAACAACAAGTGAATAATTAGACTTTGCAACGGCAAAGCAATAAAAATAATAAGTCGTATTGTTTTAACCGCAGACATTTACACAGGCGGCACAGGGGTCATTGCTCATTAAACATTAAAAATTCCAAAAGAAAAATCCAAATAAAAAACATCTACTCACCAGCATTGAATAGAAAATAATGCGCCTTCATAGGCAGCAAATCCTTGTCCACTCTTGGTCTCATTTTCACGGCCGGTTAATTTTATGGTTATGTGAGGAAATGGTTAGTCTTCGTTTTCCTTGTTCCCCCTTTGGACGGTTGGGTTAATTGACTTGCCGAATAGTCAGTAGTATGAGTTGTGGGTAATAAATGGACGAAGGCTCTTAAAGGTGAAAATTTAGTGAAATCACAGTCACTAGCTTGAATGAATGAAAAATGTTGGTTGCTTTTTGTGTGTAAATATTGACATACACAGCCTAATTACACTGGACACTACACACAATCAGCAACAGCGACCGACCGACGAGAATACAAAAGGCAACAACAACATTGCAAAACTTGTATAATTATGGGGTCAATCCGCGTCGCGTCGTTGCCGTACCCGTACACATGCAAACATGCGGGGTAAGAAGAAAAACACATGTAAGTGCAGCTGTCGCCGACGTCGTCGTTTTGTTGGAAAATTGAAATTTCTTAGTTTCAGCAGAAATCAGAAATGATCGCCAGAATAAGCAATGAATAAAATAAATTTAAATGTTTACTTTTGATTCACTTTTTTAATTAGTTTAACAATTAACTAATTAAAAAAGTAACACTGTTGCTCTGGCCACGGCTTTAATTACATTCACTGCTAGTTTGCCTCTCTCTCGACCCTTCTGCAGAACACTTTTTACAATTCATTACACACAAACACACGCACATGCATTCATAGGGTTTTAGATTACGGGCTTGGGTTCAAATTTCTTAGGTATTTCCACACTTTAATTAAAAAACTCTATTAAACAAATGTGCACGCTTTGTTTAATTCTTTGCTCCTTTTAATAAACACTTTGTTTGATTTTAATTTGTTATTTTAATTCTTGATTCTTGCTTCTTAACACTTAACTTTTGTACTTTTGTTTTCTCGCTGTTGCGGCGGTTTGCAAATTGAGTTTTACTATTCTCTCACAATGTCAACTGAGCTTGTGTAGATTGCCATATTTTTATTTGTGTACGCACTAAAATGTTTACATACATTGCAATGGTGCTGGCAACATAGTGGCAATGCCGCCATGTGGGGAAATAATGTGAAAAAATGGGAGTACAAAACAAAGGCGTTTGTAGTCTCTTTCGATAGAGGGGGGTAAACGTTAAAGCCGAGTATGCACATAAAACGATACTTTTTTTAAGGATTTTTTTATTTATCTCAATATGGAAGAGTTGACATGTATAGGCATGTGTAAAGGCCATGGTGCCAAAAAAAATATTTTATTCATATTCATTTAAATAACCTCGAAAATATTTTCACGACATTTGTATTTTTTTTTTCAAATGTCAAAAAATTCCTTTACCACATAAAGGGTGATCCATCTAGAGGTATTTTTTTCAAACAAAAAAAATATAAAAATTCAAATCAAGTGTGGAATCTTTATTGGTAATTTAAAAAGACATTTTTTGAAAATAATTACCTTCAAATGTTGGCAACTGTATTATGGAAATGGGCGTTCGGTGAGAAACGGGAAGATCCGCTGTTTTCGACCAAAATTTTGTTCAGTGATGTTGCCCATTTCTGGCTCAAAGTTGATGCAATTGGGCTGAAGAGCAACAAGAAGAGGTTCAAGAAGTGTCATTTATCCCAGAGAAAACCACCGTTTAGTGCGGTTTATAAGCTGGTGGAATCATCGGTGCATATTTTTTCTAAAAAGATTATGGCCGGAACGTAACCGTGAATGCTGCTCGCTATCGTGCCATGATATCGATCTTTACGCTACCTGAAATTGAAGCCCGTAATCTTGGACGACACTTGGTTTCAACAGGACGGTGCCATTTGCCATACATCTGCTCAAATAATAGATCTATTGAGATGTAATTTAGACTTTTTCTTTGGGTTTACGTAAAGTCCAAAGTCTATGCTGACAAACCAGCTACGATTCAGGTTTTGGAAGCCAACATTACGCGTGTCATTAAAGCCATACCGGTCGAAATGCTCGAACGAGTCATCCAAAATTGGACCTTCAATATAGAAATCCTGAGGCGTAGTTGCGGCCAACATTTGAAGGAAATTATATTCAAAAAATAAATGCCACAAATATTTAAATGTAAAAATTATATTTTTTTTTAAATACCTAACGAACTTGAAGACTATATTATTTCAATATAATATGTAACATACTTCTATGAAATTACAAAATCCGCAATTTCTTTACCACATGCCAAAAGGACACACAAGTTATTTATGAAAAAAATATAAAAAAAAAACTTCAAAATGCTGATTGGGGTATTCAAACCACCCATAAATATGGAATATATCAGTATCATAAAATACACCAGGTCCCTCATGAATGGGGCCGGTCGCAGTTTCGACTTAACTACTTAGTAGGAACATAAATACAGTTACAACATTGAACATACCTATTTCAATAGTAGAACTGAACCCATTTCAATAGTAGAACTGTCATAAGGGTTTTGAAAGCTAGCCTCAATAGCGTTAGTCTGTAACGGGATTTTAAAATTGTGTCAACTTTCATCATGGAGTGGTCAGATAATGAGAGTCGTATCGCTGTAATAGCGCATTTCAAGTGCGAAATGAAAAAAGCGATATTTTCAAAACGGTCCGGCCACTAGGGATTAGCCGCATGTTCGTCTACCGATGCATAAAACTGTTTGAGGAGACTGGAGATGTAAAAGACCGCCACCGGTCGGGCCGCTCAACGAACGCCGCATGTCAGAAAGCCGTTAAATCAAGAATTCACAGAAATCCGCTCCGAAAACAGAAAATCAAGGCGCAAAAGTCCAAGAGTCGAATCATTAAAAAAGACTTGGGACTTGGGGCTTTCAAACGACGTACCGGACATTTATTGACTGCAGCTTAAAAAAATTGGATTGAAAAATGCAAACGTCTTTTGGGGAAGCACGCTGATAACTTGCACAGAAAAATTTTGTTTACCGATGAAAAAATTTTTACCGTTCAGGAAAAATGATAGAGTGTATGCGCGGTCATCTAAGGAAGCATCTGAACTGATCCCAAGGGTGGAAAAGGGTTATCACCCAGCTTCAGTCATGGTTTGGTGGGGTGTCTTTTACGATTGGGTTACTGATCTGCATTTCTGCAAACAAGGAGTCAAAACATCGGCCAAAGTTTACCCACAATCCGTTTTGGAAGCCTCTTAACAATTCCGTTCCAAAACCAGCATTGGACTTTCCAGCAGGATTTTGCGCCGGCCCATAAGGCTTAAACGTTTAAGGCCTGGCTTCGAAACAATTTGCCAGCGTTCATTTCCTCTGAAGAATGGCCCTCAGGCAGTCCAGATTTGAACCCATTGTAATACAAGTTGTGAACGGTTTTAGAGGACAAGGTTTGTCACAAAAGTTACCCCAACATTGGATCTCTTAAAACTGCTTTGGTTCGAGCTGTGGCCAATTTTCCAATGGACGAGGTTCGTGTAGCTATTGACGATTGGCCAGTGCGACTTAGGGCGTGTGTAAAGGCAAAAACGGAGATTTCGAGTAAGTAGATTCTTTTTGGATACAATATACATCAATAAATATATTAAAAAATATTTGGTCAAAAAACGTTCAGTACTTTTCATTTTACAACATTAAACGTATAGTTACAGTATTTATGTCCCTACTAAGTATTTGAAGTTCAGAATATTCCATTTGAAATTACATTACTATTATTACATTATTTTTATTCAAAAGTCATAAATTGAATTTTAAATGAAATATTTGGGATTTAATGCAAATTCTAAACTTCAAATAGAATATTCTTTGGGGAGAGCCTGGCCTTATAGAGTTCGGTTTTACTTTCAACAATTGCAGCAATGCTTTCTGAAGAGGGTTGCCACGGACCCGAAATCATGATAAAAGCAGTGTGCAGCCACGAAAATCAATGTCACTTTGCCATTTTGTTAAAAACTTGTATTCTATTTAAATATAGAAGCAAGAGGTCTTGAGCGGGTTAATCCCTGTTCAATGTATATTCTTTGCTTTAATGGAATCGCTTTGAATTTCAATTGGTGTCGTTTGAATTTCTATGATGACTTTTATTTTTCAAGTGGTGTCCCTTTGATTTAAAATGGAACTTCTAAATTTCGAATGGAATTTATAAACTTTAAATGGAATTTCAATTGAAATCTTCTGATTAACAATTGAGAATCGAGTATTTTTTATTGAATATAAATAGGTCTAATTTCGGTTGAACCAACTTAAGTTATGCCTCATTAGCATTGTCCACGAACATACTAGGCAATTTTACTTGCCGCAATTCTCTGTTTGTAAAAAAGAGAGGTAATTGGAATGAAAATGGGAACAAAATTTCTTTTGTGTTTTTCTAGTGTGAAGTTGGCTGAATTAAAATACATAATTAATAATTAAAATACATAGTTAATTGAATAAACAAAAATTTGTATATTTTCGTGTATTTTAAATTAATATCAGAAATGGCTAAATTTAAAACAAAAATTGCCTAAACTGAATTGCCTTGTGTGAATACAAAAGGCCGTCTCAAAAGGGAATCATACAAATTGCCGCATGGAAGCATATACAATTGAAATCGAAGTTTATTGGAAGTTGACAGCTGAAATCTGATGAAAATGAAATCCTATATGCAAATGCCGTATTGCATATCCATAAGTATTATTTTTAAATTATTTTTTTTAAAGTTCCTCCATTGTCGACTGAAGCAACCTGCTTCTACTTCAAATGGAATTTCAATTCATGCAAGTACTTTCTGATTAACAACTGAAAAGGTACAAAGTCGGTTAAACCAACTTTTTTTATGCCTTATTAGCATAGTCCCCGTACATACAAGGCAATTAAAATTGTCGCAACTCTCCGTTTGTAGGAGAGAGATGTAAGGGGAATGGAAAGGGAAAAAAGTTTGCTTGTACTGGCAATTCCTTTTGTGTTTTCCGTAGTGTAAAGCTGGCTGAAGATTATTTTGACATTTTGTTTTTAGAACATTTATTATAAATATAATTTATAATTATTATTATTTATAAGTTTCTTTTATTCCCATGTACGTATTTGTTCATACAAAAATCAGAACGAATAAAACACGTAATAGTCGGAAAAGGCAATAATGAAAACAAAAATTACCGAAAGCGAATTGCCTTGTGTGAACACAGGGGTCAAGTTCAAGAGGGACTCATAGAAATTGCCGAAATTAAAATTGCCTAGAGTGAACATATAAAATTGAAAGTTCAAGTTCATTGAAATTTCTCTCGATATACAATTTGTGCGTAAGTTCACTGCCGAAATCCGACGAAAGTGAAATCTGGAGGATTTAGGTCGTGGAAACATGAACATTCTAAAATATGAACGATCCAGAAACATGTCATTTTAACTATTTTGGACAAAGAATTTTAGTTTTTCTATGCACAAAATAATTTTTTTTAATATAATTTTTTTTATTCATTAAAATATTTGTTTTCAAGATACAGGGTATTGCATTTATTTATATAAGTTTATTTCAGTGGAAAACAGCACTACGTGTTGCTTCAAAATTTGAGGATTCGAAAACGCGATCGAAATCACAAACGTGAACACCCTATAACTTATTCACATGTATTATTTTCAAAGTTTCCCCAATGACGGCTGAAGCAACCTGCTATGTACATTCCCCTTTTATGGGAAATAATGGAATACTCATTTTTATATTATTGAACTTTTATTGTTTGTTTCTTTTTTTATTCGTCTTGCATTTTGTTTTTCTTTCTTCTTTCATTATTTTTTGTTTGTTTTATAAATTTGTAACGAAAACTAAAATGAGCAAATGTGGTTAAAAATCAAGAATATCTTTGTATAAACGCTTGGCTTTTCTATGTATAAAAAAATATAGAACAGGTAGAAGGCGGAAAACATCATATACTACATATGTACTTGTATGTGTAATTAACTAATATAATGAAAGGAAATAATTAATATAATTATAATAGTAGAAAAAAATCAGGAAAAGAAAATCAAGATGAAGTAAGGTGGTGAGTGAAGTTGGAGCGGAGCGTAGAGGAGAGGAAGGATGGGGATTTCAATCGTATATATGACTATAATGTTGTTGATATATGTGTATATAGTTTTCTTTTTCCTGTTGAGACATTTGGGCGATTAAAACATCATTGATTTGATCAATTGGATGAGGACGGCCGGCAACAAAAACAGAAGGAACATCATCGTCTTCATCTTCAGATTCGGAATTAATAAAGTTATTGAAATCATTTTTGGCTGAAAGAAAAAATAGAAACAAAAAGACGAAAAGAACATTTTTAAATAAATTTTATAGTTGTATTATTAAGGGAAAAACGAGTAAGATTAATTAAACTATAATCTTACTACAAATAATTATTTAATTTTAACCCAGAGGTTAGTTTGGTTTTTATTTAATTTCGATATAGGTATGTCTGATAACATCCTTAGGAAACATAAGAGTTACAATATTTAAACGTCACAACAGTATTGGTGGATATCGATGTAAAATAAAAATTATAAAAAACATATTTGTTGGTTTATCGTTCGGCTTAGACAAAGAATTGCTTTTAATATTTAATATTAATTTGTTCCCGATAAGTGCTTAAAAGCCAGGAGCAAGCACTGTACTCCCAGGTTAATTTTTAAAAAAAGAAACATTATTTTCACAAAACCATGTATCTAAAACCCAAATTATAAAAAAATTAAAATAATACTATAATAGTTTAAGTCTGCATTAAAAAAAACACGTTATCTTTTTAATATTTATATAAGTCTCAATAAAAAGAATATTGAATCTTGTTCCCGATATTTCGACTAACTTTGTTGGTATCTTCTGGGGATCTAACAAAAATAAATAAAACAAACAAATTATTTTTACACAAATTATATTAACATAACCCATTGATAATTACATTTAAATTATATAATTAATTATTTTAATCATTTTAAATATTAAAAACAATTGATTTTATTAAGGACTCCAAGCCAACAAAAAACTAATTATAAAAAACGATTACACCAAAAACGTCGAACAAACGAATATTTTATTAAATATTATCTTTTAAAATTTTGTTTCGTCTTGAACACCTATAATTAACTTTTTTCCTGACTTGAACAGCTTTTATTCTGGTTCGAGAACTTTTGTTGTTTCTTTTTCAGAATCAACTAAAAATTTGGTGAAATGTATTGGCTACGGTTGCCAGGCAGACTGTACAGCTGTTTTTAAACCCGCCAAGGTTTTCTTCAGCAGTCTTTTGCGACGATTACGTTTTGGCCCCCGTGTTAAAAAGCCGTAATGCTTGGACAATGCATAAAATACATTTTTCGCTCGAAATACAGGCTGGCCGATTTAACATTTTTAATTTAAATCGCCTGTAAAAAAGTACTGATAATTAAAATTTCTGGCTTAATTGAGAAGGTTGAACTTTGCCATTTAATAAAGGAACACCATCCATCCGATGAAGAATTTTATCAAAACGTCGTGTTTTTAGTGGCTTTGTCATTAAGCAAAATGACCCACCCTCTATTTTTATTTTTTGTTTGTTTTTTCGACCTATTTTCTTAAAAATGTTTTTAAAAAATTTTGAAAGCTCGAGGTCACGATTGTTAATTTGGTTTTAATTTATTTATTTTATCATTCTTGTCGCACGTCTCACTGTGACCTCGAGCTTGTCGAAATTTTTTAAAAACGTTTTTTAAAACTTTTTCGTTTTTTCGAACGTTTTTCATTTTTTTTTTTAAAGATATCTATTTTTTCCGTTTTCCAATACCATACTTGTTTAAAAATTAATACATTGTAAGGAACCACAAGCAAAAACTTCAATCATTTTGGCCAGTCCGAAACTATCATTTTGGCCAGTCCGAAACCATAGATTTGCTATAGAAATAAGATAAAAAAAGTATCCTTATTATGGCTCTTTTTTGGGTCCCACGTTTATACTATACTTAAAAAAGTCCGTATTTGGATTCGTACTGAAATTTGCTTTAATTTGAGTAGCCATTAGTCCACATTTGCAATTGGTCACTCACTATAAAGCCCGTTGTTTAGGCACCACAGGTGTTTAAGACTGAGCCCTAATCTATGTTTTTCAAACAACTTATTCCATATTAAGATTCGTAATGGAATTTGCTTTAATATGTAATATGAATTTGCTTTATGTTCATAGTTCCAATAGGTCGCTTGTTTTGATTTAAACGGCCCAGACTCAGTTAAAACGTGGATTCGTAGTTTAGTTTGGGTAAATTTGAGTATTGATCTTTCTGGGCCCAATCAATATTGCTTTAACTTAAGTATCTAAATTTCTATATTTTCATTACAAAGTCCTTTTCTTCGACTCCTTGGGTCTATACAATCGAGTCTGAATTTTCTATTCTACCTTTGGCCGATTTCGCCCAATTACAATCCTAAACTGCTAAGACTATAAACCATCCATCGTGAAAGATGTCCGAGTCCTAGTTTATTTCGTATGACTGCTATCGTACAACACACACATACACTGACGGTCGGACAGACTAAATCTTAAACTAAATCTCCATTTTTCTCCTATATGCGGTTTAATGCTGCATATTAGATGTTTTGGAATTTGATAAAAATTTTCTGGGTCAAAGGTCGGTTGGCCCACAAACCGGAGGCCCATTTGTATTATTTGTACTAGCTTGATCTATCTTCAGTAATGTCTAATGCTGCATAACAAATATTATGAGAATTTGACAAACTTTTTTGGGTCTTAGGTCGGTTGGACTTCAAACCGGAGGTACATTTGTATTATTTGGACTGATTTGGTCTATTTTCAGGAATGTTCATTCTGTGAGCAAAATAAAGCCACAAAGCAAATTTCGTTAAAAGCTGGTAACGTTTACCACTGCTAGGTCGGTTAGATCTCAAAACGGTATATTTGTATTGGGGGTATATTAAAACTTGGACTGATTGCTTCCAATTTAAAGCGACCTTCATTTATTGAGAACAGTCCCTTAAAGGAAAACGTATCCCTAATAGCCACTTTGGCCAATAAACAAAAAAATTAAAGCGTAATTTTTCATTTAATTTGTCTGCTTATACCCGTTGGTTATTGCCATTATAACCGACATGTGATATTGGCTATGCAGAGCAGGTTTCCAGATTAAGACATGTGTCGATTTTGTGTGGGACCTCGGAACTCGATTAGTGGGCATCCGAACTGTTGTAGTGGATTGTTGTTGTAGCGGCACACGTAGGTGACAGTCCTTGGCCAAATATTACTGCTAAGGGTCAAACCGGTGCTGCTTCAGGTCAAACCAGTGCTGCTTCGGGTCAAACCGGTACATAGAACACCCACCCTACAATCGTGGGCTAGTAAAGTGGGTGTAGTGGTCCAAAGTCATTGTCGGCTTGTGCGGTTAGTGTTTGACACCCTGCTTACAATTCGAACCCTACGCGAATTAAGGCAAATACACAGCCGCACTCAGTCTAGTTTGTCGGGGTTGCCTTTCGTCCTTTTGCGCTACCACTGGAGGATGATCTCCATGTCTGGCATTCACTCTAAAGCTGTTAACGGAATTTCGGAGAGAATGCCTGTCAGACCTGACTGATAAACCCTCTAGAGGGTTTCTTATTTAACGATGGTTTTCCCTCTAGATTATGAAGATCACTCCTGGCCTGTCGAGATGGGTGATGCCTACCCGTTAGGTGGCGATTCGAATAATTACTTCTGTAGGATTCTCTATGGAAAATTCAATTAAAGGATCTTTTATGGGAAAGCCATCTAGATGGCCTTTTAAGCAGAGGCATCCTAGAAGGACTTTCATGAGAATGCTTTCTAGGTCTTCCATTAGAAGAGATTTTAGAAGGACTTTCATGGAATGTCATTCTATAAAGTGTTTCATGGGACGGTATTCTAGAAAGCATTTTAGGGGAAGGCGCTCTAGAAGGGCTTTTATTGAAAGGAATTCTAGAATGTCTTTCATGGTCAGGCATATGAGAAGGTATATAATGGGAAGCCCTTCTAAACACCTTTTACGAAAAGGCATTCTAGTGGGGTATTTATGGGAAGCCGTCAAAGGTTTTTTTATTAGGAGGCCTTCTTGAAGATACATTATGAAAAATTCCACAAAAGATCTTTTATGAAAGGCCTTCTAAAAGATCTTCTATGGGTAGGCATTCTAAAAGTTCTTCAATGGGGAGTCAATTTAAAAGGTGGGAAGACATTCTAAAAAGCCTTTCATGGGAAGACATTCTAGAAGGTCTTTCGTGGGAAGACATTATAAAAGGCCTTTCATGAGAAGCCTTTATAGAAGGTTTTAAATGGAAAGACATTCTAGAAGGTCTTTCATGGGAAGACATTCTAGAAGGTCTTTCATGGGAAGACATTCAAGAAGACTATTAATGGGAAGACTTTCTAGAAGGTTTTTCATGAGAAGCCTTTATAGTAGGTCTTTAATGGGAAGATATTCTAGAAGGTCTTTCATGGAAAGGTCTTTTGTGGAAAGGTTTTCTAGAAGGTCTTTCATGGAAAGTCTCTCTAGCAGGTCTTTCATGGGAAGGCTTTCAAGAAGGTCTTTCATGGGAAGGCATTCTAGAAGGTCTTTTATGAGAAGACTTTCTAGAAGAACTTTCATAAGATGACTTTCTAGAATGCCTTTCTTCGATAGGCATTTTAATTAGAAGGCCTTCTAAAGGATGGTGTAGAAAGGCTAGTAAGTCTTTTATAAGGAGTCTCCTAGATTTCACCCCCTAAAATAGAACTTTTTGGAACTTTTTTGTTAGTTAATCCAGTTATCCTAAGATGGAATAAGTATAACCTTAATGTCTCGCCGTGACTAAGACGTAACAAAAAAAACCATAAAAATCCTCCTACTAAGGATAAAATGGTATTTCAGTTATATCTGTGAACGGGATCATTCATGGAAATAGGCCCACAGAATTTTGCGTTAGGACGTTTTCGTACACAATAAACTGCTCTTAAATATTTCTTAACAATAGCATAAAACTTACGAATTTTGGTATTTTCTATATCATTCTCATCATCACTCGAATCACTAGAGTTGGCATTGGAAGAACCGAAACGCAAACCCTTGAAATGGTTCGTCTTTTGTCCCGGTTGCTTTTCGTATTGCAACAAAACAGCCATAAAGTCTTCCTGCTCTTTCTTCCGATTATTGTTGGCCGTTGACGTGGTGGTCGACGATGACCACGACGAAAGACCAGGTTGTTGGGAGTTTTGGGCAGCTTCATTTAATATGGCATCTGTATTGTCTGTGGCGTCCTCTGTTATCACCGTACTCTCCGTCATCCATATGGGGCGGGCCTTGCGTTCCGCCACCGTATCAGGCACATCGTCACCGCCGATATTAATATCCACTCGGGTCTCTTCGACGGCAAAGCCTTGATTGCGCGTCGCCTCGCCAGACCATTGCTGGCCGTCGCCACGATAGCCCGGTGGTTTGGTAATACTAAAACAAATAATTTAAATAAGTTGGGAAATAAATAAAGAACCCTGCATTTGTAACATACCCTCTTATAGTATCGATATCCACCGGTTCAGGTTCCAAGATCTCGGGTGCCAACTTGATACCCTCCACCTCTCTTAGCAGATCGTATAGCGGCTGTAGCTGTTCATTGAATCTCGCCAACATGAGTCGCGAGTCTTTGGTCGGCATTGCCGAGCTATCCTCCTCCACGGTGCTGCCACAGTATGTACAACGAAATTCCTGAGTGTTAAAATCGAACAGTTGATCGGCCTCCAGGTCCGTAAATGTTTTATTACAATTCGTACACTTGAAACTGGCCCGACTCGTCGCGTCGCGCTCTTCCGTCTCCATGCGCTTGCGCATCAAGTCCAACTTATATTTAACGACATTTACAAAAGTTTTATAGTTGATGAAATAGTAATTGACTTTTTGCGCCTTGCCATCGGGCCCCGTTTCCATTTTCAACCGGATCTGGATGAATTTGTCAGTGCGCAGGGTGGTGATGCGGGCACGCATCTGTTTCTTTTCGAACCGCAACAGTTCGGCGATGTCATCTTCTTTCATGCAGGGATTCCGCACCAGCATATCAATGATGAGGGCATCTTCTATGGTATAAAAGCCACGTACGACCAGACGGGCCAACTGTTTTAGACTACTAGGCACTTCGGTAACATATTTGATTTCTGTAGTTGATGTAGAAGCGGGGGCAGAAGACATTGCAGAGTAACGAAAGGAAATGAACGAAAAAATGGAGCTGCAAATGGAGAAAAGCAAAGTTTAAATTAGAAACTGTTAGGTTTTCTGAGTATAAGGTTTTATTAGTTCACTGTCAGAATAGAAAATAAAGTAATGCATCCTTGCTCTAATGGAAAAACGACTTAGGAGTTTTTCGCATAAAATCCCTGTGGTCTATGATATTCAATGATAACCCCTAAAACTCAGTTACCGGGGATTCCTATTTATGTGGTCTTTGGGTTAGAACATCAGCTTTTTGGATGCTCTTAATACTACGAGTAATAGGTCTTTATGGGATGCATTCTAGCCTTTCATAGGATGAACTTCTTGAAGGTCTTTGACGGGACGTAATTCTAGTACGTCATTTGTGAGAAGTTCTTCTTAAGGTATTTTATGGGAAGATCCTCAAGATGGTCTTTTGTGGGAAGTCCAGTAGAATGTCTTTTTTTGGAAACACCTTCAAGAAGGTTGTTATGGGACCTTCCTGAAGACATTAGTTCTAAACAAACGACGTCAGAAGGCCTTGACAGAAAAGAATATCTTAATGGTTTTTCTCTAAAAGGCCTGCTAAAAAAACTTTCATGAAATGGTCATTTTAGAAGTTCTTTTGTTGGGTCGTCTGTTGGAAGGCCTTCTAGAAGGTCGTTTGTTGGAAGGCCTTCTAGAAGTTCGTTTATTGGAAGACCTTCTAGAAGGTCGTTTGTTGGAAGACCTTCTAGAAGGTCGTTTGTACGAAGGCCTTCTAGACGGTCGTTTGTTGAAAGGCCTTCTAGAAGGACGTTTGTTGAAAGGCCTTCTAGAAGGTCGTTTGTTGAAAGGCCTTCTAGAAGGTCGTTTGTTGAAAGGCCTTCTAGAAGGTCATTTGTTGAAAGGGCTTCTAGAAGGTCGTTTGTTGAAAGGCCTTCTAGAAGGTCGTTTGTTGAAAGGCCTTCTAGAAGGTCGTTTGTTGAAAGGCCTTCTAGAAGGTCGTTTGTTAAAAGGCCTTCTAGAAGGTCGTTTGTTGAAAGGCCTTCTAGAAGGTCGTTTGTTGAAAGGCCTTCTAGAAGGTCGTTTGTTGAAAGGCCTTCTAGAAGGTCGTTTGTTGAAAGGTCTTCTAGAAGGTCGTTTGTTGAAAGGGCTTCTAAAAGGTCGTTTGTTGAAAGGCCTTCTAGAAGGTCGTTTGTTGAAAGGCCTTCTAGAAGGTCGTTTGTTGAAAGGCCTTCTAGAAGGTCGTTTGTTGAAAGGCCTTCTAGAAGGTCGTTTGTTGAAAGGCCTTCTAGAAGGTCGTTTGTTGAAAGGCCTTCTAGAAGGTCGTTTGTTGAAAGGCCTTCTAGAAGGTCGTTTGTTGAAAGGCCTTCTAGAAGGTCGTTTGTTGAAAGGCCTTCTAGAAGGTCGTTTGTTGAAAGGCCTTCTAGAAGGTCGTTTGTTGAAAGGCCTTCTAGAAGGTCGTTTGTTGAAAGGCCTTCTAGAAGGTCGTTTGTTGAAAGGTCTTCTAGAAGGTCGTTTGTTGAAAGGGCTTCTAAAAGGTCGTTTGTTGAAAGGCCTTCTAGAAGGTCGTTTGTTGAAAGGCCTTCTAGAAGGTCGTTTGTTGGAAGGCCTTCTAGAAAGTCGTTTGTTGAAAGGCCTTCTAGAAGGTCGTTTGTTGAATGGCCTTCTAGAAGGTCGTTTGTTGAAAGGCCTTCTAGAAGGTCGTTTGTTGAAAGGCCTTCTAGAAGGTCGTTTGTTGAAAGGCCTTCTAGAAGGTCGTTTGTTGAAAGGCCTTCTAGAAGGTCGTATGCCTCATTTGCATATACATTCGAAATTTACGGATTTCGGATCGAAATCTATTACCATTTGTATGGAAGTTGACAGCGAATCCGATGAAAATGAAAGCCCTTGTATTTTGGTCTTTTAAACGAATGTCGTAATAGGGAACAAATCCAACTTTGGTACAATTGCAATAAAAACATGGGAGGAAGTTTCAGTCGGTTGATCTGACTTACATATACCCTTACCAATAGACACTTCATTTTAAAATCATATCTGCAGGGTTGCCAGAATTTGCTGACGAACTGAAGCTGAATTTCATAAAAAAGCATAAAACAGGTTTAAAAAAACTAGAAAATCACCCATTTTAACAAACAAATAAAAAAAATTTTGTTGTTTTCCCACGAATTAACCATTTCGTCTTCTTAACTACTCGTGTAATTTAACTTTAAAATAAAGTTAAAAATATTTTAAAATCTTAGACAGACGGCTGCTATATATATTTTTGGCCTAATAATGAAAATGCGAATATTTATCATCATAAATGGTTTTATTGTTTTTCAAAATATTCTCTAGCATGATTTATACACTTTTGCATGCGCTCCAACCAATTGTCGAAGCACTTTTTCCACTCCGATTGAGACACCTCCAAAACATGGTTTTCGAACGCTTCAAAACAACATCTTCTGGCAAAGAAAATCGTTGACCACGCATTTTTTTCTTGATGTGCGGGAATAAAAAGAAGTCATTGGGCGACAAGTCAGGGCTGTATGGCGGATGACCCATCAATTCGACGTTTTGGCCGCTCAAAAAGGCTCTGGTTTGAGCCGATGTCTGAGAGCTCGCATTGTCATGGTGCATAATGATTCGTCTTCTCTTGTTCGTTTTTCGAATTTCTCCGAAGACTTCAGGCAAACAAATTGTGGTGTAGCACTCAGAATTGACCGTCCTACGTTGCTCAAGCGGAACAACCGCCACATGAACAGTTTTGCCGAAGAAACAGGCGACCATTTGCTGCGAAGTGCTTTTTCCTCGAACAACTTTCGTTGGATTTGGCTCGTCTTCAAAGACTTACACGGTCGATTGCTGTTTTGTTTTGCGATCGTACCCATAGATCCATGATTCGTCACCTGTGACGATCTTATAAACCTTTTTTTAAAGCACCGCGATCGTATTTTTTCAAAATTTCTTTGCATCAATCGACACGAGCCTTTTTTGAGCGATTGTCAGATTGTGCGGGATCGAACGAGAACAAACCTTCTTTACGGCCAGGTGTTTATGCAATATCAAATGTATGCTGGTGATAGAAATGCCGAAGGATGCCTCTATCTCACGGTATGTCACATGGCGATCTTGTATATCAGTTCACGCACGACATCAATGTTCTTTGGCACAACGGCCGTTTTTGGACGAACTTCGTTTTCGAGCGAGCGTCGGCCACGATTGAATTTATTACACCAGTTTTTCACAGTGCTATAGGATGGTACTTCATCGCCATACATAGATTTAAGTTTATCGATGCACTCTTGTCGTGATAATCCACGTCGAAAGTTGAGAAAAATTATCACGCGAAAATGTTCTCAAGTTAATTCCATTTATTGTGCCACATTGATTTTTTCAAGTCCCTGTTAACAACACAAATAATGGTCGTACGTCAAAACGTTCTGAGTCGTTTATGCTTAAAAATGTCAACGAACTTTCCAATGGAAATGTCAGATGGCGCCAGGCAACACTTAGGGTTGCCTAGGCCACAAATATATATAGCAAACCGTACTGTTTTTATAGAAGTTGACACAGCCAATCCGATGGAAATAACATTACCAATCCCACGACAGCCGGAACGAACCGAAGGAGGACTTCTTCTACCAAGACACTACAACGAAAACAACAAAATAGCATTCCCTGTATTTCTGTCTTGTACACAAATGTCGTTTTAGGGAATAACTCCAGCTCTAATACAATTGCAATAAAAACAAGTAAGGGAGTTTCAATAGGTTGTTTTGACTTACATATACCCTTACCAATAGACAGCTCATTTTTAAAACCTATCTGCAGGGTTGCCAGAATTTGGTGGCGAACAATTGTTGAATTTCTTAAAAACAAAAGCATAAAAACAGGTTCAAAAAACAAAGGGGAATACGAGGGTTGTTGTTTATATTTCGGGTCTGGCAATAAAAACATAATCTATCATTGAAAATGGTTTTATTGTTTTTCAAAATATTTTCCTTTAAGATCAATACACTTTTGCATCACCAATTTCGTAGGTCTCTCACACAAGTGACAAGAGCACTCTCAATATGCAATTGTTTGTACGTGGTTTGGAAAATGTTGAAACCCTTGAGGTTCAACAAGATGTTACCATTGCTGCCGTTAAGGCTCACATTGCCCAACTCCTTGGCTACAACACGGAGGAAATCGTTTTGAACTGCGAAGGCAATGCTTTGGCCAATGAAACCGCCATTTCTGCCTTGTCCTCCTTCGAGTTCGACATCACCATTCCCATGTTGGGTGGTAAAGTGCACGGTTCTTTGGCTCGTGCCGGTAAAGTAAAGGGTCAAACTCCCAAGGTGGAAAAGCAGGAGAAGAAGAAGACCGGCCGTGCTAAGAGACGTATCCAATACAACCGCCGTTTCGTCAACACCGTATCTGGTTTCGGTCGTCGTCGTGGTCCCAACGCCAACTCTGCTTAAATGGTGAGAGTACTGGATCCAGGATCACACTTAGTGCTAGAGTAGTTTTTACTGTGTATACAAAGCTAAAAATTTTGATTTTAGAGTTTTCCACATAAAACAACAAGAATAACAAAACATCCAAATCATGCGCACACACCAATTTTTGATGCACTTTTTCCACTCCGATTGAGACACCTACAAAACATGATTTTTAAACGCATCAACAGCTGCTTCTGGCGATGAAAGACGTTGACCACGCATTTTTTTCTTGATGCTAGGTAATAAGAAGTCCTTGGGTGCCAAATCAGGGCTGTACGGTGGATGACCCATCCCGGTCAAATAGGCGCTAGTTTGAGCCATTGTGTGATAGCGCGCATTGTCATGGTGCACAATGATTCGTATTCCCCTGTTCGGTTTTGGAATTTCTCCGAAGACTTCAGGCAAACAAATTATGGTGGATGACCCATCCCGGTCAAAAATGCTCTGGTTTGAGCCATTGTGTGAGAGCTCGCATTGTCATGATGCAAAATGATCCGTCTACTCTTATCATCTTTCCTCATTCCGACATCTTGAGGGGTCAAATAGCTCATCGTTTCAGCTGATGTGTGAGAGGTCGCATTGACGTGATGCAAAATGAACCATCTACTCTTATTATCTTTCCTCATTTCTTTGAAATGAAAAAAAGACGCATTCATTTGCTTCGATGTACTTCTTCCACGAACAACTTTCGTTGGATTTGGCTCGTCTTCGAAGACCCATACGGTCGATTGCTGTTTTGTTTCGGGTTCATATGCATAGAACCATGATTCGTCAGCTGTGACAATGTTATACACTGCCTTAGAGCTACAGCAGTTATACTTTTTCAACATCTCTTTGCACTAATCCATACGAGTATTTTTTTTAAGCATTCGTCAAATTATGTGGGATGCCACGAGAAGAGTTTTTTTCACGGCCAAATGAATATGCAATACCTTATTATGCTTGTCATACTAATGTCTAAGAATGCCTCAATCTCACGGTACGCACAGCATCGATGGTTTCTGGCAAAGTGTTCGAAGTTGGACGTCCTTGACGAAATTCATCCTGGAGCGAACGGCGTCCGAGACTGAACTCTTGGTACCAGCGATTAACAGTAGTTTTTGATGTCGAAACAAGATGATTTAAACACTCTTGTCTAGATAACCAACGCCGAAACCGTAAAAAATCATCGCACGAAAATGTTCACGGGAAAATTCCATTTTTTGACTGAGGTGAATTTTGTGTAAACAAAACGATTCGCCCTCAAATGACAAAACGTTCTGAGTGAAGTTATGCTAAAAAATGCCAAAGTTTCAATGGAAGATCCAGTTTGCATTTGGGAACACCAGTATTGTCAGGACCCGAAATATAAATAGCAAACCTCGTATAACTAGATAATCACTCATTTAAATAAACAAATACAATTCTTTTTTGTTTTACCTCGTATTAACGATTCCGTCTTCTTAACGTCTCGTACAATTAAACTTAAAAATAAAGTTAAAAACATTTTAAAATATCAGACAGATATTAAAATATCAAACTTATTCAACTAAAGGGCATTAACTTGAACTTCTAAAATTGTTATTATAATATGACTTAAACTTTTTTATTTTGGTTCGAGACCTTTGTTTCTTTTCCAGAATCAACGTAAAAATTGATGAAATATATTGCCTATACTTATATTTAGTCAAGTCATTTGATTTGTAACCCAAGTAATCGTTGCCAAAGACTGCCAAAGAAAAATCTTGACCCATATTTTCAGTTAAGGGCCCACAAAGCTTGACTAAAAATATCGTTGTATCATTTTGAATTCTTATCGGATTTCGGCAATACGAGTTTTATTGAAAAGCCTATCAAAACACCTTCCCAAATACGTATAGGTTTTATCCAATCCCCCTACCCATTGCGTGGTGGTTGAAAATAATAAAGATATTTAGGTTTCATATATTGCCTATACTTATATTTAGTCAAGTCATTTGATTTGTAACCCAAGTAATCGTTGCCAAAGACTGCCAAAGAAAAATCTTGACCCATATTTTCAGTTAAGGGCCCACAAAGCTTGACTAAAAATATCGTTGTATCATTTTGAATTCTTATCGGATTTCGGCAATACGAGTTTTATTGAAAAGCCTATCAAAACACCTTCCCAAATACGTATAGGTTTTATCCAATCCCCCTACCCATTGCGTGGTGGTTGAAAATAATAAAGATATTTAGGTTTCATAACCAAGAAAAGATGGGTAACGCCAACTTTTTTTTCCTTCTCCATAAAAATATTTGCTCTGCAGTCGGATTTGTTACGACATTTAAACAATAACCTCTACGGGAAATCATTAAGAAACATTTTTTATTTGAATACCGACATTTATGTGATGCGTAGCAGGATCAATTGTAAAGGCCGCATGGCCTTCGAACGCCATTTTTGGGGGTCACCACGGCATTTAATTTGTTAGAATTTTTGTGTTATTTTTATTTTTGTCATTATAAGGTATAAAAGGCCTATTCATTTGGGCTGAGGGCCCTCTAAGTAAATTTTGTTTATCGTCATATAATTCTAAGACGTTCTAGCCGTAAGCATATTTCGGGGTGTATGTGAAAGCACGAGAGTGGTCAAATAAACTAAGCTAGACATTGAAATTTTTGAATGGTGATGGTCATAAGAAGTTTGGGACTGTAAAAAAGCGAAATCCAAAAAAAGTTTCCTTTTAAGGGACTATATTTTGTGGACTAGCAATGTTAAAAAAGGAGAATGTTAGGTAGACCCACTTAATGCTGCATAAAAGTTCACAGTCGCTGTATGTTTCCGCTCATGTGCTCAAAAAATTGGCTATCGGTAGTCAATATAGGCATACGGGAGGGAACTCAAATTAAAGCAAATTTTGCTACGAATACAAAAGTGAATTAATTTTGAAGTTTTGGCTCAGATTAGAGTGGGACGCATAAACTTACGTTTTTACTTCCTTAACCGAACGCCTTTATTCATCTCGATTTTATTGGTGCCTTCTATCGGCTTTAAGGTCCATTTATTTAGGCTTTAAGGTCCATTTATTTAGGCTTTAAGGTCCATTTATTTAGACTTTAAGGTCCATTTATTTAGGCTTTAAGGCCTCCTAGAAAACACCGTTTAGTTATCTTTTTTTCTTTCCTGTAAGTACCAAATTTGCGGGAATAATTATATGGCACTGAGGGCCACCTAGGCTCGATAAAAAATCACTCCACCCTCGTACCGCATTTCATAGTTCTAGCTAGAACATGTCCGATCCGTAAAGTAAACTCGTATTAAAACTTGTTAGATTAATACCTACTATTTCGATGATACTAGTTGGCTCATTTTTTTCGAAGGCACGCTTCCTGTTGTCGTTGGCACTATTGTCCGGAAACGACAATACGATTTTTAAGCCAAAACCCGACAGCCGTTTTCTTAAAAATAGCTTAAATCCGATATATCGGTTCACCGGGTTTTTTGCTCTCGGGTTTTTGGTGGTTGTGAATAAAGCCAAGAATAAAATTATGTTTGCAGTTTGGCTAAATTTAGTTGACGAATCCTTTGTCCAAAAATCTGACCTATATTAAGATGGACATGGGACCTTCATGCCCGGACATAAGGGGTGTTTTTTATTGGGGTATAGAACTTTAAGTTGGCATCACTTTTTTAACTGGCGGCCATTTTGTCAGCTGTCAAGTGATTAATATTTAGTTTGGTTTGCCATTTCATCATGAACAGGTTGACAAAAGAACAACGCTTGCAAATCGTGCAAATTTATTTCGAAAGTAATATTTCAGTTCGCGAAGTTCACCGCAAGCTCCGTCCATTTTATGGTCGACATAATCGTCCATCAGAGCAATTAATTCGGTTAACCATGGATCGGTTAACATGGACCATTGGATTATTTTCTTTGGGGATATGTGAAGTCGCTCGTCTACGCCAACAAACCAGAAACACGTTAGGGGACTTGGAAGCCAACATTCGTGGCGTTATTGCCAACATACGGCCCCATATGCTCGAAAAAGTGGTTGAAAATTGGACCTGTACAATTGGCTTTATTCGAGCCAGCCGCGGCGGCCACATGCCCGAAATCATATTTAAACATTAATGGCATAAAATTATCCTTCCAATAAAGCCAAATTGATGGACATTAAAACGATTTTCTTGTGTTTTATTTCAATTCGAAGTTCTATACCTCAATAAAAAACACCCTTTATAAGTACCCAAAAACGATAATATTCCAACACAAATTAAAATGACCTAATTTTTAAAATCTCCGTAAATTTGGAGCCCATTGAAGGGAACAAAAAAATGTTTTCAAATGGCTTTTCTGCACATCCAGAAGAAGAGGATCTAACATAGTCGGCCACTTCCGACGTTGGCTGTTTATTTTAAAATAAAACCCAAGCCTTTATTTGTAGCAATTGATATTATTTAACTTAAAAAGTCTAAAAATGGGAAAATATTATCCATTTAAGGCATAAGGCTATGTCGTAAAGTCGGTTTATGCCGTTTTTTTACTTTAAAAAAACCCCGACAGTCAAGCTTTTCAAAACACGGTTTTGAAAACAAAACCGAAATTCCGGTCTCCGAAAACGGCGGTTGTTGGACACTCTCATAAGTACCACTACGAGTAATTATGTTGATTTTCGAGTCTTCTGCATTATTTTGAAGGAGATGGTTTATTTTATTTTTTCACTAAGGGTGTCTCCTATAAACTAAGCATCAGCTCAGCCGTGCCCAACTAGACTTTTGTAATTTTTGTCAGTTCTATAATTTAACTAAGTAAATCTTATCTATTTTATATTTTTATTCAGTATTCGCGGTATAGTGATATCACAAGTCGACCCCGCACGATATTAGCCGCTTCTTGTCTTTACATACATAGCTTCTCCTTTTCCACTTTCCGAACAACAAGTGAATAATTAGACTTTGCAACGGCAAAGCAATAAAAATAATAAGTCGTATTGTTTTAACCGCAGACATTTACACAGGCGGCACAGGGGTCATTGCTCATTAAACATTAAAAATTCCAAAAGAAAAATCCAAATAAAAAACATCTACTCACCAGCATTGAATAGAAAATAATGCGCCTTCATAGGCAGCAAATCCTTGTCCACTCTTGGTCTCATTTTCACGGCCGGTTAATTTTATGGTTATGTGAGGAAATGGTTAGTCTTCGTTTTCCTTGTTCCCCCTTTGGACGGTTGGGTTAATTGACTTGCCGAATAGTCAGTAGTATGAGTTGTGGGTAATAAATGGACGAAGGCTCTTAAAGGTGAAAATTTAGTGAAATCACAGTCACTAGCTTGAATGAATGAAAAATGTTGGTTGCTTTTTGTGTGTAAATATTGACATACACAGCCTAATTACACTGGACACTACACACAATCAGCAACAGCGACCGACCGACGAGAATACAAAAGGCAACAACAACATTGCAAAACTTGTATAATTATGGGGTCAATCCGCGTCGCGTCGTTGCCGTACCCGTACACATGCAAACATGCGGGGTAAGAAGAAAAACACATGTAAGTGCAGCTGTCGCCGACGTCGTCGTTTTGTTGGAAAATTGAAATTTCTTAGTTTCAGCAGAAATCAGAAATGATCGCCAGAATAAGCAATGAATAAAATAAATTTAAATGTTTACTTTTGATTCACTTTTTTAATTAGTTTAACAATTAACTAATTAAAAAAGTAACACTGTTGCTCTGGCCACGGCTTTAATTACATTCACTGCTAGTTTGCCTCTCTCTCGACCCTTCTGCAGAACACTTTTTACAATTCATTACACACAAACACACGCACATGCATTCATAGGGTTTTAGATTACGGGCTTGGGTTCAAATTTCTTAGGTATTTCCACACTTTAATTAAAAAACTCTATTAAACAAATGTGCACGCTTTGTTTAATTCTTTGCTCCTTTTAATAAACACTTTGTTTGATTTTAATTTGTTATTTTAATTCTTGATTCTTGCTTCTTAACACTTAACTTTTGTACTTTTGTTTTCTCGCTGTTGCGGCGGTTTGCAAATTGAGTTTTACTATTCTCTCACAATGTCAACTGAGCTTGTGTAGATTGCCATATTTTTATTTGTGTACGCACTAAAATGTTTACATACATTGCAATGGTGCTGGCAACATAGTGGCAATGCCGCCATGTGGGGAAATAATGTTAAAAAATGGGAGTACAAAACAAAGGCGTTTGTAGTCTCTTTCGATAGAGGGGGGTAACGTTAAAGCCGAGTATGCACATAAAACGAAACTTTTTTTTAAGGATTTTTTATTTATCTCAATATGGAAGAGTTGACATGTATAGGCATGTGTAAAGGCCATGGTGCCAAAAAAAATATTTTATTCATATTCATTTAAATAACCTCGAAAATATTTTCACGACATTTGTATTTTTTTTTCAAATGTCAAAAAATTCCTTTACCACATAAAGGGTGATCCATCTAGAGGTATTTTTTTCAAACAAAAAAAAATATAAAAATTCAAATCAAGTGTGGAATCTTTATTGGTAATTTAAAAAGACATTTTTTGAAAATAATTACCTTCAAATGTTGGCAACTGTATTATGGAAATGGGCGTTCGGTGAGAAACGGGAAGATCCGCTGTTTTCGACCAAAATTTTGTTCAGTGATGAGGCCCATTTCTGGCTCAAAGTTGATGCAATTGGGCTGAAGAGCAACAAGAAGAGGTTCAAGAAGTGTCATTTATCCCAGAGAAAACCACCTTTTAGTGCGGTTTATAAGCTGGTGGAATCATCGGTGCATATTTTTTCAAAAATGATGATGGCCGGAACGTAACCGTGAATGCTGCTCGCTATCGTGCCATGATATCGATCTTTACGCTACCTGAAATTGAAGCCCGTAATCTTGGACGACACTTGGTTTCAACAGGACGGTGCCATTTGCCATACAGCTGCTCAAATAATAGATCTATTGAGATGTAAATTAGACTTTTTCTTTGGGTTTACGTAAAGTCCAAAGTCTATGCTGACAAACCAGCTACGATTCAGGTTTTGGAAGCCAACATTACGCGTGTCATTAAAGCCATACCGGTCGAAATGCTCGGACGAGTCATCCAAAATTGGACCTTCAATATAGAAATCCTGAGGCGTAGTTGCGGCCAACATTTGAAGGAAATTATATTCAAAAAATAAATGCCACAAATATTTAAATGTAAAAATTATATTTTTTTTTAAATACCTAACGAACTTGAAGACTATATTATTTCATATATAACTTTCAATATAATATGTAACATACTTCTATGAAATTACAAAATCCGCAATTTCTTTACCACATGCCAAAAGGACACAAGTTATTTATGAAAAAAATATAAAAAAATACTTCAAAATGCTGATTGGGGTATTCAAACCACCCATAAATATGGAATATATCAGTATCATACAATACACCAGGTCCCTCATGAATGGGGCCGGTCGCAGTTACGACTTAACTACTTAGTAGGAACATAAATACAGTTACAACATTGAACATACCCATTTCAATAGTAGAACTGAACATACCCCGTTAATGTCATAAGGGTTTTGAAAGCTAACCTCAATAGCGTTAGTCTGTAACGGGATTTTAAAATTGTTTCAACTTTCATCATGGAGTGGTCAGATAATGAGAACCGTATCGCTGTAATAGCGCTTTTCAAGTGTGAAATGAAAAAAACGATATTTTCAAAACGCTCCGGCCACTAGGGATTAGCCGCATGTTCGTCTACCGATGCATACAACTGTTTGAGCAGACTGGAGATGTAAAAGACCGCCAACGGTCGGGCCGCCCACGCTCTGTTCGAACACCGAATGTCATGAAAGCCGTTAAATCAAGAATTCACAAAAATCCGCTCCGAAAACAGAAAATCACGGCCCGTGAGATGAATATCACACAAAAGTCCAAGAGTCGAATCATTAAAAAAGACTTGGGACTTTCAAACGACGTACCGGACATTTATTGACTGCAGCTTAAAAAAAAAATTGGATTGAAAAATGCAAACGTCTTTTGGGGGGGAAGCACGCTGATAACTTGCACAGAAAAATTTTGTTTACCGATGAAAAAATTTTTACCGTTCAGGAAAAATTGAACAAGCAAAATGATAGGGTGTATGCGCGGTCATCTAAGAAATCATCTGACCTGATCCCAAGAGTGGAAAAGGGTCATCACCCAGCTTCAGTCATGGTTTGGTGGGATGTCTCTTGCGATGGGGTCACTGACCTGCATTTCTGCGAACAAGGAGTCAAAACATCGGCCAAAGTTTACCCAGAAACCGTTTTGGAAGCTGTTGTGAAGCCTCTTAACAATTCCCTGTTCCAAAATCAGCCATGGACTTCCCAGCAGGATTTTGCGCCGGCCCATTAGGCTAAAACGTCCCAGGCCTGGCTTCGAAACAATTTGCAGCGTTCATTTCCTCTAAAGAATGGCCCTCAGGCAGTCCAGATTTGAATCCATTGGATTAGAAATTGTGAACAGTTTTAGAGGACAAGGTTTGTCACAACATTGGATCTCTTAAGACTGCTTTGGTTCAAGCTGAGGCCAATTTTCCAATGGACGAGGTTCGTGCAGCTATTGACGATTGGCCAGTGCGACTTAAGGCGTGACATTTCGAATAAGTAGATTCTTTTTGGATACAATATACATCAATAAATATATTAAAAAATATTTGGTCCAAAAACGTTCAGTACTTTTCATTTAACAACATAAAACGTATTTATGTCCCTACAGTTACAGTATTTATGTCCCTACTACTCGTAAGTATTTGAAGTTCAGAATATTCCATTTGAGATTACATTACACTTTTTATTCAAAAGTCATAAATTGAATTTTAAATGAAATATTTGGAATTAAATGGAAATTCTAAACTTCAAATAGAATATTCTTTGCTTTAATGGAATCACTTTAAATTCCAATTGGTGTCGTTTGAATTTCTATTGATGACTTTTAACGTTCAACACCCTTTGAATTTAAAATGGAACTTCTAAATTTCAAATGGAATTTATAAACTTTAAATGGAATTTCAATTGAAATCTTCTGATTAACAATTGAGAATGGAGTATTTTTTATTGAATATGAATAGGTCCGATTTCGGTTGAACCAACTTCTATTGCCTCATTAGCATTGTCGCCGTACATACTAGGCAATTTTACTTGCCACAATTCTCAGTTTGTAAAAGAGAGAGGTAATGGGAACAAAATTGCTCGTACTGGCAATTTCTTTTGTGTTTTTCTAGTGTGAAGTTGGCTGAAGATTATATTGACATTTCGTTTTTATAAGTTTTATAATAATTAAATACATAATTAATTGAAAAAGCAATTTTTTATATTTCCATGTATTTTTTCACACAAAGTCAGAACGAAAAAATCAAACGAAATATTCGCTATTTAAATGGAAATTCTGAACTTCAAACGGAAAAATTTGAAATTCCAATTGGTGTACATATTTTGAGTTTCAATTGGTGTCGTTTGAGTTTTAAATGGAATATTCTGTATTTTTATTGATGACTTTTAACGTTCAACTGGTGTCCTTTTGATTTAAAATGGAACTTCTAAATTTCAAATGGATTTTATAAACTTTAAATGGAATTTCAACCTTCTGACTAACAATTAAAAATTAAGTATTTTTTTATTGAATATGAATAGGACCGATTTCGGTTGAACCAACTTAAGTTATGCCTCATTAGCATTGTCCACGAACATACTAGGCAATTTTACTTGCCGCAACTCTCTGTTTGTAAAAAAGAGAGGTAATGGGAATGAAAATGGGAACAAAATTGCTCGTACTGGCAATTTCTTTTGTGTTTTTCTAGCGTGAAGTTGGCTGAATTAAAATACATAATTAATAATTAAAATACATAGTTAATTGAATAAACAAAAATTTGTATATTTTCATGTATTTTTAATTAATATCAGAAATGGCTAAATTTAAAACAAAAATTGCCTAAACTGAATTGCCTTGTGTGAATACAAAAGGCCAGTTCAAAAGGGAATAATACAAATTGCCGCATGGAAGCATATACAATTGAAATCGAAGTTTATTGGAAGTTGACAGCTGAAATCTGATGAAAGTGAAATACTATATGCAAATGCCGTATTACATATCCATAAGTATTATTTTTAAATTATTATTTTTTTTTAAAGTTCCTCCATTTTCGGCTGAAGCAACCTGCTTCTACTTCAAATGGAATTTCAATTCATGCAAGTACTTTCTGATTAACAACTGAAAAGGTACAAAGTCGGTTAAACCAACTTTTATTATGCCTTATTAGCATAGTCCCCGTACATACAAGGCAATTAAAATTGCCGCAACTCTCAGTTTGTAGGAGAGAGATGTAAGGGGAATGGAAAGGGAAAAAAATTTGCTTGTACTGGCAATTCCTTTTGTGTTTTCCGTAGTGTAAAGTTGGCTGAAGATTATTTTGACATTTTGTTTTACGAACATTTAATATAAATATAATTTATAATTATTATTATTTACAAGTTTCTTTTATTTCCATGTACGTATTTGTACATACAAAAATCAGAACGAATAAAACACGTAATAATCGGAAAAGGCAATAATGAAAACAAAAATTACCGAAAGCGAATTGCCTTGTGTGAACACAAGGGCCAAGTTCAACAGGGACTCATAGAAATTGCCGAAATCAAAATTGCCTAGAGTGAACATATAAAATTGAAAGTTCAAGTTCATTGAAATTCCTTTCGATATACAATTTGTGTGTAAGTTCACGGCCGAAATCCGACGAAAGTGAAATCTGGAGGATTTAGGTCGTGGAAACATGAACATTCTAAAATATGAACGATCCAGAAACATGAATACCATATTGCTGTCATTTTAACTATTTTGGACAAAGAATTTTAGTTTTTCTTTGCACAAAATAATTTTTTTTAATATAATTTTTTTTATTCAATACAATATTTGTTTTGAAGATACAGGGTATTGAATTTATTTAGATAAGTTTATTTCAGTAGAAAAGAGCACTATGTTGCTTCAAAATTTGAGGATTCGAAAACGCGATCGAAATCACAAACGTGAACACCCTATAACTTATTCACATGTATTATTTTCAAAGTTTCTCCAATGACGGCTGAAGCAACCTGCTATGTACATTCCCCTATTATGGGAAATAATGGAATACTCATTTTTATATTATTGAACTTTTATTGTTTGTTTCTTTTTTTATTCGTCTTGCATTTTGTTTTTCTTTCTTCTTTCATTATTTTTTTTTTGTTTTATAAATTTGTAACGAAAACTAAAATGAGCAAATGTGGTTAAAAATCAAGAATATCTTTGTATAAACGCTTGGCTTTTCTATGTATAAAAAAATATAGAACAGGTAGAAGGCGGAAAACATCATATACTATATATGTACTTGTATGTGTAATTAACTAATATAATGAAAGGAAATAATTAATATAATTATAATAGTAGAAAAAATCAGGAAAAGAAAATCAAGATGTAGTTAGGTGGTGAGTGAAGTTGGAGCGGAGCGTAGAGGAGAGGAAGGATGGGGATTTCAATCGTATATATGACTATAATGTTGTTGATATATGTGTATATAGTTTTCTTTTTCCTGTTGAGACATTTGGGCGATTAAAACATCATTGATTTGATCAATTGGATGAGGACGGCCGGCAACAAAAACAGAAGGAACATCATCGTCTTCATCTTCAGATTCGGAATTAATAAAGTTATTGAAATCATTTTTGGCTGAAAGAAAAAATAGAAACAAAAAGACGAAAAGAACATTTTTAAATAAATTTTATAGTTGATTAATTAAACTATAATCTTACATACAAATAATTATTTAATATTAACCCAGAGGTTAGTTTTGGTTTTTATTTAATTTCGATATAGGTATGTCTGATAACATCCTTAGGAAACATAAGAGTTACAATATTAAAACGTCACAACAGTATTGGCGGATATCGATATTAAATAAAAATTATAAAAAACATATTTGTTGGCTTATCGTTCGGCTTAGACAAAGAATTGCTTTTAATATTTATTTGTTCCCGATAAGAGCTTAAGTGCCAGGAGCAAGCACTGTTCCCCAGGTTAATTTTTGAAAAAAGGAACATTCCTTACTCAATACAATGTAGCTGAAACCCAAATTATAAAAAAATTAAAATGATACTATTATAATACGAGGGTTGCTATATGTGACGCGCAAAATAGAAATGGACCTTAGGTTAAAAACCAGTTTTGTTCAGGAAAGCCATTCTAAAGATTATGTCCCTTTCTATTTGCGCTTAGAATCGTCGACTTCACTTTCATAAAACGCGCATATCTCTGGGAGGGAACACTTTTGAGGCATGGATCGGTCTCATTTGATGCTCAGATGCTATCCACATCAAAAAAAGAAAATTTGATTTTTTTACCCTTAGGTCCCTTTCTCTACGCGCTGTCACATATATATTTCAGGCCTAGGCAACACTAAGTGTTGCCTGGCGCCATCTGACATTTCCATTAGAAAGTTTGACATTTTTAGCATAAACGTACTTAGAACGTTATGACGTACGACCATCATCTGTGTTCTTTACAGTGACTTGAAAAAATCAATTTGGCAAAAAATGGAATTAACTCGTGAACATTTTCGGGCGATCATTTTTCACAACTTTCGCCGTGGATTATCACGACAAGAGTGCATCGATGAAATTAAATCTTTGTATGGCGATGAAGCACTTTCCTATAGCACTGTAAAGAACTGGTTTAATGAATTCAATCGTGGCCGACGATCGCTCAAAGACGAAGGTCGTGAAGGTGAGATAGAGGCATTCTTGGGCATTTCTTCGACCATCGTATGATGTATGTATGATTCAATATTGCATGAACACTTTGCCGTAAAAAAGGTTTGTTCTCGTTGGATCCCGCACAATTTGACAATCGCTCAAAAAAGGCTCGAGTCGATTGATGCAAAGAAATTTTAAAAAAATACGAATGCGGTGCTTCAAAAGGCGTTTATAAGATCGTCACAGGTGACGAATCATGGATCTATGCGTATGAGCCCGAAAGAAAACAGCAAACGACCGTGTGAGTCTTCGAAGACGAGCCAAATTCAACGAAAGTTGTTCGTGGAAGATGCACTTCGAAGCAAATGGTCGCCTGTTTCTTCGGCGACCTGTTTCTTCTGGTCATGTGGCGACTGTTCCGCTAGAGCAACGTAGGACGGTCAATTCTGAGTGTACACCACAATTTATTTGGCTGAAGTCTTCGAAGAAATTCGAAAAACGAACTAACTAATTTGTAGGTTTCATTGTTGCCTAGCTATAAGGCGAAATATGTGTAGCCAAAAATTATTGCGTGACTATATCAAAGCTTCGAAGGCAGCATCTGTGGCTTATCATAAAATAATGGCACTTCCGTTGTTGCCGTCAGGTTCAATTAGGTTTGCTTTTACTGAAGTCAAATCGAAAATGCAATTTAAAATTGCAAGCAGATGCGATTTCCAAGGGATTAGAGCACTGTAAATGTCCATATTGCCGACAATTTGTTGTATAATATTTGATTCGTTTTTCAGTAAAGAAACTACAAAACTATATTTCTTTTCAAAAAATGGGGCCTTAGTTCATTTTAAAAAAAAATAAATGGGATGTTGTTCCATTTTAGGTTTGGGGTCTCTTTTCATCTTTTTAGGGGTTTATTTCATTGTAGAAATTGGGGCTTAGTTTCATAACAAAATAAGGCTCCATTTTTGGGGCTTTATTTTATTTTCAGTTTGGGGCCTTATTTCTAAGGGCTTTGTTTCATAGGGTTAATTGCAAATAACGAAGAAGGACATAAATGTCCTTGCTGTCGTGCCTCCGGGCACGATATTATACAAGTTTACAATTAAGCTCAAAAGGTATTAAACTATCCAAAAATGTTTAGAGCGGCCCTAAAATATATCGAAATGAAATTGGACCCCAAAATGCGAAATAGGCCCCAAAATTTTTAATGAAATTATGACCCAAAATTTTGTTGAGGTCTATTCTCATACAAACAATTGGGGTCTAATGGGATTATGAAAATATACCCCAGTAAAAATATGAAATTAGGCCCCAAAAAAAACCATAAAATTTCGTGTTGCTGTTTTCCATATATTTTTCGGGGCCTAATTTTATTTTCACACTATTTTTTGGGCCTAATTTTATTTTCACACTGGGATGTATTTTCGTGGGTTCTAATGGCATACCGCCGAACTTGTGTGGTGGATTGTTGTAGCGGCACACGTAGTGCCGGGTGGCAACCCTTGTCGAAGATTGCTGCTTCGGGTCAAAACGGTACATAGAACACCCACCCTACAATCGTGGGCTTGTAAAGTGGGTGTAGTGGGTCGGCTTGTGCGGTTAGTGTTTGACACCCTGCTTACAATTTGAACCCTACGTGAATTAAAGCAAATACACAGCCGTACTCAGTCTAGTTTGTCGGGATTGCCTTTCGTCCTTTTGCGCTACCACTGGAGGATGATCTCTATGCCTGGCATTCACTCTAAAGCTGTTGACGGCATTTAGGAGAGAATGCCTGTCAGACCTGACTGATAAACCCTTTGATCTAGAAGGTTTCGTATTTACCGATGGTTTTCCCTCTAGATTATGAAGATCACTCCTGACCTGTCGAGATGGGTGATGCCTACCCGTTAGGTGGTGATTCGAATAATTACTTCTGTAGGATTCTCTATGGAAAATTCAATTAAAGGATCTTTCATGGGAACGCCATCTAGATGGCCTTTTAAGCAGAGGCATCCTAGAAGGACTTTCTAGGTCTTTCATTAGAAGAGATTTTAGAAGGACTTACATGGAATGTCATCCTATAAAGTGTTTCATGGGACGGTATTCTAGAAAACATTTTAGTGGAAGGCGTTCTAGAAGGGCTTTTATTGAAAGGAATTCTAGAATGTCTTTCATGGGCAGGCACATGAGAAAGTATAAAATGGGAAGCCCTTCTAAACACCTTTTACGAAAAGGCATTCTAGAAGGTTATTTATGGGAAGTCGTCAAAAGGTTTTATTTATTAGAAGGCCTTCTTGAAGATACATTATGAAAAATTCCACAAAAGATCTTTTATGAAAGGCCTTCTAAAAGATCTTCTATGGGTAGGCATTCTAAAAGTTCTTCAATGGGGAGTCAATTTAAAAGGTGGGAAGACATTCTAAAAAGCCTTTCATGGGAAGACATTCTAGAAGGTCTTTCGTGGGAAGACATTATAAAAGGCCTTTCATGAGAAGCCTTTATAGAAGGTTTTAAATGGAAAGACATTCTAGAAGGTCTTTCATGGGAAGACATTCTAGTAGGTCTTTCATGGGAAGACATTCAAGAAGACTATTAATGGGAAGACTTTCTAGAAGGTTTTTCATGAGAAGCCTTTATAGTAGGTCTTTAATGGGAAGATATTCTAGAAGGTCTTTCATGGGAAGGTCTTTTGTGGAAAGGTTTTCTAGAAGGTCTTTCATGGAAAGGCTCTCTAGCAGGTCTTTCATGGGAAGGCTTTCAAGAAGGGATTTCATGGGAAGGTATTTTATGAGAAGACATTCTAGAAGACCTTTCATAAGATGACTTTCTAGAATGCCTTTCTTCGATAGGCATTTTAATTAGAAGGCCTTCTAAAGGATGGTGTAGAAAGGCTAGTAAGTCTTTTATAAGGAGTCTCCTAGATTTCACCCCCTAAAATAGAACTTTTTGGAACTTTTTTGTTAGTTAATCCAGTTATCCTAAGATGGAATAAGTATAACCTTAATGTCTCGCCTTGACTAAGACGTAACAAAAAAAACCCTAAAAATCCTCCTACTAAGAATAAAATGGTATTTGAGTTATATCTGTGAATGGGATCATTCATGGAAATAGGCCCACAGAATTTTTCGTTAGGACGTTTTCGAACACAATAAACTACTCTTAAATATTTCTTAACAATAGCATAAAACTTACGAATTTTGGTATTTTCTATATCATTCTCATCATCACTCGAATCACTAGAGTTGGCATTGGAAGAACCGAAACGCAAACCCTTGAAATGGTTCGTCTTTTGTCCCGGTTGCTTTTCGTATTGCAACAAAACAGCCATAATGTCTTCCTGCTCTTTCTTCCGGTTATTGTTGGCCGTTGACGTGGTGGTCGACGATGACCACGACGAAAGACCAGGTTGTTGGGAGTTTTGGGCAGCTTCATTTAATATGGCATCTGTATTGTCTGTGGCGTCCTCTGTTATCACCGTACTCTCCGTCATCCATATGGGGCGGGCCTTGCGTTCCGCCACCGTATCAGGCACATCGTCACCGCCGATATTAATATCCACTCGGGTCTCTTCGACGGCAAAGCCTTGATTGCGCGTCGCCTCGCCAGACCATTGTTGGCCGTCGCCACGATAGCCCGGTGGTTTGGTAATACTAAAACAAACAATTTTAATGAGTTGGGGAATAAAAAAAAATCAGTGAAAGTGTAACATACCCTCTTATAGTATCGATATCCACCGGTTCAGGTTCCAAGATCTCGGGTGCCAACTTGATACCCTCCACCTCTCTTAGCAGATCGTATAGCGGCTGTAGCTGTTCATTGAATCTCGCCAACATGAGTCGCGAGTCTTTGGTCGGCATTGCCGAGCTATCCTCCTCCACGGTGCTGCCACAGTATGTACAACGAAATTCCTGAGTGTTAAAATCGAACAGTTGATCGGCCTCCAGGTCCGTAAATGTTTTATTACAATTCGTACACTTGAAACTGGCCCGACTCGTCGCGTCGCGCTCTTCCGTCTCCATGCGCTTGCGCATCAAGTCCAACTTATATTTAACGACATTTACAAAAGTTTTATAGTTGATGAAATAGTAATTGACTTTTTGCGCCTTGCCATCGGGCCCCGTTTCCATTTTCAACCGGATCTGGATGAATTTGTCAGTGCGCAGGGTGGTGATGCGGGCACGCATCTGTTTCTTTTCGAACCGCAACAGTTCGGCGATGTCATCTTCTTTCATGCAGGGATTCCGCACCAGCATATCAATGATGAGGGCATCTTCTATGGTATAAAAGCCACGTACGACCAGACGGGCCAACTGTTTTAGACTACTAGGCACTTCGGTAACATATTTGATTTCTGTAGTTGATGTAGAAGCGGGGGCAGAAGACATTGCAGAGTAACGAAAGGAAATGAACGAAAAAATGGAGCTGCAAATGGAGAAAAGCAAAGTTTAAATTAGAAACTGTTAGGTTTTCTGAGTATAAGGTTTTATTAGTTCACTGTCAGAATAGAAAATAAAGTAATGCATCCTTGCTCTAATGGAAAAACGACTTAGGAGTTTTTCGCATAAAATCCCTGTGGTCTATGATATTCAATGATAACCCCTAAAACTCAGTTACCGGGGATTCCTATTTATGTGGTCTTTGGGTTAGAACATCAGCTTTTTGGATGCTCTTAATACTACGAGTAATAGGTCTTTATGGGATGCATTCTAGCCTTTCATAGGATGAACTTCTTGAAGGTCTTTGACGGGACGTCATTCTAGCACGTCATTTGTGAGAAGTTCTTCTTAGGGTATTTTATGGGAAGATCCTCAAGATGGTCTTTTGTGGAAAGTCCAGTAGAATGTCTTTTTTGTGGAAACACCTTCAAGAAGGTTGTTATGGGAACACCTTCCTGAAGACATTAGTTCTAAACAAAAGACGTCAGAATGCCTTGTCAGAAAAGACTTCTGAATGTTTTTTTTTCTAAAAGGCCTGCTAAAAGAACTTTCATGAATTGATCTTTTAAGAAGTTCTTTTGTTGGACAGCCTTCCAGAGAGTCGTCTGTTGGAAGACCTTCTAGAAGGTCGTTTGTACGAAGGCCTTCTAGACGGTCGTTTGTTGAAAGGCCTTCTAGAAGGACGTTTGTTGAAAGGCCTTCTAGAAGGTCGTTTGTTGAAAGGCCTTCTAGAAGGACGTTTGTTGAAAGGCCTTCTAGAAGGTCGTTTGTTGAAAGGCCTTCTTTCTAGAAGGTCGTTTGTTGAAAGCCCTTCTAGAAGGTCGTTTGTTGAAAGGCCTTCTAGAAGGTCGTTTGTTGAAAGGCCTTCTAGAAGGTCGTTTGTTGAAAGGCCTTCTAGAAGGTCGTTTGTTGAAAGGCCGTGTAGAAGGTCGTTTGTTGAAAGGCCTTCTAGAAGATCGTTTGTTGAAAGGCCTTCTAGAAGGTCGTTGTTGAAAGGCCTTCTAGAAGGTCGTTTGTTGAAAGGCCTTCTAGAAGGTCGTTTGTTGAAAGGCCTTCTAGAAAGTCGTTTGTTAAAACCCCTTCTAGAAGGTCGTTTGTTGAAAGGCCTTCTAGAAGGTCGTTTGTTGAAAGGCCTTCTAGAAGGTCGTTTGTTGAAAGGCCTTCTAGAAGGTCGTTTGTTGAAAGGTCTTCTAGAAGGTCGTTTGTTGAAAGGCCTTCTAGAAGGTCGTTTGTTGAAAGGCCTTCTAGAAGGTCGTTTGTTGAAAGGCCTTCAGGAAGGTCGTTTGTTGAAAGGCCTTCTAGAAGGCCTTTTGTTGAAAGGGCTTCTATACGGTATATCGCTTATTGTCAAATTACAAAAATGCTTCTTAAAGGCCTTAGATCGAAATAAAGCGTCAGAAGGCTTTATCAGAGAATACAGGGTTTTATGAGTAGGCCTTCTAGAAGAAGTTTAATGAAAAGGCCTTTCTAAAAGGTCTTTATTGTCAAATTACAAAAATGCTTCTTAAAGGCCTTAGATTGAAATAAAGCGTCAGAAGGCTTTACCAGAGAATACAGGGTTTTATGAGTAGGCCTTCTAGAAGAAGTTTAATGAAAAGGCCTTTCTAAAAGGTCTTTTTTGGAAAGACCATTCTAGAAGGGTTTTATGGAAGACCCTGAAAAAGATCTCTTATTGGAACGTTTTCCAAAATGTATTAAGGAAACTCGTTTTAGAGCTTTTATATGAAGTCCCTCTAGAATTGGAAGCCCTATGGGAACATTTTTCAAAAGGTCTGCCTTCTAGGTCTTTTATAACAAGACCTTACAGAAGGTTATTTTTTGGAAGCCCCTCTGAAAGGACTATTATGGAAAAGTCTTCTGTTTTCCTTTCTTCTACATTATTGTGTGATGCTCCTGCGCTAGATCTTTTACCAGCAAACAAAAAGAATCCATATGTGGAATTGTTTCGAAGATTTGTCTGAGATTGAAGTAGGCCTCATGGATCCAAAGGGTGAAAAAACGATCCATTTCACTAGCGAATCCATGGTGGATGGTACTAAAGATTTGAGCTGGCCAAGTTTCACAACATTTCTACTCGTTTATTTTGAATTGGAGCCAAGATTTCTAGGCTTAATTTTTTAATTTTAATTTTAATAAAAAAAAAATACGCAAAATGGCATTTTGTCCCAATTTCGAATATATATAAGTAAATGAACATTGTCCAAGTGATACTGGACCCATGTTGATGCTTTTTCTTTAATTTAGGGCCATTGAGATTTTTTAAAATATTTATTGTCTTTCGCCTTGTAATTGAAATAGCACGATTTTTTTGAAATAATTTTTAATATGTAGTGATTAATTTGACTAGTGAATTCTTAAAAAAATGGGTGCCGCATTTTTAATGTCTACAATCGTCTCGAGCGATTTTTTGAAAATATTTTTAGTCTTTCGCCTCGTAATGGGTTAAAATGATACGTCGTTGGATAGGTATTCTTTTTAATTGTACCCATAATGAGCTAATCCGAAAGGAATTGAGAAAGATAAAACAACAACAATATTTATTGTCAAAAAAATGAGTCGCCGCACAAAAATTTATTAATAAAAATTTTTTGTTTGAATGCTAACAATTTTTGTCAAAAGTTTTATCGAAGGTAGAAATTTTGAGTCGGCCGAAAAATTTCGATTTAACCCATTCCTGCCTAATGGGTATATAAATACCTAAGGAAGTGTTGATACATGTTAGCGTGGGTCAGGTTTTTTTTTATAGAAAAGAGAAAAGTTTGGGCTAAATTAATTTTTTTCTTTCAACTTCTATGGTCTTTTGGGCATAAATTTCCAAATTTCATAAAAATCGTACGAGCCGATCTATGGGCAGGTAGTAACGGGTTAAGCCAAAGTTATTTAATTAAATTTGTGAACTGGTCTTCAACGGAATTTTTGACGCCCATACCCAGCACATTTTAAGTAAGTCAGAAACATTTGAAATTTTCGCTTTAGCATAGGTTTAAGCCGATATTTTCGCTTAACATATAATATACGACTATTGTCGGCAGATTCGTTTAACCAAACACTTTTTCTTTAATATTTTTCAATAAATTCAGAATTTTAAAAAAATGTATACCCTATCCAAAGACTCTTTTTTTTAGTAACAAATCGTAATTATCGCGAGTATAAAAGCGGCTTCGCCTGCCCTAATGAAGACAAAAGTGCACTTGTAAATATGATTTCTATTTTTATAGAAAAAATAATTTCACCCAACTTTAAAGACACACAAAAAATGAGAAATTAAAGTTTTTGTTTTCACTTAATCAAGCAACACCATTGAACTTGGGTAAATAATCCCCCTCTTTTAAGCCCCTCGCGAACGCATGTCACTGAACACTTTTATATCAACATAGACCATGCGCACGGCAACATCAACATTTCTATTGTGCTCGCCAGCAACATTCTATTGTATCTCCACCACGGAAGTCTGGCAACATTAGGCGCTCTCTTTCAAATTTATTTCTCCGTACACCGAATACACATGTCTTCGGCATACTCGTACTCGTCAGCTTTTGACATTTTTCATTAGTCGTTTATTTTCGTTCATTCTTACCTCTCCTTGTTTCTGTGCTGCTATCGTCGTGCTGTTGTTGGTGTGGTGTGTAGAAAATTTTTGTTAATATTTTGGAGCAAATTTCAGCAGAAACAAAAAAACTTCATATTACTCAACATAATGTTGCAGTGTAGATTGTCTGTAAATAGCTTTTACTGCGTTCAGATGCCTTAATTTAGAGAATTATTAAGTTTTTTGCAGACTATAAAAAAAGCACCGCGACCGACCGCATCCAGCGCAGAGAACGAAGCCGATCGCATAAATGGTCGTTGGCGGCGTCAAGTGATTTTCTCGCCAGTCGGCGGCGGCATTTTCGGGTTTATATCGGCGGCACAATGTCAGCTTGTTTTAGTTTAATCGATGTGTTTTATTACGATGCAGAATTTGTAAATCGCTTAAATGATCTTTAAAAACACACTACCGGGAAGTGTTCCTAAGTTGTGCTTGTTTAAAAAGGATGTTAATTAGAAAAGAAGCGGTAAAAAGTTTTTAAAAGGATTTTGAGGCGAGTGGATGATCTACTCTCACACTTTTGGCTACATTCTCGTCAGTGCGACGACGGGACCCTGAGTGTTGCCTACTAACAAGCCCGTCACACGAACTTTTTTGCGAAAACTGGCATACAGCACGGTTTTCTATGCGCAGCGTTGACGTTTGAAATAATTTTGCTTTATGGCTCATCGTTGTCCAAGACTATTGCAAATTCTTTCTACGGAGACATGCTTTCGGTCGAGATTTGGAGCGGGAAAGAGTTGTGACGTGATACATAAAAGAAACAACGAGATGTATCACCCTTTATATTATTAATAAAAGTAGATTTGTATTCACTTTTCTTTTCTTTATTTCAGAAACCTACGTGCTATGCACATTTTTCAACTAATATTGAAAAATCAATAAATCTTGCTGTACAAGAGCATTGTTTGCTGACACTGGACCAAATTGACTGGAGAAATAAGACCACATCCGCAATTTTAGTCAGGTAAGGTCCGATTTAATTAACCCTTAGATTAAAAAGCAATGTAGAGAACTAATCCCGTTAATCATTCTATTGTGATTGATTGTCAGTTGCTTGAGTATTGACATGATTATTTAAGTTACACTAGGGCGATAATCGAGATTAGGCGCTCATCTTACCCCTTGTTCGCATACAAAAACAAAACCCGCTTTCTTTAGATGTTGGGTTAAAATGTATTAAAATTTGTGTGGCAAATTCGTCGATATCCCAAACCCAGATTCCTTTGAAGTGGTTTGTCGCATATGCGAACAAGGTGTGAGGGGATTTTGTAGCAGAGAAATCTGATAAAAAAAATTCTCTTGCACCCGTAGATTTCATGTTTGAATGCCTTGAAGGACAATCTGTGGTTGTAGATATCAGTCGGAGGAAAGTCAATCGAAGGAAAAAATGTAAAATGCAGGCAATATTATACGGAAAAGGCATCGCAAGTGCCCTTGCAGAGATGTATTTTGGTATCTGAAACTCCTAGTAGCCATTAGCAATTTTGAGCTCTGGCCCATATGAAATCGATTTCGAATGGCGTATATTCCATAACTGAAATTACCATGTTATTAGAAATGATTCTGCATCATACTGGTTTCAATACTACGCTATATAAGATACGAAGGCTGCTATATATATTTCTGGCCTAATAATGAAAATGCGAATATCTATCATTAAAAATGATTTTGTTGTTTTTCAAAGTAGTCTCCTCCAAAACATGGTTTTTGAACGCTTCAACAGCATATTCTGGCGACGAAAATCGTTGACCACCCATTTTTTTCATGTGCGGGAACAAAAAGAAGTCATTGGGTGCTAAGTCAGGGCTGTACAGCTGATGACCCATCAATTCGACGTTGTGGCCGGTAAAAAAGGCGCTGGTTTAAGCCGATGTGTGAGAACTCGCCTTGTCATGGTGCACAATGATTCGTCTTCTCCTGTTCGTTTTTCGAAATTCTTCGAAGACTACAGACAAACAAATTGTGGTGTACCACTCAGAATTGACCTCCTATGTTGCCCAAGCGGAACAGTCACCACATGACCAGTTTTGCCGAAGAAACAGGCGACCATTTGCTTCGAAATGCTTCTTCCACGAACAACTTTCCTTGGATTTGGCTCGTCTTCGAAGACCCACACGGTCGATTGCTATGTTGTTTCGGGCTCATACGCATATATCCATGATTTGTCACCTGTGACGATCTTATAAACGTATTTTGGAGCACCGCTATCGTATTTTTTCAAAATTACTTTGCACCAATCTACTCGAGCCTTTTTTTTGAGCGATTGTCAAATTGTGCGGGATCCAATGAGTATAAATTTTTTTTACGGCCAGGTGTTCATGCAATATTAAATGTATGCTGGTGGAAGAAATGCCCAAGGATGCCTCTATCTCATGGTACGTCACATGACGATCTTGTCAGTTCAAGCACGGCATCAATTTTCTCTGGCGCAACTACCGTTTTTGGACAACCTTTACGACCTTCGTCTTTGAGCGAGCGTCGGCCACGATTGAATTCATTAAACCAGTTTTTCACAGGATGGTGCTTCATCGCCATACAAAGATTTAAGTTTATCGATGCACTCTTGTCGTGATAATTCACGTCGAAAGTTGTGAAAAATGATCGCACGAAAATGTTCACGAGTTAATTCCATTTTTTTGGCCAAAGTAATTTTTTCAAGTCACTGTAAACAACACAAATGATGGTCGTACGTCAAAACGTTCTGAGTAAGATAATGTCAGATGGCGCCAGGCAACACTTAGTGCTGCCTAGGCCAGAAATATATGTAGCAACCCTCGCACCTGTAGATTTCATGTTTGAAGCCCTTAAGGACAATCTGTTGTAGATACCAGTCGGAGGAAAAACTAATCTGAGATTTTCGGAAATGTAAACCGAAGTCAATGTGATATGGAAAAGGGTATCGTAAGTGCCCTTGCAAAGATGTATTGTGGTATTTGGAACCCCTAGTTGCCATTAGCAATGATGCGCTCTGGACCACATGAAATCACCTGCAAATTGATGTCGAATGGTATATATCCCATAACTGAAATTTCCATGTACTTAGTGATAATTCTTCACCATGCTGGTTTCAATACTACAGTATATTAGATATCAATAATGCGGGCGACCGGAAAAAAAGGTGCGAGATATCAAATTAATGCCGGCTTTACCTTGAAACAAAATTTATCCATTATAAATGGCATATCACATCATTCAAGTGGCTGTCATGGCTTCGGTGGCAGTGCTTTAAGAGGTTGGATCTCAAATGTTAAACTCGAGCTCTACTAAAGTGATACGCTTATTAGCGTAATCCAAGGAATCACGCTCGACTTGTAATACAGTCGCCTCGGGATACACGATGGAGCGTATTGGTCAGCTGGTACCTCAGTTTAGGGGGGATCCCCTTATGAAACTACTCTGTATCTCTAAATACCGGTACCAAATGTCGGAATTTCGGTACCAAAACAAAATTATATTCTGGGCCTTAGACTGCTAGACGGCAAGCAGAAAGACTGCTAGACGGCAATGAAAGAGAATAGTTAGTTTTTCAAAAATATTTTTATTTTTCAAAATATAATCTCCTGAAACTTCAATACACTTAGTCCAACGCTTATCTAGCAATTCTATCCCTTGATTAAAATAGTTTTCCTCAAGGTCTTCAAAATAGTGGTTTACAACTGTAATTGCATCTTTTTTTGAGGTAAAAAGCTTGCCAGCAAGGTATTTTTTTAGATTTGGGAACAGGTAAATGTCACTGGGAGCTAAATGAGGAGAATAAGGTGGGTGGTCAAGCAACTCGAACTTTAATTCGTTGATTTTAGCCATTGTTAAAACACTCTTGTGCGCTGGTGCGTTGTCTTGATGTAAAATTATTTTTTTGTGTTGTAAGCCAGGAAGTTTTTCTCGAATTTGTACATTTAATTGATCTAAAAGGTTGCAATAGTACTCTGAATTTATTGTTTTACCCTTTTGCAGATAGTCAATCAATAAAATACCTTTGAAGTCCCAAAAAACCGTTGCCATAACCTTACCAGCCGATTGAATTGTTTTTGCCTTCTTTGGGGCACTTCCTCCAGCTTCAGTCCATTGTTTGGATTGTTCTTTTGTCTCTGGAGTATAGTGGTGGATCCATGTCTCATCAACAGTTATGAAACGACGCTTAAAATCCATTTTATTTCGCTGAAAACGATCCAAACAAGCTTGAGAAATGTTCATTCTTATGCGTTTTTGTTCGACTGTTAACAAGTCCGGCACCCGTCTTGCAGAAAGCTTTTTCATCTGTAGTTCTTCATGCAAAATTAAATGGACTCGATCATTTGAGATGTCCATGATATTAGCTATTTTACGCACTTTTATTCGTCGATCAGTTAATACCATATCATGCACTTTGGCTACAATTTCTGTTGTTGTTGCTGTTTTTGGACGTCCACTACGTGGTTCATCTTCAATGCTTGTACGACCACGTTTAAATTCAGCAACCCAATTTTTTACTGTTGCATATGAAGGAGCACTTTCACCTAACACATTCACCATATCATTATGAATTTCTTGTCCCGATAAACCTTTTTTATGTAAATATTTAATGACACCACGCATTTCTAATTTTTCCATTGTAAAAAATCGCGGATGCGTCTTTTGTGAACACCTGTTTCTATATGAAGGAGTTGTCAGATCGAAACAAAATTTAACATGTGTTCATAGCAGAGATGGAAGTTTCCAAAACACTTAACTTTTTTTTTTGTTTATACCGCGCTTTTTGTGCTAGGCTAAGAAGTTTCCGAACCGCCCTCGTATGCTATTGGACAAGCCACATGGATTTTTAGAGCCGTAGTTAGACCATCCCTAATATATTGTTGCAAAGTACAGCCAGCACAAGATATACGACAGAACACGTACAGGTCAGTCGCTGCTTCAACATAGGGAGATCCCCTTAAGTAATTACTGATGTCTCTAAAATACAAGTACCAGAAGTCGGAATTTCCGTACCAAAACAGAATTGTATTATGAGTCTTAAACTGCCAGCTGGCAAACAGACGTATATGCTATTAGACGAGCTACGTTTATTTTTAGAGCCGTAGTTAGATTAATTCTAACGTATTGTTGCATACAGTAGCCACGGATAGAATAGAGCCACTTGTGAGTTGGTATCTAAACTTAGATGGATCCTTTAACAATTTGCCAATGTCTCTAAATTCTGGTTAAAGATGTCCAAATTTTCGTATAAAAACAGAATTGTGTACTGAGTTTCAGACTCTCAAACTGCAGCACAACCGGAAAGTAGAAACATATGCTGTTATTAGAGCCACGTAGATTTATAGAACCGTAGTTAGACTAATCCTAACGTTTTGTTGCATAGATACCGTCACCACGGTATACACGATAAAACGTATTGGTCAGTTGGTACCACAATGTAGGGGATCCCCTAAGAATTTACCCATGTCTCTAAAATACTTGGTTTAGAAGTCGGAATTTTCGTACCCAATAAGAATTGTATACTGAGTTTCAGTTAGTCAGACTACAATACAACGGGCAAGCAGAAATGTATGCTATTATTAAAGACACGCGGATTTATAAAACCCTAGTAAGACCAATCGTCATGTATTGTTGAGACTCAATGGTTAAGAGAAACTGAAAGAGAACATAAAAGAAAGTTCAAAGACTTGCTGCCTTATTTTGGACCGAAGTAATTTTAAGCACTCCACAGTCAGCCCTAGATATAATTCTGCACTTGGAACCTATTGCGAGTTTCACACGAGGGTTGGCGTCAAGAGGGGCATAGAGACTCACAGAGGTAGCTCTCTGGTCGCAAACACTAACTGGACACTCTAGGTTTCTAAGAGCTTTCGGTAATTCTTGCGGTGCGATCTCTTCGTCTGAAGGGTTGGGCTAACTATTACCAGTGCTAGACTTTTTTAAAATGGCTTTCCAAAAATTTAGTAAAACCACTTCAAGATATCTGAGTCTGCACAAGTGGGTCAAAGATATCCCAGTCTACACCAATGGGTCAAAGGTAGGATTAAAGATAGGAGCTGGGTTTTTTATAAAGGATTTCCAAACACGCGGGTCATATCGATGTAATGATAGTTGTAGTGTTTTTCAGGCCGAGATAATAGCTTTATACAAAGCAGCACAATTTCTTCGACCAATTAACCGGCCAAATAAAGATATTAACTTCTATGTCTATAGTAGGGCAGCTTTGAAAACTATGCAGTCACCCTCTGCTAAAGTTTAAGAGTTACAAAATGTCGCTAAGCACCTTAACAAACCGGACTTTTGGACCCTGTCGGGTTCCCGGACACAGTAGTTTTGATGAAAATAAGGACACCAAGCCTTCTAGATGGTCCTTAGAAGACTTCGTGTCTCCTCATGGTGATGTTTTAAAGTCTGCATTCTGGCAGGTCCGAATCCCCTTCTACTGCACGAAAGTCACATTCGCCGACGGTGAATAGATCGCTAAAGACCGACTTATCGCTTTGTAAGAGATCAACAAGGTTTCAGCGTACGACACAATTTTAACGCAGTCTGATGGTGCTGGAATTTTAGAGGGTTAAAGGTAAATCTGTGAGAGAGATATCGCCTTGGCCTCGGAAACTTTCTGTTCAACTCTACGGGGCTTTGACTTTCTGTCTCTACGTTCTACATACGACTGGCGCTCGCAAGAAGAGTTCACGACCTAACGTTTCAAACTAGGCGGCAGGGACGTGAAGTAAAGTGATTGACCATGTCGAATGCCCTGGTAAAAGGACAAGTGCCATCAGGACGGTCCTGTCGTTAGGCTTGTTCTGTTAAAGGCCGCATTTAATATGTGTGGTGATAAGGGCAAAGCAGTGATTGCTATCGGTACCCATGCTTATGATCACCACATGGGAGGTGTACGATCAGGCAAGGCGGAACCTGTACTTCAAACGTCTTTGCCATAGATTAACCTTTGCTCTCGTCTTTTCCTGGCTTTAGTAGAGGTACCACTTTGCTTATTTCCAGGAATTAAGCATTAAGATTCCGACTGAAGTTAGCGCTTTCGATGACTTTGCGCTGTGGGTTGCATTGACAACATAGCCAAAGGTTAATTGTGGTAGTGCCTCTTCGACTTGCTCTCTGGGTGCTCAATAATTGGCAGGTTAAAAAACTCGAACATTTAACTTTTCTGTCGCCAAATTTGACGGCTGTCGGATCATCTTTTCTTCCAGAGTTAAAGATAAGCGTGATGAATTTCATCACGCTTATCTGCGAGTCCTGCTGCCTTCGCTGCGAAATTCGACCAGCAGAAATATGGAGAGCGGCTGCTGCGTCGATGATGGCCCGACACTTCTTGGCTACAGGACAGCCTAGGGAATGGGTAGATTATTAAAGCTGTTGTTGGTGGCTTCTCTGAAGGCATCCCAATCATAATTTTTGAGGTACGTACGGCGTTTAGAGACTATAAAGTCGGATGGTCTGTTGATGGGGAGGATTATGGGAAGGTGGTCTGATTCTAACGAGTTGACGGATTGTCAGGTTACGTCGTTGATCAGGCCAGGCGATGCCATAGTTTTATTTGGTGAGCTATAGCAATCTCCCACAATCAATCATAATTTTTTAAATGAGGTACGTACGGCGTTTAAAGATTATAAAGTCGGATGGTCTGTTGATGGGGAGGATTATGGGAAGGTGGTCTGATTCTAACGAGTTGACGGGTTGTCGGGTTACGTCGTTGATCAGGCCAGGCGATGCCCTAGTTTTATCTGGCGAGCTATAGCAATCCCCCACAATGAATCATAATTTTTTAAATGAGGTACGTACGGCGTTTAGAGATTATAATGTCGGATGGTCTGTTGATGGAGAGGATTTTGGGAAGGTGGTCTGATTCTAACGAGTTGACGGGTTGTCGGGTTACGACGTTGATCAGGCCAGGCGATGCCATAGTTTGATCTAGCGAGCTATAGCAATCCCCCACAATCCGCGTCCGAATTCAATCTGCAGAACGTAAAGCTTCTAATTTACTCTGCCAAAGCTATGCGCGTCTGGTCGTTGTCTGGTAGAGAATGCCACAGTTGATGGTGGCCATTGAAGTCTCCTAGGACCAAGCCGTAATTGCCTTGGCTGCCCAATAACTAGGGGCACAGCTACTAACCGGCGGTATGTATTCGTTATACAGCTCTATCACGGAAGTTGCAGACTTGGCTGCTACCCCTATATAAGTACATTCTGTGTATGGGTTTCTAGATTCAAGCTCAGGCGAGATAGGTCTGTACTGCACAGAATGGTGTAACAGGAAAGCAAGTCCCTCCCTACCTCAACTTCTTGTGCGTAGCACGTTGCATCCGTCACAACTGTGCAGTGATGTTTCTCCGACTCGTAATTTCTATTGCCTCACTTATTTTGTTGCGTAGGCCATAGCAATTAAATTGCAAAATTAATGCACTGTCAGGGGTGGCAACAGCAATCTGTGGTGTAAGCTGTGCTGTATATGTTGATGCTGTAGCGAGGGAGGCTGCGGAGTAGTCTGATAGTTGGATGATGATGATGAAGACGAAAGTGTAGACGGCGTTGATGACACCAAATCCATAGACCATCTGCGAACTACGATAATACAGCACGAGGCAGAAATGTCCGTTTCGCTATACTCCCTGATGTGGTTAAGACCTAAACAGTTCTTTAAGTGCACCCACTCCATGCAACGATTGCACCTTACAGACGTAGCTCGATGGTGACAAACTGACAAAACGATATTGTAGAGATGACTGCCCCTGGCCGAAGAGTGTTTGTTTCGGGTCAGTCCGGTACATAGAACCGGCAGTCGTGGGCTCTTGTTGTGATATAGGCTCTTGTCCGAGAACCGCTAAATATCAACAACTCATATAAAAGTGTATACAGATCCGATGTATCCGACCTTTTTATGTCCTGAGACCCATAATCGTTTCAGTGTAACCCTTACATCGATCTGGATTTGAATGCTCCTTCATTCTTGTACCAGCAACGTATTTGTTTTCACTAAAAATAAAGCCGTATGGTGGCCAGAGCAAAATTCCTATTCACTTACCTTTATTAGCATCATTCTTGTCTTGGAAACTAGATTATATCGGTCTTTGTACTAAAGGTCCCGGGCGAAAATAACAACGTGTTTAGTTCACTGCATTGGGACATGTTCACATCTATTCCTTAAAGAGGCATTAAGCAAAGCACGTATCAATTATGACAGCATTGCGGTGTTGAAGCCATGAAATGAATCACTCATTCGAATGCCAACCAAAAATACAACGCCGATCGCTGCATTGAACAGTCCACACACAAACGCCTTTGTTTTATACTCGTGGCAGCAGCTGTACAGTCATGCTATTTCATATTTATTCATATAACCTTGCATTGGATCCAGTGAGGAAGCACGTCAGTCACAGGGGGGCTGGGACAAATTCACCTTGATATATGTGGATTTTTTTAATGCAAGTTAGAGTAGTCATGGCCAGGCATATATTGACGTGAGTATATCAAAATGCTAAAGACTTTTTGTAACGTACACCAGACTCTGTCGCAGGGTCATTAAAAAATATGTATAACTCCTCAGAATCACATCTGTGCTTTTATTTTTCTTGTAAAAAAAAATGCAGGGCTCGCACGTTAAAGCGATTTTTCTACGAAATTTTGCATAATGTTTGGGCAGCAGTTGAAGACGAACCTTCATGAAAAAATATACCACTGGTCCATGTTTTTATTTAGCACCTGTTAAGGTTTGGAATAATATTAAAAAGTGGACAGAGAACAAATATAAGCAAACCTAAGAAAAAATTAAGGCACTTCTACTGGACTTAGTCCAAAAATCGTGTTAAATTTTTTCATGTACCATTCCATGGCACAGAGGATCTATCTATAAGTACAATCCCACGACTTCCGGTTCTTTGTACCTTATTGACTCGAAACAAACACTCTTTGGCCAGGGGCATTCACCTCAACCATATGTGTGTTTTTGTTTGTCCATTTTTTAGTTGTGTTAGCAACGCTTCCCGAAATGTCTGCTCCGAATATTACTGGTCCGAGCCGGGATCGAACAAAACCCCGGATCTTGGATCTGTTCGGTTTGTCAGAACCAAATACACCATCGTGCTACTTCTGTAAAGTGTAATCGTGGCATGGAGAGCGTGCACTTCAGGAGCTGTTCAGGTATGAACCACACCAGGGAGTATAGCGAAACGGACTTTGTTGCCTCGTGGGTCTCTGTGTTTGGTGTCATCATCGCTGTCTACACTTTTGTTGTTGTTGGTACACTGTACCAGGGTGACAACCTTCGGCCGAATAATTGCTGTTTCGGGTCGATCTGTTGCATAGAACCGGCTGTCGTGAGATCGCCACACTTTAGTCTTCATCGTCAACATCATCCAACTATGAGATTACCCCGCAGTCTCCCTCGCAACAGCATCACCTTATACAGCTTCTTACACCACAGATTGCGGTTGCCACCCCCTAACAGTGCATCAACTTTGCAATTTAATTGTAATGGCCTACGCAACAAAATCAGTGAGGTAATAGAATTTATGAGACGGAGAAACATCCACCTCCAGCCTGCACAGTGGTGAAGGATACAACGTCCTACGTAAGGATCGAACGAGAAGTGCAGGTGGCTTAGTTGCTTTCCTACACCATTCTGCGCAGTACAGACCTAGTTGAAGACGAACCTTTATGAAAAAATATAACTCTGGTCCACGTTTTTATTTAGCACCTGTTAAGGTTTGGAATAATATTAAAAAGCGGACAGAGAACAAATATAAGCAAACCTAAGAAAAATTCAAGGCACTTCTACTGGACTTAGTCCAAAAATCGTGTTAAACGAGAAGTGCAGGTGGCTTAGTTGCTTTCCTACACCATTCTGCGCAGTACAGACCTATTTCGCCTGAGCTTGACTCCAGAAACCCATACATCTAATGTATGGGGGTAGCAGTCAAGTCTGGAACTGCCGAGATAGAGCTGTATGAAGTATACATCCCGCCGGTTGGTAGCTGTGCCCGCGTTATTTGCCTGGTATTAGCAATCTGCTACAAGGCAATTTGCGCTTGGTCCTAGGAGACTTTAATGCCCACCACGAACTGTAGCTTTCCCTCTTTGACAACGAACAAAGGGACATCTTTTTGCCAGAGCCAGCTCTCCTCTGAATGAGGACGCCCCCACGCTGATTATGGACGATTGACATAGCTCGCCGGACATAACTATGGCATCGCCTGGCCAGATCAGCGACGTCACCTGGCATCCCGTCGTCTCCTTGAGATCACTTCCTACCTATAATTCTCTCCTACCTTTCTTCCTTCCTACCTTCCTATAATTCTCTCCATCAACAGACCATCCGACTTTATAATCTCTGAACGCCATACATATCTCAATCAAAAGAAGGCTGATTAGGATTTCTTCAGAAAAGCCACCAACCACATCTTTAGTAATCTACCCATTCCTTCAGATGCTCGGGTAACCGAGAACAAGTTCCGGACTATCATCAACGCAGCAGCCGCTCGCCATATTCCTGCTGGTCGAATACCCAATATACGACCAAATTTCCCAACAGAGGCAGCGGAACTCGCAGAAGAGCGTGAAGACATTCGTCGCTCCAACCCTGCTGACCCTAGATTTGGGGATCTCAACTCGGAGATCAGTAAGTTGGCCAAAAAATATAAGTGGAACACATGGTAACACCACTTAGAGCAGTGCCGCTTAAGTCCCAGAATTGGTAAATTCTGGGCAACGGTCAAATCGCTTACTAACCCTGGAAGAAAGGATGATCGGACAGCAGTTACGTTCGGTGACACAACAGTGTCAAAATTAATTGTGCGCGAGTTATTTTAACCGCCTTTTTATTGTGCAGAGCGATAAGGCGAAAAGGAAAGTATTGCGTCGTATCCGCACCCTCCGAACCAAAGAGGCACTACCTCAATTTACTGTTGGCGAAGTTGCCCTCGTCATCTACAGCGCTTAGTTATCAAAGGCACTGGGTCAGGAGGGAATGCTGAAGTTCAATCGCTTGGGAGTAGATCACATGACCAAAGTGCTCAATCTGTCGTAAGCCACTCTGTAAGTTTCCGATGCCTGGAAAATGGGCAGAGTGGTACCGCTACTAAAGCCAGGCAAAGACGCAAGCAAATGAGAATCGTACAGGCCGATCTTGCTTTCCCCAGAAGCAAAGACGCTTGAGGCACTGCTCCTCCCTAGCCTGATCGAACACCTTCAATGTCAATTCAATGATCATCAGCATGGGTTCCGCAAGTAGCACCGCACAACGACTGTTTAACACGCCATCACCACACGTTTAAGACGCGGCCTTAAGCAGAATAAGCCAAACGACAGAACGGTCCTCGTTGCTCTTGACCTAACAAAAGCTTTCAACACGGTCAATCATGCCACTCTGTTCGATTACATTGAAGAAACGCCCCTTCCGCACAGTTTGAAACGTTAGGTCGTAAACTAATTCTGACTTGCCAGAATGCCGCCATGAGGACATCAACAGGCTGTGTCATCCTTATGTCTTCTAAGGAACATCCGCATGGGGAGACGAAGGTCCTTACCGAGTGCAGACACAATTTCTTGTTGTTTCTTGTTGGCTTGGGTGTTTTTGCAGTAGTCATTCCAACCACCATCGCATGGACAGGATGCCTCCACAAAGGCAAATTATGAACGTCCTCATGATCTAGAGGGAGAGGTCCAGCTGTACAAGAGAGAGCTTTTAGATCGTCGAAACTATCAGGCAGGTCTGAACGACGTTCACGCTGATCAAGTCGCACAGCTACACTTAGTGTGAAGTTGGTGCTAGAGGAACATCCCCCGCATATTTCACCAGAGGAGAAGACACTACCTCGCGAGACGCACGTTTTTCTGGCTCAGCTGAGATCTAGATGGTGCAGCCGCCTTAATTCGTATTGGGCACGAATTTATACTAATGATCCAGATGTTTGTCCCGCCTGCTAACAGCTACCACATGATGTGCTGCACCTCTTCAATTATCCGATCAATTCCGCTTAGCTGACCCCAGGTTTCTTTGGACGCATGTAGTTAAAATGGCGCCTTTCCTCCATCTGGATATTAAAGCAGATCCCCTATAGACAAACAGGACTTCAAAATAAATTTTTTGTTGTTACAACAACAAGATCTATAAAGTAGAGTTATGACTGAAATCCTTAACGAAGCAGTTTTAAGCTCAACCAATGAAAGTGGACACCGGAAATAAAACAGCCTAAAAAGGAATGCAGAAAGAAGACAAAGAGGAAAATCTTAAAAGCATGCGGAGAAAACTATCTATGCAGTTTAAAATATTTAAAATTCTGGTGAGAACTGTAGTAGACAACGGATGTCTGGCGAGAACTGGAGTAGACAACGAATGCCACCAGGCAAAGTAAGATACTCTAAGGATCCGAGCACAAAATATATCTTATGAAACCCGGAGAGCGGCATAGAAACAGTGGAGATCCTGATAAAAACTTACTGCTCAGATTATAGAAAGGTGACGCACACCGACTTATTTCCTTTTAAATCCCACTTATAACAAGCAATACTGACCTCATCAACTTTATTAACAATAAAGACGAAGTTGCTATACTTTATATAAGTAATACCGTATAAATGACTAGGACTAGACAATCGGACCTCCTTAAGGCGGAAAAAATAACACGGCAAAAGATTATAAGTCTATTTGCCAATCATCGTTTTAACTAAAAACTCCTCAAAGACATGTAGACAATTATACCAGAGAAAACTGATTTCAGTCAACTTCATTAAGTCACAGTGCTCCTTTATGAAAGGAAGACAGACCCTGCATGAAGTCAGTCGCAAGCTCTATCAAAGAAACCCCTTATGTTTATAGAATACACCTTAGCTGCTTCCTGAATGTAAAAAGGACTTTTAATACCTTAAAAAGACACTTAGTCCTAACGGCTCTGTAGCATACAGAAACAAAAATGGATAGGCAAATTGCTAAAAAGCCGAGTAATCGATATTAGGCAACAGAGTAGTAAGGAAAGTGTTTACAAAAGGTCCTCCATATTATCGCTTCTCTGGACCTAAGTGACAAAACAAAAACGTTACATACGCTTTGGAACAAAGGCTTCAATAATCTATAGAGATTAATAAATTGAATTCATTAATATAATCTTAATATATTCAACTCCAGCATGAAGTCAACCCCATTCTATGAGAGACATGGAATTTAGCTGCCCGGGATTCAAATGCACTGCAAGTGTTTGCCGACCGATGTCTGGGGTGGGTTTAAAAAATCTTTTAAATCAATTGAAATTGGCTAGGCCACTCTTTATACAAACTAGCTTTATGACTCTAGACAGACAGCCATTGAGTGGTATCCACAAGGCAGGAGAAGAAGAGGAAGTTCCACCAACACGTGAATGATGGGTGATCCATCTACGAGGGCGGTTCGGAAAGTTCTTAGCCTATCAATGAAAGAGAATAGTTAGTTTTTCAAAAATATTTTTATTTTTCAATATAATCTCCTGAAACTTCAATACACTTAGTCCAACGCTTATCTAGCAATTCTATCCCTTGATTAAAATAGTTTTCCTCAAGGTCTTCAAAATAGTGGTTTACAACTGTAATTGCATCTTCATTTGAGGTAAAACCTGGCAAGCGTTTTAGATTTGGGAACAGGTAAAAGTCACTGGTAGCTAAATCAGGAGAATAAGGTGGGTGGTCAAGCAACTCGTACTTTAATTCGTTGATTTTAGCCATTGTTAAAACACTCTTGTGCGCTGGTGCGTTGTCTTGATGAAAAATTATTTTTTTGTGTTGTAAGCCAGGACGTTTTTCTCGAATTTGTACATTTAATTGATCTAAAAGGTTGCAATAGTACTCTGAATTTATTGTTTTACCCTTTTGCAGATAGTCAATCAATAAAATACCTTTGAAGTCCCAAAAAACCGTTGCCATAACCTTACCAGCCGATTGAATTGTTTTTGCCTTCTTTGCGGCACTTCCTCCAGCTTCAGTCCATTGTTTGGATTGTTCTTTTGTCTCTGGAGTATAGTGGTGGATCCATGTCTCATCAACAGTTAGGAAACGATGCTTAAAATCCATTTTATTTCGCTGAAAACGATCCAAACAAGCTTGAGAAATGTTCATTCTTATGCGTTTTTGGTCGATTGTTAACAAGTGCGGCACCCATCTTGCAGAAAGATTTTTCACCTGTAGTTCTTCATGCAAAATTAAATGGACTCGATCATTTGAGATGCCCATGATATTAGCTATTTCACGCACTTTTATTCGTCGACCATTTAATACCATATCATGCACTTTGGCTACAATTTCTGTTGTTGTTGCTGTTTTTGGACGTCCACTACGTGGTTCATCTTCAATGCTTGTACGACCACGTTTAAATTCAGCAACCCAATTTTTTACTGTTGCATATGAAGGAGCACTTTCACCTAACATATTCACCATATCATTATGAATTTCTTGTCCCGATAAACCTTTTTTATGTAAATATTTAATGACACCACGCATTTCTAATTTTTCCATTGTAAAAAAATCGCCGATGCGTCTTTTGTGAACACCTGTTTCTATATGAAGGAGTTGCCAGATCGAAACAAAATTTAACATGTGTTCATAGCAGAGATGGAAGTTTCCAAAACATTTAACTTTTTTCTGTTTATACCGCGCTTTTTGTGCTAGGCTAAGAAGTTTCCGAACCGCCCTCGTAGAGGTATTTTTTCAGAACAAAAAAAATATAAAAATTCAAATAAGAATTTTTATTGGTAATTTAAATGGACATTTTATGGCATTTATTTTTTGAAAATAATTACCTTCAAATGTTGGCAACTGTATTATGGAGATGAGCGTTCGGTGAGAAACGGGAAGATCCGCTAGATGGATCACCCTATATATATACATGGTTCGGCAGCTCCTTCCTCATTTCGAATAAACTGATGATGCAGATAACGTCTAAACCTTACTAAAGAGTAAATTTTAATGGATGTAATGATGATTCGTTGACGGCTCCGTATTTGGAGCAGACAATCCTAGCCATTTAACCAGAAATGAGCTTTATCACTAAACACAATTCTATTATAAAAATGCTCTAAAACTTTGCGAAGAGATATATTTTCACAATTGGGAAGAGTTGGTCTGGCTTTAAACGATTCATGATGACTTGCCAATTCTTACAGAACCGAACTGTTTGACATTGACCGCTGTCAAGCCTTAGTTATTGATATCGATAGTTCCCATGCTGCTTTAAAAATAACCCTATATATTCAAATCGGCACCATTTGCTGCCCTTTCTGCAAATTCTCTGCTCGAAAATATTAGGGAACTCATTGGATAATTATATCAATTATAGAGTGTTTGATATAATTCCTTTAGTCACTGGCTGGAAGCTACAGTTTAATGTTGCCTCTGAACCGAAAATTCATATTAATTGAAAAGTACTTAAATCAAGCATCATATGTGACCAGGGCTATGAAAAGGTGGCTTATGACTCAAATATAAATTTCCACTTTTATTTTGGTTTCGATAGTTTTGGAGACGTTCTTTCACGTGGTGAAAACTAGAAAGTCCTAACTTCCTTAATTGAAAATCCAGAATCAAGATAATAAATGAAAGTGAAAAATTTAAAAACAGGATTGAACGCTGCCACCTTTTCATAGGCCGGGTCACATATGCTTTTTTATGTTTGCGATACTTACTTTTAAAAAGTCTTTTAAAAATAGAGTTTTCTGTTTTTCAATTTGAACGATAAATATATAACTATTTAAAGATAGATGGATTTAAATGAATACAAATAAAAGGGTTGCTATTTATTTTTCCTGACAATACTAGTGTTCCCAGATGCAAAGTGGAACTTCCATTGGAAACTTTGCAATTTTTTAGCATAACTTCACTCAGAACGTTTTGTCATTTGAGGGCGAATTGTTTTGTTTACTGGTACCAAGAAAGAGTTCAAACTCGGACGCCGTTCGCTCCAGGACGAATTTTGTGAAGGACGTCCAAATCCGGTGCGTGAACTGATTAAGCAAGACCGACATGTGACTTACCGTGAGATTGAGGCATCCTTGGGCATTAGTATGACAAGCATTAAAAAGATATTGCATGTTCATTTGGCCGTGAAAAAATTTGTTCTCGTTGGATCCCTCATAATTAGACGAATGCGCCAAGAAAGACTCATGGATTGGTGCAAAGAGATGTTGAAAAAGTATAACTGCGGTAGCTCAAAGGCAGTGTATAACATTGTCACAGCTGACGAATCATGGATCTATGCATATGAACCCGAAACAAAACAGCAATCGACCGTATGGGTCTTCGAAGACGAGCCAAATCCAACGAAAGTTGTTCGTGGAAGAAGTACATCGAAGCAAATGAATGCGTTTTTTTTCATTTCAAAGAAATGAGGAAAGATAATAAGAGTAGACGGATCATTTTGCATCACGACAATGCGACCTCTCACACATCAGCTGAAACGATTTATTTGACCCCTCAAGATGTCGAATTGATGGGTCATCCACCGTACAGCCCTGATTTGGCACCCAATGACTTCTTCTTACTCCCTAGCATCAAGAAAAAAATGCGTGGTCAACGTTTTTCATCGCCCGAAGCAGCTGATGAAGCGTGCAAAAATCATGTTTTGGAGGTGTCTCAATCGGAGCGGAGAAAGTGCTTCGAAAATTGGTTTGTGCGCATGCAAAAAAAGTGTATTAATCTTAAAGGAGAATATTTTGAAGAACAATAAAACCATATCCAATGATAAAATATTGTGTTTTTATTGCCGGACCTGAAATGTAATAGCACAAATATTTATTACCAAAATGCAAAGTTCTTTTTGAATTAAATGATTAATATTATAATAGTTCAAATCAAAACAAAAAACGTTTTCCGTTCCTTTACATTTTAAGCTAAGCTAGTTCTAAAAATATTAGATCTTCTTAGGCCAGACTTATTAGAAATATCCCTCTTAAACCTAAGACTTTCTGCTAAATTCATTGACCTAACTTTAAGTTTTTTCTACTCTTTATCATTTCAGTTCAAAAATTAAAGAAGAAACAATTCCAGAACAACATTTGAAATGTCATACAATTACCGACATCGGAGTGGTGAAATGTCCCATGATGACGATAGGGGATTTAGCGGCAAAAGATATGGAAAGCCTACGTCATTATCGGAGAAAAACAGCTATGTAATGGAACACTTGGCCACCTTCACCGTCAACAAGGATGCCGGCATTGTTCATCCCCTAGACGGTATGCGGCGCCTATTGCAAATGGAAAAAAGTACCGGCATCTGGTCGCAAAAGATGAAACTCTGCCTGGACAGCGGTTGCGTACATATAACAGATTTCGAAACGGGCGATCTGATTGAAAGTTTTCCCGCAGGTCTTATACAGTCGCCCACAGCATTCACATCGGAAGATGTGCTGGAATTATACAACAACGTCCTGGTGTTTATTGTCTCGGCCGGCGGTAGCGATCAATCTGAAATGCATATATTCCAGTCACAGGGTATATCGGCGGTGAACTTAGTGCAGGACATAAAAGCTCTCCAAAGCAATGAGTTGCAAATGCCAACGAATTCGTCAATAATGGCCGCGCAGTCGCATTCCAATGAACACTTTGCCATTGAGTACAAGAACACCGAAGTGGAATTTCAGAGACACCACGGCAAGAGTCACAAAGTAAACCAGAAATATGCCGGGCATATGGAACAGCATGAAGACAGCGATTACTTTGGCAAAGATCTGCAGGATTCGTATGGCGTACGTTCGCCTGGCGGGACGGGCAATGAGTTTGGACCGCAATTTTTCGAAGACACTTGCTCGGTCTCTAGCGAAAAGTATGAACGGGAAGTTAATCTGCTGAACAATTGCTTCGATGACATTGAAAAGTTCATAGCTAGACTACAGCATACCGCCGCCGCGGTACGCGAGGTGGAGCGGCGTCGACACAAGAAACGAGAAATCGGCGATGGTCTGATCAACCTCCATACGCGCCCTCCTATGCAGAAGGATTTCTTAGAAATTTTAGCTAAATTCAAGCTGTCGTTTAATCTACTCTCCAAATTGAAAACACACATTCACGATCCGAACGCACCGGAATTGGTTCATTTCCTCTTTACGCCGCTGGCATTGATTGTGGAGGCTGCCCGCGACACCTACACGGATTCACAGTTAGCCACCAAGGTGGTGGACCCCTTGTTAACACGTGAAACAATAAATTTTCTCATCAACTGCGTGAGCAGTAAAGAAACCGAATTGTGGAAGTCGCTGGGTCCCTCTTGGACCACGCCCGAAGAGCAGTGGCGAGATAAACGCGACTTCTATCATCCGGAGATGGTGGGCGGGAGTTTCGAAGACACCTTAATCAATAAGAACAATATCGAAAGGGCACTGGCAATATCTCGTCCCGAGGAACTCACAATGGAGAACAATTCCAGCCGACAGAATATATCATCATTTACGGCGGCTCGCAAGTATGGCCATGTCAGTACCGAATCTCAAGAACTTGCTATTGCAATTGGTGAACAAAACGAATATTTGGCCTCCCCTCAGGACACTTCAGATGTCGATGCTGGGGAAATGGGGGCAGCCGAAGATAAGGCGGCATTTGACCGGCTCGATGCCAGTGGTATGCGTTCATCCTTTTTCAATATGGGCGAGAAAATCATGCCGCCTTCGATGAAAACGGCGCCAGTTACCAAATCTGGAGATATGGCCCGCAGAATAAACACATTCGCTGAGCAATGGATCAATGAGTTGCGCATCAAGGGCGCACATGCCGTTGTGGTGTGCTATCCACGCACCGCAAACAACGACAAAGAGCTCAGTGTCATGAAGGGCGAATATTTGGAGATTCTAGATGACTCGAGAAAATGGTGGAAGGCCCGCAATCTACATGGACAGATCGGTCATGTGCCCAGCACAATTGTGACGCCCATCGATTATGTTAACGATCATTCGAGCGACTTGAAAATGTATGACTCTTTCCAAAAATAAAACAACGGCAAATGCGAATTGTTTGCTTAGCAGCAATAAAGACACCTCCCCCTCCAATATATATTCGAATACCAATAAAAGTACCTAAAGCGTTATTTCCACAACAAGAACAACCACAAAAACATGTATGCAAGTACATGACATATCACCAAACATTCCATTTATCCGTCCATTCGCTCACTGTCAGCGGACAACGAAACATATCGCCTTAAAACAAGCGAAGAAATTCATTCTTCCGGCCTTTTATACATCCCCCCGTTCGTTATCGGTCGTGGTGGCATAGCAGGCAATAAATGATCCTGGCTCCACCACAAAGCCCAAAGCAGACGCGGAACCAATAGTCCAACTATAGCTTTTTTACCAAGCGAATCTCTTTTTTTTTGGCAAACCGTTGACCAGCTGGTCCAGCTACAGGAGAACGTATTTATTTTTTCGATACGTTGCAATCATTTTATATATGTATGTAAAGAGTAGTTGGTCAATGTATTCATTTTGTAATTTATTATTAAGATGAAATAAATGCTATCTATGAGAAAATGTAACTGTCTAATAAAATTATTGAGCGATATTCGTTGGTTTTGCAATATTTGTCTCTAAGCTTTAAAATATAGTCTTTATAGGGCTTAAGCGACATATCTAGAAGCATTGTCCTATTGTCTAAAGTATAACTCAGTCTTTGCGATCTGTACTACGTGGGATCTCTTTGTTTGATAAAGACGTCACAGTAGGACATTTTTTTTTACCAAATACCGAACTTCAAAGTCCTTGGTCTGCTCGTTAGAAAATATATAAAGAGATAGTAAAGAATGTGCAGTCGAACCTGTATAAGTGGGATCTGAGCAAGTGGGAGCCCTCTATATGAGGGGCAGTTTTGGCGGTCCCTGCACACTTTGAACTTAAAAATAAAAAAGTGGACTTGATTTTTAGAAATAACCTCTATAAGTGGAGATTTTTTTCTCGTTAACCTCTATGAGTGGGATTTCCCTTTTCATGCTCTTTTCTCTAATGTTTTTGTTATTTACTTCGCTGCGACAGCGCATAGAGAAAGGGACCTAATGGTAAACAAAATCAATTTTCATTTTTTTTCTTTTCTTTTGATGTGGACAACATCTGAGCATCGAATGAGACCGATCCCATGCCCCAAAAGTGTTCCCTCCCAGAGATATGCGCGTTTTATGAAAGTGAAGTCGACGATTCTAAGCGCAAATAGAAAGGGACCTAATCTTTAAAATGGCTCTCCTGAACAAAACTTTTCATCAACTTTTCACTTTGTTTATGATGTGGACAACATCTGAGCATCGAATGAGACCGATCCCATGCCCCAAAAGTGTTCCCTCCCAGAGATATGCGCGTTTTATGAAAGTGAAGTCGACGATTCTAAGCGCAAATAGAAAGGGACCTAATCTTTAAAATGACTCTCCTGAACAAAACTGGATTTTAACCTTAGGTCCCTTTCTATTTAGCGCGTCACATATATATTTCTGGCCCAATAATGAAAGTGAGAATATTTATCATCCAAAATGGTTTTTCAAAGTATTCTCCAGCATGATTTATACACTTTTGCATGCTCTCAAACCAATTGTCGAAGCACTTTTGCCACTCCGATTGAGACACCTCCAAAACATGGTTTTTGAACGCTTCAACAGCATCTTCTGGCGGCGAAAATCGTTGACCACGCATATTTTTCTTGATGTGTGCGGGAATAAAATGAAGTCATTGTGTGCCAAGACCCATCAATTCGACGTTTCGGCCGGTCAAAAAGGCGCTGGTTTTCGCCGATGCGTGAGAGCTCGCATTGTCATGGTGTACAATGATTCGTCTTCTCTTGTTCGTTTTTCGAATTTCCCCGAAGACTTCAGGCAAACAAATTGTGGTGTTCCACTAAGAATTGACCGTCCTACGTTGTTCAAGCGGAAAATTGGCCACATGACCAGTTTTGCCGAAGAAACAGGCGCCCATTTGCTTCGAAGTGCTTCTTCCACTAACAACTTTCGTTGGATTTGGTCCGTCTTAGAAGACCCACACGGTCGATTGCTGTTTTGTTTTGGGCTCATACTCATAGATACACGATTCGTCACCTATGACGAACTTACAAACGCCTTTTGAAGCACCGCGATCGATTTTTTTCAAAATTTCTTTGCAGCAATCGACACGAGCGTTTTTTTGAGCATGATCTAACGAGAACAAAACTTTTTTACGGCCAGGTGTTCATGCAATATCGAATGTATGCTGGTGGAAGAAATGCCCAAGGATGCCTGTCGATCTCACGGTATGTCACATGACGATATTGCATTCGATCCCCCGACAGCCGGTTCTATGCACCGGATCGACCCGAAGGAGAAATTCTTCGGCCAAGGGCTGTCACACCGGCACTTTGTGCCGCTACAACAACAACAACAACGATATTGCATTATCCGTTCACGAACAGCATCAATGTTCTCTGGCACAACGTCCGTTTTTGGACGACCTTCACGACATTCGTCTTTGGACGAGCGTCGGCCACGATTTAATTTATTAAACCAGTTGTTCACAGTGCTACAGGATGGTGCTTCATCGATGCACTCTTGTCGTGATATTCCACGCCGAATGTTGTGAAAAATAATCGCACGAAAATGTTCACGAGTTAATTTCATTTTTTAGCCAAATAGATTTTTTCATGTCACAACACAAATGATGGCCGTACGTCAAAACGTTCTGAGTACGTTTATGCTCAAAAATTACAAACCTTCCAATGGAAATGTTAGATGGCGCCAGGCAACACTTAGTGTTATGTGGTAAGTTTAAAGACTAGTTCTTTTCGTTTGGGCTTAATCTGATTTTAACAAACGGACATGGCTAGATCGTCTTAGAATTTCATGAAGGATATTATTTTTACTTTATATGGTCGCAGATAAGTATTTTGAGGTGTTACAAACGAAAGGACAAACTTATATAATTATATATTCACATACCATAGAGGAAAGTATAAAAATATGGTCGGTTGTTTGAACAGGCAAGACTTCAATCGCCGTACCTTGTAGTTGCTGGATGTTTGGGCTCATGTAGCTCAAAAATAAGGGCCGTTTTTCCAAAGAGAGAAATTACTCGTAATTGGATAATCAAATTAAAGAAAATGTTGAAACGAACTCAAATATATTTGAGATAGTTTAAAGATTTGGCTAAGATAGGAGTCGGACTCATTTACTACAAGTTGAAATTTAGATTTGTTTTAAAGATTTGGCTTTTGGTAGGGTCGGTCTAATGGACCGAAGCGGCTAAAAACGGCAATGATGGTAAAAGAAGAAACCACTAATTAATCGGGGTACTCAAATTAAAGGCATTTTTACTACGAAACCAAGATGGGTTCAATTTGAAGTTTTGGCTGAGAAGAGGATAAACCAAAGATACCAAAAAACGGCCCTCATGGTCAAAAGAAGAGACCACCGGTAGGTAAATGTGGTAGCCAAATTAAAGCGGGGGGTTACTAAAAATGCAAGATGAAATTGTAGATTTGGCTGAGTTTAGGATGGACCAAAGGGACCCAAAAAATTGCCCTTATGGTCAATAGAAGTGACCAACGGTATACGAGGGCGGTTTGGAAAGTTCTTAGCCTATCAATGAAAGAGAATAGTTTTTCAAAAATATTTTTATTTTTCAATATAATCTCCTGAAACTTCAATACACTTAGTCCAACGCTTATCTAGCAATTCTATCCCTTGATTAAAATAGTTTTTCTCAAGGTCTTCAAAATAGTGGTTTACAACTGTAATTGCATCTTCAATTGAGGTAAAACGCTTGCCAGCAAGGAATTTTTTTAGATTTGGGAACAGGTAAAAGCCACTGGGAGCTAAATCAGCAGAATAAGGTGGGTGGTCAAGAAACTCGTACTTTAATTCGTTGATTTTAGCCATTGTTAAAACACTCTTGTGCGCTGGTGCGTTGTCTTAATGAAAAAATATTTTTTTGTGTTGTAAGCCAGGACGTTTTTTTCAAATTTGTACATTTAATTGATCTGAAAGGTTGCAATAGTACTCTGAATTTATTGTTTTACCCTTTTGCAGATAGTCAATCAATAAAATACCTTTGAAGTCCAAAAAAACCGTTGCCATAACCTTAACAGCCGATTGAATTGTTTTTGCCTTCTTTGGGGCACTTCCTCCAGCTTCAGTCCATTGTTTGGATTGTTCTTTTGTCTCTGGATCCATGTCTCATCAACAGTTATGAAACGACGCTTAAAATCTATTTTATTTCGCTGAAAACGATCCAAACAAGCTTGAGAAATGTTCATTCTTATGCGTTTTTGGTCGACTGTTAACAAGTGCGGCACCCATCTTGCAGAAAGCTTTTTCATCTGTAGTTCTTCAAGCAAAATTAAATGGACTCGATCATTTGAGATGCCCATGATATTAGCTATTTCACGCACTTTTATTCGTCGATCATTTAATACCATATCATGCACTTTGGCTACAATTTCTGTTGTTGTTGCTGTTTTTGGACGTCCACTACGTGGTTCATCTTCAATGCTTGTACGACCACGTTTAAATTCAGCAACCCAATTTTTTACTGTTGCATATGAAGGAGCACTTTCACCTAACACACTCACCATATCATTATGAATTTCTTGTCCCGATAAACCTTTTTTATGTAAATATTTAATGACACCACGCATTTCTAATTTTTCCATTGTAAAAAAATCGCGGATGCGTCTTTTGTGAACACCTGTTTCTATATGAAGAAGTTGCCAGATCGAAACAAAATTTAACATGTGTTCATAGCAGAGATGGAAGTTTCCAAAACACTTAACTTTTTTCTGTTTATACCACGCTTTTTGTGCTAGGCTAAGAAGTTTCCGAGCCGCCCTCGTATGAGTGCTAAAGGGTACCCCAATTAAAGACGGTGTATCTTCGAATTCAAAATAGATTTAAAAATTTGGCTGAGGTTAGGATCGACCGAAGGGACCAAAAATAACTGTGTTTATGCTTATAATAAGAGATCACTGATAAATGTGGACATAAGGATGCTCCAATTAAAGTCGGTTTTTCTACGAATCCAAGATGGATTTATTTTGAAGATTTGGCTGAGATTACGATAGACTTTTGAGCCTAAAAAACGAACCTTATGGCAAAAAAAATACCACCGGTGAATATGGGTAACCCAATTAAAGCCGGTATTACTGCGAACCCAAAGTTAGATCTATTTAAAAGATTTGGCAAAGATCTATGGCCGAAAAATGAGACCTCCGATAAATAAAGACTTTTGGGTAAACCAATTATAGCTGGCTTACTGCAAGTACAAATTTTGATTTAAATTAAAGATTTAACAGAGGTAGTGGGCAGACTCATGGACCCAAGGGGTACAAAATACGGGCCACTTCAATAGCGAATTCACTGTAGAGCGTATAGGACTCAGCCAGGCCGAAATTAATGATTACAAATTACTTTTACAATCTTGTGTTTCCCTTATGACCGTTTCAAACAGTTTCTTTGTAACAATTCAAACCTCCACTTGGTCCTTCTGTTGACGCCTCGACTTGTTGGTAATCAAAGTTGTTTATTTATGGCTTTTTCCCGTCCAGACTATTTTTAGAGGCAGCGCATGGACAGCAAAAAAGAAACAGTGCCTCGGTGGCTAGCATAACATTTCATTTTTCTTAAGAAATTGTGTTGTCTTAGTCATGGAAAGTCACTTGTGCTGCTGTTGGTAGTCATGGCGGTGTGCCTCAATAGCTGCAAATAAATGTGGCACGAAGAAGAAAGTGTCTCCGTTTTTGCCATTAAAGTTTTATTTAATGCTTTTTTGCTTCTGTTGTTGCTCTTGATGTTGCCCTTTGTTGTTGCCGGGGTATTGTTGATGTTGATGGCAGTGTCATTGTTGCTGCTGCTGGCTGGTCTATGCTGGTGTTGGATTTGTTTTTTCATCACCAACTTCTGCTGCTTGTTGGCGTTCATGTCCTTGTTCTTTGAATTACTTTCCTTTGTTTTTTCTGCGTGAGTGTCGGATTATAAAAGTTCAATACCATTTCAGAGCATCGTCGGATGGATGAAGATGTATGTTGTACACGTGGTACAAATGTACAAGTTTATGCCCATAACTAAAATAGTACCCGAGTAGGCGTAGGTGTGACTGCTCACCCACATCCAAAGTGGGCGATATAAACGTAGACTAAGATTGCCCGACAACAACACAATAAAACATACTTTCCGTGGTCGCAGTTCTTTTTGTGTGTTTTATACCCTACACTATGGAATAGAATGTATGCTATGTTTGTCTTTCCAACTCGACATATTGATCGGAGACCCTATAAAGTCTATATTACTGATCGTAGTGAAATTATAAACGGTGTACCTTTTGAAAGCACGATTGCGGTAAAGAAAATAATCTAGGACCCTGAAAATTGCCACGATCATGGCTTATATACACAGAGAACAATTATTTGGAAATCGGCTAAAACTACAATGATTCGGTTGCAAGACAGAAATTTCGATTGCAACAACCAAGTATTTATAATCGTAATAGATATTTCGCGCGGAATACCACAGGATAATAAATATGATCATCGTACTGTACTCACCACTTATAAAGGTTGTCCTAAGAAGAGCGCAATTTTTAAATTTTAAATAAAACACAGATATTTAAGAAAAAATCGTGAAACTTTATTATATCGTAAAGTAGACAGAATGAGGTTATGTATGGAACAATATATCGTGCAGATGGCCGCCGCGGCTTTGCTGGCATGCACGCGATCTTTTAATGAAATTTTCAATGACCGTTTTGCATGAATGCTGCGGTATTTCATTAATGCAGCGTCCAATTTCGTCTTTTAAGGCTTGAGTCGTCGTCGGCTTATTCGCGTAAACCATCGACTTCAAAAAACCCCAAAGAAAAAAATCTAATGGTGTTAAATCGCACGATCTAGACGGCCAATTCTGATCTCCAAAACGCGAAATAACACGACCGGGAAATGACTGATGCAGCAATTGAATTGTTTCTCTGGCTGTATGACATGTGGCGCCGTCTTGTTGGAACCACATGCACTCCACATTCATTTCTTCAATTCTAGGCAAAAAAAAACTGGTTATCATTTCACGATACCAAACACCATTGACTGTTTGCGCTTGACCTGCCTCATTTTCATAAAAAAAGGTCCAATGATTCCTCCAGCCCAAAAACCACACCACACAGTGACACGTTGAGGATGCATTTGCTTCTCGTGAATCACTCGAGGATTTTCCGCACCCCAAATGCGACAATTCTGCCTATTGACGAAGCCATCAAGATGAAAATGGGCCTCGTCACTGAAGATGATTTTATCGGCAAAATCAGCATTTTCATGTTGTCTCTCCAATACCCAATTAACGAACTCCCTTCGCTGTCCATGGTCAGCTGCTTACTAACCTCGTACCTTCTACTAACAAACAATAACAATTGTTCAAATGTCAAACAATGACACTTCGAATGTTGCCAGATTTAAAAATTGCGTTCTTCTTGGACACCCTTATATTTGGCATACAAATGAAAGGCGAAAAAGGTATTTAGTTGCCGCAACTGATGGTTATGGCGTCCATTACTTTTGCAAACATTTTATTGTTGTTACAAATTATAAGTGATGACCATAGCCACAAATGGGTTGTTTAATGGAATTTTTTTATAATTAAATAAATAAAAAATGAATAAAATAATTCGATTATTACTGACATTAATTTGATTATTTCTGACATTTTTTCTAGTAAAAAACAGTCGGTTGTGGCGACGAATCTTCAAAGTCTTCAAGGGACTAAAAGTATTACTGAAACATGTTAAAAAAGTTCTTATTATCGACCGATCCCTATTTCCCTCCACCGATGATGAATGCGGTCCGGTTTTAGGGTCCATGAGTTCTACCCCAATCTTTGGCGTGTAGATTTTTGGATCCAAAAATTCTCTTTTGAAGGTTCGAATAATTGGTATGTTGTACCGACACCACTGTTCCAGTAACAACAAATTATAGAGCACAAACTAACATTCGGTTGTTCTGACGAAATACTCGATGCGTATGTAATCTCTATCATTCGGTGGGCAAATAAATTCGGTTGTGGCAACGAACCTGTTCTCTGTGTGAAGTCAAAAGCTTCTTGGGATTGTAAATGGGCGAAGTCGGTCTAGGGGGAAAAGTCTTCAAGGGACTAAAAGTATTACTGAAACAAGTAAAAAAGTTCTTATGTTCGACAGATCCTTATATACCCTCCACCGTTGATAAATGTGGTACGTTTTTTGAGTCCACAAGTTCCACCTAATCTCAGTCAAATCTTCAAAATAAATCCATATGTGACAGCGCATAGAGAAAGGGACCTAAGGGTAAAAAAAATAAAAAAAATCAATTTTTACTTTTTTTTGATATGGACAACATCTGAGCATCGAATGAGACCGATGCCATGCCCCAAAAGTGTTCCTTCCCAGAGATATGCGCGTTTTATAAAAGTGATGGTACACCAAAGATACACGTATTTAAATCTTTAAAATGGCTCTCCTATACAAAACTAGTTTTTACCCTTAGGTCCCTTTCTATTTTGCGCGTCACATATTTTGAATCGTAGTAAAATCGGCTAAATTTTTTGTACCCTAACCTCAAACAAAACTTCATATTAAGATTTATGTGGTAAATATATGAGCACCCATGGGCCCATATTTACCGGTTACCCCTTCTTTAAAGCCCGTTTTTAAGGCCTCTTCGGCGCCCAAGAGTCCGATCCTAACCTCAAACAATTAAGACATTTAAGTGTCTATAAGTATATTTACTGTTGGTCGCTCCTTTTGACCATACGGGCCAGCGACTATGATTTTTTTTGAGTTTGAACTAACAATGTCCATTTTAATCCTTATTCGTTTACAGAAAATCATGATTTGTAAAGAAAATACCCAAAAAGTTTGTTTTTCCGGAGTTCCTTTAGTTCCTTAAAGGGAAACTATTCTCCCCCTAGGCCGATTTCGCCCATTAACAATCCCAAACTGCTTATGACCAAAAGCCATCATCCCGCGAATTTTCAGGTTCTTAGGTTAATACGTTTGACCGCTTTTGTGCTTTCAATAATTTTTCCTGGGATCGAACTAACCTACGGGCGGACATAACTAGATCTCCTTGAAATTTTACGACGACCAATAATTGCGGTCTTCCCTAGAGGTAACTAGCTTAGTTACCTCCATAGATTGCAATATGGTAATCTGGTAGCACTGAACAAAGAGTGTAATATGGCAACATTGTTTCTCTTTGTATATGTGACGCGCAAAATAGAAAGGGACCTAAGGTTAAAACCCAGTTTTGTTCAGGAGAGCAATTTTAAAGATTAGGTCCCTTTCTATTTGCGCTTAGAATCGTCGACTTCACTTTCATAAAACGCGCATATCTCTGGGAGGGAACACTTTTGGGGCATGGGATCGGCCTCATTCGATGCTCAGATGTTGTCCACATCAAAAAAAAAGTGAAAAGTTGATGAAAAGTTTTGTTCAGGAGAGCCATTTTAAAGATTAGGTCCCTTTCTATTTGCGAATAGAATCGTCGACTTCACTTTCATAAAACGCGCATATCTCTGGGAGGGAACACTTTTGGTCTCATTCGATACTCAGATGTTGTCCACATCAAAAAAAGAAAAAAAATGAAAATTGATTTTTTTTTACCCTTCTCTATGCGCTGTCACATATACCAAAGAGAACTTAACAACAAGAGGCTTCATCGGCGAATTCATCAAAAGCAGACAATAAAAAGCCATTAATCATTCGAAAAAAATATGATTTAATAAGAAAAAAAATCGGAACTACATAGCTGGACGGACACAGCTAGATCGCCTTAAAATTTTACGACGACCAACAATAGCCGTGTTCCATCTTAGTTACCTTCTTAGTTTAAAATATGGTAAAATGGCAACACTAAAGATGTTGGGAGTAATATGACAAAATTGTTTCTAAACAACAAGAGGGTTTATCGGCGAATTTGTCAAAAGCAGACAATAAAAAACTTTATATTGTAATTAAATAATTAATTAAATATAAACAATTTCATTTATTAGGTGTAAAAATCAGTAAAATATCTTTGAACTATCAGTTTAAGTTAAAAAACAGTTTCACTTTCAGCCAATGAAACGAAGACGAAACCAAGACGAATTTGTCGATGAGGCCTCTTCTTGTTTTTTTTTTTAATAGCCAACACTCAGGGGATGCCCCCTATACATGCGGTGCATTGCGTTGGCGAGTGGAAAGTAAAGGATCGGAGGGGGGAAAGAGGAAGTAATGTTTATTGACACTTGTCTTGAACTTCTGGATGTCGCAATTAGTGGGAAACACACTTGCCGGAAGTCGATTCCACATACGGACTGTACGAGCGAAAACCGAATTTGATCTGTAGTGTATAGTGCGCTCAACTGGCCAATCGATAACAAACGGGTGTGAATTCCTAGAAAGTCGCGTATCCCTGCCGAACATCCTCACGTCAGGAATAAGGCGACGGATGTCTGGTGAACACACACCATGAAAGTAACGATAGAACAGCGTGAGGCAACCCACATTCCGACAATGCTCAAGGGAAACAATAGAGTTGGATACCCTACTGTCACCTATCAGCACCATCGCTCTCCTCTGAACACGGTCAAGTAGCTCCAAGGATGATTTTAGAGCACCTGCCCATATATGGGAGTTGTATGCCATCTTTGGCCTGATGTAAGTTGTATAGATATTGAAAAGATCAGAAGGAGTGCAATATTTCTTGCACCGCTTTAAGAAGCCTATGCACTTGAATGCTTCTTTCGAAACTTCGAATACATGTCTCGCCCAACGAGCGTCACATTGTATTTTCATGCCCAGAACATCAAGAGCTTCCGATTGTTCAATATCCGTACCATCGATAGAAATTGACGATGTTGTTGGGTCAGCGAATCGCTTGTGAGACAACAAGCAGCACTGTGTCTTACGCGCAATAAAATCTACTCTATTCACTCGACCCTTATTCGGAAATGGCCAGTAAATCCCGGCCAAGTGTCTCATCCATAATTCGCCTTTTGTCTTCAATATGTTGAAGACTCGGCCTACGGTCGAATGAATATGAATGACAGAGGTTACTTTCAGCCGCAAAGGAGTATATTGGATTCACGGTCTGACCCAACAGATCATCAATGAAAATTAAAAATAAAGAGGGAGAAAGGACAGAGCCCTGTGGGGTACTCCTGCAGTAAGCCTATGTTTGTTGGATAAGAACCCATCTACAACAACTCTTATAGTGCGATCTCTAAGAAAGCTCGATTTAAAACGAGCGAAAGTATCACCGATTTTATTTTTGAAATTTTTGAAAAATTTACAGGAGCCATAAATTACCATGGTGTAGAGTATATAAGAATCGTCCTCGCCGAACTAACCGCATTTTACTTGTTGTTGATGTTGTTGTAGGTGAAAATATATTAAAAATGAAAACAGTTGCCCAGACTCATTGACGCCAAAATGTTCTATTTAATATTTTATTTAGCACACCAACACACATACACACTCGCGCCAGGACGAAGGAGCCCAAGCACACACATACTACATAGGTATGTGTGTATATATGTATGTTCTGGAGCACCATGGAGACTTGTGGGGTTGGCCAACTAACACACTCGTACTCATGCCAGCGGAAACGGACAAATACACATACACATGTAGCCTGCAACACACACTCGCACTAATACTTGAGTGTTCAGACATAAACGTCAATTCCCTTATTGCGAATCCTGAAGCTGTTAACGTATTTATTATTGTTGTTTTGTTGTTGCTGCTGATGTTGTTGTTCGTATGGCTCCTTGTTCTTATTTGCCTTCATCTCTTGTTTGTTTATTTGTTCGTAGAAATTTGCTTTTGATTTCATTCGAAGTTGATGGGTGGCAGATGAAATAATGATGGATTCGTTAGCTCCCACTTGCCTTAACGCCGTGGAAGAAGAATTCAAGTTTAGGTAATGCGGCAGCGAGATCCTAGGTGGTATGGGCTTTACACTAGGGGAAATGATTCGCCCGAAATCAGCTGAAATCATGGAGAGCCCCCTAGTATATAAGCAGAGTTTATTTGTGTTGTGATAAGTAAATATTCTGCCTGCGCAATTGAATCTCTTGTGACAAAACGTCTTTAGTACAGAAAACAAAAGAATGATCAGTTAGTAAAATTAAAAAAAAATTAAATATCGATTAGTCGAAAGTTTTTTAAAAGCCGTTATCGACTTTTGTGTCCGATTTTATTCAATCAACTTTTGACTGTTTGCTGCCAGCTCTCCAAGGCCTTTGATGGAGTCTGGCACGGTGCACTCATTTCAAAGTTGATCGCATTTGGTGTCGGTAATACGTTTGCTCGATTTATATCGAGCTTTCTTAGAGATCGCACTATTAGAGTTGTTGTAGATGGGTTCTCATCCAACACACATAGGCTGACCGCAGGTGTGCCACAGGGCTCTGTCCTTTCTCCCTCTTTATTGCTTATTTTCATTGACGATCTTTTGCGTCAGACCGTGAATCCAATCTACTCTTTCGCAGATGACAGTAACCTCTGTCATTCATATTCATTCGACCGTAGGCCGAGTCTTCAAGATATGGAAGACAAAAGGCGAATTATGGATGAGACACTTGGCCGGGATTTACTGGCTTTTCCGAATAAGGGTCGAGTGAATAGAGTAGATTTTAATGCGCGTAAGACACAGTGCTGCTTGTTGTCTCTCAAGCGATTCGCTGACCCAACAATATCGTCAATTTCTATCGATGGTACGGACATTGAACAATCAGAAGCTCTCGATGTTCTGGGCATGAAAATACAATGTGACGCTCGTCGGGCGAGACATGTATTCGAAGTGCCGAAAGAAGCACTCAAGTACATAGGCTTCTTAAAGCGGTGCAAGAAACATTTCACTCCTTCTGATCTTTCCAATATCTATACAACTAACATCAGGCCGAAGATGGAATATAACTCCCATATATGGGCAGGTGCTCCAAAATCATCCTTGGAGCTACTTGACCATGTTCAAAAGAGAGCGATGGTGCTGATAGGTGACAGTGGCGTATCCAACTCTTTTGTTTCCCTTGAGCATTGTCGGAATGTGGGTTGCGTCACGCTGTTCTAATGTTACTTTCATGGTGTGTGTTCGCCAGACATCCGTCGCCTTATTCCTGACGTGAGATTGTTCGGCAGGAATACGCGACTTTCTAGCAATTCACACCCGTTTGTTATCGATTGACCAGTTGAGCGCACTATACACTACAGATCAAATTCGTTTTTCGCTCGTACAGTCCGTATGTGGAATCGACTTCCGGCAAATGTATTTCCCATTGTGATTGCGACATCCAGAAGTTCAAGGCAAGCCTCAATAATCATTACTCCCTCTTTCCCCCTTCCGATCCTTCACTTTCCACTCGCCAACGCAATGCACTGCATGTATAGGGGGCATCCCCTGAGTGTTGGTTATTTAAAAAAAAAAACTTTTAAAAATATTTGAGCAAGACCTACATTTGAGTGAACTGATCGACTTAGAATCGCAGCTGATGCAATATAAATCTTGTAATCGAACTGCAGTTCGCAATTGTTGTCCGACCTTCATGAAATTTGGCAGAAGTACATTTTTTGGACCGAAGAACCCGACTTTATTATTTTGAAGGATTTAAAATTGGTTGCGATTTAGATCTAGCTCTTACACATATGTTTTACTGATTTCGTGTATTTAGCTCCAGAAGCCAGATATAACATCGTTTACTGAAAAATTTGGCACAGTTCTTCAGGATCGATTGGTAATCAGCTTAGAATGGGGTATATCAGTCCATCTTTTGTTATAGCCCCAGTACACTCTTGTTAAATCCGATTTTGATAAAATTTTCCTATAGTATATTTGGTACTTAAATAAATATGTGACAGCGCATAGAGAAAGAGACCTAAGGGTAAAAAAAATCAATTTTCATTTTTTTTTTCTTTTTTTTTGATGTGGACAACATTTGAGCATCGAATGAGACCGATCCCATGCCCCAAAAGTTTTCCCTCCCAGAGATATGCGCGTTTTATGAAAGTGAAGTCGACGATTCTAAGCTCAAATAGAAAGGGACCTAATCTTAAAAATGGCTCTCCTGAGCAAAACCGGTTTTTAACCTTTGGTCCCTTTCTATCTTGCGCGTCACATATGTTTATTTAATTCCAATTTTAATATAACTTAACTCTAAACAAAATACTTTTATTAGGCAAAATGCGATGACACGATGCTCATGCGAACGTCAAAAGTGTCTGCGTTATAGAGTTGCCAGATCTTTTTAGCAACCCAACACACTCCGCCACATATATTACGATGGACAAACATCCGATCTTGGACCAATTTGAACCATACAGGCTAATTTTTTTAATATAGCCCCATAAATATGGTTTGGACCAAAACAACATCATCTACTGTACGGTTATCAAATAACGCTAAAATTTTCTCAGGAAGCCAAACATAAACCAACCAAAAGTCCTGTAAAGGGAAACATTTTTCCCTTAGGTCGATTTCGCCTCTTTTAAAGGGTGGTTAAATTTTAAGGGCCGATCCTGAATGTGAACCACACCTAAACGTCAAGTTTTTTTCTGCATTTCATTTGATATTTCTCAATTTCAGACTAATTCAATTTGAATCATGAAAAGATACCCAAGCGAGCAACGCGTTAAAGTTATTCAGGCTTATTATGAAAATGAGCGCTCAAATCTAAATGCATATCGTGCACTTCTTGATTTTTTCCGTCAATTTAATCGTCCAGATGTGCGTACAATCGGAAAATCGTGCAAAAATTTGAGCAAACCGGGTCTGTAGGAGATGTGAAAACTCCAGTGCATGCTCGTTCAGCTCGTACTGCAGAAAATATTGCTGCTGTTCGCGATAGTGTGGCTGGAGAGCCGTCCACCTCAACTCGCCGTCGTTCCCAACAATTGCACCTCTACGCTCGTCGTTGACGAACATGACGAGTATGCATAAAGACACGCTTACAAGGTACAATTGACTCAAGAACTAAAACTTCTTGACCATTCCAAACGTCATCAATGGTCAGAATGGTGGCAAGAAATGGCAGCAGTGGGTGATCAATTTTTGAAGAAAATCATCTTCAGTGATGAGGCACATTTTCAGCTCAGTGGATTCGTCAATAAGCAGAATTGCCGCATTTAGGCGATTGATAATCCAAAAGTGATTGTCGAAAAAACAATGCACCCACAAAGAGTGACTGTTTGGTGCGGTTTATGGGCTGGTGGCATCATCGGGCCGTATTTTGTTTCCCAAAATGAGGCCGTTCCGGCAGTTACTGTGAATTTTATGACCCGAATTGGAAGATATGGATGTGGACGATATGTGGTTTCAACAGGACGATGCCACTTGTCACACAGCTAACAAAACAATGGCTCTTTTGAGCGAAAAATTCAATGGCCGTGTTATCTTACGTCGGGGCGATGTTAATTGGCCGCCAAGATCATGTGATTTGACACCGTTGTACTTCTTTCTTTGGGGTTATTGGAAAGAAAAGGTGTCCTTCGATAAGCAAGCAACAATTCAAGATCTAAAGGATGAGATAATTCGTCGCATTAACCGCATAGAAAATCAATTATGCCGCAGCGTCATCGAAAATTTGGACCATCGGATGGAGGTGTGCCGCCGAGGTCGCGGCAGCCATTTGGCCGATATTTTGTTCCATGCATAATTGAACCATACCAATATTATCATAATAAAAAGAAATGACAACAATTTCCGAAATAATTTGTATTTTATTCAAAATCAACATCGGCCCTTAAAATTTAACCACCGTTTACAATCGCAAACATCTTTTGACCATAAGCCATCATCAGGCAAAATTGAAATTTGTCCAGTCGTGAATGAATCACCCTGTATATCGTCTGCGGGAAGATTGTGGTCCCTTGTTTTAGTTGTGCTCGTTTTATAACATCGTTCGTAAACTTCAGGTGCATATCCATAATTCGCAGTCCTTTTTTCGTGTGCAATAGGGGTCGGGTATTATGACTTTGTGCTGATGTTTGCAACACCTCAAAGGAATGTAGATGTAGAATGATGTCTATTTGATTCCATAGAGCAATGTCCTCCCCTCAGTCCATCCATCTATCTTTGTTATCAAAGCTCAGGTTGCAATCATAAACGATGAAATGAAACTGGGTAAATTCTTCAAATTTTTCTTCAAATTTGGTCACCATTGGTCCTTATTTTTATGCAGGGTGGCTGATGAAAGCCGCTACCAAAAAAATTAATAAATTTTTTTCTATTAAGTGAATCTGGTTCATTTTTTTATTTTGCAGATTATTTTTAGGTTTAACAAAAATGGATGACTTGGACACTGAAACTAGAATTTGGACTGTCTGCCGCTTTCACACACTGGAGTCCGTAGTTTCGGTTCAAAGAGAGTATAGACTTACGTTTGGCAGCAATCCTCTAAGCAGATGGACTATAATGAGACTCGTTAACAATTTTGCCGAGCAGAGGACAGTCGACAGAAGACCTTACCATGGAAACCCTTCAGTTCGGACGCAGAAAATGCAGCCCGACAATGCAGCTAGATGAAACTACACACCACGCTGTGAAACGAAGTCGAGGCAATTCCGTCTCATGGAGTATCTGTGGGTTGGAAGCACTCCATATTCGACAATTGTGTTTGTTTATGTTGCCGTTTAAATCGAAATGGGCCTTTTCAGACATAAAAAGGCAGTTCAACATCTGTCCGTCCTCTTCCACCATTTAAAGCATCTTCTGGCAAATTCTATGCGAATCGGGAAGTATGCTGCGTTCAGTTTGTTGCCCACTTAAATTTGATATGGGAATAAGTCCTAGTCTTTGTGCATAATTGACTACAATGACTGTCTGATTATACCCATTTAAGCAGATAAGCTTCTTGTCGAAACTCTTGGATTGTTTTGTATGGCAGCAGCTACCGAAGCGATTGGTTTCGATGGTAAGGTCTTCTGTTGACTGTCCCATGCTCGGCAAAACTAAAAACAAGTCTCATTATGACCCATCTGCTCTGAGGATTGCCGCCAAACGTGCACCTATACTTTCTTTGAACCGAAACTACGGACTCCAGTGCGTGATAGCGGCGGACAATCGAAATTCTTGTTTTAGTGTCCCAGTTATCCATTTTTTGTTAAATCTAAAATTTAATCTGCAAAATAAAAAAAAAAATAACCAGATTCATTAAATAGAAAAAGTTATAAAATTTTTGTATGGTAGCGGCTTTCATCAGCCACCCTGATGAAAGCTGATGATGCCTTGATCATCAACAACTTCCCTTTGGACTTTACAAGCAGCTGAAAATAAAACCACAGCGCTGCATGCCGATATCGATGCAGTCGAACTCATCAAACTGCAACAATTCGGCTTTAAACGCAGTTCCTTAATGTGCTCTGCGACATCAAAAATTACAAGCAGGATAAAATATGCTATACATCCAAAAGCTTTAAAGTATGCTATACTTTTTGCATCATCTCTGCTGCTGTGTTCAATTTCCAGCCAACTTTCCTTTGACGTATTTCTTGTCGTTGTTGTAACTGCATTTTCCCTTTTCATTATAATTATTAAATTTTCATTCATTCCTTTGTCATGACGTTAGCCGATCTGCCTGCATGCGAATGCTGATGATTTTTCCTTAACATAAATAGTTTTTTCATCATTCATTCATTTATTGTGCACACACACACGAAGGCAATATACTCGTACTTACATACGTAGGTCCAAACGTTACGTATGGCCGTACGTACGCCTTCTATAATCCTATTTATTACAGGGACTCTCGCCCGCCTCTTCTCATTATCGCTACTCCTTGTGAATTCCTTTAATTCATCATGGGAGAACATCATGTAATTGCATGAGTATGCATTTCCCATCATTATTTCTGATGTACTCTCATGACTCATTTCTCCCTTTTTCCCTAGAACACAAAAATAAAGAAAATTCCCTTTACAGAAACAACAAGAACAAGAGACGCTCACCGTTATATGTGTTGTTGCGGCAATTGTGTCTACTGACGTCAGAGTTAAGTACATGAAGGCGGCAGCGAATGAATGGCACAAAGGATTTTTTTGATGTTTTCCCTTTTTTGCATTTCTCCAGTCGCAACAACTTTTGGACTACAAAGACGGAAGGAAGAGTAACTGGATTTAAAGGGATTTCTTGTTTCACAAATGAATTATTATAGAATGGGAGAGGATTCGTAATGACTTACGAACGGATTTCAGTTTTGACAATCAGAGTGGAGAAGTCATAACTTTCTGTGGCGACAAAGACAAAGTTTTTGGAGATTTTATTTTTTTTTTTTGAAAAAAAGCAGCTTAACCAAAATCCTGAAAATCTCGTAAAGGCCAAATATGAAAGACAAGCGAGATGCCGTTACTTTGAACGTCAAAAATCGTTAGCGAAAAATGAAGAAATGAAATAGTTTTTAAGACAAGGACAGAACAAAATATGTATACGAAATTATATACGGCAAATTCTCTACCATCGATTTGCTATTGAAATCGGAAAAATACAGTTAAGTCCGTTTTTTGGAACTCACGGTTCTACGCGTATGTCCACACTTCCTATTGGTCGCTTATGTTCCCTCAGTTAATGATTTCGAGCCTCGATTTCTGCTTTATTTAGAAAATAAATCCATATTTCGATTTGTAAAATTAATATTTTCTATTGCTTACTAGTTTTGACCACAGGGTATGTTTTTTGGCCCCTCTTAGTCCATGTGTTAGAGTCTTAATTTCAGCTAGATCAAAAAATCCGTATTGGGTTTCGTAATCAGATATGCCATATTTTAAGCAATCAAATGCCCACATCCCCGATTGATCGCTTGTTTTGACCACAGGGTGCATTTTTTGAGACTCTTGGTCTGGATGAGTCTGAACCCCTATCTCTGTTTAATCTAAATAGATAACTTCAAAATAAAGTAAACACCAACTGTTTTCATAAACGTAGTTTGATTTAAATTACATAAATAATGAAATATAAAAAGTTAGAATGCAAAATTCATCAGTAATACTACTGGAATAGATTCCATAAAAATTATAGAAGATAAAAAGACACACTAGAAAAAAATCGCATTCAATAAAAATACATCCAATTTTACGTGTCAAAATAAAGTAAACAGTGGCATCACCTTAACGCGAAAAATCGCTGGATTCTAGAATTGGTGGCAACTCTTTTACAATTTCTTGGTGCCCATTTCGGGGAAGTACCAATTTAGCATTAAAACGTAGATTCATCAGCATAAAACAGTAATTTTCTAAAAAAAACTAAGTAGAATAGCAATAGAGTTACGATGGTAAAACAAACATCCCTGGACACTCGTGAAATCATAATAGATTTGCAAAAAAAGGGAAATCTTTGCGTAAAACGGGCAAATTGTTACGGACACAGAAATTGAAAACAAATTCAGCGTCCAGTTCTGAAAAAGTAGCAGAAACAAGACTTGAACAGTTTTTGTTCAACAAAAACTCGTGACATCATAATAGATTTGCACAAAAAGGGTAAATCTTTGCGTGAAATGGGCAAATTGTTACGGACACAGAAATTGAAAACAAATCCAGCGTCCAGTTCTGAAAAAGTAGCAGAAACATGACTTGAACAGTTTTTATTCTACTTCGACACTTTTGTTGTTCCTTTTTCAGAATCAACTTAAAAATTGGTAAACTTTATTGTTTATAGTTGCCAGGCAGACTGGCAGGTTTCTTATACCCGGCAAGGGTTTTCTTCAGCAGTCTTTGGCAACGATTACTTCGGCTACAAACCAAATGATTTATACGGAAGTCTTATTTGAATTACTGAGAATTACCCTTTGCTTATAATCTTCGAACTGTGCGTAGAGCAATCTTCATAGCGCAATATCATTTCCAAAAAGTTACACAAACCTTCGGTATATCCGTAAGTGCGAGCACAATTAGAGAAGGTCTGCGCCAAAATAGTTTACGTGCCCGTGTGCCGCGTAAGAAATCTCACATGACGAATGTAAAGCAAACTCAACGCTTGAATATTGCCAAAAAAAAATGAGGCTTAAACAAGTTTGAAATCTTTGGTGTTTAAAAACATTCAAAAATATGAAGAAGCAAGAATAAATTGTTCAACGACAAGAAAGTGGTGAAAACGCTCGAACACGGTGGAGGCTCTGTTATGGTCTAGGGATGCATGGCGGCATCAGTGGCCGGTAATCTAGTGTTTATCAAATCTACGATGAAAAAATATGATTATTTGAAGATTTTAGAAGACAATGTTACTCCTAGTGTCCACGAATCGTCTAAAATTGTTAATGAGTGGTTGCTCGATCGGACTCTGAAACGCTAGATCATCCCTAAACATTAATTAAAAATTGTTTACGAGTGGTTGCTCGATCGGACTCTCAAAACTCTAGATCATTTCAAAACATTCGTTCAAAATTGTTAATGAGTGGATGCTCTGTCGGACTCCCAAAACTCCAGATAATCTAACGCAGTCTCCAGACCTTAACCCCATTGAGAACATTTGGACAAAACAATAAAGGGTGGTTACATTTTAAGGGCCGGTGTTTTCATGTGATATTTCTCAATTTCAGATTAATTCAATTTAAGATCAATGTATTAAAGTTATTCAGAATTGTGGCAAGAAATGGCAACAGTGGATACTAAATTTTCGAAGAATATCACCTTCTGTGATGAGGCACATTTTCCCCTCAGTGGATTCGTCAATAAGCAGAATTGCCTCATTTGGGCGAATGATAATCTAAGAGTGATTGTCTCAAAAAAAATGCACTCACAAAGAGTGACTGTTTGGTGCGGTTTATGGGCTGGCGGCATCATCGGGTCGAATTTTTTTCCAAAATACGGCCGGTCAGGCAGTTACTGTGAATGGTGTTCGGTATAGTTAGATGATAACGAACTTTTTATGGTCCGAATTGGAAGATATGGATGTGGACGATATGTGGTGTCAACAGGACGGTGCCACTTGCCACACAACTAACTAAACAATGGCTCTTTTGCGCGACAAATTTAATGGCCGTGCTCTCTCACGTCGTGGCGATGTTAATTGGTCGCCAAGATCATGTGATTTGACACCGTTGGACTTCTTTCTTTGGGGTTATTTGAAAGAAAAGGTTTACGTCGATAAGCCAGCAACAATTCAAGAGCTAAAGGATGAGATAATTCGGCACATTAACGGCATAGAACCTCAATTATGCCTTAGCGTTATCGAAAATTTGGACCATGGGGCGGAGGTGTGCCGCCGAGGTCGCGGCGGCCGTTTGGCCGATATTTTGTTCCATACATAATTGAACCATACTATAAGTAATATTATCATGATAAAAAAAATGACAATAATTTCCTTAACAATTTGTGTTTTATTCGAAATCAACATCGGCCCTTAAAAAGATGATCTGAAAATTGTATAACAGGACGAATGGAGTAAAATCTCACCTGCTTTTACTAGAACACTTGTCGTTTCAATGGCTAGAAGGCTAGTGGAAATTGTAAAGTTAAAAGGAAAACAAACTAAATATTAAATATGATAGTTTATCTTCTTTTTGTAAAAGTGTTTACTTTATTTTGGCGATTAAAATTTGGTGTTTTTTTTAGTAAAATGCAAATTTTTTTAGAGGCACTGGTGGCCATCGACTGATATTCCCCTATGGGCAAGTGCAAAAGCTTCTATATGCTCCTTGATTTCTGTAAAAACTCAATTTTTTACCTTATGAAGGTATTATTTAACCTTTAATCGGAGTCGATATTCACCTTCGATTTATCGATTAAGAATGTCGAAATAAAATTAGTTGAAGATAAGCTGGTCGAAAGTCAATTTAAAATTTTTTTTTTCAAAACACTGTTGTCCATTCGAAACATGTTCAATGCGCCCGACTCACTCAAAGTCGGTATACAGCTCATTTCTCGTCGATATAGAAAATTCTTCAAAGCAAATACGATAAATTGTACCTAATGGGCGATCTGATTCTTCTTTGAAATAATGTAGAAAACTACCACTTAATTACGCACAAATTCTCGGGTTTTTTTTCACATTCGTTTGTCCACAATCACTAGAACGCTAAAACGTCAAAATTAAAATACAGAAAACACTGAATTCGCACACTTTAAGCCCAAAAATAACAGTATTCTTACAATAATTTTAATCAACTCTGTTTTCTCGATTTGTCGATAAAGCTCAAATAGCCCATCTTCAATAATTTATTGAACACTAATTCGCACACTTTGAACACAAAAATAACTGTATTCCCACAATAATTTTTAATCAACTCTATTTTTTCGATAAAGATCAGATCGCCCATGTTGTATAATTTATCGTGTTTGCTCGAAGAACCTTTCTCTCGAGCCAAAAATACGATTTTCTTTCTTCAATTTAAAGGACGAAGTTTTGTTTTATTATGCCGGATCCAAGATCGACGAACTAGCTGGGCATCATTTACTAGATTCAACCAATCCTTACTCATTTACCTCTAAACCCCAGCCGAATCGTTTTCTATACTGTCAAAGCAGTTGCAGAAAGTGGAATTTTTTTCAGATTGTGTACGTCATCTGTGATCCCTATGAACATATATAATAGTATCTAAACGGAGACCAACATTGAATGTTAAATGTGACCCAATGCAAGGGTATCTTCCGATTAGGGGCCTACAGAAAACATTAACCAATATTTATCGCTCATAGCGTACCATGTGAATTATGAGCACGATGAGAGGTCTGTTCGTAACGTCTATGGACAGATAAGATATACGCATTTCACACAAAACCGCGACAACTCAAAATCAACACGTTTGGCTTCAGAGCATTTGCAATTTATGTTTTCCATTAAAGGGCATACCGACACAACAGTTTTATAATTTAACTTGAAACAAGATTTTGCAATATGACGGTCTTGCATAAAATGATCAATTTATCCCTAAACCATTTTTGTATTTCTAAATTAAATACTTATGACCCAATTTATTTCGCAATTGTGTTAATTTTAAAAAAATTCGTACATTTTTTTGATTGACAACTTTCCTGTGCAAATTACAAATAAATCCATTGATTATAATTAGCAGTTGTTAATTGAACTTCCTATAAAACATATGTTTGTCATTGTTGTTAATGCTGTTGTTATTGTTTTCAATACTACTGATGTTGTCACTCTGATTGTGTTCTGCATAATGGCAGATTTTCCTTTGCCTATCTTTTGCTCTCTGTGTTCATACGATAGACAAAAGAGTAGGCGAATCAACTCAATTCTCTCCCATTCTTACGGCAGTCTCCTTTTGTTTGGTATGCATTAACAAAGGGGATGCTTTTCAGTTCTCTATGACAGTTGTGGTTGTTGTTATTGTATTCTTGCTCCCCCACAATGTTCTGTCCGTTCAGTCTAGTTGCTGTTGTGACAGTTGTCCAAACAAAAACAACAAAATTGCGCATGCACGTGTTAACGCATGTTGTTGGACACACCAACCACTCGCCACTCGCAGTCATTCACAAAAGTACCCCAAAAAAAAAAAGAAAAACAGAGAATGTGGAGCATACCTTTGGCCACACCGAGAGAGAGATAGAGAGACTGGCAGAGAATGAGAGCAAACTGAGAGAGCGTGCGAGGGGTATTTTTATATTGTGCGAATAGAACGCGAACTGGCAAGCACAGGCGGAAAAAGTGTCAGACAATTTGGTCGAATGCAGTTTTGAGTCGTGCGCTGTTATGTTCGGTTATAAAAACGGTCAAGAAAACATATGAAACAAATTTTGTGTTATTTAAAATAAATAAAAGAAAAAAACACCACACTACACAGTGAAACAGGAAAAAAGAAAGAAAATAGAAATACAACCACGCAAGCACGGCGGAAGGGTTTTAAAGTGTTTGAAGAGAAATAAAGAAAAAGAAATTAAAACAACCAATTTAAGCTGGTGATTAAAAGTGAAAGAAAACGGAGGAAATCTTCAAAGAGAGAAAAAGGTGAAACATTGTTTTATACAATCCATTTCATAATAACCAAAATACTAAGAAAAGCAACAACAAGCAAACAAAAAAAATCGAAAAAAGCTCCTCAAAAGGAAATCGAAAAAACGAAGTTTGTGGTGTGTAAATGCATAAACAGTTATGTGGAATTCTACCAGTAAGGTGGAAAAATTCTTTATGCTCTTTGTGCTCAAACTTGTCAAAATTAAAAAAAAAGTGGAAAACTCCACCACTTATGGTATATTCAGCCATCCATAAAAAGATATTACTACGCTTTATTTTGGGGTTTATAAACAAAAGTTTGCCTTGGTTTTCATGAAACAAACAAAAGAAAAAATGAGGAAATTATTCTATTTTCTTTCGTGGCACACACGTAATTAATTTAAATAAGCAATGGAAACTCTGTATTTAACGTAACGGCAGCACGTGATTTTTCTTTAGTTTAGTTTTGTGCAAATTTCTACTGGATACGATTTTCTTCGGCGCTGGCTTCTCTTTACCCTACGCCAAAGAGAAGGTGGTTAGAGCGGTGCGAGACAAACAAAATTCAACAAATCCCTCACGACTCTAATGGCCATGCCAAAGAAAGAAAATATGTTAATTTTTTCCATTTGGCTTTATGCATTTTCCGCAGAACTTTGTTGAATTTATAATCTTTCATTCATTTCACTAAAAAAAAGAAAAACTAAAAAAGGCAACCCTTAGGATTATGATATTGCTATGCTAGAATAAAAAGTATGTTAAGTTAATCAAATTGTTTGAACCACAAAGCTAAAGGTGGACTTAAATCCAAGCAGCTTATTCTATTCCTTTATTTAAAATGTTGAAATTTAAATTTCTTATAGCCCCCGGGTGGTTATTTTTGTTCCTTGTTTCTGAAATGTTTTACTTGTCTTTAAGTTTTTCTTTTTTATTCTCTTACACTGCAGTTGTGTTCCATGTTTGACCCAATTCGGAGGCCCACTCGGTCAGGGTCGCTGCATAATACGACGATTAAATGTTTCGTAGTTCTTTTAATGGGACTTTGCGAATTGCAGCCTTAGGCTTGTATCGATTTATGGCCTCATGCTCTATTTATATCAATCACAAGGATTTGGTTTAAAAGCTTTGAAGCTTATAGTTTTTCAAGTTTGAATTGAAGACCATTAATCAGCGAAGTTTAATTAAATTTCTTTAAAAATTGTTTTAATTTATAATGGGGCCTGTTGTGGTGCAACTTGTTTAAAATGTTTTTTTATTTATTTTATATCCTACAACACAGTGGGGTACAGAATTTTTAAACTTAGTAAAATCTAAGTTTAAAAATCCTGTAGCAACTAAAGCGAAAGAAGATACCGATCGATTTAACACCATAAGCCGTGATCGGGCTTACTAGCTTAGTTACCTATTTATTTTGCAATATTAAACGAAATTGGGAATAATCTGGCACGGTGTTGCCAAGTGTTCCGAAAAAGCAGCTACAAATCTCTACAGAACTTGAAGAAAATGCACCCAAAAATCGCTAAGGAACAAACAAAAAAAATGTTTAAAGTAAACGTTTAATAATGTATCAATCTTGAGGTCAGTTTAATAACAAATTATTTAAATTTATTAATTTTTATTAATTTCCAATATTTCGAAGTTTTTTTAATTGCATTCATAGGCATTAAGCCGTTTGTGTGAATAATGCTACAATTTTGTTTTTGTAGAAAGATTAGTTTCCTTTAAGCGAAAACTAAAAAAATTCAACAAATGTTGCACATTTTTCAGAATCATAACTTTTTTTAAGTAAATTTTAATAATAATGACAAGATACTTCCCCAAAAACTTCGAGGACAATTGAAGCGATAAACTAAATAATTCTATTTTAAGTGAAGTTGTTAAAATCGCCATAGAGCGATATTTTTAAAAAATCGCTACAAAACAGCCAAAAGTGGAATCTGTGAAACTGGTTATTATCAGTTAGTTTCATGGCAAATGTTTGTAACTACCAAACATTTTTGAGCTAGACCCAACTTTAAGTGTACCGATCGACTCAGAATCGCTAGCGGATTCGACTTAGCCATGTCTGTCTGTTCGTCCGTCTATCTAAAGCTTGTAATTAAACTAGAGGTGGCAATTGTCAATGACTGACGCTATTGAAGTTGAAAATTTTTTCTTCAGAATTAGATATATTTTCGAAACATACATACGAGTATATGTTAATTTAATTTTATGTCCTTAGCTCTTGAAACCACAATTTACAAAAAATCTTTATAAAATATGGCACAAGTTAGTTGTTTGGACCAACGTAGGAAGCTCTCTCAAACTTATGTTCGTCCTATTTTTTGTTTTAAGCTATAGAAGTCACATCTTATACTCGTACCAATCTTGATAAAATTTAACACGAGAAAGTTTTGTGGACCAACAAAGAAGTTGTTGAAATTGCAGAACATCGGTTTAAGATTTAGATATAGCTCCCACATATATGTTTATCTGATTTTAGTTCTAGAAGCTAAATCGTACATCTAAATACATCCAAGTAAAATCTTTATTGATATCGAAGAAAATCGTTTTAAACTTAGATAAAGCTCCCACACGTATATGTTTATCCGATTTTATGTTTTTAGCTATATAAACCACATACCGCATCCAATCTTAATGAAATTAAAGAAAATCGTTTTTAGAATTAAATAAAGCTTCCATACACATATGTTCATCCGATTCTGTATTTAGCTCTAGAAGCTACATATTACATCCAATCGTCAATTTGGTTTTTCGGAACATCCACAAGTGCAGAGTATAATAAAGTCGGCCACGCCCAACTTTAGCTTTTTAACTAGTTTGTTGATTAAAAATTACACAAGTAGTGAAGAAACCATTACGTTGGCATCCCTGAAATGGCAACATTCTTTTTCTTTGTTTACATATTTCAAAGAGAAGTGAACAACAAGAGATTTTATCGACCAATTCGTCAAAAGAAGGGAATAAAATCCTGTAAAATTATTAAACAGTCAATAAAATATATTTAATCAATTAATTGCCACACTTTTTCATTGCGAAAAAGTTTAAAATGTCTTCGAACTATAAGAGTAACTTATTTTAAATATTCACGTTTAAATGATACCGATACAAATTCGCCGATAAGAACTCTTGTTTCTTGATTTTCTATTATTATAGATAACAAAAACAATTTTTTTATAAAGCAGTATGTGTTATGTTAGTCTTTTGTGGCTTCTTTAGCGACTTAAAGCTAATTCGCTTACTAATCGTGCTTGTTCCATACACAAGCCAGTTTCGTAGCTTCAACTGAAATCATCTATTAATTATTCTATTGAGCGAAATTGGTCCGTCTGTTCATCTATCGTTGTAATCCATTTACAGTACGGTAGTATGAGTCGATTTTGCCGAAACAATGGCTTAATGTTCAGGTTTGGTCCAAAGACCAAACATATTGAATTTGTCAATATATTTAAATGTCGGTCAATGTTTAGATGCACTAGAAGCCATATTAAATTCGAAGCCGATCAAATGTAGCAAATAACTTTATCATGTGATATTTTTGAATAACTTCCACAGACACGTCACCTTTGATTTCAGGTACGGCCGTTCTAAAAGCCTCAATATTAACCGAACTTGCTGAGATTTGGCGATGTGTCTTCCCAAAATCCCCATACAAAAGTTCCTTTGGGTTTGAGACCCTGCAAGCCACATTATCTTCCAATAATGCCCTAATTTAATATAATGCATTATAAGAGATCTTTAGTGATATTGGACCAAATCGGGCAATGTTTTCATATGGTCCCTATACAAAGTCACCCCGATCTATGACCCTGCCGCTTTACAAGCCTTATTAATCCAACCTTGTTAAAATTAAACATAGTGCATTCAGTGTGACCTACAAGCTAGGACAAAAGAAATCATCCAAAGATCTTTTGCTGTAATTTTTTTTAATTGAATAACTTTTGTTTGGCTTTTGAAATTTGTTTATTTAATACATTAGAAATTATTACATCATGTTAAGAAAATAAAATCGGCCAAGTTCCCACCGCCAGAGTTGATGACTATACGGGCTTAAACCCACGACAGCCGGTTCTATGCACTGGATTGACCCCTAGCACCAATTCTTCAGCAAAGGGCTGCCACCCCGGAACACAGCTGCAGCTCCAACAACTATAGGGCTTGCTTTATGATTTTCCATCACTCCTTCCATAATGAATATTCTCTTTAGGGTCTAAGAGACTCTAAGGCTTGTTAACGTTAACTCACGACTTCAAAAAAAATAATAAATACTTATAGAAGTCTGGAACGGCTAAATCTGGTAATCTGCCCGGCCAGTGCAAACTACCATTCCTTCAGAATATCGCCTGTGACTGCAGCAGTGTGTGCCACATGTTTTTCAATTGAGAAAGAAACAATTCGGTAGTCATGGTTCGGTAACGGCGCCGTCCACAGCCGTCGTTTGGCCTGCGCCGTTTCCAAAAAAACTGATGAATGAATCCTCCAGCGTAAACAGCACACCACGCATTAACTTTGATCAAGTGAAATGGCTCTCCGCGGATGGTATACGGATTTTCGGTGACCCAGAAACTATTATTTGTTTTTTCACGTAACCGCTAAGTTGGAAATTATATTTGCTTATGATAATTTTCGATAAAAAATCGTTCTCCTCTTCGTTCAGATTCAGGAAGGTTTCAGTATGACAGTAAGCAGGTAACAGCTGATGCACTGTCTGCACTTTGTAGCCACAACTGTGCATAGGGGCCGCCGGCATAAGCCTGGTCCGGTCGGTCCGGGCATCTCTTTGACATCTGAACAACAGCAGCAATATTCTCACCAGAATGGTTGCTCTGGGGCCAGCAGGCCTGGGAAGATCTCGTGTTGTCCCAGTCTCTTCAAGGCGGCCTAACGCCGCAGTGTTTTGTGTTGGACGGCCAGGAATTCTCGACGAAATTCACGCTGCGCCAAAACAACAAAAAAATGACAACAATTATACGGCGTACTAGCAGAGTAAACTGACGCATGGCTTTTCAATTTGTATTTTGCTTTTGTTTACTTCGCATATGTCAAAACCGAATTGACATTTGACGCTTTTTAAAAAAGTTATAGCGTTTTCCAATAGGGTGATTACTATTACTCCACCTTGTTTATACCTCGATAGATATTGGGTTTGTTTTTTTTGTTACTCGGTTGTTAAGAGTCGCTATGACGATAACATTTGAAAAAACCAGAAATATCTGTGTATACTCGTACAAGCTTGGAGGCTATAGAAAAAAAATTATTCAAGAAATACCATAAGCGAGTAATAACCGAGCTCGCTAAATGTTATTCTTGAATAAAAAAAAAAAATATTCAAGAAATACCATAAGCGAGTAATAACCGAGCTCGCTAAATGTTATTCTTGAATAACCCTTTTCTAAAAAACTTAAAAAGAGCTCTGTAAACAAAACTATTTCTTTTTGAACAGTTTTTATTATGGTTCGAGACCATTGTTGTTTCATTTTCAGAATCAGCGTACAAAATGGTGCAATGTATTGGCCAGGTTGCCAGGCACTATCTAATAAGGATTGGTACGCCTTAATGAGCAACGCATGTATTAAAACATGTACGCACAAAAGCACGCACACTCTGTGCTTTTGCATCTGTGATTTTCAACGAAAGTCCATGCAACACAGATTTAGTGGAAATGATATTGTGCTTTGAAGCTTGCTCTACGCACAGTTCGAAGATTATGCGCAAAGGGTAATTCTCAGTTATTCAAATGAGACTCCCGTATAAGTCATTTGATTTGCTGATGAAGTAATCGTTGCCAAAGACCGCTGAAGAACAACCTTGGCAGGTTAAGAAACAGCTGCACAGTCTGTCTGACGATCTAGCTAATGCATTTTACTAATTCTGAAAAAGAAACAACAAAGTCTCGAACAAGAATAAAAAATGTTCAAGTCATAATAATGATAAAAGTCCAAATAAATGTAAACAAAACGAAACCCAACAAAAATAAAAACATGCCTATTGTTAAATGGAATTAACAAGTGATTCTGAGTTTATCGCTATATCTAAATGTTCATCCAGTTTAAATATCATATTAAATTGTGTTAGAACGGCAGTAAAAATCTTGTCGACAATAATGCGGTGCCTTTGTGGTTGATGGCTATTTTAAAGAGCTTGACGATTCTTACTAATGAATATTATCGCTAGAAATGTGTATCGAGCTTAAAGAAACTATTTTAAGAAGTATAGGGCGGTCTAAAGGCAAGATTCGTTTCAAGATTCAGAAAAATCCACAATTAATATGTTTGCCTTAACATTTGTATATACGAGAGAACAAACATTTATACTAGCTTTAGAATTTAGAAGATAATCTCATTTATGTGACTGCCTTAGCTGGCTTTGCGCTAGCGAATGACTTGCTCCATATTCGCCTTAATGACCTGAATCGTTAAGGTATTGTATGCATAACATCTGTATCTGACAGTCATCACAAAAAAGTCGAAAGGCGTCAAATTGCAGCTTCAAGGTCAAGGTTGCCATCACCGAGACGACTGATTATACGATTTTCAAACTTGACGAGCAAAAGATCCTTTGGTATGGATCTTTACTCGTAAGCTGCGTGGTATGGTGTGTCATCCTGCTAAAACCAATCTACGGCCACCAAAAATTATTTATTATGCCACTGTCGAGCCCAATTTAAACCAAAATTACGTTTTCAGCTGAATTTTCAAAAAAGAACGATCTAAAATCCTCACCGAACTGACACTTTTTAAGAATGTACAGGCTTCCCTAAAATTGTGTGTGATTTTCCTAACCTCATGTACGTTAGTTTTGATTGTTAACATAGCCGCTGAGATGAATATCCTATTCCTTAGAAACCATAATTTTTTCTAGCTTTAACAAAGCAGATAGTCATGTGCCTTTAATAGCCGACTCAATTGGGCCTTGTAAATTAATAATGCGAGATTTTTCCTCTAGCTAAAATAGAGACTTTCTGCCAAGATTTCAATTTAAAGTTTATTTAAAATAATACCACTAGATGAGCCACTCGGTATGATTGTTGTAAAACTTGAAACACTCGCCGTTCTTTAAGAAACATTACACATTGTGTAAGATTTGGTTCAGATCCGCCCATGTTCAGATATAACACAAAGGTTCGTCCCTATTTCAGACCCTGTAGCTATACACACAGAAAAAAAAGTAATTTGCTTATCGGTTCGAACTACTAAAATTTTGTTGGAAGTAAAGACTTCATGTTGCAATCACCAAATATTAGTAATATTGGCGGGTTCGTCGCTATTTCAAATCCTGCGCCTATACACACAGAAAAAGAGTAACATGCTTATCGGTCCGAACTACAAAAATTCTGTTGGACGTAAAGACTTCATGTTGTAAACACCAAATATTAGTAATTCTTGGCGGACATTCGGTTCGCAACACCACAAGATATGATAGCGATGATTTTATTAGTTTTCATATTACCAACTATTCGGTTATACTAATGGAATAAAACATAAATTGTTGGTTGCACCTGTTGTGGCAACCACCAGTTCTGTATACAATTGGTAGCTGGTACCAACAGTTGGTATTGACAACCAAAATACGGTATAGTTTCTTAGCACATTTTTACATAATCCAGCATGAACGTTATAAAACATATAAAAAAATAAATAAAATGCATGGGGCGGACCTTCAAATTTGATTCTAATGAAAAACATGTAAGTGGGTACAAAATTAATTATTTATTTACTTTATTGATGTTAAGCGAAGTCAAAGCATATTCAAGACTTTTCAATTTATTAGCAATGCCACACCTACGGAAAATTCCAGTGCACGAACTAACATTCGTTTTTTGTGATGGAATACTTACAGTAGACTCAATCGCAACCATTCGGTTGGTAAAAGTATTCGGTTGTGACAACGAATATGTTCTCTGTGTGCACGCAGAAAAAAAGTATGGTTGTGGTGACAATATTCGAAGAGGATAATACTATTGTTGTGGTATGGTTGTGGTACAACAATATTATGATCCTCACAACAATAGTATGATTCAAATACAACCATACTATGATCCTCACAACAATAGTATGATTCACACATAACCATACTATGATCCCCACAACCATAGTATGATTCACACTCAACCATACTATGATCTCCACAAATAGTATGTTTCATATACAACCATAGTATGATCACACGCAACCATGTTATGATACCTACAACCATAGTATGATTACACACAATTATACTATGATCCCCAATATAAGTTATTAGAATTTGTTTAAGTTGTCGACAATAGATTTGATCCCCAATATTATTTATTAGAATTGGTTTAAGTTGTCAACTTAAATAGATTTGAAGTATGAAAATTATTCAAAAATACATTAAATTGAAAATAATACGAGTGATTTTTTTTACATTAGAACAAATAAGCTAAAATAAACGCAAGCGTTTTTATTAAAAATATTTCAGTTAAATAAAGCCAAAGCAGCTTGTTTAAAAAATTTTAATTTCGATAAAAAGAAGTACTATTATTGCATCCGTTCCAATTACATTTGTTCTTAAAAGCATATTTAATTGAAGAAAAATTACAATCATACAGTATGATTGCCGTAATCATACTATTGTTAACATAAAACGCAAAACACAATACTTTTGTCGCACCAACCATATATATATTGTTGCTATAACCATATTTTCATTTTTAAATTTGGCAATAATACTATTGTTACATTTTAACAATAATAATATTGCAGCAATTATACTATTGTCAAAAATAAATTCAGTTGACAATGCTATGGTTGCGACAAACATACTTTTATTGCGGAGAACATATTATTATTGCCGTGACCATGTAGTAACCATGTTTTTTCTCTGCGTGTGTAGAAGCAACATATTAAATTCTAATCATATTTTGCATAGTAAATTGTGAGTGATCAGTAACCATTTCAGCTGAAGTTGGACCTAATCGGCCAAATCGAAAAATTCTCATACGTCCGACCGGTGTTTAACGCCAAATCGGCTCAAGTCGGCGACGCGCAGCCGCCAAACGATGTCTGTGCTCAGCAAAGCCGACATACGTTCAAACGGTGGAACCGCAGCCGCCGCCACTACATCCATATCGGCTTCTAACTCTGCTTCCGTCCATCTAGTTGGACTAAAATAGTGTTATATGATCACTATATCGTGGGTTATACTGATCATATCAATTGACACATCGTATTTAGATAAAAATATTAGCTAATTCAACTTAACTCTTTAGAGATGAACGATTAAATTTTAGGGGCCCTTCTAGCCTTATAAACAACCTCAATTCTTGTATGTTTTCCGATAACACATAGGCGGAGGAGTTCGTTTTTGGCGCTACATTCTATGGCAGTATTAGATTATTTCCAAAAACATTGGAAATAATCGATGGCCTTAAATGAAATTCAATAGGTAGACTAATGGGCTGCTTCCACAACGATCGCTTTCTTGTCCGCGTCAACGATTTATCGAAAATTTGTAATGGTGTTTCCATTGTATTTTGAGTCCACGTTTGCGTTCAAACATCTGTTTGTGTTTATTTGTTTTTTTTTTGCGGTGCGAAAAGTTTAATATTTTTGTGTTGTGACATTATCATGGAGTTAAATGATATTATTGTGCTAACCGCAGTGGAAGATAAGGATCAAATGGTATTGCGCCTAATGGAAATGTGCAGTAGCAGCAGCGCTTTATGTTTATGCTGATAAACAGCTGTTTCAATAGGTATGTGCAATTTGTGGTGTTGCCATTAATAGGTATGGGTGGGTTTCGATTGCAAGAATAATCGAATTTATAGTAAACGCGACTTATTCGAAACGCGTCCAATATGAACGCGACTTTTCCCATACCTAATTGCCTAATTGTATAGGCTTTAACGCGCTTTCATTATTTTTTGGACGCGACCGTAGTGGAAACAGCCTATAAAATAGTCTTGGGTTTTAGTGATCATATTAATTGATACATCGTATTTAGATTAAATTTTAGCTAATTTAACTAAAATCGTTAGAGGGGAACTATTAAATTTTAGGGGGCCTTCATAAATGCTTCTACAGTTATTAACAACCTTAATTTCTGTATGTTAGACGTAAATCATAGACAGATGAGTTCGTTTTCGGCGCTGGATGCATTTTGAAAGGCCTCAAAACGAAATCGTTTACATATAAGCGCTAACTAAATTTTGAAAAGCTCCTTTTTTGTTTTTCCGCAGCAAGTATCAGTGCATTACAAGTAAACTTTCCTTATAAATCATTCACTGCTGTCCTTTCCTCGCCATGTTCTTATGCCAGATCCTGATGTCATTACCTCTATATATATTTTGCTTTCGTTTTTTTTTCTTCTTGTCAGCCACCAGGTCTTCTGCATGAAATATAGTGCCATAATCGTTACCACCTCCTTTCAGCCCGCGTAATTGTGCCCCAACCAGCAGGCCCACCAATTATACCCACAGCTCGTGGCCTGGTTGGTACAGAAGTTGAGTAGGGCTTTGAGAATTCGGTTAGGATGTGAACTAAAGTGCTTAGCCATTTTCTTTATACTTACATATGTATGTGTGTGTAGTATATTTACATTACAACTTCCTGTGGCCATTATAATATTACGGTTTGTTTTAGCGTTTTTCTCCGTTCTGTTTTTGGTTCGCCCTTTACTTCAGTGCTTCCTAATTTGCTTCAGCTTTTTCGCTTTTCCTGTGGTTTGTGTGTGTTTTTTTTTTGTTTGGAGCCCATTTTGTGTTTGCTGCTGGTTGGTTGGTGTTTCTTGTATTTGTATTGGGATTTCCTCATACTCCGTTTAACGTGGGGTGTTTTTTTTTTGGTTTGTTTGTTTTCATATTTTTTCTCTCATTTTTTTGGTGAAATGTTTATTTGTGTGATGTCATTCCTTGTTTGGGGTTTTTCGACATTTTATGGATTTTCCCCAGTCGGTGGATGACTGTCTGCCAGTGTGTGTGAATGTCTACACTCATACATGAGCATAGGTGGTGTTTATGCGTGTGTGTGTGTCGTTTTTTTTATTTGAATTTATTGCATACCTCTTGTATGCCGTCAATGTCCTTTTAAGTTCATAAGGACTTTTCGGTTTGTTCAAGTGTTAATGTGTGCGGTCATGGCGAGCGTGTGTCTCGTTGGCGTTGTCTGCCTCAGCTCTTTTTTATTTCCTGCCCTTTTACCGCCTCATTTACCAGCCGCCCCTCTAAACCTCCCGATTACGATGTAACGATGCATAGCTAATGAGCATTGATAATTTTTCTCCTTCTCTTTATGCCTGTCTGCCTTTTCGATGTAAATAGAATAGAACGGATATTTTAACAAGTTGTGAGAATCCAAAGTGAGCTGGTCGAAAACGACGATGACTTTGTTTTTGGTTTAAAATTGGCAAAAGAGATAGATTTGGGCAGCTGCCATGAATAGTGTGAGGAAATTAAATTGATTTGATGGTTGGGAGAAAAAAACGAACGAAAACATTATTCAGCGAGACAGGATCATAAGAGGGCTGTTCAATAAAAAAGGTGACATTTTTCTTAAAAAACAATATTTATTTATTCACAAATTTCTATTTTGTCCCCTTCAAAGTACTTCCTCTTAGATACCAGACAGTTATGCCAGTTTTTTTTGCAATCCTTGAAGCAGTACTGATATGATACGATATGGTATGACCTCGAGCTCTCTCGGCGAATAGGTTTTTATCTCGTTAATTGTCTCAAAGAGCCGTTCTATCATGGGCCTCTTTAAATTTGGGAACAGGAAAAAGCCGCCGGGTGCCAAATCTGGTTGAGATATGATTACAGTTTTCCTTTTGGGCAAAAAATTACGAACAAGCAATGGCGATTGAGCAGCAATTTTGGAACGACTTTTGCTGCTATACATGTCGAGTTTCACCTATTTTTGAGAAACCAACTGTCGGGTTGGGACATAAAAACCGGAATCTCGTTTATCGTTTTGGATACTCTAGCTACAATCTTCGATATTCAAAACCAAACTGAAAGATTCTCCGGGTGCATAAAGTCTTTTCACCTCCGTTGATTACAGTTTAAGCAAATGCACGCAGAAAAAAAGTATGGTTGTGGTGACAATATTCGAAGAGAATAATACTATTGTTGGTTATATGGTTGTGGTACCACAATATTCACAACAATAGTATGATGCCAATACAACCATACTATGATCCTCACAACAATATTATGATTCCAATAAAACCATACTATGATCCTCACAACAATAGTATGATTCACACATAACCATACTATGATCCCCACAACCATAGTATGATTCACACTCAACCATACCATGATCTCCCCAACCATAGTATGTTCCTCACAACCATAGTATATTTCATATACAACCATAGTATGATCCTCACAACCATAGTACGATTCAAACGCAACCATGTTATGATCCCTACAACCATAGTATGATCGCACACAATTATACTATGATCCCCAATATAATTTATTAGAATTTGTTTAAGTTGTCGACAAAAGATTTGGTCCCCAATATTATTTATTAGAATTGGTTTAAGTTGTCAACAATAGATTTGAATTATGAAAATTATTCAAAAATACCTTAAATTCAAAATAATACGAGTGAGTTATTTGACAGTAGAAAAAATAAGTTGAAATAAACGTAAGCGTTATTATTAAAAATATTTCAGTTAAAGAAAGCCAAAGCAGCTTGTTTAAATAATTTTAATTTCGATAAAAAAATACTATTATTGCATTAGATCCGTACAAATAACATTTGTTCTTAAAAGCATTTAAATGAAGAAAAATTAGAATCATACAGTATTATCATATTATTGTTAACATAAAACGCAAAACACAATACTTTTGTCGCACCAAGCATAGTTATATTGTTGCTATAACCATATTTTCATTTTTAAATTTGGCAATAATTCTATTGTTACATTTCAACAATATTAAGATTGAACCAATTATACTATTGTCAAAAATAAATTCAGTTAACAATGCTATGGTTGCGACGAACATACTTTTATTGCGGAGAACATATTATTTCTGCCGTGACCATGCAGTAACCATGTGTTTTCTCTGCGTGTGGAAATGCTTACAGAATAGTCTACGACAGGGGACTCCAACTCTATCGAAATTTAGGCGAAAGTCATCTGCTGGGATGAATTGGAGTCCCCTGTTGTTGAAATGTATTTCGAAATACAAATTGCTTCGACTATTGGACAAGTTGGCCTTAGAGGTTTAAGTTCTTCTGACGTTAATTACATGTTCGGGTACACGTATATGCCAGAGGCTTAAGTCAATATACTTGTTAGTCCAAAGCCAACTCTACATCTAGTTTTTTTGAGTTTCCAGGCGCCTGAACCAAATGCACTTTTGGACTGCTCCGTCTTTTGGAGTTGGTCTTAGAGGTTTAAGTTCATCTGACGTTTATTACATTTACGGGTTCTCGTATATGCCAGAGGCCTAAGTCAATATACTTGTAAGTCCAAAGCCAACTCTACATCTAGCACTCTAGAATTTTTGGTTTTCAGGCGCCTGCAGCAAATGCTTACAGAATAACCTACGGCTAGGTGACTCCGATCCATTACGGCAGATGATTTTTGCCTAAATTTCGATTGACTTCAAACTGCTCCGACTATTGAAAAAGTTAGCCGTAGAGGTTTTAGTTCTTCTAACATTTATAACATTTACTGATATACGCCAGAGGCCTACGTCAATATAAGTTAACGAGTGACAGCGTTGCCACCTGCTACAATAATGGGGCATAGCTTTTGAAGCAACCTTTTCTATTATTCATAATCCCATAATCTTGAAATTTTCACAATAATGAAACATTTTCACGCCTAACCCCCCCCCCCACACACACATGAAAACACAAACGTTCACACCTACACTACGTCACTGACAGCCACAATACAGGCGTTAGCGTTGATGCCCCCACATGTTCGTTAGAAATTCAAACATAAAAATAGCATAAAAAGGACTCCAGCAACGACAGAGGCAAGCAATTTCCTTATTCATGATTCCAAACACGTTGTTTTAGCCAATAGATGTGGCCATAATTTTTTGTGTATTCTCCAGTCTCTCCCAGCCCGGTCTCCCCAGAAGACTTTTGAATAATTGACCATTGCGTCTTGTTTATTCAGTTTGTTTTGTGGGCCCATATTTTACTTACTTAACATTTAATTACATAAAAATTACTAGAGTGAACCGTAGAACAACATAAGTCTATTTGATGATTTCACTTAATTATTTCCGCAGATTATGGGGTTTACTTTGGGGTTGGGTGTGAAGGAATGAGGGAAGGATTGTAAGGGGTGTAAAGGTAGATGTCATCAGCAGTTTGACGTTTAAGGCTGTGAGGGGGGAAAATGATGTGATTTCTATAATGGCCGGGTCATAACACACATTTTATGAAAGGCAATGACTTTAATTACAAATAAAAAAGTTTCTTTGGGTGGGCAGTGTTAGGAAAATAAAGTTAAAAGGAAAGTTAACTTGAGAAAACACTAAGGAACGGAAAGGAGCTAAGTTGGGGGGATATACGAGTAATAAATCTTTTTCTATAAGAATTTTAGCAATTAATGTCTTAGGGATTATCATCATCGGCGTTTTCCTTATAAGCTGAGTGTCACTCACAGAACCAAAGTTGTGTCATGACGCATGCGCCGAGGCTGTAGCTGCTTATACGTATCACCAAACTATGGCATCATATTTGTCTTTGGGTAGATTTATTATTCGATTTTTTCACAATAAATGGCTTCAAATAATCGATAGATGAAAAGCATAACATTGTCGCTGTAGTATGACCTGAAAGTTAATTATGTCAGTTCTTTCTATACCGGTCATCTCAGTGCTTTCTTTTTAAAGAACAAACTTACTTTGTGTGACCATTCACGGTTACGTTACGGCCATCATCTTTTTGGAAAAATATGGACCGATGATTCTACTAGGCCATAAACTGCACTAAACCGTGGTTTTCTCTGGGTATAATAACACCTCTTGGAACTCTTCTGGTTGCTCTTCAGCCCAAATGTGGCAACTTGGTTTATTGACTTTGCCGTTGAGCCAGAAATGGGCCTCATCACTGAACAAAATTATGGCCGAAGCCAGTTTCTCTCCGATCGCTTATTCCCATTATGCAGTTGCACAATTAGGATACGTTGTTGCGGTGTAAGTCTTTCCATGATGATATGTCAAACAGTGCTGAAAACAAATAAAAAATAAAGTTTAATACAACTCGCGCGTTATCTCTAAAAAATACCCTATTGAAAAAATACCTCTAGATTGATCACTCTATATAATTGTAATGCTTTAAAATATGTTTCATCTATTCAAATTCATTTTGGAATTCAGAAAAAAATATACTTTGTTGAGAATGCAGGGCATTAAAATGCCATGCTGACATTTCGATTTAAGAACTGCATTGCATACATTCTATTTTTGGCAAAGCATTGATTGTACTTTGTAGTTTAAATTTTGCCAATTTATGTTAAGAAAAGAAAACTAAAGAACGAAATGTTTTTTTAATTCTAAATAATGGAAAAGTTTAATAAAAAACAAACAAAAAAATTAAAAACCTTATAAACAAAAAAAAAATTTAGAGATGTGTACCAAAGACGATAAATTGTAGATGTTGGACGAAATGCTTCTTCTTTGCAATAATGTAGCAAAACAACACTTCATAAACCCACGAACTCTCTGCTTATTTTTTCCACATTCGTTTGTACATAATCCCAATAAAGTCAATATTAAAATACAAAAAATCCAAAAAAAACAACAAATTCGCGCACTTTAAAAAAACAGCATTCCCAAAAAAAATGTACTCATCTCTGTTTTTCGATTTCTCGATAAAGCTCATAATGCCTATCTTGTACAGTTTCTCGTTTTTGATTTGGTTCTGCCTTGCAAATTTCGACTTTGAAACGGTATCGATTTTTCCCACAAAGAAATCATGACTAATAAATTAAATTCAAATCATATTTAATAAATATACAAAAATAATTAAAAATTATAAACGAAAAACTTATTTAAAAACTGTATTAAAAAGATTGTCTATGTATAAAAGGGTATTTTTTATTCTGCGTCCGTTTTTGTACTCCTGTGGTTTGAGGTCTATTAGGATCAATCCTACTTGTAGGAGAATTGCAGATGCCAATACGGTGCGAAATGCTTAAGTTATACTTATTGCCGCCAATCATGTATTGACCCTACGTTTAGTTCTCCATATTTCAGCACAGATTTCGTAACCATTGTGTGTGTCAGTCTTAAAGCGGACCTCGCATAAAGGATATGGTTTGAATGCGTTTATTTCCAGCCGTATATCCTAATACACAGTTTTCTTCAAAGAAGTATGGTCCCACAACACGCCGAAAAAAGTATGGTTGGGGTGACAATATTCAAAAAACATCATACTATTGTTGGGTACTTAATATGGTTGCGACACCCCAATATTATGATCCTTACAACAATAGTATGATTCACACACAGCCATATTATGATCCTCACAACCATATTGTGATCCTCACCTCCGTAGTATGTTTCATATACAACCGTAGTATGATCGTCACAACTATGGTATGATTCACACGCACATGCTTTTATAGCGACGAACATGCTTTGACCATGTACACGCAGAAAAAAAGTATGGTTGTGGTAACAATATTCGAAGAGGATCATACTATTGTTGGGCAAATGGTTGTGGCACAACAATATTATGATCCTCACAACAATAGTATAATTCACACATAACCATACTATGACCCCCACCACCATAGTATGATTCACACTCAACCATTCTATGATCTCTACAACCATACTATGATCCTCACAACAATAGTATGATTTACACTCAACCATACTATTTTCGCCACAACCATATTATGATCCTCACAACCATAGTATGTTTCTCATACAACCATAGTATGATCCTCACAACCAAGTATGATTCACATTCAACCATACTATGATCCCTAAAATTATTTATTAAAATTGGGTAAATAAAAAAAAAGTTTTAATTAAGTAAGTTATTTTAAATTGCATTACAATTAGTTCATAGCAACATTTGAAACCGTTTTTATTGAACATTTTATTCAAGAAACCAAAATATATATTCCAACGGCAGTCGCAAATACTTTTAGTTGCCAGCAGGGGTGAATGCTGCTTCACCATCCGTAGACCGCAAGTAACGAATGTGATTAAATCATTATCAATGGCTATATACTTAAGTGCAGGCAGATTTTAAATAAACGAGAACCAGTCGGTAGTAGAGTATTCCACCGAACAAAGTAAACACAATAAAAATCCCTCGAACTACCTTCCGATTGTTGTTGTTTTTTTATAATGGACAACAACCATGCACTGCATCGTGTGTATGTTGTTTTTTTGGTATACCAAAAAAACACACATAGTCTTTAAAACCTGTTATGCTTTGTTCATAGTCTCAACCATACAGTATGATTATCGTACTCATATTATTGTTAACGTAAATCTTTAACAACAATACTTTTGTCGCAGCAGCAATATTTACATGGTTGCTACAACCAAACTTTCATTTCTAAATTTGGCAAAAATAGTATTGTTACATTTCAACATTATTATTATTGCCACAATCATACTGTTGTCAAAATAAAATTCAGAAAACAATACTATGGTTGCGACGACAATGCTTTTATTGTAAAGAACATATTATCGTTGCGGTGACCATATAGTAACCATATCTTTTCTCTGCGTGTAGTAACCATATCTTTAATACTGACACATGAAAAGTCGCCGGCCGCTGGCTGTCTTTTCTTTGCTTATCCTTTAACTGTATTAATAAATAATAGATATAACCCTACTTTTGCCAACCAAAATGTATTTATTCAGTTTCCTTTTCAAACGAAGCTTCTTCTTTCTCTCAGTTGTGTGTCCTTTGTACCCTCGACTCTTTAAAAAAAGGTTTAAAGTGGCTTTTTATTTCTAAAAACCCTACTACACACGAAAAATTATTGCCTTCGGAGACAGAAAGCCATCCTCTTTAGAGACGCACAAAATGTCCTTTAGTGGATTGGGCATATTTTACTAATAAAATAAAAATCCAATCCAATAATGCCACCCTCTGATCACTCATCACACAAAACCGTTGAAACTTGGAACTATTTTCGTTGCGTTTGTTTGATAATTTGACATCAAAGGCAAATAAAGTATGAACAGGCCTCTCTAAATCCTCAACGGATATTAGATGGAGTTGGAAGAACTCCATTTAACTTTAAACGAGTATGCGAGTGTGTTACAACTCCATTTGGGCGAGTGCATGTGAGAGTTGAGGGCTATGAGAGCGAAGAGCATAGAGCCATACACACTCGCAAACATGCCTACTCATAAACCATCGCAGTCATCATGGACGAAAAACGGAAAGTTGTATTACACTTTGTTACTCATACTTCAAACCTGAAGAAACACGTACAAACATTCATGTGTACGTACGAGGGATATGTGAAAAATGAGAGTGCTGTGGAACGAGGGCTGCGTCTACACACTTTTCTGAAATATGTTACTATGTGACTGTGTACTCTGGAAGGACGCAAGGACGGGCGGACGGACGGACGGGCGTACGTACAATTAGATAGATGGTCGGACGGATGCCACAGAAACCGTTTCGTTGGAAACCTGTATTTCGGTAGAAGGAGTAATGCCATCATGTTACATGTATGGATACGTTTGTTATGTGCAATGTGAGTTACTGTGTTTGTGTACGAGCATATGTGCGGTGAGAACTATTGTTGTTGTTGATATCGGTAAGGAGAGAAGAGATGTGGATGTTGCTTTAAGGATGATGAGGCTGAATGTTGAGTGTGGTTGTTGCTGAAATGAGAGATGTTGCGTGTGTCTGTCAACGTTGTAAGTTTCCGTGCTTTACTGGAGTACACGAGTCTGCATGACTATGCACATACGCACAAACATGCATATTAGCATTGTAAGCCTATGCGTCTGCTCGAAAACATGTGTTTGTTTTTGGTTTGTTGTCTTCTAACGAATTGTGTGTGGGTTCTTATTGTGCGTGCACCCTGTTGTTGTTATTTCTGTCTGTTTTTGTGCCTATGCTGCGTGTATGCTCAAATCATACCGTTCATTACCTGTAAGGCTGTTTCAGCTCTAAATTAAGCGGGTTTGACCTGATAACTGCAAGTATAGGGTGACCCATTTAGAGGTATTTTTTCCCATAGGGGTTTTTTTCAGAGTTTACGAGTAAATTGCGTTAAACTTTATTTTTTTGTCCTTTTCAGTATTGTTTGCCATTTTATTTTAGAAAGATAGGCCGATAGATTTAGTTGCTAGTGCTTATTTTCTTAAGTTTATTATAATTTTTTAATTGTAATAGATATAAACAAATAAATAAATAAATTATAGAAAGACAAACACCGCAACAACGTCTCCAAATTGTGCAACTGAATTGTGGAAATGAGAAACGAGAATATCCGCTATTTTTGAACAACAGTTTATTCAGTGATGAGGCCCCTTTCTGGCTCAACGGCAACGTCAATAAATAAAATATCCGCCTTTGGGCTGAAGAGCAACCAGAAGAGGTTTAAGAGCTGTCATTACCATTACCCAGAGAAAACCATGGTTTGGTGCAGTTAATGGGCTGGTGGAATCATCGGTCCATATATTTTCAAAAATGATTATGGCCGGAAGGTAACCGTGAATGGTGCTCGCTATTGCGTCATGATATCGATCTTTATGCAACTAGAAATTGAAGCCCGTGACGACACTTGGTTTCAACAGAACGGTGCCACTTGTCATCTTGTCAGCTGATCAAACAATGGATTTATTGAGAGGTAATTTTAAAGAGCAGCTAATTTCACGCATTTGACTGTTGAGTTGGCCGCCTAGATCGTGTGATATCACGAGTTTAGACTTTTTTTCTTTGGGCCACATAAAGTCCAAAGTCTACGCTGAAAAACCAGCTAAGATTCAGGTTTCGAAGCCAACATAACGCGTGTACCGGTCGAAATGCTCGAACGAGTCATCCAAAATTGGACCTTCCGAATGGACACGCTGGATTTAGTCGCAGTTAACATTTGAAGAAAATTATATTTAAAAAATAAATGCCATAAAATGTCCTTTCGAATGAACAAGAAAGATTCCACACTTGATTTGAATTTTTTTTTTTTTTTTTTTATTTGAAAAAATACCTCTAGACTGATCAGCCGATACCTAGCAGATCTAGTTCTTTCAAAAGGTATTGCCCATAATTATTTTCGTAATTTAAGCTTTTTTTATACCCTCCATCTAATTTTAAATTCGGAATTTCTGTTTTAAACCCCTTGATATAGGGTCTTTACACGCAGAGAAAAAATATGGTTACTTTATGGTCACAATAATAAGTTCTCTGCAATACAAGTATGTACGTCGCAACCATTGCATTGTTTTTGGAAATTCATTTTGATAGAAGTGGGATTGCGGCAATATAGGGTTTTCCAATAGGTACTTAACAGTATCGTATCTTTATGTCAACCTCAAGCATTTTTAATGAACTTCCAGCGTCAAAACGTTAGTCGAAGTCAACATTTTGATCATGGCAAAGTTCACTTACGAGCAACGTTTGGAAATCATTAAAAATAACTACCAAAATTCTAGAGCTTTATCGAAAAATCATCTTCAGTGATGAAGCTCATTTCTGGCTGAGTGGTTTTGTTAATAAACAAAACATGCGTTATTCGACTGCAACAAACCCACAAGAGACACAGTTGCATCAGCAATGAATTACTATCGTTCATGCCGGAGGAGTGATTGAGCCGTATTTTTCGTCAATGAAAACAATGGCATGTTAACGTCAATGGAGAGCGCTATCGTGCCACGTTAGAAAGTTATTATATGGCAGAATTGGATGAGCTTGACATCGCCGATATGTGGTTTCAACAAGACGGTGCCACTAGCCACATAGCACATGTTACAATCGATTTAATGGAAGGCAAATTCGGTGAACGTGTTATTTCGAGTAATGGTTCGGTCGAATGGCCACCTCGTTCATGTGATTTAATGCCATTGGATTTCTTTTTATGGGGGCCACATCAAGTCATTGTTCTTTGAGCTCAGAGAGCTTTGACGAGCTCAAAGACTACATCCAGCGCGATATTGCCAACGTTTCGGTCGAAATGTGTGCAAGAGTGGTGAAAAATCGGGTCCAAAGAAAAGAAGTTACATTTGCCCTTCACCTGGAATAAAATTGAACTCTATATCTTAAATATTCTGTGTTTTATTAATATATAATTAATATATTGTTATGTCCTTAATGGAAAATCCTTTATATATATTGTTTAAATGTAACAATAGTATTATTGCCAAATTTAAAAATTAAAATGATGTTGTACCAGCAATATTAATATGATTGGTGCGACAAAAGTGTTTTATATGATAACGGCAGTCAAATGTTATTATTACGAATCCTATGCAATAATAGTAGTTTAATATGTAAATTAAAAATTTTCAAAAAATCCGCTCTGAATTCGGTTAAATGAAATATTTTTAATAAATGAAACGATTATTTTATATAAACGGATTTTTTCTACTGTTAAACAAACCGCTCCTATTATTTTGAGTTTAATAATAATTATTAATTAATAATGCTTGATTACAAATTATGTCAAAACAAATCTCTATTGATGAGAACATAACCCAGTCCTTATATATATTGTTGGTGATCATAGTATGGTTGGTTGGGATCATACTATGGTTGTAGGGCTCATAGAATGGTTGCGTGTGAATCATACTATGATTGTGAGGATCATACTATGGTCGTATGTAAAACATTGTATGCTTGTGAGGATCATAATATGGTTGTGGTTATCATTCTATTATTGTGAGTTTCTTAATGTGGTTGCGGGAATCATAGTATGGTTGTATGTGAATCATACTATTGTTGTAATGATCATAAAATTGTTGTGCCACAACCATAAAACCAACAATAGTATGATGCTCTTCGAATATTGATACCCCAACTATACTTTTTATCTTCAAGTATATATAATCTGGTGGTCCGAATCCAGCTTCTTCTTTAAATCCAAAATAATGAAAGATAATACTTTTTTTGGGAATATTTGTTTATTTGATACAACTAACTTTTCTATTATTTGCTTATTTGTTTATTTGATACAACGAAAATTTCCATTATTTATAAAAAACAATTTAATGCATGGAGCCTTGGCTGACTTAACACTTAAAAGGGCCGTCAACACAATATCCCAAGATCTTGCACGAAAAAAATATGGTTGGGGTGAGCATATTCGCAGTGCATTATACTATTGTTGTGGCATCAAAATATAAACTTATTTTAATCATAATTTGATTCTAATACCCATAATATTGTCAGTATATTTTACCTTACAATCAAATTATAATTCTCACAACTATACGAGGGTGGTTCGGAAACTTCTTAGCTTAGCACAAAAAGCGCGGTATAAACAGAAAAAAGTTAAGTGTTTTGGAAACTTCCATCTCTGCTATAAACACATGTTAAATTTTGTTTCGATCTGGCAACTCCTTCATATAGAAACAGGTGTTCACAAAAGACGCATCCGCGATTTTTTTACAATGGAAAAATTAGAAATGCGTGGTGTCATTAAATATTTACATAAAAAAGGTTTATCGGGACAAGAAATTCATAATGATATGGTGAATGTGTTAGGTGAAAGTGCTCCTTCATATGCAACAGTAAAAAATTGGGTTGCTGAATTTAAACGTGGTCGTACAAGCATTGAAGATGAACCACGTAGTGGACGTCCAAAAACAGCAACAACAACAGAAATTGTAGCCAAAGTGCATGATATGGTATTAAATGATCGACGAATAAAAGTGCGTGAAATAGCTAATATCATGGGCATCTCAAATGATCGAGTCCATTTAATTTTGCATGAAGAACTACAGGTGAAAAAGCTTTCTGCAAGATGGGTGCCGGACTTGTTAACAGTCGACCAAAAACGCATAAGAAGAACATTTCTCAAGCTTGTTTGGATCGTTTTCAGCGAAATAAAGTGGATTTTAAGCGTCGTTTCATAACTGTTGATGAGACATGGATCCACCACTATACTCCAGAGACAAAAGAACAATCCAAACAATGGACTGAAGCTGGAGGAAGTGCCTTAAAGAAGGCAAAAACAATTCAATCGGCTGGTAAGGTTATAGCAAGGGTTTTTTGGGACTTCAAAGGTATTTTATTGATTGACTATCTGCAAAAGGGTAAAACAATAAATTCAGAGTACTATTGCAACCTTTTAGATCAATTAAATGTACAAATTCGAGAAAAACGTCCTGGCTTACAACACAAAAAAATAATTTTACATCAAGACAACGCACTAGCGCACAAGAGTATTTTAACAATGGCTAAAATCAACGAATTAAAGTACGAGTTGCTTGACCACCCACCTTATTCTCCTGATTTAGCTCTCAGTGACTTTTACCTGTTCCCAAATCTAAAAAAATTCCTTGCTGGTAAGCGTTTTACATCAAATGAAGATGCAATTACAGTTGTAAACCACTATTTTGAAGACCTTGAGGAAAACTATTTTAATCAAGGGATAGAATTGCTAGATAAGCGTTGGACTTAGTGTATTGAAGTTTTAGGAGATTATATTGAAAAATAAAAATATTTTTGAAAAACTAACTATTCTCTTTCATTGATAGGCTAAGAACTTTCCGAACCGCCCTCGTATGTTGATTAAACACAAGCACAACATGATTCCTACAACAATATTCTATAATATGATTGCCGCAACCATGTTTTAATTCCCATAATCATAAACATATTAAGCTATTTACAGGCGGTTGTCGGATCTTACAATGTTGTCAGATCTGACAATGTGTTGGCAATTAACTGACAATGACAAATTGTTTGAATTGTCAGTTCGGACGATAGCTAGACAACCCTACAATTTTATTCCTAGCTAATTGTCAGAAAATAAATTTGTCGGCCAACAAACATTGACAGTTCATACTGTTGTCAGATTCGATTAAGATCCGTAAGCGGACGTAAATTTGATGCTTGATATTTGATTTGGCATGTCCGAAGTTAATGCCGTTTAAGCTTTGTAATTTTACCTTTCGCTATAAATGCCATAGAAATTTTAATCGAACCGGTCTTTATTTTTTGGATTGTGACGGTCTTGCCCAAAATGTTTGATATATTCTATCCCTCGTACGACTCGTTGTTGTTCTGGCGCCCCCATTTCTTTACTTCTGGTCTATTCCATACAAATTCATTCTATACAATTTTGTGGTGGTTTTGTTTTGTTCTAGTTCTTTGTGTCTTGGTTGTTCCACTGAACTGACTGGCTTAGGTTGAAGGCATACAAGACTCCTTGCCGTTTGCCTCCACTTCTGCTCGCCCCTTGCTGTTCTATTGCCAGCTTGGTTAAATTCATATCGATTTTTCTTACTTATGCTACGAGTATTCTCTACTATTGCCACACATTGTCTGCGTTTGTCTTCTTGTGCCTATTTATAGGTACGTCTGCACCGCGTAGCACCCCACGCATGGTAAAGCGGTGTTCTATGCAAATGTCTGTGGCCATTATGAATGAGACAATGTCTAATTGTTATAATCTACAGTGTATTATTTAACGCCAAAAAACAAAAAAAGAGTGTTGCAAACGACATGACAAGTTTTGTAAAGAAAAAGAAAAAAATTCATATTATTGGGGTGCCTGTCCCTGGCCGAAGAGTGTTTGTTTCGGTTCAATCCAGAACATGGAACCGGCAGTGGTGGGATTGTCATCATCACCATCATAAGTAGCGGCCTAAGCCAGAACAAGCCCACTACACGTATGAAACGCGGCCTTAACCAAAACAATCCCAACGACAGGATAACAGAAAATTGTGGCTCTTGACCTTACAAAGGCCTTCAACACTGTCAATCCTGCCACCCTGTTCGAGGCCATTGTAGAAACGTCCCTTCCGCCTAGTTTGAAACGCTACGACGCATACTTAATATATGAATGGGCGCCAGTCCTATGTAGAATTAAGAGGCAGAAAGTCGAAGACCAGTACAGTTAAACAGGGAGTTCGCCAGGGTGAGGTGTTATCTCCGGATCTGTTTAACCTCTACCTCTCTTAAATTCCTACACCACCAGAGGGCGTTGAGGGTGTGTCGTGCGCTGCTGATTGCACAATTCTGGCGTCAGGACCTTAAGTGAATGACATATGCGAGAAAATCAACTGTTACTTCACTGACTTTGCAAGCTTCTTTACTGCGGGGTATATGAAAGGATTCGCCTCCCTACCATCAGCTACACTGTTCACTGCAGGGACCGCGATGGTGGGGTTGTCACTCAATGTCAAAGAAGATGACGTCAACATCCCAATGTCTCCAAAATCCTTGGGATCACATTGGACAGCCTTTTTCGATCCTCTGCACATGCTTCAGCTATCTGCGATAAGCTTAAAAATAGAAACAAGCCCCTCAAGCCACTAGCCGGCAGTACTTGGGGAGCCGACAAATAACCCTTGTTGACCTCTTACAAAGCGATCTGTTGGTCTGTAGCGAACTACACAGCACCGGTGTGGTCGGCGGTAATGAGTTCGAAGCAATGGAAGAAAATTTATACTTCCCAGAAAGCCGCTCTAAGAACATTAACATGATGTCTCCTTATGTCGTCTAAGGATCATCTACATGAGTAGACGAAGGTCTTTACCGTGCACAGACACAATTTATTGTTGTCTAAGCAGTATCTTCTCGGGTGTCTTTGCAGTAGTCATCTTAACCACCATCTATCGTATGGACAGGATGCTTCAGAACAGGCAGATCAGGTACGATCTTCATGATCTAGAGAGAATGGTCCAGCGGTACAAGAGAGAGCCTTTATATCAACGAAACATTCAGACAGGTCTGAATGACATTCACGCTGATGAAGTCGCAGCAGCAGTATCCAGTTACAGCGCAAATGTAGTGATATATGACGAGCTGCATCTCTTCAATTGTCCGGCCTATCCCACTCAACTGACCCCAGGTACTTCGGATGGTTCCAGTTCAAATGGTGCGTTTCCTTGCAGATCCCCTATAGACGAACAGAACTTTAAAAAAATATATATTGTTGTTACAACTACAACAAGGCTACCTCGGCAAACAAGCGTAGTTCTGGCTCAGCTGAGATTTGGTTGGTGCAGCTGCCTTAATTCGTATTGGACTCGAATTGATGCTTACTCAGGGACCACATGACGTGCTGCACCTTTTCAATTGTCAAGCCAAGCCCGCTCAGCTGCTCCTAGGTCTCTTTGGACACATTTAGTTTCAATGGCGCTTTTCCTTCACCTGGATATCGAAGACGAATAGGACTTTAAACAAAATATATTGTTGTTGTATAAATTTAAAAGCAATCATTTGTATAAATTTAGTACGAGGGCATATCAACAACTCCGTGACGTTTCCAACTTTCCTCGTAGTTATATGAAATGCAACACTGCTCCTATCAAGTACCAACTGTTAATAGAATACCGTCTTATTTTGAGAGAGTTCCGTCATTTAGTTTGCGTTTAACAGCTGTTCAAAACATACTCGTTCAACCTCGTAGATTATGTTAAAAATGGAAAAAGGGTATATATCGAGAACACTATTTTTTGCAGAAAAAACCGTCAATCAAACCAAGGACAAGCTTAACAAATACCATGGGGACTCTGCACCATCGATTTCAATGGAAAAAAAAGTGGATTACTGACTTTAGTTGTGGTCTCACAAGTACAAATGACAATTGAGGTTAATACACCCGAAAATGTCGTCAAATCTAGGAATAAACACAGTTTCCTAAAAAAGTGACGGTTATTCGAAAAGTCACGGAATTATTGGTTTGTCCTCGTAGCTATATAAGCCTTGTGCGATAGCAGATATCAGCGAGTTTTACGTCCATCAATGGTGACCATAGTCAGACTGCCTTTGCGAGATACGCCCATAGACAGCTACTTGTCTTTCTTACCCTACCGCTAGATTTGAGATTCCTACGAGGGCGGTTCGGAAAGTTCTTAGCCTATCAATGAAAGAGAATAGTTAGTTTTTCAAAAATATTTTTATTTTTCAATATAATCTCCTGAATCTTCAATACACTTAGTCCAACGCTTATCTAGCAATTCTATCCCTTGATTAAAATAGTTTCCTCAATGTCTTCAAAATAGTAGTTTACATCTGTAATTGCATCTTTATTTGAGGTAAAACGCTTGCCAGCAAGGATTTTTTTTAGATTTGGGAACAGGTAAAAGTCACTGGGAGCTAAATCAGGAGAATAAGGTGGATGGTCAAGCAACTCGTACTTTAATTCGTTGATTTTAGCCATTGTTAAAATACTCTTGTGCGCTGGTGCGTCGTCTTGATGAAAAATTATTTTTTTGTGTTGTAAGCCAGGACGTTTTTCTCGAATTTGTACATTTAATTGATCTAAAAGGTTGCAATAGTACTCTGAATTTATTGTTTTACCATTTTGCAGATAGTAAATCAATAAAATACCTTTGAAGTCCCAAAAAACCGTTGCCATAACCTTACCAGCCAGTCTGCATTTGACTGTGACTGCGTACGCACGTACAGTATATTTGTTCTTTAAACAAAACATTATAAAAACAAACAAAAATCATCTTATTACAATAATAATACTGCCTAAGAGATTAAAAAAAAAAAAAAACGATTTGTTCATCGGTTAGTGAATGAGTTGTCCAACTATGGACGAAAGCGATGAAAACGATGTGAACTGGCAGGTGGCGCCTGCAAAAAAAAGAGATCGCAGTGAATCGCCAAAAATGTGTATGAATAAACGTGTTAACATTTCCAACAACATGAACGACACCAGTAATTCAAAAAGTAACCACAATATTGCCAGTGTGTCTAAGCTAGCAACAATGCGCATCAATAATCACTCGCAGCATGCAATTGCATCCAACAATAAAACACCATCATCTAACAACCGGTTTTCTGCCCTTGCAAATAACGACAATGACATTGATGTAAGTGACGACGAAGAAGCTCATACTGAAAATCTGAACCCTAAACCTCCGCAAATAGTTATACCAAATGTGGCAAACGTTAGTGCTATGGTAAAGAACTTTGCTACAGTAATTCCTTCTGTTGAATTTAACTACAAATCTATGAATGATGGCCAAATACGAGTTATGGCAAAAACAGTTCAATCCTACAGAGTACTAGTTAGGTATCTTGATGACAAAAAGATAAACTTCCATACATACCAGTTGAGAGAAGAACGAGCGTATAGAGTTGTAGTTAAAAACTTGCACCACTCAACACCTACTGAAGAAATCAAAGCATTTTTAGAGGAAAATGGTCATAAAGTGCGAAATATTTCTAATATACGTAAACGAGTCACTAAGGAACCATTACCAATGTTCTTTGTTGATATTGAGCCAAACAAAAATAACAAAGAAATATACGACCTTAGGCACATAAACAATGCCATAGTAAGGGTAGAGCCGCCAAGAAAATCCGATGATCTCGTTCAGTGTCATCGCTGCCAGGAGTTTGGACATACAAGAACCTACTGCAAAAAATCTGTTAACTGTGTTAAATGTGGACTAGGTCATCTTACAACAGAGTGTACTAAAAGTAGAGATGCACCAGCACGTTGTATAAACTGTTTGCAAAACCATCCAGCTAATTATAAAGGTTGCGCCGTTTACCAAAAAATTATCAAAAGGAAGCTTCAAAACAGTAGCTACCGTTACCGCCAAAGAAATACAAGCTTTTCATGTGATGATGGGGAATTTCCCAATTTAAGCAATGAAACATTCCATAACACAAATCAAAACAGAAAGTTCACATATTCCGAAGCTTTAAAATCTACAGAATCTACTTCCTTTAATAAAATTGAGACTCTGTTACAGAAACAAATTGAGCTTACTAATACACTTCTAAGTATGATGTCAGTTCTAATAACGAAGCTATGCAATTAAATTTAAAAATTGCAATATGGAATGCTAATGGGCTTTCCAACCACACACAGGAACTAGAATTGTTTCTGCATTCACATCTATTGGACATCGTTCTTGTATCAGAAACCCATTTTACAAAGAGAACATTTTTCAGAATTAAGGGCTACGATTTGATAATAGCGAATCATCCCGACGAAAAGGCACACGGTGGAGCAGCTATCCTTGTAAAATCGTCTATAAAATATGAAGTATCAGATGAAATAAGGAAACCATTCTTGCAAGCAGCCTCCATAAAAGTAAAATGCGACAACGCGGATGTACATTTCTGCGCAATCTATTTCCCTCCACGATATTCTGTTAAATGTGACCAGTACCAAGACTTTTTTAGGAAACTCGGAACTCGCTTTATTGTTGGAGGCGATTTTAATGCCAAGCATCAGTGGTGGGGTTCAAGGCTAAATAATCCTAAGGGCAAAGAGCTGTACAAATGTATATCCAATAATAGCTACTCTGTACTATCAACGGGAAAGCCTACATATTGGCCAACGGATCCCAGAAGAATTCCTGACCTGCTGGATTTCGCAGTTTTTAATGGTATACCTCGCCAATTTTTTCAAATATCTGATAGTGTTGAACTTAGCTCAGATCACACCCCAATACTTATCAGCTTTAACACATTCATTCATACATTGGCAAAGAACTATAAAGTTATAAGCTCTAATACCGACCTAAAATATTTTTCCCATTGGATTGGCCAAAATCTCAATCTCAACGTATCAATAAAATCTGCTTCTGAACTAGAGGATGTTGTGGAATCTTTTAACAACTTGATCCATGAAGCTGGTCTTTTATCAACACCTACTGTTAACATGAAACAAACACAACAAAAAATAGTTAATTTCGAAATTGCAGAGATGATAAGGATTAAAAGACGACTAAGGAAACAGTGGCAAAATACCAGAAACCCATACGACAAACAAGTTTATAACAGAGCCACAAAAGAACTAAAAACAAAGCTTCTTCTAGAAAAGAATTACCAACTTCACAATTTTTTAAAAAGTCTTGATGTATCACGAAGTGACGAGCATTGCTTATGGAGAGCAACTAAATACTTAAAACGATCAACAAAAAGAAATATTCCTATTAAAAATTCAGGTGGAATTTGGTGCAAGACTGATAAAAGCAAAGCGGAATCATTTGCGGTTCATCTGCAGAATACATTTCAGCCTCATACATCAACAAATAATAGTGAAGACCAACATGTATTCGAATTTCTAGACAGCCCTTGCCCAGTTGATTGGCCCATGCAGCATATTTCCCCACATGAAGATAAAGAAGAAATTGATAAAATTAATTGTAGGAAATCGCCTGGTTATGACCAAATTGATGGAAAAGTCATTAAAAACCTACCAAAAAAAGCGATAAAATTTTTAACATTAATTTACAACTCAATTCTTCGTTTAAATCATTTCCCACCGCAGTGGAAATGTGCAGAAATTATAATGCTGCCCAAACCAAACAAGCCCGAGAATGAAGTGTCATCCTATAGACCGATTAGTTTACTGGCAACTTTCTCTAAAATATTTGAGAGAATATTACTTAGAAGATTATTACCAGTATTAGAAGAATACAACATTGTACCTGAACACCAATTTGGTTTCAGGCAGAAACATGGTACTCCTGAACAATGCCATCGTATTATCGCCTTTATACGAGATTCATTGGAAAACAAAAAATATTGTTCTGGTGCCTTTTTAGATGTTCAGCAAGCATTCGACAAGGTTTGGCATTATGGTCTATGTTACAAACTTAAAAGGATACTCCCAACCCACTTGTATCTAGTACTAAAATCCTATCTGACAGAGCGATACTTTTACGTCAAAGTAAATAGAGACTTTTCCGATATCTACGAAGTAAAGGCTGGAGTTCCACAAGGCAGTGTATTAGGGCCAGTGCTCTACACAATTTTTACTTCAGACATGCCCACAACTAAAGAAGTTTTAGTAGCGACATATGCCGATGACACTGCAATACTGGCCTCTAGTCAATGCCGAGTAGAAGCTTCGCTCCTTGTTCAAAACGAACTTAATAAAATTCAATCTTGGATGAGCAAGTGGAAAATTAAAATAAATGCTGCAAAGTCAACTCATGTCACATTTTCCACGAGAGTCGGAGATTGCCCAGGGCTAGTAATTAACAATAGTGACATACCACACGAATCGTGCGTTAAATATTTGGGTATCCATATTGACAGAAGATTGACTTGGAAAACACACATAAAACAAAAGCGCCAACATTTGGACATAAAATTTAAGCGGTTGTATTGGTTGGTAGGTAGCAGATCGCAGCTGAGTGTACAAAACAAAGTTTTTATATACAAAACCATACTCAAACCTATATGGACATATGGCATTCAGTTATGGGGAACGGCAAGCAATTCGAACCTCGAAATCCTACAACGATTTCAGTCTAAAACATTAAGGTCAATTATCAATGCCCCTTGGTTCGTTTCAAACAACACTATCCATAATGATTTAAATATTCCACTAGTAAAGAATGAAATTCAACGATTTAGTGAAAATTATCTTCAGAGATTAAGCAATCATTGCAACCCACTGGCTATATCATTGCTGGATGATACAGCCGAAACCAGAAGACTAAAGCGTTACCACATCCTTGATCTTCCATTTCGTACATAGATGTTAATTATTAAATTCTTATATTAAAATATTTTCAAAATCGTTAAATAGCATGTAAATAAGTTAGACATAAATTAAGATATTTTTGTATTGTTGTTCTCGTTGGAGCTCAGCAAGCTATGTGATTATTAAATTAGATATAAAATTTGCTTATTGTCCACAACTGGACAGATTGTAAATAAATGTTTTCAAAAAAAAAAAAAAAAAAAAAAAAAACCTTACCAGCCGATTGAATTGTTTTTGCCTTCTTTGGGGCACTTCCTTCAGCTTCAGTCCATTGTTTGGATTGTTCTTTTGTCTCTGGAGTATAGTGGTGGATCCATGTCTCATCAACAGTTATGAAACGACGCTTAGAATCCATTTAATTTCGCTGAAAACGACCCAAACAAGCATGAGAAATGTTCATTCTTATGCGTTTTTGTTCGACTGTTAACAAGTCCGGCACCCGTCTTGCAGAAAGCTTTTTCATCTGTAGTTCTTCATGCAAAATTAAATGGACTCGATCATTTGAGATGCCCGTGATATTAGCTATTTCACGCACTTTTATTCGTCGATCATTTAATACCATATCATGCACTTTGGCTACAATTTCTGTTGTTGTTGCTGTTTTTGGACGTCCACTACGTGGTTCATCTTCAATGCTTGTACGACCACGTTTAAATTCAGCAACCCAATTTTTTACTGTTGCATATGAAGGAGCACTTTCACCTAACACATTCACCATATCATTATGAATTTCTTGTTCCGATAAACCTTTTTTATGTAAATATTTAATGACACCACGCATTTCTAATTTTTCCATTGTAAAAAAGTCGCGGATGCGTCTTTTGTGAACACCTGTTTCTATAAGAAGGAGTTGCCAGATCGAAACAAAATTTAACATGTGTTCATAGCAGAGATGGAAGTTTCCAAAACACAACTTTTTTCTGCTTTCCAATCCGCCCTCGTATAACAGCAGTTATCGTATGACTTTTACCACGAAGAAAAACAAATATGGTTGGGGTAACAATATTCGAAGAGCATCAAACTATTGTTGGGTATATGGTTGTGGCACAACAATATTATGATCCTCACAACAATAGTACACACAAAACCATACTATGATTCCCACAACAATATTATGGCCTTCACAACAATATTATTATTCACACACAACGATACTTTAATCCCCACAACCACGACATGATTCCCACAACCATATTATGAACCTCACAACCATAGTACGTTTCACATACAACCATAGTATCATTCTCACAACCATAGTATGATTCTCACAAGCAACCATGTTGTGCTCCCTACAAACATGGTATGATCCCACTCAACCTTACTATGATCCCCATAATTATTTTTCAGTATTGGGTTAAGTTGTTATTCAACAATAGAAATTTTCCGTAACAATGGCATTCTAAAAACCATATTCAAATTTAGAAAAATTACGGTTATGCCGGTATGATTGCCGTAATCATATTATTGTTCGCATAAAATCAAAAAAAAAAACACAACCTTGTCGCAGTAGTTACGTTTATATTGTTGCTACAATCAAACTTTCATTTTGTAATTAAGCAATATTGTTACATTTCAACAAAATAAATATTGGCTCAATCATACTATTGTCAAAATGACATTTAAAAAACAAAACTATGGTAGCGACGAACATTTATTGCAGAGACATACTATTGTTGCAGTGACCATTTCATTTCTTTGTGGGAAGATAGCTAATGATTGTCAAGAACTGTCTGACACTCAGCTTAGACATTTGTAGGCCATCTATAACATCAACCAAAGGACAGTTTCTCGAAGAAGAATAAAGAATAGAGAGCAGGTCGTGTTGTCATTAAAGGCTATGGAGCTGTTATACAAGTAAGTCCAGGTCAACTGAGGAGATAGCCTTGAGTTGTCATATCAACTGGGCAGAACAGCGGTTAGGACAGTCATTAGGTACTTGTAAAGCCATTTCTTTGGAAAACATACAGCCGATAGGGAAGTGAAGTACCTTTGAAGCTAGACACTCCACAAGATGGTACTTAGTTACATTTTTCCTTCACTTTCTTACTTAAATTACCTTACCTAGCAATCACACCACGCCGCGTGCGCCTTGATAATTTATTTAAATTTTTTATTACTTAGTTTAAACTAATAGTTTATTCTTTCACACACCCCTAGAGTTACAGTTGCACTCAAAACTATGCCTACTTTATCAGTGCTTACACTTCTTACTCCTTTTTGTTCTTGTCCTTAAGCAGGCTTTATCTTCTGCTGCGTCTTATATCCCATTTATTTGCCAACAAACGATCATTACACGAAACTTAAACTATAAAAAATTGCCCAGATAAATTTGCAAACTGTCGCAAATGCTCGTAAATACTTTAACGAAAATGTCTACGAGAATAATGGGCCTGGTTTTTATAGCTTTTCAGTTCGTTCGGTAGGTGAAATCCTTCGTTGCTGTTGTTATTTTTGTTGCTGTTGTTGTTGCGGTGGTTTGTTTCCTTTTACAATTCCTCTTTATCTTCATCTCAATGAAAAATGCCGTGGTTGACATAGATAAGAGTCGTGCGACAGGATTACGCAGTGCAGAGAATGTGACATTGTGAGCACTTGTCAGTGTGTGCGTGTGTGTGAGTATAAGTGGGTGGATTCCACGTAAATTACGAAAATTGTCTCTGCGTTGAGTGTGTGTGTGTGGATGTGTGTTTAAGCCCCATTTGTCATATGAGTGGGTGTGTATCGCCGATGTGCATGTGAGCGTGTATTTACGATTTAAACCTAATTGAGGCATTGTCGGAGAGCTTAAGCAAGCGTCTCCTACACGATATTGACATTTGTTGTTAATGAAGGTTAACATTCGGCTTGGCGAAAACAACAAAACAAACAAACACCAACAACAATGACGGGCAGAAAAAAGAGATTCGCACACTAACAAATCCGTGCTCAGTTCAATGTTGACAATAAGAGTGCTTTCTTTTGTTGTGTAAGGCAGAGAGGAGGGTGGTAGGGTAGGGGTATGACAACTTGCATTTGGGAATAAAAACCAGGGTTATGTTCTTAAGGAACGCTAAAGTCATTGTCAATTACAGGCCATGTAGAGAAGCCTCAACTGCTGGGACGATGAAATTGCAAAAAAATATCAACTTTTTAAGCATTTTTTTTTATTTTATTTTGATATATGGATTTTTTTGAGATTTGACAGATTTCCCTTTAACTAAAACTATGTAAGATTGAAATGATTAAGATAAATGGCATTAAGTGAGGGCGTACTGAATTTTTGAAAAACTTTACCATGTATCTGGTAGTGTATTTGACTATTATGCCAGTAAACCCAGGCTCATATAGGAGTAAGAACATCTTACAATTTTTCAGCGGCGCACAGTGGCATCAATTGCCTCTATATTTTTTTGATTTAGTAAATATTTTTAAATTCTGTAAGAAGGGTAAGAATATTTTGAGCTAATAATATTTTAAGTAGGGCTAGGGTAATTTTTAGAAATTAGCCTCAACATCACTAATTTTAGTTTTTTGCGATTGAAGTAAGTTTTTTTTTTTGAGTTTAATAAAAAAAAATATTTAAAAAAGCACATTTTGGTATTACAAATTGTGACTTTTTCATTATTAATTGAGCTATTCAGATAGAGCTATTCACATTAAAAGTCAGGCTATTGGGTATATTTAAGAAATTATCCCGAACTTGCCTAATTTTATTGTTTTTTGGATGTTAAACAAAAGTAAATTTTTTTTGTGTTGAATTAAAAAAAGTGAATTTTGGTATTAAACATTGTGACTTTTTCATTAATTGGGCAAAAGCTACTCCCAAAAAGTGGAGAATCTTTCCAAATTATACTGCATTCGTTAAAGGCTTTTAAATACAAAAAGTTATGTTGGTCTAAAGTCATATTTTTTTCACAATCTATATTTTTTAAAATAGTTACTTATAATGAAAATGCAAATATTTATCGTCAAAATTGGTTTCATTGTTTTTCAAAGTATTCTCCAGCACGATTTATACACTTTTGCATGCGCTCAAACCAATTGTCGAACACTATCCACTCCGATTGAGACTCCTCCAAAATATGGATGATGAACGCTTCAACATCATCTTCTGGCGACGAAAATCGTTGACCACGCAGTTTTTTCTTGATGTGCAGGAATAAAAAGAAGTCATTGGGTGCCAAGTCAGGGCTGTACAGCGGATGACCCATCAGTTCGACGTTTTGGTCGGTCAAAAAGGTGCTGGTTTGAGCCGATGTGTGAGAGCTCGCATTGTCATGGTGCACAATGATTCGTCTTCTCTTGTTCGTTTTTCGAATTTCTCCGAAGACTTCAGGCAAACAATTGTGGTGTACCACTCAGAATTGGCCGTCTACACTGACCAGTTTTGCCGAAGAAACAGGCGACCCTTTGCTACGAAGTGCTTCTCCGCGAACAACTTTCGTTGGATTTGGCTCGATTTCGAAGACCCACACGGTCGATTGCTGTTTTGTTTCGGGCGCATACGCATAGATCCATGATTCTTTACCTATGACGATCTTTTAAAAGTCTTTTGAAGCACCGCGATAGTATTTTTTCAAAATTTCTTTGCACCAATCGACACGAGCCTTTTTAAAGCGATTGTCAAATTGTGCGGGTTCCAACGAGAACAAACCTTTTTTACGGCCAGGTGTTCATGCAATATCGAATGTATGCTGGTGGAAGAAATGCCCAAGGATGCCTCTATCTTACGGTATATCACATGACGATCTTGCATTATCAGTTCACGCACGGCATCAATGTTCTCTGGCACAACGGCCGTTTTTGGACGATTGAATTCATTAAACCAGTTTTTCACTGTGCTATAGCATGGTGCTTCATCGCCATATGAAGATTTAAGTTCATCGATGCACTCTTGTCGTCATAATCAACGTCGAAAGTTGTGAAAAATAATCGCACGAAAATGTCACTGTAAACAACACAAATGATGGTCGTAAGTCAAAACGTTTTGAGTACGTTTATGCTAAAAAATGCCAAACTTTCCAATGGAAATGTCAGATGGCGCCAGGAATATATTTATAGCATCCCTCGTATGTTTTCTGCATTAAAAGCATGTTCGTCACATTTTGAAATGTAACAATAGTATCATATACAAATTTTAGAAATAAAACTATGGGTGTAGCAACCATAAAAATATTGTTTGTGCTACAAAAGTATTGTTTTTTGGGTTTAATGTTTACAATAATACAGGGAGGAGTGCTGTAATTTGCTTATTTGGGAATGAAATAAAAAAATTATGAACTTTAGAAAAATTTATTTTATATTTTAATTATTTTAGACAGTAAGATAATTTTTAAATTATATGGTTTTAAAGATAGTATCTGGCAAATGTCTACCTTCCCTATCCAAACAATGCTGCATACGTTTTCTGAAGTTTTTATGGACACTTATAAGCATGACGCCTGGTATTCTGCCAATTTCAACCTCAATATTGTTAATAAGGTTTTCCAAAGTGTTGGGACGGTTGATATACACCTTCGCCTTCAGGTATCCCCAGAGAAAAAAATCGCATGGGGCTACTAAGTCTGGTGAGCGTGCCGGCCAGTTCACATCACCCCTCAAAAGAGATAAGCCGTCCAGGAAACACTTGCTTAAAAAAAATCATGGTAACCCTGTGTGGTAACTGTGTGTCGATGGCAGAGAAGTACCGTTCGAAGTTCACAGTTACGGCAAGACGGTTATCCTGGAAAAAGTAAGGGCCAATGATGCGTATGGTAGGTGATATGGCGAACCACATGGTAACGGGGTCCGAATGCAGAGGTCTCTGGTGAAGTTCTCAGGGGTTTGTTTCACTCCAGTACCGTATATTTTGTTTGTTTACACACCCACTGAGAAAAAGCACGCTGCACTGCAATGATCGAGTGCGCATTTGAAAAATACGCTTTAACACAAATGACCTCTCCTCACAGGTTCAATGCATGATGGCAACTGAAAGGCAGACAAATAGAAATCTCCCGTCAGTCACTAAAAGCATACTCTCTTCGACCAACACTGCCGCCACAGCCTGCAGTGTAAAAAAGCATTTACCGCGCTCCACCCTGTATATTTACGCCAATCATACCGTATGGTTGTGACTATTAACTAAGAATAGTCTAATATTGGTTCTCGTCTATTTTGAAATCTGTCCGCACTTAAGTGTTTAACCAATGATCAAAGTTTAATCACACTCGTTGCTTGGAACGTCCGGATGGTGAAGTAGGGTTTACCGTAACTGCAGTCACCTTTTGAATAACTTCTTGGTTTCTTTGAATAAAATGTTCCATAAAAATAAAGTCTCAAATCTGAACTAATGTAATGACATTTTCAATAATTTACTTTTTAAAAATCTCTATTGATGCATGACAACATAACCCAATCCTAATAAATAATTTGGGGATCATAGCACGCTCAAAGAGTATCATACTGAGGTTGTAGGGATCATAACATGGTTGCGTGTGAACTATACTAGAGTTGTAGGGATCACATAAAGGATGTATGTAAAACATATTGTGGTTGTGATGAATATAATATGGTTTTTGAGATCATAGTAGGGTTGTGGCGATCATGATGACCACATTTTTTTGCGTACAGAGAACAGATTTGGTGCCACAACTGTAGTTTTTGTTAACCAAATAATATAGGTCGCACGAATTATATCACTGCCATCAGTTCAGCCGAATGTTGGTTTATGTACTGCTATAAACCAGCATTCGGTTCAGTTAATGGAACTGAAAGTATCGGTAGAAATCACAAAGTATCCGAACCTTTATAATTGTTTCGTAGAATATTTTTTCAGAATATAAGTAAACATCAAGATAACCGTATCGTTTCTCGATGAAAGAGTGGTGAAAACTAAAATTGAGGTTTTACCATTTTGTTGAACAGGTGCGTTTTATTAATTGTTATTAACTCACCACTATTCGCCATACTTAAAATTAGGCAAAGAAATAGACCATCAGGTTATTTTTATAAACCTTTATCTATTTTGATAAAAATCATTTTCGTTAAAAAATCTAAGCAATCTAAGCATGCTAATGTCAGATTCACAATATAATTGTGGGTAATCATTATATGATTATCAGAATCATATTATGCATACTTGCGCGTCAATAAATATTGTAATAATATTATGTAATCATAAAAGGCAAAATAACATTTAGTGAAACATAATATGATCATATAGTGAGAACATAAGTTAGGTTAGGATTAATAGACAGCAGCCCGCAACATACCTCACTTCGGTCCCTTTGCGATACATGCTAGACCACCGACAGAGTATCCGGTCTGATAAAGACTGAAGGACTGGTTGGTCTAAAATCATTTGTCTTTTCATGATATGCATTTAATTATTGTGAAATAAAGTAAGAGTCAGATACTAGACAATCTGGAAAGTGGCAATACTAGAATCGACTACCATTATATCTGGAAAAAAAAACTCCAACCTTGCCAACCATTTCTTATAATGTCCTTACATTGTATTATTTTTTTATTTAGAGTCTTCAATTTCATCATCTTGTTAAACTTACCAGTCCACTTTGCGAATTTCTGCTGCCTCCAAAATTTATGGGTCACCCCTGTGGTCCTTTAGCGATATCCACCATTTCATCCTTATCCACATGGTAGCCAGCATTGCAGCCAACCCATAACAGCGACGAGCAAAATGTCATGCCATAAAAACACTCTGTCCACAAGTTGGCACATGGCTTGGATCTGTCACGGCTGGATTTATTGACAAAAGCCATCTAAACAAACATTCGGCATGAATATCTCAGCACACTTCATAAATGTTACCAACTTTATGGAACATTATGTTCACCTGCTGCCGCTCCTCTGTCCATGCGCCGGTTGGTGGCCGAAAAGCTGCACACAAGCCATAAAAAGTTTTCCACTTTTTGGTGTTTTCTGAAAGGCCAACGAACTTGACTATCCCACTCCAGCAGGGTTTTCACCTTTAGTTTTCTTTTGATGGACTACTGGGCTCTACTCGTATTTACTTTACAGCCACAAAGCGTTAATTGTACATAATGGCGCTTTTTGTCGGAGGGCTAAGGGAGGGCGGTGGAGGGAAACAACAAACTACTGTGGCAGTCAGTAATGGCAAATAAATTGTTAGTCAGAGCGGCAGCAGCAGCAGCACCACCAGTTAATGTAAAGCGGGTAATTAAAAATGATGACTGAATGGTTTCTTGCCGCCACCACCTGGTGGGAGAGAGGTGGTGTGTTGGCCCACAGAGACCGAAGTGAGGGGCATTATAAACCAAAAATCCCTTTTTTGAATGCAGATGTCGGAAAATGAATTACAGCGAAGTGCTCTGTGGGGAAAACAGAAACAAAATAGAGAAAATAAAATGAATAGGACAGCAGAAAAATGTATGCAGTTCCTTTAAAAAATTGCTGTTTTTATAAACAAATAATTATGACTTTATAAATTCGGTTTTTTAAATAGGCATATTCATGTTTTTAAGTTTAAATAATCCGTGGTTGTTGCACCGACATTTTTGTATGTGCCACTTAGTAGAATATCGATAAATCGAATTTCCATGCAGACAAATTTGGCCAATGATAAAAAATGTTTTTTAAGATGAAAATGGTTCTGGATACGATCGTTTTATACTTCACGTAAATCAAAATAAGAAGCAAACTAATTACGGAAAACCATTCGAACAGGGATTAACCGGCTCAAGACCTCTTGCATCTACAGTGAAAACTCCCATAAGCGGACAGCCACCGTCGACCAAAATTTGTCCGTTCTTGGGAGGTGTCCGCCTATGGGAGTTTGATAAAAAAAGGACAAAAAAATAATTTTTATTGTTTTATTAGAGCATTAACATAAAATTCAATTCATATCTAATTAACAAAAAAGCTTTAACGAAAAAAAAATTAATAAATTAAAGTAATACATACATATGTACATAATATGTATCTTAGTTATTAAAAAATTCATGGTAAGAGTTGATTTAAAGGCACTAAAAGGCACATAAATTATACGCATTTGTACATGTATGTACATACATACTTATTTTGAAATAAAAAAGTCTTTTATAGTTTTTTGTTTCATATTTGCTTGCTTTTCTGTCGCTAAACGATTTTGAAGGTGATTTTCTAAATTTTTTACAAATGTAAAAGCTGTATAATCAGTTTTTACAAATTCTTTGAAGTTGTAAATATATTTCAAGGCATCGGTACAATTCAGAACCTAATTTGGAACTGCAATCCAATTTTCTTCATCTAAAGCTTCTTCTGGCTCCACATCGCTTTCACTATTCTCTAATTCAATGACAATGTTATCATCTTCTGTCATAATATTTTCGTCAATGGTAACGTACTCTTCAGAGTTGCCTAATCCAGCCTTATATCAATGATTGCAACTCTATTAGTGGGATATCATCTTCGTCATCAAAATCCCGTGAACTGTATGCATTTTCATCGAATCCGGCCTTACGAAAACAGTTTTGAATTGTTTCGGCGGTCACCTTAATCCACGCAGATGAGATGAAAAATATAGATTCAAGGATATTGATTTTTTTTGCTACATCTGTATTTTTATCAAAAGCTGTTATCATATCCTTTACTATAAAACTTCGGTAGTAGAATTTGAAACTACGAATGATGCCTTGGTCCAGGGGCTGGCAAATTGATGTTGTGTTTGGAGATAACCAGATAACTTTAATGTTTTCGAGTTCAGCATCTCGGGGATGAGAAGCTGCATTATCCAAAAAAAAGAGCTATTTTTCGTTTTTCTTTCCCCATTTTATGTTCAGTCATAATCTCTCTATTCATCCATGCCTTTTTATTTGATTTCCAAATGACTGGTAAATTAGATACGGGCATAGTTTTGAACGCTCTTGGTCGTGCGGCTTTTCCTATAACCAATGGGACTTCCTTTTCTCCTACCATATTCGCACAAAAAAGCACAGTCAACCTTTCTTTAGAAAGCTTACCACCGGTACATTTTTGGTTTTTGAATGTGAGCGTTTTGTTTGGTAGAGCTCGAAAAAAAAGACTGCTTTCATCCGCATTATACACATTTTTTGGTTCGTAATCACAAAGGATCAGTTTCAATCTTTCGTTGAACTGGTTAATGTCTTTTTCTGACACCGCTGCTGCTTCTCCGCAAATGAATTTAAAACTGATATTATGCCTCTTTCGCCACTTTTGGAGCCACCCATTCGATGCTACAAAGTTCGTTATGCCCAATTTTATTGCGCACTCTTTTGCCTTCTCTTGAATAACAGGTCCAGATGGAGGGATATTTTGGGCACGAACTTTCGAGAACCATTCAAGACACATTTTGTCAAGTTTCAGGTTGTTCGAATGGAGTCGAAACATTTTTTGATTGGAATTACTGCCAGACTGTGATTGGGAAAGCAAATTTTCTTTATCTTTTAAAATGTTTGCTGCTTGTGTTTTACCGATGTCAAACCTAGAACAAAAATGTAATGAAATGGCAATCTCATTTTATTATAATTATTGTGCACTTACTTTGATGCTATTGCTCGAATTGATAATTTAACTTTTTGTGAGGTTTCTATAATTTCAATCTTTTCTTTAAGCGTCAAACAATTTTTCGTTGGTGGCATTGCAACAAAATTAATCAAAACAATATTTTTTTGACTTTGCTTCACAATATAATCAGCTGAGTAAGTATATGTAGTTGCCAGATGTATACTATTGTTCAGCTGAGTAAGTATGCACATACATAGTTGCCACATGCATATTATTGAGAAAAGTCTGTATGCACATATTTACACGTAGGCTTTTTATATCGCCTCGTGTTCTATTACAAAAAAGTGTAATTGTATATATTTTGTTTTATGTTGAATTATTTTTGTCCTCTTTTCAGAGGTTTTTTGACCAAATAATGCACAATTTTGCTGTCCGCGTCCGTTCAAGGGAGGGTCCGTTCTTGGGAGGGAAATTTGCTCTGAAAAATCAATTTGGTGCAACGTTATTTGAAAATTGTCCGCATATGGGAGGTGTCCGCTTAAGAGAGTGTCCGCTATTGGGAGTTTTCACTGTATATTTAAAAGAGAAGACAAGTTTTTACCAAAATGGCAAAGTCACACTGATTTTCGCGGCTGCAAACTGTTTTTATCATGTTTTTGGGTCCGTGACAACCCTTTTCAGAAAGCTTTGCTGCAATTGAAGTAAGTAAAACCGAACTCTATAAGGCCAAGGTCTCCCCAAACGAATGAGAACTACTGTTGTAAACCTTACTTTTCAAGTTTTCTTCACACAATTGCCCACGAATCCATTCTTTATTACTCCACAGCAGGACTAGTTTATGTTAAAATCAGACCATATTAATTATTACCTTTTTAGACGAAAGATTTTATAAAATGAGTTCAACCATGATCTATTGCGCAGGAGTCATTAGCGACGATCAGCGCCCCTTAAGGCCAAAACCGCCGGTACCGATTCGAAGAGCGTATGGACGCCACTTCCCCTTTTTTCAGGGGCCGAGCCCTTTTTAAACCGTTTGTAATTCCAATCTACACTAAGCCGAAGCTCTTCCTACGATTTGGGTTTAAAAAACAACAGCCACTAAGATACTCTCCAAAGGGTCGCACCTACTAGTCAAGCCAGTACAATAGTTTTGGAGGTACCGGACTACCCCTGGTATTCTTTAGTCTCCGGTCAAACTTCGTAGCCGACCTACGCGATCCATAAAACGCGTGACCCAAAACTAACGGCATCGGTCGTGAATAGTATAGAAATATACAGGGTGAGTCATTTACGACTGGACAAATTTCACCAGCGTACTTCTAGGCTCATTTCATAAAAATATGTCCATTTACGACTATGCCAGAAAATACATAGGCGGGGGTGTGGTAGTGAAAGGGTACTAGTGTAAAATTGCTCTGAACCAGTGGTCGGATTTTTTGGTTTTTTTTCTCTTCAAAGATAGCCCTACCTCTTACCTTTCACTAATAACCTAAACGAAGCCCAGAGATCCTACATTTTCAAAGTTATAGTAAGTCTTTGACTGAAATGCAAACAATTTATTTGTGTTAATTTATAAAAACAAATGAATGTGTGCTGTTTTTTCACTTCCAAATAAAAATAATTTGGAACAGCAGGACCTTTGGGTTTCGTTTTCGCCCCTTGCATTTTCGGGCATGGTCGTAGATGGACAAATTTTCATGAAATGAGCCAAGGAATACGCTGGTAAATCAATGGTTGTAAATGAATGAATCACCCTGTGTATGCAGACTCAAATTCAAACATATAGGATTTACGATCTGAAACCGTGCTGAACATGAATATGGCTCCCTCAACGCTCAGAGCGAGGTATCTCAACCTCTTCCGTTTGATGACGGTGAATGGTAATCATTTATTTTGGCAAGGCCTATCCAACCTAGGTTGTATAATGACTGGGTGAAGTCTTGAGAAGACTCCATTATTCCCAGTCACGCATGGTACCAGACTACCTCCGGTAAGGTTTCGTAAAAAAATAATGAAACAACGCCCATGGCGTCCAGGTCCCGTATGTCCTCATAGAGAGGGCATTCGCACAAGACATGCAGACAGTGTCCTGATTATCGATAAGAGCCCTCTTATACAAAAAAGCCTTAAGAGAACCGTGTTTGTTCAGCAAGAAACCAAAATAAAGTCCGATTACTCCCGAAAAACTAACATCACGGATAAACCTCTAAGTCACCCGACCAGTCTCGCAGGCATCCCACCCATACTGCCATCTAGATGTGACAAACTCGCGCTTTGCATTCCCGATTGGCGATATTCTCCACACCATCAATCATTCAATCATTAGGCAGCGCTGCCAAACTTCTTTTGTTCTTGAAAGCAATACCGCAACTAAGGAGCTACACCTAGCAGCATCTGAACGGCCTAAGTAGAGACCGTGCGCCACACTGGTAGACATGCCAGTAAAACAACCCTCTGGCAAGAGAATATCTTGCGATATCCGATAGCCGATTTAACTGTCTCATACCAGAGCGATGATCCATACAGACCAACGTACATAACGCGTGTAGCACGTCCACTAAGACCCAACTAATATGACGTCCTGCCCAACCATTCTGGTCAACTTTTTACGCAAGCGGACAAGATGAGGTAGAAAACTCATTCTTTCTTCCATCATTATGCCAAGAAGCCTAGCTAGTCCACCGCAGAACGAGACTACTAAATTAATCAGATTTTTGGACATAGGGGCCGTCCGTCAAATTTAGGCAAACTGCAAAACTTATTTTGTTTTTATACTTATATATTACTTGTACTTTATAAAGTTATTTTAAAACCATATGTTAATGTATAAGCCTTTTTTGGTCCCCCTCTCTCAATTGTTACGGGTACTTTATCAAAAATAAGTCTATATGACTCAAATCGGTCCAACATTTCTTGATTGTCAATCGAAATATACCACACCAAATGTGATTAAAATCTAAATTAAAAAGGATGTTATAGAGCGGTTGTATGTTATATTGCGAGAGATCTTTACAAAATGAGGACCGGTATGCCACATTCTTATATGAGCTGAGTAATGATCGATCGTAAATAACTGTACCCAATTTCATAAATATTTAATGTTCTCTGTATGTGGCTTCTAGAGCAAAAGACATAAAATGGGTTGAACATATGTTTTGAAAACAAGCTTTAGAAAGACAGCAAAGAGATATCGTAAAGTCGAATCAACTGGCGATTCTGAGTCGAGCGGTACACTTAAAGGTGGGACTAGCTTAAATATTTTTGATATTTTCGTATTTTGTAGTAGAATATGATGACTTTTCTTTGCTTTAAATACAATAACTAAAAAAACCGGATAACCCGACAGCAAAAAAACCAAATAAACCGACATATCGGGTTTTTGCTATTTTTGAGAAGACAACTGTCGGGTTAGGGGACAAAAAACAGAATGTTGGTTTTGGTTTCGTTTTTGAACAGTCTAAAAGGCTGTTTCCACTACGGTCCACGTCCGCGTCCAAAAAACAATGAACGCGCGTTAAAGCCTATACAAAAAAACATAGGCAGTTAGATATGGGAAAAAGTCGCGTTCATATTGGACGCGTTTTCCGATATGTCGCGTTTACTATAAATTCGATTATTTTTGCAATCGAAACCCACCCATACCTATTAATGGCAACATCGCAAATTGCACATCCCTATTAAAACAGCTGTTTATCAGCATAAACATAAAGCGCTGCTGCTACTGCACATTTCCATTAGACGCAATAACATTTGATCCTCATTTTCCACTGCGGTTAGCAAAATAATATCATTTAACTCCATGATAATGTCACAACACAAAAATATTAAAATTTTTCGCACCGCAAAAAAAAAAACAAATAAACACAAACAGCTGTTTGAACGCAAACGTGGACGCAAAACACAATGGAAACACCATTAAAAATTTTCGATAAATCGTGGACGCGGACGTGGACGCGACCGTAGTGGAAACAGCCTATAACAATCAGTAGCTTATAACTTACCATGCAAAACTTAATCCCGAATGGATTACATTTGTGGCAGGACCTAAAATCGGGTCCGATAGCATTCAATATTAGCAGAGTAGGTTATGGGTTGCTCGGTGCATTCTGTACAACATTTAAATATAATCTACTATATTATCCGGCTTCAAGAGTAGTGGGTTCTAAAGTCGGAAACAACCTTTGCATGATATCAAAACATGGACAGATATGCCTCAATTTTCATTGGGTTCGTCCTTGACCCAAACCTAAACAATGTTCGATGTTTGGTTAACATCAGTTCATATTAACGACTTGTAATTTAACTTTCACTACAACCATAGATGGACAAACGGACGGACGGACATTGCTCAACGGGATCAGAAAATGGCAAGAACGTCTCCAAATTATGCAACTGCATTATGGAAATGAACGTTTGGTGAGAAACCATTTTCGAGCAAAATGTTGTTCAGTGCTGACGCCCATTTCTGGCTCAACGGTAACGTCAATAAATAAAATTTGACCTAAAGGGAAACCAAAAAAGGTTCAAGAGGTTCCAAATTCACGGCTTGGTGCAGTTTATGGGCTGGTGGAATCATTGGTACATATTTATTCAAAGATGATGATGGCCGGGACGTAACCATGAATGGTGAACGCTATCGCGCCATGATATTTAATTTTTTGCTACCTGAAATTGAAGCCCGTAATCTGGACGATATTTGGTTTCAACATGACGGTGCCACTTGCCATACATCTACTCAAACAATGGATCTATTGGGAGGTCATTTCGAAGAGCAGCTAATTTGAAGTTTTGGACTGGTGAGTTGGCCGCCTAGATCGTGTGATATCACACCTTTAGACTTTTTTCTTTGGGGCTACGTAAAGTCCAAAGTCTATGCTGACAAAGCCAACATTACGCGTGTCATAATGCCATACCGGTCAAAAGGCTAGAACGAGTCACCCAAAATTGAACCCTCAGAATTTGAAGAAATTATATTCCAAGAATAAATGACATAAAATGACTTTTCGAATGAACAATGAAGATTCGATACTTGATTTGAGTTTTTTTTTTATTTTTATTTTTTTTTTGAAAGAAAAATACCTCTAGATTGATCACCCGATGTAACCTACCTGGTAAAGACTATAACAGTACGCTACTGAAGTATCCTTAAAAACGTTAAGCACCTCCCTCCTTGAATTGCATGCTCATGTTGTGATTATTGTGCCACTTATATAGCATACTTTAAGGCTGTGATTTATTTAAATAATCGACAGCATACTTTTAGTCGTTTTGTGCGCTAAGTCTTCAATACTTTAAACCGTCAATCAAATAACAGGTCAGTGTTTTACAAATTAAACCATGACTAGGTACAAAATTCAGCAGCGAGATTGCTGAAGCCTTTTACAGCCTAAACGTTGTAGCATACATACAGCATCAACACAGCCTAAATGTTGTAGCATACATTTAGGCTGTGATTTATTTAAATAATCTACAGCATACTTTTAGGCAGTCGTTTTTGTGCGCTTGTGATTACTGTGTCACTTATGTAGCATACTTTAAGGCTGTGATTTATTATAATAATTTTAGGCAGTCGTTTTTGTGCGCTTAGTCTTCAATACTTTAAACCGTCAATCAAATAACAGGTCAGAGTTTTACAAATTTAACCAGGGAGAGGTACACAATTCAGCAGCGAGATTGTTGAAGCCTTTTACAGCCTAAATGTTGTAGCATACATACAGCATAAATACAGCCTAAATGTTGTAGCATACATTTAGGCTGTGATTTATTTAAATAATCTGCAGCATAATTTTAGGCAGTCGTATTTGTGCGCTTACTCCGCTCAAGTCTTTAAATACTTTAAACCGTCAGTCAAATAACGGGTACGAAAGCCTATGTGTTCAATAGTGTATATTTACTTGATATTCCAAAAATATTCTCGCATGTATTTTTGGTATCCTATATTTCCCTTATTGAATTTAACATTAAGGCTGTGATTTGCGCCATGAATATTTAGCACACATTTAGGCTGTGATTTATTACACAAATCTGGAGCACACTTTTAGGCATTCAACATTCCCCTTTTGCTCATTTTATGACTTAAAAATTACCCATGCAGTATAAAATGTAGCGCAAAGTATCCTTGGCATTTTTTGCGCATTTCTCCTAAGTGAATTCCATCGAAAATGGCTAAAATGAAGCCCTGACCTAAATATAAATCGCGAAATACACAAACCGCTTATTTCAAAAAAAAATCGGCTTATTTTTGTGTTATTTGTGCAAATTTATATAATCGGCTGTGTGTATTTAATGAAGCATTGACGTTGTTCGACTGGAACGTTATTTTGCTTTAGAGAATATTTCTTTGCTATTAAATTTAGCCAAACGCATGTATTTTTAATTAAATTTTTTTTTCTCATCGATTTTTGATTTAAATGAAACAAACCAAAAGTCGTACATTGTGAATACGAGTATTTTGTGTTTGTTGTAGAAACCCGATAAATGTATGTGTGATGTGTGTTTTAGTTTAAAATTACTAAAGGGTTACACTTTGGCATGTCAAGAAATGAAACGACAAGGACAATAGTAGCAAATCTATTTTTATAAACGTCTGACCAGAGATTGAATATTTTGCTTGTTTCCAATTGACAGACCCTTTCATTTTGTGTGCCATGAAGCGGAGGAATGTAATTTAATTTTTTTTCTCAGCTTGTGTATTTGAAACGTGTTATTGATGTTTATTCAGCAATGTAGACATTTTGTATTCAATTTAAACAATTTACAAAAGTTAGCAAATAGAATAACAAAAAAAAAAGAATGTAATTATAGTCAAAAGTTAAAAGAAGAGATTTTTGATAGCATCCATATTGATTTTGTAACAAATGATTTGTAAATAAAATCTGGGCAGAAGTACGAAAAACAAAATATGAATTAACGTAAAGGGCAGATTGGAGAGAAAAACATTTAAATGGTAGACAAAATTTAAAAATTATTTCATAGATGAACCTTTAAAAATAGCTTTTCATCGCAATAAATTGGTCATATTTGAGAAATTTTTAAATTAAGTGCTTATGTGGACTCATGTTCGTATTGAGAGTGTATTTTTTCTGCCCTCAGATTCTTGGTTCTAAAGGACCAGATGATGTCATGCTTAAACTAAACATAACCCTTATAAAAAGGAAATACAATCTGGGCAGAAGTGTGGAAAAACAAAATTGTATTTAAGTTAAAGGGAAGTTTAGGAAGGAAAACAATTTTATGTTAGTACAAATTTAAACATTAAGCCTGTTCTAATGGTATTAGTTTATGAAACGAATAAGTGGTCTCTTAGGCAATAACTTCAAAACTTTAGAAGAATTTTTTTCAAATAATTTTAATATTCATACGAGGTTTGCTATATAAAGGTTGTCCTAAGAAGAGCGCAATTTTTAAATTTTAAATAAAACACAGATATTTAAGAAAAAATCGTGAAACTTTATTATATCGTAAAGTAGACAGAATGAGGTTATGTATGGAACAATATATCGTGCAGATGGCCACCGCGGCTTTGCTGGCATGCGCGCGATCTTTTAATGAAATTTTCAATGACCGTTTTGCATGAATGCTGCGGTATTTCATTAATGCAGCGTCCATTTTCGTCTTTTAAGGCTTGAGTCGTCGTCGGCTTATTCGCGTAAACCATCGACTTCAAAAAACCCCAAAGAAAAAAATCTAATGGTGTTAAATCGCACGATCTAGACGGCCAATTCTGATCTCCAAAACGCGAAATAACACGACCGGGAAATGACTGATGCAGCAATTGAATTGTTTCTCTGGCTGTATGACATGTGGCGCCGTCTTGTTGGAACCACATGCCCTCCACATTCATTTCTTCAATTCTAGGCAAGAAAAAACTGGTTATCATTTCACGATACCAAACACCATTGACTGTTTGCGCTTGACCTGCCTCATTTTCATAAAAAAAGGTCCAATGATTCATCCAGCCCAAAAACCACACCACACAGTGACACGTTGAGGATGCATTTGCTTCTCGTGAATCACTCGAGGATTTTCCGCACCCCAAATGCGACAATTCTGCCTAGTGACGAAGCCATCAAGATGAAAATGGGCCTCGTCAATTTGCGAACTGTAGCCGCAAAACTTTCACCATTTTGGTAAAACAATTTCACAATGAGAATGCGTTGTTCATTCGTGTAGCGCTCCATTTTTACTAACCTCGTACCTTCTACTAACAAACAATAACAATTGTTCAAATGTCAAACAATGACACTTCGAATGTTGCCAGATTTAAAAATTTAAAAATTTATATTTCTGACATAGGCAACACTAAGTGTTGCCTGGCGCCATCTGACATTTCCATTGGAAAGTTTGACATTTTTTAGCATAAACGAACTCAGAAAGTCTTGACGTACGACCATCATTTGTGTTGTTTACAGTGACTTGAAAAAATCAATTTGGCAAAAAAAATAGAATTAACTCGTGAACATTTTCTTGCGATAATTTTTTACAACTTTTGACGTGGATAATCACGACAAGAGTGCATCGATGAACTTAAATCTTTGTATGGCTATTAAGCACCATCAATCAATCGTAGCCGACGCTCGCTCAAAAACGAAGGTCGTTCAAAAACGGCCGTTGTGCCAGAGAACATTGATGCTGCGCCTGAACTGATAATGTGACATACTGTGACATATCGTCATTTGACATACCGTGAGATAGAGGCATCCTTGGGCATTTATTCCACCAGCATACATTCGATATTATTTCATCCGACTTCGACTGAATTTCGCGCAGAGAATTACAGGCGACCAGCACATATTTCTGGTAAAATTTGTTTATTTCGGTTAAAGTTTTTAAAAGGTCCCTCTCCATCATTCCTCCCGATCAGAGGTTGCATGGTACGTTATGAGGGACCATTTATTAAGTGTGAGGGAACTGAGCTACATAGGTCCATATTTTCGTATAGCCCCCATATAAGTACAATGGTCGTTCCCCTTTTCAGAACCTCCGGCTCTAAAAGCCACATAATACGCACGATTCCGACCAAATTTCGTACAGAGAATCACGAGCGACCCACCAACATCTTGGGTGAAATTGGACCATATATTTCGAATAGCCCACATACAAAGGTCCATTCCCATTTGAAGTCATGCAGCTTTGGAAGCCACAGATTTTACTCCATCACGCTTAATTTGGTAGGTACGTTATGAGTGGGCGATAAATAGTCAATACGAGGTTTGCTATATGTATTTCTGACCTAATAATGAAAAGGCGATTATTTATCATCAACAATTGTTATTTTGTTTTTTTTTTTAAAGTATTCTCCAGCATGATTTATACACTTTTGCAAGCGCTCAAACCAATTGTCGAAGCACTTTTTCCACTCCGATTGAGACACCACCAAAACATGGTTTTTGAACGCTTCAACAGCATCTTCTGGCGACGAAAATCGTTGACCACTCATTTTTTTTTTTGATGTGCGGAAATAAAAAGATGTCATTGGATGCCGAGTCAGGGCTGTCCGGCGGATGACCCATCAATTCGACGTTTTGGCCGATCAAAAAGGCGCTGGTTTGAACCGATGTGTGAGAGCTCGCATTGTCATGGTGCACAATGATTCGTCTTCTCTGGATCGTTTTTCAAATTCCTCCAAAGTCTTCAGGCAAATAGAAATTCACAGGCGACCACTCAGAATTGACCGTCCAAAGTTGCTCAAGCGAAACCGTCTCCACATAGCCAGTTTTGCCGAAGAAACAGGCGACCATTTGCATCGAAGAGCTTCTTCCACGAACAACTTTTGTTGGATTTGGCTCGTCTTCGAAGACCCACACGGTCGTTTGCTGTTTTGTTTCGGGCTCATACGCATAGATACATGATTCGTCACCTGTGATGATCTTATAAACGCACCGCGATCATATTTTTTTCAAAATTTCTTTGCACCAATCGACACGAGCCTTTTTTTGATCGATTGTCAAATTGTGTGGGATCGAACGAGAACAAACCTTTTTTACGGCCTGGTATTTATGCAATATCGAATGTATGCTGGTGGCAGAAATGCCTCTATCTTACGGAATGTCACAGTTCACGCACGGCATCAATGTTCTCTGGCACAACGGCCGTTTTTGGACGACCTTCACGACCTTCGTTTTTGAGCGAGCTTCGGCCACGATTGAATTCATTAAACCAGTTTTTCGCAGTAGTATAGGATGGTGCTTCATCGCCATACAAAGATTTACATGGACCGAAAGGGCCCAATAAAAAAACTTAACGACTTTTTAATTGTTTTTAAAAAAATATTCCAATATTCATTTAAATTCAAGGGGATTTCATATTTTTTAAGCCCTCAATGTGAAGGAACTTTCAAATATTGTTTTGGCTGTGCTCTTTTCTCTTCAATTTAATTGTGTGTAATCTTGGTCCTTCCCCTCTTGGTTAGTCAACTGACAAGAAGTGCACTTCTTACATATTTTCCATAAGTGCATCAATATTGTTAATTCCTTTACTCTATTTATTATCCTTATTCACAGAGAAGCATCTCAGTTAGAGTCCTTTGGTCGCTTCTTGCTGGTTCATTTGCCCACTTCATTGCACTGATTCCAAGAGCAAGGGTTTGTATCGTTTCTGATTTGCCCCATAATGCTTAATTGTAATTCATAATTTTATCAGTTCACCAACTTTTGCTACGATATTTTCTTCTTCAACATTATCTCCTTTAAAATCTCCTTCCTCATGCCCTTCTCTTATCTGTTTTGCCATATTCCATGTCATCTGTGCTTTTCTTTAAAGTTAAGTGGTGGAAAATATATTCCCTGCTCAGCCCTCCTCAAATAATTTTAAATATACCTACTTCTCCGGTCATGGTTTCTCTTCCCCTTAGGGGAAGTAAAGGGAGTTTAGCGCAATGCAGAGTCGCAAAGAAGGAAACGGAAAGAACGTGAATACAAATATAATAATAGAAATAAACGAAAAGAAACAAACAGATTTGTTGTTGTTGTGGTTGTTGTTTATGTTATTATTTAACAAATCAACGTCTTTGGTTTCAACGTTTTGTCAGCAATACGCCTTTGTTCCATTTTTTTGTCACTGCCCTCTCGTTCCCTGAAGTTCTGGGGCTTCCCTTTGTCTCCTTTGTTTGCACTTGCCAAATTTTCATTTTTCGTTCTTTGTTATTTTCTTTTGACAATAGCAAGAACAATTTTTAAAAGAAATATTAATTCAAATAAGGAGACTTAAAAGTTATTGGTAAAAGATTCCCGGGTAAGAATAGGTTGATTTTCGTGGAAATTTGTCTTTTAAGTTGTTTTTCCATTTAATGCCCCCTGAAAATATGCAGAGAAAATTCCAGTTCGCTTTAAGTTATAAGTGCCTGAAAGTATACTTGGTTTATGGTAAAGTCATTTAAGAAGAAAGTGTGTAAGAGGGAGAGCAACAGGGTGAAAGAGAGAGAGAGAGAGAGAAGGAGAAAGTGGATACTTAAAGTTTTTTTCCTTTGGACATTAGCAGCATCTTAGGCATTAATTGAGGATTTTTTAATTACAGCCCTAAAATATGCTTCAACATTTAATTTCAATGGAATACCCTAAAGGCAGATTGCGATCTTTTGACTTAGGAATAACAGGTCATGGTCAGGATATTAATCCTTCATCGTGAACTATACCGAAATAAGCCAAGGACACGGTTTTTGTTTCTTCAACAAGAGTAGTTAATCGCGAAAAGATAGTAGTGATAGTTTATCTAACTTTTCTTTATAAGAATCTATCAAAGCTGCCTATGCCTTGAGGCTGTTAAAATTTCCTCGGAAGCCTTGAGAGTTTAAAAATCAAAATATTAAAAAGCAACATGGTACGAAGACAAACAAAGAATGTTCCCCTTAAGGTAACGCTGCTGTGTCGAACTGCATAGACGATATATCAAACGGGTATTGGGAAATGAGAGGGTAAGCCTTTTCCGCCAAAAGAATTACAAAATACGGACAAATTTCATCAGCGTTTTGCTTGGCTCATTTCATGAAAATATGTCCATCTACGGACACGCCCGAAAATGCAAGGTGAAATGGCAACAGTTTGATAATTTTCGGATCGGTGGTCGGAGGGTACTGGGGTAAAATTGCCAGTAGTCGGTTTTTTTTTGTTTGATCGTCTTCGTAGCATGTTCCCTTTTAACGTTTTGATGGACATATTTTTATGAAATGAGCCAGGGAAATTTGTCCAGATGCGAATGAATCACCCTGTAGAAGTAATTGATTGTGAAAAAATAAAGACATACAGCAGTAGATTTTATGCTCGAAAATTCTATGACTAAATTAAACATCATACCGGGCTCTGAAATATCGGTTTTGATAAAAAACATCCGAAGTGCCGGTTTTCTAAAAGCCCCGGTTTCTTGACACTCTAGTATTGAAGGTTTTTTGGACACTCTAGTATTGGCGATATGGCGGAAAATCCTATTTCTGCTGGCTACGTTGGGGTGGCAGTCTCTTTTTTACATGGGGCATAAACTAGGAATAACTTTGGGTTTAAACCTGACCAGGTAAACCTGCTACCACTTGTAATATTGACCCTATGGTTTGGTCGATCCCATCGATAACTCAGGACTTTCGTTCTCCCATGTCGAAAAGAAGACGTAGAGATAGATATCGTTATGAGTGATAAGGAAGTGCACATACGAGGGCTGTTATAGATATTTCTGGCCTAATAATGAAAATGCGAATTTTTATCATCGAAAATGGCTTTGTTGTTTTTCAAAGTATTCTCCAGCATGATTTATACACTTTTGCATGCGCTCCAACCAATTGTCGAAGCGCTTTTTCCAATCCGATTGAGACACTTCAAAAACATGGTTTTTGAACGCATTCAACAGCTGCTTCGGGCGAAGAAAAACGTAGACCATGCATTTTTTTCTTGATGCTAGGGAATAAGAAGAAGTCATTGGGTGCCAAATCAGGGCTGTACGGTGGATGGCCCATCAATTCGACGTTTTGGCCGGTGAAAAAGGCGCTGGTTTGAGCCGATGTGTCAGAGTTCGCATTGTCATGGTGCACAATGATTCGTCTTCTCTTGTACGTTTTTTGAATTTCTCCGTAGACTTCCGACAAACAAATTGTGGTGTACCACTCAGAATTGACCGTCCTACGTAGCTCAAGCGAAACAGTCGCCACATGACCAGGCGACTACGAAACCGATCACCAAGAGACAGGCGACCATTTGCTTCAAAGTGCTTCTTCCATGAACAACTTTCGTTGGATTTGGCTCGTCTTGAAAGACCCATACGGTCGATTGCTGTGTTGTTTCGGGTTCATATGCATAGATCCATGATTCGTCACCTGTGACAATACTATACACTGCCTTTGAGCTTCCGCATTTATACTTTTTCAACATCTCTTTGCACCAATCCATACGAGCCTTTTTTTGAGCATTCGTCAAATTATGTGGGATCCAACGAGAACAATTTTTTTTCACGGCCAAATGAACATGCAATGTCTTATCGATGCTTGTCATACTAAGGCCCAAGGATGACTCAATTTCACGGTATGTCACATGTCGGCCTTGCTTAATCAGTTCACGCACAGCATCGATGGTTTCTGGCAAAGTGACTGAAGTTGGACGTCCTTCACGAAATTTATCCTGGAGCGAACGGCGTCTGGTACTAAACTCTTGGTTATCGATGCTTGTCATACTAAGGGCCAAGGATGACTTAATTTCACGGTATGTCACATGTCGGTCTTGTCGAAGTTGGACGTCCTTCGCGAAATTCATCCTGGAGCGAACGGCGTCCGGGACTGAACTCTTGGTAGCAGCGATTAATAGTGGTTTTTGATGGTGTTTCATCGCCAAAAGTCGAAACAAGTTGTCTCGATAAAAAATCATCGCACGAAAATTTTCGCAGGATGATTCCATTTTTTGACTGAGATGAATTTTTCAACAAACTGTAAACAAAACTATTTGCCCTCAAATGACAAAACGTTCTGACTGAAGTTGTGCTAAAAAAATGACACAGTTTCAAATGGACGAAAACAGACATTCAATTCGGATTCAGGATATCAGTTAAGATAAGGATCGGTTGGTTTTGTCTAAAGGAGGGCTTAAAAGCTAATTTTTGCTCGTTTTGTTGCCACATTGTCTCGCACTCTTATGTTGGTCGTCCTCTGAGGACACAAGGAGACACTCTGTCGTAGTTCTCAGGGCGGCTTTCTGGCATATTCTTCTAAATATTTGTTTACAGCGTCTCGCTCACATTTAGTGGCCACACTGGCGTTACAAAGTTCACAACTGACCGACTCATAGCTAATAACAGGTTAACAAGGTTTCGTCTTTAGCGGCCCAAGTGTTGCCAGCGAGCGACTGAGGCGGCTTTCTGGCATATTCTTCTAAATATTCTTTTACAGCGTCTCGCTTACACACTGGCATTACAAAGTTCACAACAGACTGACTCATAGCTAATAAGAGGTTAACAAGGTTTCGTCTTCAGCGGCTCAAGTGTTGCCAGCGAGCGACTGAGGACCTTGATCCTACCTCTCAGCTTATTACAGATAGCGGGAGCATTTATTGAGAATATAAAAAAACTATCGAGCCTAAAAATGCGTAATCGCTAGCGATTTCGGGCATAGCTCAATTTCTTACGTTGTATCACCCTATGCGAAATTTTAATCTTTTATGCTTTCTCCGATGATGCTCGACATTATTTTACTTTTTATTCGAAAACCTCATATTTTTAAAAAGTAAGCATCCATTTTTAGAAGCTTTAGATAGATTAGCCATTTAACTGCATTTTTTCTCCTCTTCTTACAGCCCAAAAACATATCCTTTCCACCATCATACTGCTGCCGTTGATTTATTGTTCCAACTTAATAATAATTTATTACGAAAAACTGCTTCGAAGTTATGCCTACTGTTTTCCAATAAAATAAAGAAAGCTGATTTAAAAATTTCCATATCTAAAAATAACGTTTCATTAAAAAAAAAACAAAACCTTTTACGCGCAACCCAACAAAGGCATCCATCAAAAAAAAGAAACGACAACGGAAAAATTTCTCTAAGCGAAAGGAAAAATCATAACATTAAAAAGTTTTGTATTTTTTTCATAAGCGAAGTTGTAAACACAAAAAACTAAGCAAACATTTAGGTTATCGCCCTCCACCCCTAACCGCCAAGGGCTTCCTTACTTCTTTTTAAATTATCGCCCATGAAAAGCTTAACAAACGTTACGAAAAATAAAAACTAACGATACCATTTTTTTTGTCTTTTTTGTACTTTTTCAAGGTTAACACCAGAAGAGAAAGGCAACGGCCCTTAGTCGAGGCGAGGGTGTAGAGGAACGGATCCAGCCTAAATAAGCAGAAAATTATCGTAATGCGATATCAAATCAAGCAAACGATAAAGCGACAAACTAAAATTGTTGGCAACTAGTTACAGTTTGTAAGCACCGAGAGAGGAAACGAGAAGGAGCGAGAGAGAGAGAGAGAACGAGAGCGAGGGAATAAAGAAAATTCTTGTGAATTATTTCGTAAAAGTTGAAAAGTTTTAACGCTCCTTAATACTCAATACAGGGATTAAAAAAAATTAAAAAATAATCATTAAAAAAAAGAAAAAGCAAATTCAACGAAAGTAAAATAAATAAAACAACGTTGGCCATTTTGTGTTAAAAAAAGTGAAAATCGTTAAAAAAAAAACAAAAAAATAAATGAATTAAAAGAAAAGAGTAGAGAGAACTAACAGCAACCACTTTCGAATCATCTTCGAAACAAAAAGAAGCTCTTTACAAAAACGAGAGCAAGAAAGGCGGCGGTGTTTTTACTTGAAAGTTGAGCTTCTAAACAGAGAGAGAGAGAGAGAGAGAGAGAGAGCAAAACACATTCTCCAACCTGGAGAAGGATCATAGCAAAGAAAGCATCGAAACAAAGAGAAATACAAAACATCATTACACACGACATAAAAAAGAAATTTAAAAGGAAAGAGAAGAACGAGAGAAAATTAAGCTCACCCCATATAACGAGAGTAAAGACAAAGAGAAGACAAATTTAACACACCTCCTGTAAAGAGAGAAAACCGTACTTAAAAGAGAAGCGAAAAATCGTTGTCAAAGTTATCAAGCATAAACTAGACCGAAAAAAGAGAGAAGGCCTAGAGTGAAATAGATCGCTACGCAACATAACGTGAGAGGGGCACTATTAAAAAAGAGATATAAAGTAAAACGAATAATCTTGAAAGGAAAGAGAAGTGGGTGAGGTTCATTAAGTTATTGATCACAACCAAGGAGAGGATAATTTCAACGATATTTTTGTATTCGAACACAAAAATTCTACAAAAAGGATATTATCGGCAGGCTACCGACAACATTAAAGATTCCACAAAAGATTCAAAGAAAGCAATAAAAAAGAGCAGCAAAGCGCATAAAAGTATACAGGAGTAAAGCGAGTAGAGGAGAATTTCACTCCAACCCTCACAAGCCTTAACAGTCGTTTGCGTCCGTTTTTTGTACACTCAACTCTCATGACAGCCACTGAGGGCAAATTGTAAGATTTCTAGTTACTCTCTCGTCTTGGCTTTAGCTTAAACACACAACTCTTATGAGTGCAACGAAGCGAAAAAACTCTTAACACGCTCTCGCCGTTGGCTCTCTTCTCTTTTTTTCTATTATTTTTCGGTTTCATTTTCATAACGTTGTTCTCTACGGTGTGCTGCGCAAGCATAATACAGCTACAAAGTGAATTTATTTCAGCATACCATGTCCTCGATATCGGCGCAAGGCGTGGTCGAACGTGCCTCCGCTGAACTATCCAAGCGTATCAATGGCCTCGGCTTGCGTTCGAAACATCACCATGGCAGCAGCGGCGGCGGCAACAGTAACAGCGCCAACAACCCGAGCGCTAACAATAGCAATAATAGCCCCTCGTCCGCTGGCTCTACCACATCGTCGAGTAGTGCCTCCTCCTCCTCGTCAGCGAACTCAACAGCCTCGTCTGCGTCGTCCACGACATCCTCTTCGGCGTCCTCGACAACGGGCAAAACGTCTGTAATGGAACGTGTCACGAATGCCCTCTGCGGCGGCAACTCTAATTCTAACTCGAATTCCAACTCCAACTCGAATACCAACTCCAATGCAAATGCAAATACACCACAGAACAATTCCAATCTGACGGCAAGCACTAACAGTACAACAGGCCAGACCACACCCGACAAGCCCACGCGGGCGGGCACCCTGAATGCGTCGGCGCAACAAACATCACAACCATCACCACCACAACAGCAGCAACAGATCCATCCTCCGCCTGTGGGCGGCACACCACAGACGATGCCACAGCATCATGCGACGGTGACCAGCTATCAAATGATGCAACAGCAGAAAAGCCAGCAGCAACATCAACAGTATTTAAGTTCCCAGATAGCGAATTCGACTCTCATCAATTCGAATCTGATGAACACAACGCCACCCACGGTGCCGAACATTCCAATGGGCGCCCCACCCACGCCCACGGTGAATTCGATAGCCAAGCAAATGAACATCACCATACCCGGATCTCCGCAATTCACCACCATGGGCATGGCGGCAGCTCAAAAATCCCAAACGGTCACACCGCTGCAAATGCGCAAACAACTACCCAACCCCCATATGCATCATCCGTACGCGGGAGCCTCTACGGCGGCCACCCAGCTGGCGCAAGCTGTGACCCAGTCCGCGCTGATCCTACCCAAGTTACCACCGCCCATAACGAGCATCGATGCCCTCATGATGGACGAGCGGTTTTTGAATAAGTTCTTTTTATATTTCACCTCGTACGAGCGACGGGTTCTCGCTCAGGTCTGCATAAAATGGCGCGATGTGCTGTATCGCAGCCCACGCTTTTGGTCCGGTCTCTTGCCCACGCTGCAGTGTCGCGAACTGAGGCAAATCAATACGGCGGATCGGGCGAAATTGTATAACTCACTGATACGAAGGGGATTTCATGCGCTCGCCTTGGTGGGGGCAAACGATGACGATGCCTACGATGTGGTCCATTCGTTTGCGCTGGCCTCGAAACACATACATTCGCTGTCGCTACGATGTTCCTCAATATCGGATCGAGGTTTGGAGGCGTTGTTGGATCATTTGCAGGTGAGTGAAAATTTCGTTCTTGATTTGCTCTGGAAAATTAAGGAATAATTGTAAGGTTGGATTCTTAACTGAAACCTCGAAGATAAAACAATGATTTTAACAAACTTCTAAGATTTGAAATGACAGCTTTAACTGGAAATTTGTCAGCCTTAATTAAAAATTATTTAATTCTTGAACAGGGATTTACTGACTCGACCGTCTTATCTAAATTCTTGAACAGGGATTAATCGTCTTGTTTCTACTTATGTATTCAAATAGAAGACAAGTTTTTAAGAAAATGGCAAAGTGAAATTGATTTTCTACTTTTATCGCGATATCGGGTCCGTGACGACCTTCATCACAGCAATTGTTAAAAAAAAAACAGAACTCTTAAAGACCAGGCTCTTACCAAACGAATGAGAACTACTGTTGTAAATCTCACTTTTCAAGTTTTCTTCACACAACTGCCGACGAAAATACAATTCATTCTTACCACCTCTACAGAGACTTCACATTGAGAGCCAACAATAGATTTTTTTTACAACGTGTGTGTGCTGTGATAAATTAAATTCTTTTAAATTCTTCATCAAATTTAGTTTAAACTCTTTTCCAATGATTTTATTTACAAACCCTATAAATATGCAGCTCTAAATGCATTCTCAGTAACAATCAACATTTTCAGCCTGCAGGTATGCAATTAAATTTGAATGCACCATCGGTTCTGTTTGCTTAGCTAATAATTGAAAAGGGTTATTAAGCCGAAAAGCAAGCTATGTCAATCTGTTTACCCGACAGCCTTAAGGTATACTTTGTTTTTTTGTTGTTGTTAAATTTGTACTATATTGATAATTTGTAGCCGAAATATAAATGGATTTAATTAAATGTAAATAAAATGTTGTCAAAAACAAAATCATAAAATTTCTGTGGGTATAAAACGCTTCCCAAACGAACTTGTCACCCATGTCATAGGGATCTAAGCGAAATCTTAGAATTACCCTTTCCCATCTATTAGCTTCTCTATCTTCTAATTTGAGCCACTAATACAGGGCGGAGCGCGGAATTTTGCTTATTTGGGAATGAAATAAAAAAAAATGATGAACCTTAGAAAAATTTATTTTATATTTTAATTATAATGAACAGTAAGGGAATTTGTAAATGATATTATTTTAAATAGTGTATCTGGCAAATGTTGACCTTCGCTACCCACACACTGCTGCATACGTTTTCTGAAGTTTTCATGAACTCCAACAAGCATGTCGACTGATATTCCGCCAATTTCAGCCTCAATACTGTTAATTAGACCTACCAAAGTGTAGGGACAGTTGATATACACCCTCGACTTCAGGTAACCCCAAAAAAATCGCATGAATCTAAATCTGGTGAGCGTGCCGGCCAGTTCACCGGACTCTTCAAAAAGATAAGCCGTCCAGGAAACATTTGCCTCGATGTGCGTGCAGTGGCACCATCCTGTTGGAACCATGTATCCTCTAATTGCATTGCCTCAAGAGCCGGCTGAAAAAATCCTTGAAATGCCAAAAGGAAGTGATTGCTTCCGAGCAGATCGTTTCGGCGATTGCAGTACTGCTGCTCTAACTCTTTCGATGCTGTAATCCTTCTTTCAGGTCCCCTTGTACACCTTGGACACATTCCCTGCTGTTTTCAATGAAGTCACCCAATTTACGATTGATTGCCGTCCTCGAACACGTCCGCGTGGGGGAACATCGAATCGTAAACGAAAAGCACGCTGCACTGCAATGATCGAGTGCTCATTTGAAAAATACCATTGAACACAAAATGACCTTTCCTTACGTGACCAATGCATGATGGCATGATGAAAGGCAGATGGATATAAATCTCCCGTCAGCCACTCAAACTCTCCACTCTCTTCGACCAACAGTGCCGCCACAGTTTGCAGTGCAAAAAGCAAGTTAGCGCGCTCCACCCTGTAGAGACGAATCGACCTCTTCATGCAGGAAGCTGGGTCCGTTCGTACTCAGCTGGCCGCGTCTGTCCTCTAAAGTATGTCCTTATTTTGATCGACTCTACAGGAGACAAACTATGGGGCTTGCAATTTTCGCCAGTAAAATTAAGTTCCCGCTACGTATCCCGTAAAGGTTCTCATAATCTCTAGATACGCAACTACTGCAGCAGTGGTTTTTAAGCTGTACGAGGGCTGCTATATATATCTCTGGCCTAATAATGAAAATGCGAATATTTAGCATCAAAAATAGTTTTATTGTTTTTCAAAGTATTCTCCAGCATGATTTATAAACTTTTGCATGCGCTCAAACCAATTGTCGAAGCACTTTTTCCACTTTGATTGAGACACCCCCAAAACATGGTTTTTGAACGCTTCAACAGCATCTTCTGGCGACGAAAAAGTCACTGGGTGCCAAGTCAGGGCTGTACGGCGGATGACCCATCAATTCGACGTTTTGGCGCTGGTTGGAGCCGATGTGTGAGAGCTCGCATTGTCATGGTGCACAATGATTCGTCTTCTCTTGTTCGTTTTTCAAATTTCTCCGAAGACTGCAGGCAAACAAATTGTGTTGTACCACTCAGAATTGATGGTCCTACGTTGTTCAAACGGGACAGTCGCCACATGACCAGTTTTGCCGAAGAATCAGGCGATTATTTGATTCGAAGTGCTTCTTCCACGAACAACTTTCGTTGGATTTGGCTCGTCCTCGAAGATCCAAACGGTCGATTGCTGTTTTGTTTGGGGCTCATACGCATAGATCCATGATCCGTCACCTGTGACGATCTTAAAAACGTCTTTAGAAGCACCGCAATCGTATTTTTTCAAAATTTCTTTGCACCAATCGACAGGAGCCTTTTTTTGAGCGATTGTCAAATTGTGCGGAGTCCAACTAGAACAAACCTTTTTTACTGCCGGGTGTTCATGCAATATTGAATGTATGGTGGTGGAAGATATGTCCAAGGATGCCTCTATCTCACGATCTTGCATTACGACCTTATTCTTTGAGCGAGCTTCGGTCACTATGGAATTCATTAAACCAGTTTTTCACAAACAATACAAAGATTTAAGTTCATCGATACACTCTTGTCGTGATAATCTACGTCGAAAGTTGTGAAAAATGATCGCATTTTTCCATTTTTTGGCCAAATTGATTTCTTCAAGTCACTGTAAACAACACAAATGATGGTCGTACGTTAAAACGTTCTGAGTACGTTTATGCTTAAAAATGTCGAACTTTCCAATGGAAATGTCAGATGGCGCCTGGCAACACTTAGTGTTGCCTAGGCCAGAAATATATATAGCAACCCTTGTTGTAAGTAGACTGCTTCTGAAACCAAGCTTCACTGGTCGACAACTACTAGGGAGTTACAAAACAAATCGAGCGAGCCAGGCGGTGATCAATTGTCAAAACCTGCAATATGCATTTAAAGGTTATGTATTCTTGATATCCTATATAAAACCAATGTGTAGTATTTCCACCCACTCTATAATACGCCAATTTTTCCAAGAACTTCTTTATTTTTGTTCAATATCTATCAAGGATATATCCTTGATTAAGAGGGTTATGTAGAACTAGGATATGCAAATTGCTGTACAGTATTGTAAAAAGGACATCAATACCTTTTAGGTGTCACCTCCTTTAATTATTTCTGATGTCGCGTTCCCTTATTTGGAAGCTATAGTGGCTATCCTTCATCAATACCTTTTAGGTGTCACCTCCATTGTTTATTTCTAATGCCGCGTATCTTTATTTGGAAGCTATAGGCTATCATTTCCGAAATATGCACATCTAGGCCAACTTTGCAGTTGTAGTAAGATTTGAACCAAGTCCTACGTATACAAAAAACAAGAAACAAACGTTTTGGGTTTTATTAAAATCTGAGAGGTTAGTTTTGAAAAGAGCATTTTTTCGGTTGCTTTTATTTGAAATTGTCCCTTACGGCCTTCCTGTATACTTATATGTGCCGAGTTTTATCAAAATCGAAGAGGTAATTTTTGAAAGGAGCAGTTTTTGGGTCGATTATATTTGGAATTGCTCTTTACGACTCCCCTGTATATGTACCAAGTTTCGGCAAAATCGGAGAGGCAATTTTTAAAAATTGCAGTTTCTGGGTCGATTATGTTTGGAATTACCCCTTACGGGCTTTTCAGTCATTTTCTTTGTCTTCCACTTATTTACCCAGAATGCCTAAATTCTGAAACACCCTTTGACATAAGGCAAATGCAAAGTAACTGCTTAACATTTAATCTGTATATCATCACCTCGTATCGGAGAGGTAATTTTTTAAAAGAGCAGTTTTTGGGTTGAATTTATTTGGATTTGCCTCTAATGGTCTTCCTTTAATATTTCTATGTAAACCTTCCTTTCAATACTTTTCTCCAACTCAGTCATTTACTAAAATATTGAAACCCTTTGACATAAGGCCAAGGAAAGGTAGCTGCTCAACAATTATTCTATATATCATCACTTCGTATCCCTAACTATTGAATAACACTTAAAAAAAGTATTCCAACTCAAGCCCTCAATCCAAACTACTACCCCACTCTTCTTCAGTCTTAAAAATACTTATATACCCTTTAAAAAGGCCACTCAAACTTAAATACTTCCTAAATATTCCCAATTTAGTTGACTGCTAACCAATCAATTAATTTGGATAGGCCTAATTATGTCTTTAGTTCAAACCAACGCCTAAAGTTATGCAGTATAAATTGGAATGTTTTAGAGCAAACGAGAGAAGAAGAGAAAGAGAGCAAGAACGATAGATAGCCTTACGTCGCTTCATAAACGTAGTTGTTGTTGTTTATTTCCCCTTATGTTTTGTGGGGTTGTGTAGAAAACCTCAAAGTATGCCACATAATGTTCTACACTGACCGAAGCCTAAATGTATACTATGAATTTTAAATATGTCTATACGGCACACATACATTGTCAGTCATTTGCTAAAGTTAAAAGCCTTGATGTGGACTACTTCATAATTGGGTTTACATGGATGCTGGCATTTAACGGACGATAATGGAATTTTATTTGAAAACACTTGAAATCTGGAAATCATTGCTTACATTAGTAAGCACGAGGTATTTGTGACTTCAAAAAGGCATTTCATTATTAAAAATTCAACTGTAGAAAAATATTAGCATTTTTAAAAGAGAACAAGCAAAAACGCCCTTCAGTTCGGCCAGGTCAAACCTTATGTACCCTTCATCGTCCCTAAGCTACTAAAGCCTAAAATATGGTCCTTCGGCCCAGGTTTTCGTCTCTTATCTCAGCGAAACCTTCAAAAATTACTCTATAAAATTACTCTATGCAATTTAGAACCATAGATAGATAGTCAGACTAGTAGACGGACGAACGAGCCTCCCTCCACCATATTAATTCTGAATCGATCGGTATACCTAACATTGGTATATCATCATTCCTTTAAGGTATTACAAACATCAGAACTAAGTCATAATACAAAAGTCTTCGACGTTTGTATAACCTACACCACAGTGGTATGGTGTAGGGTGAATCATTCAAAAATGTCTTCAACATGTTGTCAATGCTCTTTTGTTTAAAGCCAATTTAACTAAACTTTTTATAGTTTCAATTATTGCCTGTATTCTATCAAGTGCTTTGGCACTTGTGACCCACTTCATGCCAAGCGCACAGGCTGCTCCCAAATGTATGCTTTAGAGTTTAGATCTAAACTCCTCCAACCCCTCCATTGCACGATGAGAGATAAGCCTAAATAAACACTCATGCATTTCGTCTAATTTGCTATAGTGTGCGTTGCACATGTGATATCAATGAAACGGGATGACGTTTGAAATGTCAACAATGACAGAGCGAACACACACATACGTTTTTAGTTTTACAAATACTGCCTTCACACTGCCTTCACACATTTGCGTGTATGTGTAATTTCAATCACAAACACACGTGCAACACACTCAATCAAGCAATTTGTCAAAGCGAAATTTACAATATTTTTCAGACGATATGTGTGTGAGTGACTGCGTGAGAGTGTGTGTGTGTGCGTGTGTGTCTAGTATTAGACTATGCTTGACTTTGTCATGGCTGTGTGCGCTGACATGCAGGGAATGCTAAAATAACAACAATCGCGTTTGTTGCTGTTGGTGCAGCAAATAAGTCAATGTCAAATTAAACAATAGAACATGATATTAGATGTCAGCTAGCACCGACATACATAGACATATGCAGACACGCACACACACACGCATACTCTCTAACAAAGAGCTCCCCATAAATGTATGTCATGATTAGTGCAATAAAACTGAAGGTCTGTCCTTTCGGGGAGTCGTGCATGCATCGAGTTTCGAATTGAATTTATGAGCCATTCTAGTTTATGGCTAGGCGCGGCGGTTTAAGGTATCGTGCGATAGGGTTTAGCAATATTGAAAAATGTTTATATTTGAAATAAAATAGATGGTATAAAGTCTAGCCAAATGATCTCATCAATACAAAAATAAAAAAAATTGGTCATTGCTGGATTTTTCACACATATAGTTTTTTAAGGTTGGGTGTATTACAGAAATTATTTATCGGCAGGCAGATGTAAATCCCCAATTACCGCTTAACTGCCGATAAAAATTGTGACAGAGATTTCTCTGTAAGAAGATGTAAGATATGCAACATACTTTGGGATTACTTTATCCCTTACTTGTGACCCTGTGTTCTTGTCAGGTCATCGGTGGTATTTCCCTACTTTTTTGTTCTCCAAATAGTAGCCAAACCCCTTCCCCCAATTAATATAGATCAATCCGTATAGCAAAAGATTGGAGTTGTCACTGATCGGCGATCTAACCGCCCCTGAATGAACTTTTAGGGTAATTTAAGAACAATTTGTCCCTAAAGACTACTCCGGGATAGTTGTCCGAAATAAGAAAAAGTTGTCAATTTTCTCCAGATCTCTAAAAGGAAGGGGGTAGGTTGGTAAATGAAACAATGGAAAGAAATGCTACTCTTTTACAATGATTAATTATTGGTCATACTGACCAATTTTAACAGTCGTTCAATCGCCCTTGGCCCAAACCAGCAAAATTCAACGTTTCGTCAATGCTGGTTTATATATGGGACCTACTCTAATTACAACAGAAGGTGGATAAACAGACGGTCGATTATCGCCTTATAAAATTTGATTTCGATTTCGTGTCGATCGCTATACCAAAACATGGGTTATTTTTTCATTTTAATATGAATATTTCAAAAAACAGAACTAAGTTGTAATACTTCGTAACACAGTGTGGTGTAGGGTACACTTTATGCCCTTTTGTATTCAAGTAATGGATAATTTGGAACAATCACTGCATAATTCTAGGCGTTTTGTAAAAATACTTATAGTAGAGCAGGACGAAGTTTTGATACAGGGCTAAGTGGTAACACCAAGTTACACAGTGTGGTACACCTATTATCCTTTTGTATCCAAGTACTAGGCGACTTGGAAAATCACTGCATAGTTCTAGGCGTTTGTGAAAGTGCTCATAGTAGAGCAGGACTAAGTATAAGTAGTAATGCAGGACTAAGTTTTAAACCTAGTCGCACAGTGTGGTGTAGGATACACTTATTGCCCTTTTGTATCCAAGTAATGGATTATTTGAAAAATCACTACATAATTCTAGGCGTTTTGTAAAAGTACTTAAAGTAGAGCATATCTTTTTGCAGATTTTTTTCTGTTTCATGTGAGGACAAAATGCGAATAATAATAAAATTTTACCTTTCGATCTAACAAGAAGAAAAAAACGACGTCGAGTTAGGTCGGACCGAGTCTTAGAAACCCTTTAACATTGCAATTGAAATGGGAGGAATGCCAATAACTTAGCATATTTATGGCCCTAGCTTACCAAGTCTATGCTTCCAATTTACGGCTACAAAAAATGTTTTAACATGCTTCCGAAGCCGCTTGTCGAAATGGTTTCCTTAGCTTAATTTTGAAAGGAAAGCGAGCCCATGGTACCAATGCTTTTAAAGCCACACCAAACTGTTATTCACTGGGAGCGCATTGCATCCATAGCCGCCGAGATTAAAAAAGCTTTGTCAAAAAAGTTGTCCATTTCGAGCTCCTAGGTTAAAACTAAGAAGCGATTACAAAGAGGATGGTAGTGTGCTTTCAACTGCAGAGTCTTGTGGAACTTGTATGCTTATACAGTTTCTAGATTCTACTTAAATTCATTTTCTACCGTCGTTCTTCCAGACGAACCGACCGTCTTTATCGTCTAAGAATTTTTCGAGGATCTCGAATTATATATTATTTGTCCTCCTGCCACCATGTTGTGATGGATGTGGGCATGATCATCATGCCAGGTGATCCAGGTTCAAATCCGGGTAAGAACTTCCAAAAACTTTTTAGTGGCGGGTTTCCCTTTTGTAAATTTTGGCGACTTTACGAGTTAGAGATTTATCTCCAAGCCAAGCAAATAACTTCTCTATAAAATGCGTGAGTCATTTGGAGTCGGAGTTAAACAGTAGGTCACCAACAAGTGAGAATTAAATCGTGCACAGCTGACTCATTTGAAAGAATTTTCCCCTTGTGGGATGTTGTGGATCTTAAGTATGTCCTCCGATCAATATTTTGAAGCGTTGCATATGCAGCGCCAAATAAAATATTCACTACATTGTATGGTGGAGTGTATACAAATCAGTTCAGCACAATTCTGAGGCATACTTTAAAGGATTTTAATTTAATCCTACAATTAAAGCATACATTTTGGCGGTGGGATGGTGGTGGTTAGGTTCTGGTATATTTTCGATTTCGTTAATTTGAACGAGTTAATGAAATACTGCAATACTACTGGAATACCCTTACTACAATATGCATGAAATCCCATGTGTCTACCCTTTTAACGTTAAAAAATAATAATCATTTACAAAAAACACAGCATACTTTTAGGGCTTTCGTTAGTTATTTATGAAACCTTTTTGATTTCATTGTTCCTTCTTCTCCAGGAGGGTTCCAAAAAAAAAAAATACTGATTCATAAACTACATCAAACTGTGTAGCCTTTCAACTCAGCAAAAAAACCGAAGCCTGATTTTAGGTGCGTTTGTAATGAATCCAGTTTCCAACAAAAGTTATCCCTTTATCTGTATAACAAAAACTGGGGCATACTTTTGGGCGCTTTGTTAGAAATGAAATTTGAGCAGCTGACAATTGCGCAAGCTGTTAGTGGGAGGAATTCTTTATATGTCTATAACTAAATATTTGTTCATCTATCAAAAAAAAATATGATTCAATAGGGCATATTTTTAGGCGCTTTGTGTGGGTTTCTCATGAATTTTATAGTGATTTCTCCTATGCCTGCAACAGACGACTATCATTGTGTAGCGAAATAATATCATTTACCCCTGCATACTTTTGAGTGTTTCATTGTTATAACGACGAAAATTAAAGCATACCTTTTCGGGGCGAAACCTTTTGTGATTTTTGCCTTTGAGTGGCACTTAACAAATGACTGCAAGAAATTGCCACCGCCAACGCAGCATACTTGCGAGAACTGCTTTGTATTCATGTGAAAATTAAAGCATATCTTGAGGGGGCGGGCAGACGATGGCAGGGAGCAATCAGCTTTTGCAAGAACCAAAAAAAGGCCTGCTGTAAATGCTCTTGTCATGTCAATTGTCAGTTAAAATTTGTAATCTAATTTTTCTCCTAGTAGAATTGACTAACTGGCTGGCTGCTAACTACAACATCATATTGCCAGCTATCGTTTCGCCGTTTTTTCTGTTGTTCTTGTCTGTCTTCCATTCTTTGCTCTGCTCAGGGCTGACATTACATTAACGTTTTTATTTTGGTGGCTTGTATCGGTATACATTTGCATTTGACGCATGGAACGCGTAAAGAATGTGTGGCAAAAACAAAGCCCAGAATTTGCACACAAAAGGTGGCAAAAGTGAGGCCGAAGAGCAAAAAACAAGCCAGGCACAATAACGAAATGAACGAACCGCCAGACCTAGACCCAGGTATCAAAGCTGAAAGCAAATTAAAAAGAAAAAAGTAAAATAAAAAAAACAGCAGTCCTTTTAGAAGGCTACACTGCCACGGTGCTCCGAACAAAGACTTGAAATTAACAAATTAAATTCAATTTCGTTAGAAAACTTTTGCTACTGCAAAAAAATCGCATTAAAAATAGAAACGCTGAAATTTTATAAAATATTATTTTCTCTTGTTGGCATTTGCCGTGTATATTTGCTTTCCTGACAATTTCCCACTCAATTTAATTAAATTGAATTGCAAAGAGGAAAGGAAAACTCGTCGGTCTTCTTCAGAGAATTCATTTTGTCACGATGACACATGTTTGTCGTATGTCAGTTTCAAAAGATATTCACATTTTTTATTCTCACCTTTTTGTGATGATGTTCGGAACGACAACAGAAACATATTTCGATTGACATCGTGGGCGGTATGATAAGTAAGGAGAAATCAAAATATTAATTTATGGAGATAACGATTTGGGGCCACATTTTTTGCCATATCAATAAATTTTCATAATTCGCTATACTAAATTAAAGCAAGATCGTATGTAAACAGTGGCTTGTCCTTTTACATGACAGCTACAGAAAAAAACATAGTACAATTTCACCTAGGTTGATTAGTGGTCGCTTGTAAATAGCATACGAAATTGAGGCAAGATCAGATTTATTTTATGACTTGTCTCTAAGGTTTAAATCGAAACCATTAAAAAGTGGGCTTTATCATATTCACCAGAGTTGGCTACAGAGTTCGCGCATAACGATATTTGAGAAATTTGACCAGAATCGCATTTAATATGTACACTAGGGTGGGTCGATTAAGAAATCGATCGATTAAAGAAATCGATTTTCGATAGCTTTTGGCAGAGCAACCAAAAGCTAGTATTCACCGCAATAAGGATTCTAAGATGAATCATTGGCAGCTTAATTGCCAAATCTTTTTGTTTTTCATAAAGGTTGCTTCCCTTTCCCACCTCTCCCTGGCAATTGGATAGAGTTTTCCTTGATATACTCGTAAGCTGCTTATCCCTTGCGAAAGGAATGTCAATAGCAGCACAGCACATATTTGAATTCCCGGTAGCTCTAGCTTGCGCAATTATCTCAGCTGTAAGTTACTTATACTTATTCGAGGAACCCATATTTAGGTTACCGATGAATGTCTCGGCTTACACTAGGGTGGGCCGATTTGTAAGGACAACAATTTGTCGATTTTGTGCCATGGATTTTTCGATAGCCTTTGGCAAGAAGAAAAATAAATTTCACTACGACATATCAAAAAATTATTTTCGGGGAGCCCGAATTGAAATTTTTCGACTTTTTCGCAACTTCTATTTTTAGGGTTTCTTTAATAGGTAACAAAATTTTTTTTATTAAATTTTACCTTTCCAAGGTGTCATACAAATATACGTTGCCACATACAATACAACATATGAGAAAAGTAATACGACTGAATAGTAAAGAATCGAATTAGTCAAAGGTAATATTTAAAAAAAATATATTTTTTATTACCAACTGAAAAAATTTTAAAAATTAAAGTTGAAAAAAGCGAAAAAAAATGAAATTTGGGCGCCTCGGAAATGACTTTTTGATATGTCGTAGTGACTGTTTTTTCTCATGCCAGGAGGTATCGTAAAATCGACTCTAGTGTACACATTCTCCAGGAATCTAATAGCCGCCTTGCTGCCAGTAAACGTATAGATATCCCAGCATGATATCACATATACGAGTACTTGTATATCATATGAAGATATCCCTGCCATGATTTTAACCTGACTCATGCTATAATAGTCCGGTTGTTTGAGGGACAGTTAAAAGTCCATGTATTTCCATGGCACGTGGCGTCATGTCATTTAGCCGTGATGGAAGCCACTTGTTTGGCCAACATGTCAGACGGTAGGCTGTAAAGAAGCAGTGCTTTACGTAGAAGGCTCACTAAAGTGGCAATGATTCGACACCAATAACAGATAACAGATTACGATAAAGTCGTAGCAGTTCCCAAAATTTCTCTAGATTTACAACCCTCGTTCATCTACGATTACCTCTAATTACATCGGTATATATACTTATACAAACATATGTTTATTTTATGTATAGTATATACCAATTTCATTCATATGACCCAGCCGCCCACTTATATTCCGATATACGAAAAAGTTGTCGGTATCAGCTACCGATGTCGCGAGTCTTCTTGCATACACTGGGCAGTCATTCACTTTATGACACTCGCATACTCGTACATACAGACATACATACACAGAGACACACTTACCTATATACGTCATATACTCGTATATTATTAAATTTTTATAAATTGTATGTTATCAAAAAATATACTCGTATGTATGACACACTTTCAATACATCATTTAGTTTATTAACATCTACTTAAACATACATACATACATATTGTATATATGTATAAAAAGTTGTATATAGTATATACATTGACCACAGACAATGATAAAACGTTTACACTTTATACAAACATACATATAGACACACACACACACTCACGTTATATGGCTTCGACTTTTTACTTTGAGCCTGTAGAGATTTTCCGAACTCAATGAGTGTTGAGTAGAAGTTTACTTGTATTTCACACTTCAGCATAAACTGACACATTAAGGGAAATCCCCTCCCATAAGTATGCTCTGATTTTTTTAAATTAAATTTATGCCTGTAAGTAGGCTGTAGTTGTCATCGGTTGTAGCGATTTGTGGTCAAAAATGTGGTGTGGAAAACATGAAAAATTCGGGATGTAAAAGTTGCATAAAGAATTAAAAATTTATTAATTTTTTTTACTTCCACTGAAAAACAAGTAACAGCTTCGTTAAGTGTAGGCGGGCTGAACTTATAAACCCTCCACCGTGAATTCGCTTTTAAAGTGACTCGTTTTTTTCATTTGTTGCACGATTCCGAGCACGATCTCAGCTAAATTATTTATAAGAAAAATAGATAATTGAAATAAATATAATGTAAAACGTATTGAGATTCTTCAAGAAATTGGCTTTTATTTAAGTACCCACATGCCCTTATGTACTCTTCCATTGCCCATAAGAATCGTATTTTTGCACAGTGGTTTAAAAACCGAAAATTTTCTGTCTGTTTTTCGTAGATCCAGAAAATTTCACACAGCTATAGGTAATGAGCATTCAAGTTCACAGCAGCATTTCTCAATGAGTGTTGAGTAAAACTTACTTGTAATTCACACTTTAGCATAAACAGACAAATAAGAGTAATTCGTCTCCCTAAAGTATGCTCTAAAATTTTTATGAAATTTATGACTGTATGTAGGCTGTAGTTGTCATCGGTGGGAAAACATGGAAAATTCAGGATATAAATGTTGCATGCATGTTACACTGAAAACAGGTTCAAATTTGGATTAAAAATATAAATAAAAAAAATTTAAAAAAAAATACATTTTTTCACAAAAAAAGATGTTTAAGTTCGGCCAAGCCACACCTCAAATATATACGCTACTTATGCATAAAACAATCTTTATTTTAAACAGGGATTAACCGGCTCAAGACCTCTTGCTTCTATATCTAAATAGAAAATAAGTTTTTAACAAAATGGCAAAGTGACATTGATTTTCGCGGCTGCACACTGCTTTCATCATGATTTCGGGTCCGTGACAACCCTCTTCAGAAAGCTTTGCTGCAATTGTTGAAAGTAAAACCGAACTCTATAAGGCCAGGCCCTCCCCAAACGAATGAGAACTACTGTTGTAAACCTTACTTTTTAAGTGTTCTTCACACAATTGCCCACGAAAATACAACTCACTCTTGCCACCTCTAAAGAGACTCCATATCGAGAGCCATCAATAGATTTCTTTTACATTTATTTTGATTTGTAGCAAAACTAGAAGAAACGGTATACCCCTTTTGTCATTCCATTTGCAACACCTTGAAATACTGGTCGGAGACCCCATAATAAATATATATGCATATATTTATTAAGGGGAGACCCCATAATGAATATATGCATAGTCTGAATCGTCATATAAAATCAAAAATGTATGTCTGTATGTGAAAAGCAAACTACAGGTCGCACTTTTAAGACTAAAATTTTGCAGAAGCTTGAGTTAACATACTAAAACAGTCGGTATGAAAAATGGGTTAGAACGGTCCACACAAAGACCGGGGAAAATCAACACCCCTAACTTAAAAAGACAATATCTCATGTAATAAGACGTAAATATTTGGAAAATATGATTTTTATATGGATAGAAACACATGGATGAAGAAAAGTAGCCAGTGCCACGCCCCCTTTACAAAATCAAAATTATGGCTAAAGTAATGGAACGATCGTTCAAAAATTTTAACACAATGAAATCAATGAATACAGAACAATTCAGAACAATTGTTATGGAAAACTTAAACATTGGGCGTGGTACCGCCCACAAAATGCTGAACTTAAAAGGCAAACCCTTACGAATTAATGGAGATATGATGGCGTTATTGGTAACATGTGATGTTGGCATGGGTCGAAACATATCCTACAGGAAAAATGAGCGAGGTCACGCCCCCTTTAAAAATTAACTTTTATAGGCAAAGTAATGGACCGATTATTTTAAAATTTTAGCAGGACGAAATCAATAACTAAGAAATTATAATTCGTATAAACAAAGTTATTGTAAAATTGGACTAGGGGCATGACACAGTCCAAACAACCCTGAAATTAAAGAAATTCAATAGGCGTGTTTTATTAGTATTCGCTTATTACACGACTAAGTGCTTGCTAAGGCGATAACTTTAAACTTTACGAGGGCGGTTCGGAAAGTTCTTAGCCTATCAATGAAAGAGAAAAGTTAGTTTTTCAAAAATATTTTAATTTTTAAATATAATCTCCTGAAACTTCAATACACTTAGTCCAACGCTTATCTAGCAATTCTATCCCTTGATTAAAATAGTTTTCCTCAAGGTCTTCAAAATAGTGGTTTACAACTGTAATTGCATCTTCATTTGAGGTAAAACGCTTGCCAGCAAGGAATTTTTTTAAATCAGGAGAATAAGGTGGGTGGTCAAGCAACTCCTACTTTAATTCGTTGATTTTAGCCATTGTTAAAACACTCTTGTGCGCTGGTGCGTTGTCTTGATGAAAAATTATTTTTTTGTGTTGTAAGCCAGGACTTTTTTCTCGAATTTGTACATTTAATTGATCTAAAAGGTTGCAATAGTACTCTGAATTTATTGTTTTACCCTTTTGCAGATAGTCAATCAATAAAATAACCTTTGAAGTCACAAAAAACCGTTGCCATAGCCCTACCAGCCGATTGAATTGTTTTGCCTTCTTTGGGGCACTTCCTCCAGCTTCAGCCCATTGTTTGGATTGTTCTTTTGTCTCTGGAGTATAGTGGTGGATCCATGTCTCATCAACAGTTATGAAACGACGCTTAAAATCCATTTTATTTCGCTGAAAACGATCCAAACATGCTTGAGAAATGTTCAATCTTATGCGTTTTTGGTCGACTGTTAACAAGTCCGGCACCCATCTTGCAGAAAGCTTTTTCATCTGTAGTTCTTCATGCAAAATTAAATGGACTCGATCATTTGAGATGCCCATGATATTAGCTTTTTCACGCACTTTTATTCGTCGATCATTTAATACCTTGGCTACAATTTCTGTTGTTGTTGCTGTTTTTGATATGAAGGAGCACTTTCACCTTACACATTCACCATATCATTATGAATTTCTTGTCCCGATAAACCTTTTTTATGTAAATATTTAATGACACCACGCATTTCTAATTTTTCCATTGTAAAAAAATCGCGGATGCGTCTTTTAATACAAGAACTGATTGGCTTTATACACCATGAACCGTTTGATTTGAATGCTTAATTTGTAGAACAAAGTTATTCATCAAATATTATAAGCGAGTAATAGCCGAGCCCGCCTAAACTCGCTGAAGCTTATTCTTATATAACTTCTATTCAAAAAATTTTAATTATTTAAAACAATCGGGGCTTTTGGAATGGGAATAATTTTTGAGATCTTCAGTATCTCAGGATAACATGAGGTTTTAATAGTAGCATTAAAAACTGTCACCACACTTGAGAGAATTGCATCTTTACATTTAAACAGCATCTTCGCCGATATTCCATCAGGTCCTGGACTTTTATTTACATGTAAATTTGAAATTATTTCTTCGACTTCCTCATTACTTGTGTTACGAAACACGAAAGAATGTTGACATTGAAACAGAGTGTTGAGCATTTTACAGTTTTCCCCTGGGTGATGTCTTATGTTTTCCCTTAATAATTTGGGAACTTTTAGAAAATAGTTATTGAAAATGTCGCATATCTCTTTATTATTAGTGACCATTTCACCGCGATTGTTTTTTACTTGCAATTTTGAATGTGAAACTCCTCCTAGCTGTTCGTTTATAAATTTCCAGCATTTTTTCGGATTCTGCTGAAGTGTTTCAAGATGGGTTTGATAAAAAGTATTCATACAAATCCGTGTAGCTTTCTTTATAACCCTGCTTATATGCTTCAATCTCTTTTCTAGACTTGAATTCGAACTTTTTTTTTTTAATAAATTGTCCTTCACCTTAATAAGAGCGCAATAAGACTTTTCGTATGTATTCTTTCCTCCTTCTCTATTGTTGCGTTCTCTATACAATTAGAAAATATGTTTATCAGTTTTGAAGTGTCATTGGATGCATTTCCAGTAAACTGTATCGACGCCAAAGAATTTTGAATGTTTTCATTTAACGTCCTATAAGTACAGTGACGATAACATCTTTTAGTTATGTCTGAGTCCTTTGTATTACAAAATACTTTACACGAGACCAAATTATGATCCGTAATTCCACATTCAATTGAGTCGACTAAAATCACGTTAGATACATTGCTGAATATATTATCTATGGATTTGCCACTACTTGGACGTGAAAGACAGCTTCTAAAATCAAACTCACATAAAATATTTAAAATCTCAGATGACACGGCAATATTTAAAAAATCTATATTAGAATCTCCCACAATAATATTCGGATTTCCGCTATTGTTATGCAGTACCTCCTGAACTAAAATAAATATCTCATGAACTATAAGAAATATCTCATGAACTTTAAAAAATATCTCGTGAACAAGGATATTTGGCAAATATGACATTAAAATGGATCGAAAAACATCCAGGAGAAAAAGTTGAAGGTATCACGCCCCCTTTAACAAAATTGCATCTATGGCTAAAGTAATGGACCGGTCGTTATAAAATGTTAACAGAATGAAATCCATGATTATCATACGAGTATTATTATAGACCGTATTGTGTGCGTGGCCCCACCCTTACAACCCTGAACTTTGAAAGGCTATATCTAATGAACTTATATCGATATTATAAGAGGCCGATGTCATCACCCCATGACCAAAGTTTTATATAAGACCTTAATTTGTTTGATCGCTATCAGGCCTTTAACAGGCAATTAGATGGACGGATATGGCTAGATCGTCGTAGAATTTTACGACCATCAACAATATATAAACCATATTGGCGCACCTTTAAGAATTCAAGGTGTTTCAAACGGAACGACAAATTATCTTTTAAAAAATTAGGCTCTTATAAATCCAGGGCCTTTTTCTCCTATTTTATAGCCAACAAAATGCTTTAGAAGTGTGTTTTATACCCTACATCACCTTATGAGATATTATGACTTAGTGCTGATGTTTGTAACACCTTATACCAATCGATTCAGTATCGCTATCTCAATCCATTGATCGTTGACCGTCCATCTTTGTGACCACCTATCGTTGTAATCAAAGTACAGGTCTCAATTATGAACCCACTTCGATGAAACTAGGTAAATTATTCTGTTTTGAGCCCAATCAAAATTCCATTTCATATCTAGAGGTATTTTTTCAGAACAAAAAATATAAAACTCCAAATCAAGTGTGGAATCTTTATTGGTCATTTAAAAGGGCATTTTATGGCATTTATTTTTTGAATATAATTTCCTTCAAATGTTGGCCGCAACTACGCCACAGGGTTTCCATTCTGAGGGTCCAATTTTGGATGACTCATTCGAGCATTTCGACCGGTATGGCTTTAATGACACGCGTAATGTTGGCTTCCAAAACCTGAATCGTAGCTGGTTTTTCAGTATAGACTTTGGACTTTACGTAGCCCAAAGAACAATGTCTAAAGGTGTGACATCACTTGATCTAGGCGGCCAACTCACCTGTCCAAAACGTGAAATTAGCTGCTTTTCGAAATGAGCTCTCAATAGATCCATTGTTTATTGCAGCTGTATGGCAAGTGGCACCATCCAGTTGAAACCAAGTATCGTCAATATTACGGGCTTCAATTTCAGGTAGTATAAAGATCGATATCATGGCGCGATAGCGAGCACCGTTCACGGTTACGTTCCGGCCATCATCATTTTTGCACAGACCGTTTTGTACAAGCAACAACCAATTCTGGTAAAATGTACCACATCGTTGCAAGTTTTTTGGAATAGCCCCTTTATAAAGATTCCCTACGATTTGAGGTCCTTGCTCCCTATGTACCCTATAAACGATCAAGTGAGTCTCTTATCCTTGCTTTATTAATGAAAAGGTTCATTAATAGACTATTTATTTTAAAGACATTAATTTCGAACGAAATTTAGACACATACTCGTATAATACCTTCACAAAACCACATCCCACTGCTAAAGAAAGAAAACGAAAGAAAGACTTTTTCATTGAGAACCGAAGTTTCGAACACCGCAACATGAAGTACCTGTCTTTAAAGAGGGCAAATTCTTGAATTTTGCTTGAATGTTCAGTCTTACCGATATACTTGTGTAGGGTTCATACCGGTCGCCTTATAACCACTTTGTAATTTTTCCAAATGTGAATCCTTTCTCTTCTCTCCCTCTCTCTCTCTCTCTGTATTTCTCTATCTCTATCTTTCTCAATATAACCTAAAATCTGAAAGAAACTTTCTGACAGTTGTTGCGATTATAATTGGTTCTTGTCAATGTCCCACTTTTCATGCACCTCCCCCCCTAAAATATGCTTTGTTGAGTATATAAAATTAACGCCTACAAGTAGACACTGATTTTTAATTTTTTTTTATTGATGTGAGACAACATCGTATAAAGTTTTTTTTGTATGTGTGACGAAGAAAGTGAAAACAGTCGAACATTCTTAGCGTTTTTTTCAAGAGTGACGAGGGAAAGCTGTTATTTACCAAAAGAAATCATAAATATTTAATTCTAAATGTGAATACGTATGGCTGTACAGATTTGAAATGTATTTTGCCACCTTAATGGAGGATTCCATTTAATGTACATTGTCTTGATTTTGAGTAATCCCCAAAGGATCATTACATACTCGTATTGATGGATGTATTGCCTTTAATCGTACATCAGCCTGGGACTTATTTGCTGCAAAATATCTTTAATGAGGATTGAATTTGATTGAGGATAACATAAAACACGTGTCATTAAATTATATTTGGTAGATATTGACTTAATTGAATGTTGTTACCACATCAAACTGCTAGAGAAAAACGAAAGACAGATTTCTACCTTGAGAACCGAAGCTTCAAACACTACGTTCTGAAGACCCTGGCTTTATCGGCTCCATCTATACGATTATCAGGCCAACTCGCTTTTTAATAAAATCGCTTAAATAAAAAATAGTACAGCGCTTAATCCCAAAATATAAAAAAAAACTAAATAAAAATATTTAAAAAGATATAGCAAATTCAATTGAAACGGATACCTCCAGATGAGTTAGACAAAAGACAAAAAACCTCCTCCTGTAATATATTCTTTTTGGCTTTTACGTCTTTTTCGCAGTTATGGCTCAATATATCATGCCAGTTTTCGGGATACCTTTAGATTTTACTTAAATACCCTTTGAAAATGCAACAGGCAACCCCCTGTATCCTGTATACATTTTATCCATGCGAAATGTCCTTTAAACTTGAGCCATGTCATTAAAGCTAGAAAATATTTTATAAAAATATTTATGAGCCTTTTAATTGATTTTTTAGCCATTTGACTTTTTGAGTGGAATTTCCAAAATTTCCACAAAATCATAAGAACACTTCGGGGGAATTAATTTATAATGATATTATTTGGGATAAACTGTCAAATGGCACAAATTGGAGCATCTTCTGGCAAAAAATTACCTTAAATTTCTGGAAATATCTCGTACAAATTTGTTTGTTTGTATAATTCTGTTCAACACATTTTGTCATTTCGTCGAATTGTGCCTTTTATGTCAACAAGTCGTGATGTTTTATTTGATTTCTTAGAAGAGGTTTTGTTTTCGGCTCCCCAAAGTATGCCATTGTACCCCAAACATTTGGTCTTTTTAAATACGTATGTATGTCTTCTTTGTCATCATTTTACTTTGAGGACAATTTCATAAATTTTATATTCGCATTATTGTTTCAAAAAAATTCCACACAAGAGAGCACCTAAAAGTATGCTATAGAAACTACCAGCCTATCTCAACCTTGAGTGTAGGCTACACAAAATGAAGCCATGTTGAGAAGTCGTAGGAAATATAAGTATATTCGCATCATTGTTTCAAAATACTTCCAAACAAGAATGCACCTAAAAGTATGCTAAAGAAACTACCAGCCTATATCAACCTTGAGTGTAGGCTACACAAAATGAAGCCATATTGAGAAGTCGTAGGAAATATAAGTATATTCGCATCATTGTTTCAAAATACTTCCAAACAAGAGAGCCCCTAAAAGTATGCTAAAGAAACTACCAGCCTATCTTAGCCTTGAGTGTAGGCTACACAAAATGAAGCCATGTTGAGAAGTCGTAGGAAATATGCTTTGATTTTTCTTTTGAATTGTCCATACTGATCTTTTGTTTATTTTTTTGGGGGCAGACATGAAAACTAATGAGTACAATATGGTCAGCTGCACGCTGTATTGTGAAGAATTTAAGCGGTATTTTGAAGAGTTCCATTTTTTTTTTTGATTTCAATTGCATTAGATATAAAATGACTGAGAATGCGAAACGGAATTGGTGGAAATGATATTGAGCTATGAAGACTGTTCTTCGCAAAGTTTGAAGACTATACGCAAAGGGTAATTCTCATTAATCATAGTGAGACGCCTGTATAAGTCATTTGATTTGTATCCGAAGTAATCGTTGCCAAAGACTGCTAAGGAAAAACCTTGGTGGCTTTAGAAACACCTGTACAGTCTGCCTGGCAACCGCAGCCAATATATTTCACCAATTTTTTAGTTGATTCCTAAAAAGAAACAACAAAAAGGTCTCGAACCAGAATAAAAACCGTTCAAGTCATAATAATGATAAAAGACCGAATAAATGTAATCAAAACAAATATAGATATAAAATAGTTTCAAAAATAATGCTGATGTAGTTGCTGTTACCTAGTAAGGGAAAATTCTCCTTTTCTGCATGAGAGATGTCAACACCTTGGCACTTCATTGGCACTACTTCGAGGTGGCTCCCTACTTAGCTTATCAGCCATCGGTTCTCTACTTGGACAGATTCCGTGCCTTCGATTTTGATTCTCTAAAGTTCCTAATATCTGATGACTATAGCTTTTCTAATCCCGAACTTTTTTACTTCTAAATCCCAGGATTTTGAAAATAAATCCCGCTATCCCAGGAAATCTCGCAAAAAAGAAAATTTGTTGGTTCAACTAATAAAGTTTTACACATAAAAACATTTTATATTAAGAAAATACATCTGCATGATCAAAAGAACGTTTAATTTATAGACATCAATAAGTAAGTCAAAGATGAAAAGAAGGTATAATTTGAAGACACTCAAAGTATGAAATATCTCATTAAAAAATATATTTCTAATTTTGGTCCTAAACTGATTTGAAATAGAAAATATCCTTTTTATCTTAACAGACGTAACGTAGCTATCTCTGTCAAACGAGCTTTATATATTTAAGGCTTAGAAAATGGAAGTCAAAGTAAATGACAGAATAGAGACCCTTAAAGTACCCTTAAAATTAGAAATAAAGAAATTTTAAAGACACTCAAAGCATGACATATTTCATTGAAAAATATATTTCTAATTTTGGTCTTAAACTTACTTAAAGTAGAAAATACCCTTTTTATCTCAACAGACATTAGGTTAGGCTCTCTGTCAATGGAGCTTTTTATAGTTATTTAGGATAAGAACATGGAAGTCAAAGTAAATGGCAGTGCAGATATCCTAAAAATACCCTTAAAATTTAAACCGATTGGCAAGGAATTCGTCCTTGCCAGATGACAACCAATTAGATCCCTTGATAGCAAATGTGTCTAGATCTATACTTCGGATATATTTTCAAATTCAAGGAGATAAAAGGATTCTTGTGGAACTCATCGCTTATAAATTCCCGGGATCGAATGGAGCTTCAGCACTTGTTTTTACGAAGTGTTCGTAATCTTACTACAGCCGTTTCTATGGACAGGATTGACTCGAAGAGCAGTTCTTCGGCCAAGGGCTGTCACTCCGGCACACAATTGCCGCTACAACAACAACAACGAAGTATTCGTCAACGCTAGCTCGTCCATTTCGCAATATTTGTAAACTCTCGTACCTTTCCAGAGTCGGGGTGTGCGGGAAAAAATGTTCAATCTAACACCCCCTTCAAAAAAAGGCGGGACTAGTAACTCCGACAACAATCGCCCGGTTTTATCTGCACTCTCGCAGTGATGGAGAGTATAGTAAATCCCCATTTTGTAAATTATTTGGAGTCAGATGGCTTTCTCAGCGAACGACAGTATGGCTTTCCTAGGAACTGAATACCTATGGAAAGAAATAATTTTCGATCACATTTTGGAGACTTTGGGGCCATATGTCGGCAATAACGCGCCGAATATTATCTTCCAAGGCGTCATTCGTAATGCCGCTTATCTGCGTAGACAAGCGACGTCACATAACACCAAAAAATAATAGTCCAGCGATGTTAAGTCGCATGATCTTGGAGGCCACGCCACAGGCCCACGTATATCGCGTTGTGGGGTCACAAAAGCTTCCTTCAATAAATTGATGGTTTTGTTGGATTGCATGTAGCGCCATATTGTTGGAACCAATGGTCGTCCACATCAACATCCCCAATTAAGGCACGAAAAAAAAAAAAAAAAAAAATTCTTGTAAAATTCAGAATCGGTGGCCATCTCGTTTTGGGCCACGATTTGCAAACGTTGTCCAGGAGTAAGTCTATTCATTATGAAATGGCAAGCCAAACTGTGCATAAATCAAGTGACAGCTGTCAAAATAACTAACTCCGAAAAAAGTGTGGCCAGATTAAAAATCACACGCCTAAAAAACACCATTTAAGTTACAACAGCGAACTAAACAGGGTTTGGTTACTACAAATAATTTATCTGTACGCAGAAAAAAAGTATGGTTGGGGTAACAATATTCGAAGAGGATCATACTATTGTTGGGTATATGTTTGTGGCACAACAATATTATGATCCTCACCACAATAGTATAATTCACACATAACCATACTATGGTCCCCGCAACCATAGTATGTTTTATACTCAACCATACTATGATCTCCACAACCACACTATGATCCTCACAACAATAGTATGATTCACACTTAACCATACTATTATCTTCACATACTATTATCTTATGATCCTCATAACCATAGTATGTTTCTCATACAACCATAGTATGATCTTCACAACCATAGTATGATTCACACGCAACCATGCTATTATCTCTACAACCATAGTTCACTCAATCCCCAAATTTACTTGATAAGAATTGGGTAATGTTGTTATTCAAAAAAAAGATATTTTATTAAGCATATAATATAAAATTGCATTACAATAAGTTAATAGCCAGAATTAAGGCCATGTTTTTATTGAACATTTTATTCAAGAAACAAAAATATATATTCCAACGGCAGTAGAAAATACTTTTGGTTCCCAGCAGGGGTGAATGCTACTTCACCTGCCGTAGACCCCAAGTAACGAATGTGACTAAACCACGTTTTTTGTTCCCAAATCAATTTTGTTTTACATTATAGACTACTAAGTTAAATATATACATTTCCTGGCATACTTCGCATTTTTCTAGAAATATCTTATTATATTCTTATAAAATAAATTTGTGGCAAGGCCAGCCCATTTAGTCATTCGTTTTTTAATTTATCTGTCCAGTCATTAGTTGTCCGTCAAAAAGGGAAAGAAAAACTAACGGATCGCTCTCTTGAGATCATTTTTATACTAAAATAAAACTGAATTCTAGTGGGCCATGCCCAAAACAAAACAAAAATATGAATTCACTTATAATAAAAATATAAAAATAAAAAGGTATTTACATAATATTTACACGGTTACATAATATTTACAGATATATAGGAAGTCTATTGCATAGTGTTATACACCAGGTTTTCAAATCCATACGTCCCGAAGCGCCTGTGCTAGACCAAAATGTTTCCAGTTTCATCTATCAGAAGCCCTTCGTCGTTAAGGCGCAGAAGGCACACCGGCGATAGATAACCCCCAGTCGCTCGCAGCTGATCATACCTTTCTCGTGGGACTAGCTGGTCCCGAACGATACTACTCGGATGAGATGGACACCTCGAGAGGTGACCGATGGCTACTCCAGCCATGAATTTATCGATTCGGTGTATTCCACTCTTCTGATAGATTTCCCTACAGGAGGGACTGATGAGCTGTCCGTCATGTGTAACCCTTCTCCTGAGGCCAAGGCAGTATGACAATATCTTCCTTTCCATCACGCGGAGTCTTTCCTTCTGGTGTGAGGAGATGCTAAAACATACCGGGAACCCATACGATATCGTTGGTCTTACAATCTGTTTGTAAATGGCTATCTTTACATTCTTGCTCAGCCCTTCCTTTCTTCTCAAAGCCTGCTGGTATATTCGAAAGGCAGCCACTCCCTTCCTAAGTGTATTGTCAATGTACCTCGTAAACCGCATGTTCTCCTGAAAGATCACTCCAAGATATTTAAGACTTTCTGCATTTTCTATTGTTTCACCTGATATTTCAATTGAGGGGACATAACTGCGGGCATTCCTGTAGATTTTCGACCTTTGTCCTGATTAAACCACGATCAATGGCTAAATACTTAAGTGCACACGCAGAAAAAAAGTATGGTTGGGGTAACAATATTCGAGGAGCACCATACTATTGTCGGTTATATGGTTGTGGCACAACAATATTATGATCATCACAACAATAGTATGGTTCACACTCAACCATACTATGATCCCCATAACAATATTATGGTCCTCACAACAATAGAATCATTCACACACAACCATACTATGATCCCCATAACCACATTATTATTCACATTCAACCATACTATGATCCCCACAACCATATTATGATCCTCATAACCATAGTTTGTTTAACGTACAACCATAGTATGATCCTCACAATCATAGTTTGACTTACGCACAACCACACTATGATCCCCAAAATTGTTTGTAAAGACTGGAATAAGTTGTTATTCAACAATAAAGAATTTTATTAAGTAAGTTATGTAACAATAGGAGTGATTTATTTAACAGTAAAAAAAATCATTTATTAAAAATATTTTATTTATACTAATCCGTTGTTTTTTTAAAAAAAATATAATTTTTATTACTATTATTGCGTAAGAATAGTAAAAATAACATTGTCAAATTAAAAAAAAAATTAAGGTTTTGCTGGTATGATTGCCGTAATTATGTCATTGTTAACATAAAACCCATGAAAACATTACTTTTGTCCCACCAACCATATTTATATTGTTGCTACAACCATATTTTTATTTTTAAATTTGGCAACAATACTTTTGTTACAATTCAACAATATTAATATTGCCGCAATTATACTATTGTCAAAATGAAATTCAAAAAACAATACTATGGTTGCGACGACCATACTTTTACTGCAGAGAACATACTATTGTTGCCGTGACCATATAGTAACCATATCATTTCTCTGCGTGCAGGCAGTTTTAAATAAACGAGAACCAGTCGGTAGTAGAGTATTTCACCGAACAAAGCAAACTCAATAAAAATCCTTCGAACTACCTTCTGATTGTTGTTGTTTTTTTTTAAGGACAACAACCATTCAGTGTATTGTGTGTATGTGTTTTTACTCGTATATCAAAAAACATACGCACACACGTTTTGTTATGTTCATAGTCGCAACCACACTGTATGATTGCGGTAATCATATTATAGTTAACGTAAATTTTAAACAACAGTACTTTAGTAACATCAACCATGTTTATATGGTTGCTACAACCATATTTTCATTTCTAAATTTGCCAATAATACTATTGTTGTATTTCAACAATAGTAATATTGTCACAATCGTACTTTAGTCAAAATGAAATTCAAAAAATAATACTATGGCTGCGACGAACATGTTTTTATTGTAGAGAACATACTATTGTTGCGGTGACCATAGTGTAACCATATCTTTTTTCTGCGTGTGTTCTCACCACCAATTGGCGTAAATGCGTTCCTTTCAATGTCTGTGAGTGATTCAAGTAATTATTTAATAATTTAAAAAATTAAATAATTTATTTAATTATAAAAATAAATAATTTCGAATAAAATTGGGGATGCTAGACTTAGTTAATGAGTTCTTTTAAATGTCTCATCTTTTAAGTTGATTTTTATTGTATGGATACGACTTTGAATTCTTTATTGTGTCTACCTGCGATTTCCCTGCCTCTTTTCCTCCGATCAATGTCAATTCGTTGTTTATTTAAATTTTAAAAAAAAATAAATATTAGCCTAGCTTTTGTTTGTCTACTCCAACCATGACTCATTTGTCATTTTTTTTCTCTTTTTTTGTTGAGCTTGTAAAGGTAGAATGTCAAATGTAAATAATGGAACAGCAAACAAAAACATGAAACTCGACAAATACTACAGAATAGCAAAATATAACCATTTTATTGGCACATAAAGACCGAGTCGAGCCAAGTCAAGTGAAACGTAAGACAACAGCAAAAGAAAAATATTAGCATTTCAAAATAAAAATTATGAAAGCAGCGATTACAACACACTCCCACAACAACAACAAAAAAATTGCGCAAATAGAAAAAACATTATAAACGGAAAAAGAAAATAAGAACAAACAAAACGAGAAATATTTGCAAATTTTTCTACTCCACATTTTGCAAAGACACACACACACACACAAACTAGTACGTAAACAACAATGTTTGCCAGCAAAAACAAAAGAAGAAAAACAAACAGAAACGAAAATAAAATGTAGTCCAACGAAGATGAAATGAAATGATAGAGTAAAAATGTCAAAAACTATCCGGCAAACTTGCTAACATCTGTGCGTGTGTAAGTGAGTGTTCCCACTATTACATGTTACGAGTATTTTCATGAAAGCAGAACCACAGGAACACAAGTGGAAGGGGGGCACAGAGGAAGTAGATGAGCAAGAGGATGGCTATGCAACGTATGTAGGAACTAACACACTTTCCTCTAGAGAGGCAGTCAAGCTCGAGAAACACAAATCGTTGTGATAACACACTGAAGAGTGAAAGTCTTATTAGACTGACTCTCGAGTACAGTGTACGACGAAGGCACACTTCTCATTGAAGTCCATGTGCGTGTGTGTATGCGCATTCATTAGGAAGCCTTACAAACAATTTTGATTTCATTTATTTAAGTTCTTTACCTTATTCAATGTTAATTTAAAAAATATTAATTGAAATTTAGAATTTTTTTTTAAAAATTAAGAAATTTCAAAAATTCATCAAAAATTTTCATTTTTAATTTAAAAGACACCAATTAAAATTCAAAGCTTTTATTTTTAATTTTAATATTTTTATTGTTTTTAACATAATGATTTACAAAAGACTTTACAAACTAAAGTTTACTGGTTTACTTTTTTACTTTGTACACGCAGAAAAAAAGTATGGTTGTGACAATATTCGAAGAGGATAATACTATTGCTGGGTATATGGTTGCGGTACAACAATATTATGATCCTCACAACAGTAGTATGATTCAAATACAACCATACTATGATCCTCACAACAATAGTATGATTCACACATAACCATACTATGATCTCCACAACCATTGTATGATCCTCACAACCATAGTATGTTTCACATACAACCATAATATGATCCTTAACACGCAACCATGTTAAGATCCCTACAACCATAGTATGGTCACACACAATTATACAGTGATTCCCAATATAATTTATTAGAATTTGTTTAAGTTGAGTGATTTATTTCACAGTAGAAAAAATAAGTTTAAATAAACGTCAGGGTTTTTATTAAAAATATTTCAGTTAAACAAAACCAAAGCAGCTCGTTTAAAAAATTTTGATTTCGATAAAAAAGTACTATTATTGCATTAGATCCGTTCTAATAACATTTGTTCTTAAAAGCATATTTAATGAAAAAAAATTACAATCATACAGTATGATTGCCGTAATCATATAATTGTTAACATAAAACGCACCAACCATAATATTGTTGCTTTAACCATATTTCCATTTTTAAATTTGGCAATAATACTATTGTTACATTTCAACAATAGTAGTATTGCAGCAATTATACTATTGTCAAAACTAAATTCAGTTAACAATGCTATGGTCAGTTAACAATGCTATATTGCGGATAACATTTTAATATTGCCGTGACCATGTAGTAACTATGTTTTTTCTCTGCGTGTAATTCAAATATTATATTTTTTGTGTGTTTAAAGTGTGCGAATGTAGTGTCATAAGTGTTAATTGTGCTGCAATTTTGGCTTTCTAGTGAATGTGTACAAACGAATTTGTGCGTTGCTGAGTGCTGTTCTCCTACATTATGGCAAGAAGAAGCACATCGCCCATCTTGTATAGTTTACGTCTTTGCTTTAAATATTCTCATAAAAAAAATTTCTCACGATCTCTTCCACGTGTCTTTGGCAGCGAAGCGACAAATTTATTGTTTTTGTACTCTATTTAAAATTCCAAAAATTATTTTGAATGTCGATTGGTGTCTTTTAAATTTTTTTGAATTTTAAAATGAATATGTGTCAGCACATAGAGAAAGGGGTCTAAGGGTAAAAAAATCAATTTTCATTTTTTGTCTTTTTTTGATGTGGACAACATCTGAGTATCGAATGAGACCGATCCCATGCCCCAAAAGTGCTCCCTCCCAGAGATATGCGCGTTTTATGAAAGTGAAGTCGACGATTCTACACCAAAGATACACGTATTTTAATCTTTAAAATGGCTCTCCTGAACAAAACTGGGGGCACCCTTTGGTCCTTTTATATTTTGCGCGTCACATATTCTGAACTTTACATACAATATTTTGAATTTCATATATAATCTTTGAAATTTTTCGGGGTGCCTTTTGAGTTTTATAGTATTTTTCGATTTTGAATTGATGTTTTATAAATACAAAATAGAATATTCTAAATTTCAAACTGAATTTCTGAATTAAAAATTGAGTTTTTAAATTTTAAAATTCTTTTTTGAATTTGAATTGATGTTTTATAAATAAAAAATAGAATATTTTAAATTTCAAATTAAATTTCTGAATTTAAAATAGAGTTTTTAAATTTTAAAATTCTTTTTAAAAAAGAATTCATAAACTTCAAGTGGAATTTTGAAATTTTAAGGTGGCTTTCTAAATTTTAATTGAAATTTTCTAAATTTAAATTGAAAAAGATGCAGGTTTCATAGATGACGGTACTGATATGGGAATAAATACTTTTAATTAAAATGACGAATGGACTTCAAAATATTGGAATAATAACGATGTTAGTACAAGTACAGGATGACTGATGAATATTGCTATATTAAGAAACTCAAATAGCTTTGTTTATCAGTGTATGGAATTCATTGTTCTTTTATTCATGTTAAAGCACATTGCATTTTATTAAAAAGAGTTTAATTAGTTTTAAAAATTATGGAATTTAAATGCCCTTCCTGCTCGTTAAGGCATGTGCGGCATCTTACCAAAAAGTCGTTCATTACTGCTTGAAGAGTTAAGACAGGAATAGCCGCAATTGTTGCTCGAATAAATTGCTTTAGTTCATTTAAATTTGTTGGTTTGGCCTTGTAGACTTTCTGTTTGCAATAACCACACAAGAATAAGTCAGACGACCTGGGGGGGGGGGGGGCAATGAAATGTAGAGTTACTGGATATCAGCTTAATGGGAAATTTTCGTCACAATTCTGTCCCAACAGGCCGGACTATGTAACCACACAGAGTTAAAAGAAATTCTCATTTGACTTAATTCTGGATAGAAAAACTCTCTCAACATGCTTAAGTAAAGGTCTCCAGTAGCCGTAACGGTGTGACCATTTTCTTCGAAGAAGTAGAGCCCGAAAATGCAGCGTGATGGAACTGCACACCACACTGTGACACGACGTGGAGGCAATTTCGTCTCATGGAGTATCCGTGGGATGGAAGCACTCCATTTTCGACAATTTTTGTTTGCTTATGTTGCCGTTTAAATCGAAATGAACCTCGTCAGACATAAAAAGACAGTTCAACATGTTTTTGTCCTCTTCCACTGTTTGAAGCATCTTCTGGATTTGGCCTTTTATGGGAATAAGTCCAAATCTTTGTGCATAATTCACTTCAATGACTGTCTGATTTTATCCATTTGAGCAGATAAGCTTCTTGTCGAAAATCTTGGATTGTTTTGTATGGCAGCAGCTACAGCAGCGATTGTTTCTTTCGCCCGAACTGTAGGGTTCCATGCTCCTAAAAATTAAAAACAAGTCTCATTATGGTCCATCTGCTCGTAAGATTGCCGCCAAACGTGCGCCTATACTCTCTTTGAACGGAAAGTAAGGACTTCATTGTGTGATAGGGGCGGGCAATCCAAACTCTTGTTTCAGTGTCCCAGTCATTTCTGTTAAATAAAAAAATCAATCTGCAATACTCGAATAAAAAAAAGTAACCAGATTCATTAGTTAGAAAAAAAAGTTATTAAAAGTTATTTTTTGGTAGCTGCTTTCATCAGCCACCCTGTACAAGTGCTAATATAAACCGATTCTGATGAAATTTACTGCCTTTCGTTAGCCACCCTGCACAAGTCGCTAATGTAAACCGATTCTGATGAAATTTACTGCCCGCCCCGCGATGTCAAACGAAAGTCAGTCACTCACTTTCGCAAAAAAAGCTTCCCACTATCTTTCGTTTGATCGAAAGATAGTGGGAGAATTGACAAAACAACAATTTTAAAACGCTAATTTACTTTATTACATTAATTGCCTTTTATTTTCCACTGTACTGTACTTTACTTAATATTTAATTATTTTTGGAAACTCAGGCGTAAACCAAAGCACATGTGACTGCTTTTGACATTTGAGTTCTCACAGAAAAATTTAGTGGGACCCAATTTTGTACTAAACGATAATCTTGTAAAAGGACAAAATTGTCAATGAGTTGTTCTTGAAACGCCGGTCCTTCATGGAAGCCTACAATAAAAATTAATCGGTGTCACATTGTTACTCCATTGTAGCCAATTGACAACGCCGAGATGGCTACCGAACTACCGAACTTGGGGCGCAAAGATTAGATTGTGGCGTGGAATGTGTGCCATGGCGTGGAATGTGTGCCATGGCGTGCCATGTCGGCAATTTTCGCCAATATAGTTTGTCATGCCTCTGTTGCTGTTACCGTCAACTGAAATGACGCTTCCAGCAACAGTTTCAAAAAAAAAAAAAATGAACCAATGATGCCACTACTTAAAAACTGCACCAAACTGTCCCACTCTGAGGACTTATTGGCATCTCTGCGATCGCGTTCAGGATCTACAATCTTCAGATTCGGCAGTTTTGCTTGTTAGCGTAGCCGTCGATACGAAATGGTACTTTGTCGGCAAAAATAATTTTTTGAGCCAAATCGTTGTACATGATGAGAAACACACGCAGAGAAAAGATTTGGTACCTATATGGTCACGGCAACAATAGTATGTTCTCTGCAATAAAAGTATGGTAGTCGCAACCATAGTATTGTTTTTTGAATTTCAATTTGACAATAGTATGATCGCGGAAATAATAATATTGTTGCAATGTAACAATAGTATTGTTGCCAAATTTTAAAATGAAAATATGGTTGTAGCAACAATATAAATATGGTTGGTGGAACTAAAGTATTGTTTTCATGGCTTTTATGTTAACAATAACATGAATACGTCATTCATACCGGCAAAATTGTACTTTTTTTTAGTTTGACAATGTTATTTTTACGAATCTTACGCAAAATAGTAAAAATAATTAATTTTTTTCCAAACAAACTACGAATTAGTATAACTGAAATATTTTTAATAAATAATTTTTTTACTGTTCAATAAATCACTCCTATTACTACATAACTTACTTAATAAAATTCTCTATTGTTAGATACCCAATCTTAACAAAAAATGTTGGGGATCATAGTATGATTGTGTGTAAGTCATACTATGGTTGTGAGGATCATACTATGGTTGTACGTTAAACATACTTGGGTAATGAGGACCATAATATGGTTGTGGGGATCATAGTATGGTTGAATGTGAATAATAATATGGTTGTAGGGATCATAGTATGGTTGTGTGTGAATAATTCTATTGTTGTGAGGACCATAATATTGTTATGGGGATCATAGTATGGTTGTGTGTGAACCATACTATTGTTGTGATGATCATAATATTGTTGTACCACAACCATATAACCAACAATAGTATGATGCTCTTCGAATATTGTTACCCCAACTATACTTTTTTTCTGCGTGCAGTATCGGAGTGGAGGGTCATGTGCCTGTAACTGCTGAGTAAATTGCGAATTTTCCTGATCAGATGTCTTAAGTGAACTCGCATGAAGACTATATTTGTAAAACATTTTAACCTCCTGTCTCTATGTTTAACGTGTACTTTTCGTCGTTTTTTTCGAGAAAAGGGGAAAAAGGGGGTTTTTAACGGAAGTTTTAAGTATTTGTGTTTTCATTGCATATAGACAGAATCACTTGGATTTAGCCACATCCGTCGATATTTACACATCGACTAAGTACAAGTAAGGCCTTCATTATATTTGGACAATACCAGTAAAACTCTTATACGTGGTTCCTTCGTAGTTTGTGGTCTACCAGCTCCAGAAGCCTCTTAAACAAATTTTTCACTATGAATGTTTAAGTGCCCCTAAAAAGTGACCCACTTTTTAGTATCAGCTTGCATATCCCAGGCTGTCCATGTGTCTCTAAGCTAAGGAGTATTTTAGCATGCTAACATTCTCAAAATTATTATTAATAAAATAAAATAAGTGTGCTAGTAGTATGGAAATTAGTTTGAGGCTCCCTAATGCCTGTACGGTCCTCTTTATAAATATATAATAATTCTTTGAAATATGTGGTCAATGAGCTGTAAATTGTTTCACAAAGTGAAAAAGTATGCCAAAATGTTCAACACACACATACACACACATGTACACACGTCCGTAATGATTTCGTAGTCGTCGTCATCGTCTTCATATGACACATGTGACAACTAAAGCAAAATGTCTTAATGGCTACCAAATGTCATTACTTATACTTAACTTACAAATATACAAACATACATGCTCACATACATGACACATACATTACGCATACTTACATATGTAGAAGAAATAAATGTGGAAGAAATAAATGAACTATTTGCTTTAAAAGAGTCTCACAACTCAAAATTCGAGCTACATATCGGTCATTCCACATTAAATGGTACGGTTTTTAGAAATAACTTAGATTGGTGTAATACCCTGCATTACTTAGTGAAACAGGCTATTAAATGCTAGTTTTATGGCAAATATTCGGTATTGAGTTAGCAAACGAATGTACTACGTCAGAATCTTGTGCGCAGGAAAAAACCGCAACCCTGGACCTGCTCATTTCGCTCGTGGATTTTATAAATCAAGTCGACGAACTGGGAATAGTAGAAACCTGATCGAGATTTTGTACAAAATTGCAGGATTTCTCGTTTCTTTGGCCAGTTGTTGATAAATTGGGCTGCTTATCCTCACGCTCAGTATTTTAACGGGTGTCTTCTTCGAATACTGCGTGAAGGTCTAAATAACAGCACAGCCATCCATTTGATGACTTCCGTAGAAGCAGTCTAGATAAAGAAGTGGAAGAATCTAAGCAGTACCTCCTGTTTTCCTGCAAAGGACTGCAAGCGTATTGTCTTACCTATCTTGGTTAAGGTTTAGGCTCTTTGAAAACCTAACTGATCTAACAGATGCTGCTTCTAAAAGTCTCGTCAATTCAAAGAGAAATCTTCCTGCTTTAAAAGAGCCTGTATGAGAAACTGTGAGCGATATGCAAGCGAACTAAGCTTCCTTTTACTCATCATTTCACTGTTCTGCAAATATTAAGTTTTAAGCTATCATTTAGACAAAACTAACAGACCCTTTTGCAAAACAATCTCTTGAATCCGAATTGAGTGTCCGTTTTGCCCCATCAAGTTCTCGATATATTGTGAGATGATGATATGTTTCTGACTTTTTTTTTATAAATTTTTCTAAAACTTCGGCAATTCTTATCCGATTTACTTGAAAATGGACAATGTTAATTGTTAAGAAAAATATCTTTCATATCAATCACAATTTAAAAACCTACTCGGATCTGTCAGAGTCCTTTCACCAAATTTGACAACCATTCGGTCATTACGTTTTGGACACAAAAGTGATTTGGTCGTCGACCACAGTTTACTAATTTCGGTCCCTAGGTTCCATTCTTTCAAATGACATTTGTTTCGTTTTCATCGTATTTTTTTCAGTCAGGCTGGGGCCATAATAAATGGCTACAATATAATAAATGTCTGGCCAAAAAGGCAATAGGATAGACAGGTTTTGTCATGTAGGGCCACTGTAGCAACTCCCACAAAAGTCGTTGATTGGCAGACGTAGTCTCTTAGGGTGTAAACTCTGGCCAGTGATGAGTGCAATAAGGTGTCTTCAAAAGATTCTTGGCAGATTTATTTCGGCGTAGATTCCATTTTTGTAGCTGCTCTCAATTTACTTCTTTGAGAACGCGTATCAACAAGTGTCGGATAAAGTTTTTATTTGGCAATTTTAAAAAAATATTGGCGATTATTTTTTTCAAATGCATTATTTTGGATCTGATTTATATCAGCCGTATATTTTTATTTCTGGACAATAAATGTTTAAAAGAGTCATTGGTTCATTAAGATCTGAATCTGAAGGGCTGGCATAAAATCAGGTGATTTTCAAAAATATTGGCGATCGGTATATTCAAATACAATAATTTAGATCTGGCTTATATCGGTTATATTTAATGGAGTCTATGCTTCATTTAGGGTTAAATCCTTAAGCCTTGAATGAAATCTGGCAATTTTAAAAAATATTGGCTATTATTATATTCAAATGCATTAATTTAGATCTGGCATATATTGGATGTATTTTCTCGACCAGGTCCACAAATGTTTAATAGAGTTTTTGGTTCATTAAGATTTTATTCCTTAAGGCTGAAATAAAATCTGGCGATTTTAAAAAAAATATTGGTGATTGTTATATTTATATGCCCGTATTTAAAACTTGTTTGAAATTGCTGTTATTTTAACCAGCTCAACAAATGTTCAATAGAGTCATTGGTTCATTTAGATTTAAATCTGAAGGGCTGGCATAAAAACTGGCGATTTTCAAAAATATTGGCGATCAGTATATTCAAATGCAATAATTTAGATCTGCCTTATATCGGTTATTTTTTTCTCGACCAGGTCAACAAATGTTCAATGGAGTCTTTGCTTTATTTAGGTTTTAATCCTAAAGGCTGAACTGAAATCTGGCGATTTTAAAAAATATTGGCGACTATTAAATTCAAATGCATTAATTTAGATCTGGCTTATATTGGCTGTTTTTTCACGACCAGGTCAACAAATGTTCAATAGAGTCTTTGTCTTCATTTAGATTTTATTCCAAAAGGCTGTAACTAAATCTGGCAATTATTAAAAATATATTGGCTACTATTTTATTCAAATATATTAATTAAGATCTAGTTGATATCGGGTGTTTTCTTTCTTGACCAGGTGAACAAATGTTCAATAGAGTCTTTGGTTCATTTAGATGTTATTCCTAACTGCTGGAATAAAATCTGGCGATTTTAAATAACTAGGTTTTAATAAAATATTGGAGGTTAACATATTTAAATGCATTGATTTAGATCTGGCTTATTTCGGCAGTTTTTTTCTCGATCACGACCACTTTATTCCTAAAGTCGGTATATGGGAGAATCAGTTTTTCCTTTGCTAAAACTGGCATTAACATTTTTTTGGCATTTTTAGCGTGTTTTGACACCAATTTTCATGAGAGTATGGCATCATTGAATTTAATCATAGAATTTTGACAAAGACAATTTATGAAGTTTGTTAAGCTAAATTTCTATATCAAACTTTCACAAAAACTTATTTTTCACCTTTTGTTTTAAGTGACTTTGAGAGTAGACCACACTGAATATTTGTTTTTGGGCTAGTAACTACTTAATACCTCGTTTATTCTGCTCACTCATTATATTGTTTGTAGTTTTTATTTTTATGTTAAATTTTTTTTTTATTAAAGTTATTTTCAAATTGACGTTTTTCAACGTTCTTGAAAAATTTTCCATGCAAAACAATGGCTGTGTATATAATTCAGCATGCAATAGGCAGAAATAACAGATACATTTTTTTTAAATTTAACGACGTTGAACTCACTACAGCATTTTTCAGCATCGTTTTTCTTAATATTTTTTTTACTTGTATATGGAGTTTGACACATTTTCACAGGAAACATCGAGCTTACTACCAGCCTTAACAAAACAAAAGTTTTTCAATTTAAAGATTTTAGCTCCCCTAAACATTTTGGCGATTTTCAAACACGCCTTAATTTTTTAACGTTTTTAAAAAAGCCTAAATATTTTGGCGATTTTAAAAAACGCCTAAAAATGTCGTCGATAAAGAAAATACGCCGCATTATTTTGAAATCTATAAACTTTGATCGGACTAATATCTGTTTTTATCTAACGAGTTTGCCGGGAGGCTTCTGTCTATTTGGCTTTTATTCATAACGAAAGCGGGTTTATTTACTTTTAAAGGTTATTTTAAAATTTATAAACTTTTATCCGGCAGATATTTACTCAGCTCATCGAGAGTTTATGTCTATAAAGGCCCGGGCGTACTGAAGCTTTTTTTGTTATCTTTAACTTCCGGTTGTCTGAAAACCGCTAAAATAAATATATGTTGTTAATTTACAAAAAGTTAGTGATATTGTCGGCAATGAATTGCTCTGCCATAAATTTATTGTCGGGCTTGGACGTTTAGTTCATTGCTTTCTAGACTGCCGGAAGTTAAACAATACGTAGCGTAAAAAAAGCTTCACTGTGCCTGAGCCATTAAGCATTAATTCTTTACCAAAACCCCATTTTTTTAATTTGATCTGCCTACTCTGCTCATCCATAACATCATCGGTTGATAAAAATAGATATAAGTTTATAGATTTCAAAATAATCAAGCGTATTGTTCCGAATTGACAAAATATTTAGACGTTTTTTAAAATCGCCAAATTATTTAGGCGATTTAAAATCTTCAAATTGATTTTTTTTTCTTTAAGGCTCATACTGATACCAGTGTTTCGTGTGCAAAAGTGTCAAACTCCATATAAAAATATTTAGGGTATTTAAAATCTCAAATTAATTTTTTTTCTTAAAGGCTGGTACTAATCCCGAGTTTTTTTTTTTTGCAAAAGTGTCAAACTCCACTTAAAAAAAATTTAAAACGCTGCTGAAAAGCTGTGAAAAATACAGCACTGAGTTCAACATTGTTAATATTTTAAAAAAAATTGTGGTATTAGTCCTTCAGATTTACAGATGGGCTAATATCACCAATACACTCATTTAAAACTCCATTTAAGATCATCCACAAGTTCCACTGACAATTAGGTCAAATCTTTAGGCGGAGATACCTTAAGGGATTTAGGATCTCAGCGGGTACCAAAATATTAGAACATGATCACTGATTGGAAAAAGTTTCCACCTGAATGATATGTGCACTTAGGGAAATATATGTTGTACGCTCTGATATCAGCATAGTATGCGTGTGTTTGATTTTGTAATTAACTGAGCGAAAACGCAATATTGCATCTGCGCTGAACTATAAAATGTCCTTGACACGAGAAACTTTTTCATTGAGTCTACTTTTGCTAGAAATGCCATTAATATGCCGCGTGACATTTTTTATACGAGTATAAGAAAAAAGGAAATAAAGTGTTACAGCATATTTGCATTGCAATTAATTCAAATTTTTTGCTTTCATGCAGGCCCTGCTGTTGTTTTATTTATTTGTATTTTCCGCGGGAAGCGGAAAGACCTCTTCAAATCACACCATCAAAAAAACATTTGTATTCAAGACAAAAAGTTACTGATAGAAAACGCAAAGAGCAAAGGGGGAAAAGCAAAATAAAAAACGCGGAAATTTTTTAATATTACATGTCTTGTTGTGTCAGAGCACTAGAAAAAGAAAAAAATCGTTCATGTTCGCTACAATAATTGTTTGCTGTTGCTGGTGCTTCCACTGTTGCATAATTATTGGGGTCAAGGAGCTTTCGAAGAAACAATATCAACAGCAACAGCAACACCAGCAACTACTTCATTACAACACTGCACATACAGACATACTTTGCTTTCATTACACTTGCAGTGTTCAACATTTTTTGCTCAGCGATTCGTTTAAATGCCGCTGCTGGTGCTGGTGCATGTTGTACGTGTCGCAGAGTTTTCCCTCATTTTCCCGCACACACAAACTCACTCAGCACACAGAAAATGTTGCTTTTATTGTTAGTGGTAGCAACATCAAGAGAATATTAAATGCCATGCCAAGGAGCGGAGCGTTTTAATAAATTTTTAGTAGTTTCATTTCAGTTGAGGCTCTTGCCTTTGTGTTCGCCTGAAAGTATGCTAGAAATCTCTTGTGCTTTTAAACGAACCACTTTATATAGGCAATATTATTTAAGCGTTTACTTTAAAATTCTTTTGCGGTAAAAAGGCTGGCTCACAAGTTATGCAAGATTTGAATGATATTCAAAACATAGCTTTTTTTAAGAACAAGCTGGACCCTCTGTAATGTTACGTTGACCGTACAGGCTCTTATTTTCTTCCTTATTTCCCTTATCATTCCATTGACGAACAAACGGAGAAATTCTCTCGAACTCGTGAGCTGTAAGATATAATTATTTTTTTCACTAACCGGGACACACTGCTTATTATAGAGAACCTTTTAAAAAAATTAATATTTAAAGTCCTAAGTTGAATATTTTTAGATGTTTTAAGCGAAATTTATGGCAGCACGCACTGACACTGTGCGATACTGAGATCAGCCGATTGAACATTTATGCTTGACGAAGTGTTAGACGATCTGGCACCGAGGATGATACAGAGGAAAACCTTTAGGAAGGAAATTCCCACGAGAGATGATAAGACATTAGGCGCTATAATATCAGAGTATGATATCTCAAACTTTATGGAAGGAACTGGATTAGATTGTCCAAAAAACTGTCACTTTGGGTAACTTTATATTTTTATTATTCTGTTTTTTAAAACGGAAGCCATTTTTGGGCCCAGGTTATTTTATATTTAAAATAAGCCTATATCGTATAACTCAAATCGGTCCAAAAAAAGTTGTTTGTCAATCGAGATATACCATACCAAATTTGATTGAAATCGAATTTAAAAACGATGTTCTAGAGCGATCGATGTTTAAGAGTCAGGGGTGGTCTTTGCACTGAGGCTATATCAAAACGTGGATCACTATGACCCATTCTTATCTGAACTGATTACTGATCGATCGAAATGAGCTGTAACAAATTTGTACTATGTGGCTACTACTTAAGTAGAGCTAAAGACATAAAATCGGTTGAAATAATATGTGTGGGAGCTATACGCGTATCTAGCCCTTATGCTTAGATTTAATACAAAAAAACATACTTTTGTAAATTTCATAAAGATCGGACAACAATTGCGACCTGTAGTTTTAAAAAGAACTTTAGAACAGCAGCAGACGGATGGAAGGGCAGACAGATTTCGTAGAATCAAAACAACGTGCGGTTTTGAGTCGATTGATATACAATGAACCACTGAACCTCGTTATTAAAATTCAATGTTCATTCGATTTTTCTATTTTATGTATTAGGCTCTAGAAGCCACATATTACATACAATCTTAATAAAATTTGGCTCACATTTCGTTTTCAAATTGTAAAAATTAGAGAAAATCGGTTCAGTTTTAGCCAAATCTCCCATACATAACGCGTGAACCATTCCCTACTTTTTTAAAGAAAAAAACACAGAAAGTTCAGGGAATGTTTATAATCATTTGAAGGAACATTCTTTGGCATTTACTTTTTAAATATTACGTCTACCAAATGTTGGCCGCGGCTACGTCTCAGATGGTCCATCCGTTGAGTCCAATTTTCGATGACTCGTTCGAGCATTTCGACTGGTAACTGGCGAATGACAGGCGTGATGTTTAGCTCCAAGGCCTGCAGGTTTGTCCGCATAAACTTTAGACTTTGCATATGCCAACAGGAAAAAGTCTAACGGTGTGATATCACACGATCTTGGTGGCCAATCGACCCGCCTAAAACGTGAAATTATCTGCTCCCCGAAGTGTTCTCTCAATAAATCCATTTATTGATGCGATGTGTGGGAAGTGGCGCCGTCTTGTTAAAACCAAATGACGCCGAGATCACGAGCTTCAGTTTCAGGCATCAAATAGTCGGTTATCATGGCACCATAACGGCCGCCATTGACGTTAACGTTCTTCCCGGCATCATTTTTGAAGAAATATGGACCGATGATTCCACCGGCCCACAAACCACACCAAACCGTTGTTTTTTCTGGATTAAGTGGCAGCTCTTGAACCTCTTCTGCTTGCTCTTCGTCCCAAATGTGGTAATTTTTCATGTTTACATACCCATTGAGCCAGAAATGAACAAAATTTGGCTCGAAAACGCACGAAATACATTCCTCACAGAACGTGAATTTTCATAATAAAGTTGAACGATTTGTAAACGTTGTAAGTCTTTGAAATGCCAAACAATATTTTGTGTGTGGATAAGCCCGAGAATATTCGGCGCGTTATTGCTGACATATGGTCCCAAATGCTGCAAGTGAGCCGCAGCTGGCTAATTGCCGGAAATTATTATTAAAACATAATGGCAAATATTTTTCTTTATAATAAAGCTAAATTCTCGGCCATAGCATTAAAGTATTAACTATTTATATCTTCTTGAAAATCACACGTCTAAAAAACACCCTTTATAATCACCTAAGTCTTTCATTTATGGAAGAAATTATTCGCCCCCCCCCCCCCCCCCGAGAAAGTCCGAACTTTTGTTGCATAGTGTTACAACAGCGAACTAAACGGGGTTTGGTTACAACAAATAATTTATTTGTTGTCTCCACCAATTGGTACCAAAGTAACATGTCATAACCACCAATTGTGGCAACCAATAGTTTCACTGAATTCGGTTGTGATAACCTACCTACTTGGCTGTAAGAGTCGTTATATTATTGTAGCGTCCATCTTATGGTAAGTCGAACCATGTTAAGCATCAATACCAAAAGTTGGTCATTGCAACAGAAAGTATGTTTATCTAACCGAATATTTGAAGGTCGGACAGATTTCCAGAGGATTTTTTTTCTGTGTATAGAAAACAAATTAATAAAAATCAAATAATTGTAAAATTTGTATAAATATAAAAAGTAGTTTCATTTATCCGTTAGTCGATTTATTTTCGCGATAATGGAGGTTCGATCTATCGAAGTTCAACTCTATAACATTTGGAAAGGTCATCACTATTACCCTGTCATCCTGATAGCAGCCAGATAGTATTTAACACTATCTGATCCTGTCTACTGATAGCATTTAAAACCCCTTTTGTATCAATCTAGTATGCGTTAAAAATCCCTTTAAATCTTCTCATCTGAATAAAGTATATCTCTCTATTCGTCCGTCCTCTTCCAATACTCTTCTTAATTTTTGTGCACGGTCCAACCTACGGTATAAAATCTATTCTTAGGCTTTCGAGATAAAAATATATATGTGACGATTTTTATAAATAACCAACAAGTTCCTCTCTACCCCCCATGGTCTAGCAACTAAATTACGCTTTTCTTTTATTTTTAATTTATCGCTTTGTTGACATGACAATAAAATAATTTTTAGTTCTAGTCCTCTCCTCGCACGCGAATTGTAAGGCCTACTTATAATTGCGTAGAAAATATAATTGCGTTCGAATAACTTTCAGAAAAATGCTATTTTTTGTTGTTGAATATTTCTTGGCAACAAATGTTATTTTGAAATTCTTTGAAAATAGCATGCAAAGAACGTAGACCTTGCACGAAGGCGCAATAGAAAATGGGTTAACAGAGGCCATACTTAAATAATTTCAAAGAAAATTCTAGTTTAAGTCCATATCCCTTTGGTCGCCAATCTAAGCATACGAATATGAGAAATTCCATAACACTTAAGGGCAGTAAAAATATGTGAAGTTGACGTCGAAAGCAAATTTATTTATAGCATTTTAATATTAACTAGAAAGCTAAATATTTAAGCATTTTCAACGTTTTTCTTTGATATTAAAAAGTTTGAGTTTTCAATGTTTTTCTGTGAATTCAGAGAAAATCTCAATTGTCAATTCTTTCTGCTGTTGGTAAAAATTTCTTCTGTGTGTTAAATTATAAAGCACCATTTTAAATTTTATTAGGATAGGTTATATTAAGACCAGATAAGACCCTAAACAATTTGAGTTAACCTCACTTTCAATTCGAGTAATTGAAATAAGGTAGCTTTTACCCTGTAAAAACTGCATTTGGAATCTCTCAATCCCATCAGAATCTCACAAAATAATCCTCATTATTCCTCTCGCTCTATTCTTTTTGAAATCATCCATAAGTTCATTATTAATCGTTACATTGCCCCACACAGAAAGTAATTTAAAGTATTTGATCAAGATTTAAATTACAAAAAAAATCATTTCTCTCGTTTATTTTTACTCCCACTCATTTGTTATTGTATGTGTGTTTGTGCGTAGAAGGAGGGGAGAATTTGTACCCCACAAAAGGTCAAATGTCAAAGATTTACTTCGTTGGTCAACAATAGACGACCAACGGCGGCAGCAGAAAGAAGTAGTAGAGAAAACAAATAAAAAAGGTTTAATAACATTAATGTGCTCACCCATGTCTGGCAAAAAAAGGGTATCTCCAAAGGAATGATGGCATTTACCACTTAAGGCGCACCAAATCGGAACTTAAATGTTGCCTTCTTCTATAGGTGACAGTAAATTGGACCTCTGCTTAATAGAGCCTCAAATCTAATTTAAACAAAACTCGTGAGATCTATAAAATGTATTTGAGACGGAAAAAAATTAATGACAAACAGTTAGTGCTGCACCCTGTATTTTGCTAGTGCCCTTTGACCCCATTCACACTAGGCAACCTTCGTCGCGTTAATTTTTATGATTTCCTTTTGAACTTGACTCTTGTATTTACGCAAGGCAATTCGCTTTCCAAAATTTTTATTTTCATTATTGCCTTTTCTGGCATTTTTATGTGAAAAAATACCAAAAATAATCTGCAGCCAACTTCACACTTCAAAAAACACAAAAGAAATGGAATTTTTCCCCTTTCCATTCCTCTTACCTCTCTCTCCTTCAAACAGAGAGTTGGGCAAGTAAAGATGCCTAATGTGAATGGCGACTTCATTTGAAGGATTCGCGATTTCTTACTGGCCACATTCATATTATTATACTTATACATATGTAATACTTTATTGTTCCGTTTGAATCGTGGTCCTGGCGATCATTCCAAGTTCTATCATCCCATTGCAGTGGACCCTGTTCCATGGCAAGCAATTATGTTGCAAATGCTGCTTTTCCCTGAAATCACAAAATCGACAGTAAAGACCCTCTTGTATAAATCATTTATATGATAATTTCTGTTTCTCCTTCGCCAGTTTGATTGCATTCTCTTCCACTGCTAGGCAAATTTTATGAGAGACCGTTTTCCAATTCTCGGCTGCTGTAAAAAGAAAAACAAATTAAAATGAAATATCTTGAATGAAACTTAATTTTAAATTAGGCATGTCTGTTAGACGGACTTCGAATTCAGAAACGGAAATTTGTTTTATAAAAAAATCACGGACAAAGGATGAAGGACCTCTCAGTGCATTCGTTTACTTAACTGCGACGGAAGTTGCTGGTATGCCCCACTCTTGCTGTTATCGTCGTTAATGATGTTACTGTTGTTGTCTCGGGCTTGGGCTTTGACTTTGCTGGTTAAGGTAATTCCAATTGGAACGGAAATATAAACAATATCACATTGTCTAAGCATGTCACGTACATGCATAGCTCCATGTATGTGTGTGTATTGGTATATAAGCATGTAAGTATATAAGCACATGCCCATTGTCTCCTGCGCCACAAACAGACAGTGCAAAACACTTACAGTCGCAGACAAAAGTAAACGTCGCTCTGGTGTGGGTAGCTCCACTGAGAGAAACCGCTTATACTTTTGTCCTTAACAATTCGAGCGACAAATCCTTACAAACCTGACACTGTAGCCCTTGTGTCGTTTACCATAATCGCATGTGTGTGAGAGGAGCGTTTGGTTTGTTTTTTCACGGTTGTTTGCTGCCTCCGTTGTTATCGCTTTTACCACTTTTCGGATGTGCTGTTATTGTGTCCCTCGTCCTTGTCATATATTTTGCTTTTGTGGTGACGATGGCGGGGGAAGTTTTTCCTCTCTTCATTTGTTATGATAAATGTTTAACAGCATTACTCTTCGACAAAAGATGGTGTTGTGATTCTATGGTGTTAAGAGGGGAAGGGGAGGAGGAGGATCCAAAGGATGTGTTGTTTGTTGCCGAAAATTGGATAAGGAGCTACGAGTGTGTGAAAGAGTAAAGGTCAAAGTTTTTGGCACATGTTTTTATTTATGATAATTCCATATTTTTTATTCGATTACACATAATTATAAGTGTATTTATTTATTGCCATAAAGAAAAGTATAGAAGGAAAGACAAATACTAAGTGATCAATCTAGAGGTATTTCTTTCAAAATAACAAAAATGCAAAAATTCAAATCAAGTGTGGATTCTTTATTGTTCATTCGAAAGGATATTTTATGGCATTTATTTTTTAGATATAATTTCATTTAAATGTTGGCCCTTACTGCTCCTCGGGGTGCCCATTCTGAGGGTCCAATTTAGGATGACTCGCTTGACGTTAATGACACGCGTCGTATTGACTTCCAAAACCTGAATCGTAGCTGGTTTGTCAGCATATGTGACGCGCAAAATAAAAAGGGACCTAAGGTTAAAAACCAGTTTTGTTTAGGTGAGCCGTTTTAAAGATTAGGTCCCTTTCTATTTGCGCTTAGAATCGTCGACTTCACTTTTATAAAACGCGCATATCTCTGGGAGGGAACACTTTTGGGGCATGGGATCGCTCTCATTCGATGCTTAGATGTTGTCCACATCAAAAAAAGAAAAAAAAACATGAAAATTGATTTTTTTTTACCCTTAGGTCCCTTTCTCTATGCGCTGTCACATATACTTTGGACTTTACGTAGCCCCAAGGAAAAGATCTAAGGGTGTGATATCACACGATCTAGGCGGCCAACTCAAAGGTCCAAAACGTTTAAAATAACCTCTTAATAGATCCATTGTTTAAGCGGCTGTATGTCAAGTGGCACCGTCCTAATGAAACCCAATGACGTCAAGACAACGGGCTTCGATTTCAGGTAACAAAAAGTCCGATATAATGGCGCGATAGCAAGCACCAATCACGGTTACGTTCCGGTCATTATTGTTGTTGAAAAAATATGGACCCATGATACCATCAGCCTATTAACTGAACCAAACCGTGGTTTTCTCTAGGTATAATGGCACCTCTTGAACCTCTTCTTGTTGTTCTTTAGCCCAAATGCGGCAATTTGTTTATTGATGTTGCCGTTGAGCCAAAAAGGAGTCTCATCACTGAACAACATTTTGCTCGAAAACATCGGATCTTCTTCTAGTTCCGAAGAGCCCAATCGCTAAATCGGCAACGGTGTAAGTCCTTCCATGATAAAAATGCCAAAAGCCAAAAAGGAGTCTCATCACTGAACAACATTTTGCTCGAAAACATCGGATCTTCTTCTAGTTCCGAAGAGCCCAATCGCTAAATCGGCAATGGTGTAAGTCTTTCCATGATAAAAATGACAAACAATACTGAAAAGAATAATTAATAAAGGTTAACACAACTCACGTGTAATCTGTGTAAAAAAAACCCTATTGAAAAAAATACTTTAACATGGATCACCCGTTATAATCGAAAGCTAAGAAGAAACACAAAATTTCGACACTTCCTTAAAAGAGGCCAATGATATCAAATATTTTTAAATAATTCGGGTTTCAACTTAAAGAACATACATCAACTTTTAACTTTGGAAGCGAGAAGTTTGAAGGTAGGCTTTATTCTCTCAGTTTTGAGTTGAATTGGTTTCTGAGCTAAGAAAAGGCACGTTAGAGCCACAGCTAAGAATAAATCCTTCTGTGTATCAACTAATAAAAAAAATTGGTCTGCTTTTCTGATAACCTGTAAAATCTCAGCCCCCTTTAACATAACAGCTAAGCAGACACCTTTAGTATCTCAACTTATCCGATATATACTAAAAAGTGTTAGAAAAAAGAGAGATTTTTAATAACTGAGCTCTCAGACTGCCTCTTTAGTTTCTGCTTAGCAAAGAGCCCTTTGATGTCTTAGCTAGATGAGACCGTTTAGCATCTCAACTAAGCAGACTCTGGCCGTGTTCTACTTACAACTCGCTTATGAGGATGCCAACGCCATAACTTTACACCATCGAAACGGATTTTCCAATAGGGACATAACAATTTCGTATCTTTTTGTCAACGCACCCTCAAACATTTTTAATGATCTTTCAGTGTCAAAACATTAGCCGAAGTCTACATTTTCATTATGGCTAAGCTTAAATACTAGCAACGTTAGGAAATCCTTAAAAATTAATACCGAAATCCTGAGCCGGTGGTCGCAACTTTAGGAGCGCTTACTCCAATTTTCGGTCGTAATAATCGTCCCCCCTCCGACAGTCAGTGCCTACTATAGTGGATATAGTGGATTGAATCCAATTCTCCACTTTTGAATGTTCCGGCCGAATCGACTATAATATCGCAGCCATAAGTGTATCCTTTCAAAATGAGCCAAATCAGTCGATTCCACGTCATTCTCAGGAATTTTGCATCTTTCAAACCACAGTGTGGCATATTTTGCATAAAGATCTTGGCCTTTATCCTTATAAGATCGAACCGACTCAAAAACTAAAGCCAATTGATCATTTAAAACGCCGAAACTTCTCCGATTGGGATCTGGCAAAGTTTCACGTGAATTCAGAATTTCATCGAAAAAAAAATTTTTAGCGACAAAGCTCATTTCTGGCTGAGTGGTTTTGTCAATAAACAAAATATGTGATAGCGCATAGAGAAAGGGACCTAAGGGTAAAAAAATCAATTTTCATTTTCTTTTTCTTTTTTTGATGTGGACAACATCTGAGCATCGAATGAGACCGATCCGATGCCCCAAAAGTGTTCCCTCCCAGAGATATGCGCGTTTTATGAAAGTGAAGCCGACGATTCTAAGCGCAAATAGAAAGGGACCTAATCTTTAAAATGGCAAAACTGGTTTTTAACCTTAGGTTCCTTTCTATTTTGCGAGTCACATATGCGTTATTAGACAGCAACAAATCCACATGTGCTTCAAGAGACACACTTGAATTGGCAAAAAATTACTGTGTGGCGTAGTTTTTATGCCGGAGCTGTGATTGGGCCGTATATTTTCATCGATGAAAACAATCGTCATGTTACTTGATGTTAATTGAGAGCGCTATCGTGTCATTTTAGAAAATTATTTTTTGCCAGAATTGAATGAGCTTGACATCGCCGAGATGTGGTTTCAACAAGACGGTGCCACTAGCCACACAGCACGCGTTTATCAATCGATTTACTCAAACTAAAATTCGGAGAACGTCTTATCTCGAAAAATGCCCCGGTAGAATGGCCTTTTTTTTCTTTTTTCTTTCTTTTTATGGGGCCACATCAAGTCATTGGTCTATGCCAACAAGCCAACAACTTCAGACGAGCTCAGAGACAACATCCAACGCGAAATTGCCAACGTTCCGTTCGAAATATGTGCAAGAGTGGTGCAAAATTGGGTCCAATGAATAGATCGCTGTACACGGGCTCGTGGTTGTCATATGACCGACATCGAATTGCATTCTTAAAATGTAACTTTTACACTACACCTGGAATAAATTTATACTCTATATCTGGAATATTCTGTGTTTTATTAATATATAAAATTGTTATGTCCTTAATGGAAACCCCTGTACAAGAATAGAAAAAATATTTTTTTTCAGAAAACTTTAGTCAATTTGGGTCAACCCCCTTTTGTTTTAAAAAAATAAAATTTTTGTTAAAAAAGTTATTCAAGAATTACCTTAAGCAAGTTTAAGCTTAACATTTTTCTACAAAATATTTTTTTTTAAATTAAATGGTTTATGATGCATAAAACCAATAAGTTCTTGTTTACAGGGTGGGCAATTTTAAATTTAAATCAGCTGGAAAAAAAGACTGATATTTCTGAATTTATTGAAAAGGTTGAACTTTGTCATTTAATAATGGAAAACAATATCATTCATATGACTACCACAACTGGCTCGACATTACCTCATCCTATCAACCCAATTTTTCAGAAAATTTTCGATTGTTTCGGGTTGAATCTCTTCAATGGCAACTACGATTTCAAGTTTCAATGCTTCGATTGTCTCTGTATGCTTTGCTTAACATTTATCCTTATTGGGTCCACACAGAAAATAATCCAAAGGGATCAAATCACAGCTCCCAGGCGGCCAATTTACATCACAATTTTGGCTGATTATTCGATTTTCAAAAACAGTGCGTAAAATATCGATAGTTGTGTTGGCTGTGTTACATGTGGCCCCATCTTGTTCAACCTAAATATCGTCCATGTCACTCTCTTGAATTTATGGAAACAAAAATTCGTTGAGATTGGCTTGGTAACGCTTACCGTTGACGGTTACGCCGGCTCCTTGCTCTTATTTGAAGAAAAAATCACCCAATAATGCCGCCAGTTCATAATCCAATCAAGTGTGGGTTCTCTAAACCCCCACTTGCGGCAATTTTGCTTATTGACATAGCCACCGAGATAAAAATAAGCTTCACCTGAAAACACAATTTGTCGGTAAAATTCTTCATCTCCTCCAATCGTAAGCCCATTGGGCGAAGCGAAAACGCATCTGATAATAGGGCATTATTGAATGACAAAGTCGAACCTTTTTAATAAAACCAGAAATTTTAAAAAAAAAATATCAGTACATTTTTTATAAAATATATTTAAAAATTTTAAGTTTCCCACCTTCTACAAAGAAATATCAAAATTTTCTCTTAAAGTTTCAAGTCATCGTCTTAGCGATCTCTTACTCGTTTAAAAGCGAGTACAAATAAAAGCGAGTACCTTCTCTCTTTTGTCTCAGCTAAGCACAGACTCTTAGTATCTTAGATAAGAAACAACACCTCAACGTCTCTTCTAAAAAGTCTAGCTACTCAGAGAACCTTAAGCGTCTCAGCTAAGCAGAGTCTTTTTGGTGTGCCGGCTGAACAGAGATGCTTTAATGTCAGCTAAGAAGAGACCTTTGAGTGTCTTAGCTAAGCAAAGTCTTTTAAGTGTCTCAGCTAAGCCGAAGCTTTTAATCCAATGATGCTAAGCAGCTACCCTTAGTGTCTCAGCTAAGCAGAGGACCTTGAGTGTCTCAGCTAAGCAGAGACCCTTGAGTTTCTTAGCTAAGCAGAGACCCTTGAGTGTCTCAGCTAAGAAGAGGCCCTTGAGTGTCTCAGCTATGCAGAAACTTTTTGTTGTCTGAGCTATGCAGACTTTTTGATGTTTCAGCTAATCAAAGGCTTAGATTCTTAGATCAGCAGAGTCCCTTTAGTGTCTTCACTATGCAGAGACCCTATAGTGTCTAAACTATGCAGATACCCTTAGTGTCTCAGCTAAGCAGAGGACCGTGACTGTCTCAGCTAAGCAGAGCCCCTTGATTGTCTCAGCTAAGCAGAGGCCCTTGAGTGTCTCAGCTATGCAGAAACTTTTTGCTGTCTGAGCTATGCAGATTTTTGATGTTTGAGGCAATCAAAGGCACACTAGAGTCTTAGATCAGCAGAGTCCCTTTAGCGTTTTAACTATGCAGAGACCCTTTAGTGTCTAAACTATGCAGAGACCCTTTAGTGTTTTAGCTAAGCAGAGACCCTTTAGTATCTTAGCTAAGCAGAGACACGTTAGTGTCTTAGCTAAGCAGAGACACTTTAGTGTCTTAGCTAAACAGAGACTTTTTGAAGCCGGTGCTATCTTTCGTGGATTCTCATTTGCCCAAATGGGGCAATTCTGCTTGTTTACGAATCCACTGTAGACACCTTTGGCCGCTTATGCTGACCAAAAAATCACGAAGTGCACGATATGCATTTTGATTTGAACGCCCATTTTCGGGAAAAGCTTTAAGAATCTTAACGAGCTGCTCAAATGTGTACCTATGCATGGTTGAATTTGTCAAACTCTGAAACAAGTAAATGTCAAGTTGGTTGGGTTAAGGTGTGACTCACAGTTTATATCGAGCATTATGATTGGACCACCCTTTATAACTCATAAAATAACAAATAGTAAATCATGTATTCTGACTCATCTACGAATGTCATGTTTTGTCTAGTTTTATTTTTTTTTTTTGACTTCATACCCTGGAGAAAAATTAAAAATTTATAACCTAGTGTCACAATAGAAGCTATGACTAATTGTGGCAAAATGTTTACCTAGCCATTAGCACATACATCCGTGCCTAGCTGGTTTCCCAATTCGTGTTTCATTGTTATAATTTATGGCAAATGTATGGCATTTGTGGTCGGTCCATTCACCCTACCTACCTGTGTACACGGAATTTATAATATTTTCCACCCCACACACGTACACATTCAGACCAATTATTTTCCAAAACGAAATATTTGTTCATGTTTTTTTCCATCAGTTTCGCCAAAATTCTTGCAACTCGAGGTCATTGCTCATCATTAGCAGCCCGTTTAGCACGCAGTGCGAACTGAAACCGAAATAGCTCAACATCAACAACAACAACAATAGCATTTCCCTAGTGTATATCGAAAAAAATTGGAAAATATAAAAATAATATGAATAAATTTATTAATAAACATAATTCATTACATTTTATCACACTTTATAGAAATCTCTCTCATCTCTTTTCTGTTTGTCAGAAATTTTTGAACAAAAACGTACGTCCGCACATCCAAATCCTCGCATCTGATTATGATCGCTTTGTTGTTTTCAGTTTCATAAATTTCTCAAACCGAAAATTCCTTGGATGCCAACAACATAGAAAATCATATTCATCTTAAAGATACTTTTCTTTTGCTTTACGAGTATGTGTTGCTATTTGTGTGAAAAACTAAAAACGTTTGCGGGCACTTAAAAAATAATTAAAAGCCAAATGTATTCGAAATGATTGGTGTTTTCAAAATGTTTACCCACCCGTTTGCCATAATTATGGGATAGGTTATGGCCAAAATGACAAATAGGCGGGTGGGGCAAATTTAAGTGCGAAACGTGTAAATATTTAAATAAAATATTTTGCTCAGGTATTTTTCGAGTGTGTCATGGACAAGCAAACTAAAAAAGATCTAAAAAAAAATTGGTTTAAGCGAAAACGAATAATATTTTTTTTTGCAAAAATTTAAAATTTATTATGCTAATGTAAAAATTTAAATTACTAAAGCGATTTTGATTCATTTCTACTGTCTGTATTTTAAATTCAAAAAATGGACCATACATTGGCCGATATTTGAAAAAATGTATAAAAGGTTTAAAACAGGCACCGGAAAATGTTTTAAATATTCTTTTAAACCAAAATTGTTTTTCTTAAAACTCAAAAAAAAAAATATTTTGGAGTAAATATTTTTGCTGATAATTTTTATGTTCAATTGAATCCATCATGAGAAAAATCCAAAATATTTTTAAAAATAATTATCGCTCATGATGCAAAAAAGAAAAGTTTTTTTTTCAAAACATTTTTTTAAAACAAATACAGGGTGGTGCATACAATAGGAAATTCAAATAATTTTTTTTTTAATCAATGTTTTTTTATTTTTTTTGTTGTATAGAAAATTCAATTGAGTTTCATATAAGTTATTGTGTTTGAAGTAAATGACCTCCATGCTCATCCACGCTTATGCGACACCTGATCAAAAAATTATTTTTTGCGGCCTGAAGGGTGGAAGTTGAGATCGCTTCATTTATTGCTAAATTCCAATTTCAATTATTATTTCGTTTAGTACACCTCTTGCTTGGCATAACCTCATAAAAAAGGTCGGTGCAGTCAGGTCCGGTGCAGTCAGGCTCGGTGCAGTCAGGTCCGGTGAGGAAGAGGAAATTCTGGATATTAATTTGTTTGTGATGTTTCGTTGGAGCTCTGCCATTACCGGTCTGACTATACATGCAGTTCCTCCATCTTTGTGGAACCAACTGATGTTGAATTGGATACGTCTTAGGCACAGTTCTCGTAAAACTAACTCTTTGAACATCTTTAAATAAAGATCCCCATTGACAGACACTGTTACCACGTTTTTTTAAAGATGTATGACACTACAATGTAACTTGATGAAACTGCGCACCACACAGTAGCTCTGGATGCAGTTCCGTCTCATGGAGTATTGTGAATAAGACTAACTCCATATACGACAATACGTTGCCGTTTACATCAAAATGGGCTTCATCAGATATAAACAAGCGAACTATCAAGCTGCTGTCTTCTTTGGCCATTCCAATAGTTTTTTTGTTGCAAAATTCAATTTGAATAGGCAAATCCAGAGGGTTTAACTTACTTGTAATTTGGACTTTCTGCGTAAAAAAGTTTAAGTCGTCATGAATTACACAGTGTGACAGAGAAATAAAACCTGGGAAATGATATTATTTTTCTTGACGATCTTGCTGAGTACAACAAGAAACCGGTTTTGAAATTTCCCAAACTCCTCCAAAATCTGGAGTTACGGGTAAAAAACCGGGTTTTCGGATCTTACGCACTTATATGCCAGTAACTTGGTTGAATATCAACTGATTTTAAGTTTCGGATGATTTGGAAAGAAGAATATTTTTTTTTTAAATCACGCCTATGACGGATATCCGTAAATGGGCCACAAACGTAACAAAAGTTATTCCGTTTATCACACACAAAACGCTTGGATTTGCCTGAATTGACGATTCTACAGCCGCGATGGTGTCTTGAATGCGAACATAGGGATCCCGCTGGTACGGTCTTCGTGCGATGCTTCCAAATTCATCAAACATGTTTTCCAGTTCCATAGTGGTTCATCTACGAGGGGATTTCCGCCAAACTCCCGTTCGATGGAATTTCTGTTCAATGGAAAGACTTTCTGTTGCAATCACCAACAGGAAATATGTTCCGTTTTTGGGGCTCTCTCGGCCCATGCTTCACTCCCTTATCTCAAAACTTAAAAAAGAGTCCATGTTGGATTCGCAGCACAGTGTGATTTAATTTGAGTAAACATATTGACTATCATCCACTTCTTTTGACCATGCGGAACGTTTTTGAATCCCATGAGCTAAAATGCCTTATTTGAGGTATTTAGTGCGTCCTAATCCACACTACCCAATTCAGCCAATGCCCGTCCACAAAAAGTAATGTTTTTTTAAGCAAATACTAAAAAAGGGTACTTTTTGCCGATGTACCTTAAGTCTCTCAAGGAAAAGCAAAGGCAAACGGCTAGTTAGTCCTTCAGCCCGTGCGTGTGCTGTCAAAGGCACGATAGCGGTCAAACGAATCAACCTAGGATCCTGAAATTTTGCGTGATAGCTGGATTGTAAATGGGCGAAATCGGCCAAGGGTTTTCCCTTGGCCATCACTCAATATTTGAGAATCCTAGGTTGATTCGTTTGACCACTATCGTGCCTTTGACAGCACACGCACGGGCTGAAGGACTAACTAGCCGTTTGTCTTAGAATTTTATTTTTAGATAGTAAAGAATTAAACCGGCTCAAGACCTCTTCTATCTATATTTAAATAGAAGACAAGTTTTAAACAAAATGCCAAAATGACATTGATTTTTGTGGCTGCACACTGCTTTTATCGCGATTTCAGATCCGTGACAACCCTCTTCAGAAAGAAGAATTTTAATAATATCGAGCCCCTACCGCGAAATAAACGTAAGCGTCACTAGCTTTTTAATCAAAATCGAAAGAAATTTGTACAACACTCTTAAGCTAAAATATTAAAAATTAAATATAAATATTTACAAAGATATAGCAAATTCTATTTTTTTGGAATCCTTCGGATGAGTTAGACAAGAAACCAAAAAAAAATCCCCTCTCCTGTGAAATTTTCTTTTTTATAGGGTATCCTATCAATGTTCTGTGGTGTTGCCAACCGAATGACAAATTTAATATACCCTCTTCTCTGCGGTGGAGAGAGAAAAACAATGAGAGACAAAAGTTTAGAGATTTCGATTCTTACTGCCTTTTAGAACGAAATAAAAAATACATGTAGGAAAGGCAGCAAACTGATCGTCCTCTAAATGTAGTAGACCAAATACTAAAAATGGACAATTTAATTTTTCCCTTGACTACAAAATTTTCTGACTTTGCGTTATTGAAAAAATCACTAACTAAAGAGAATTTTTTAATATCAGTTGTGGCTTGTACCGAAAATTCTAGGACACAAACTAACGTTCGGTTGGCAAACATATCGGTTGTGACAACGAATCTGTTCTCTGTGTATATCGATCGTTTGGACATACGGGCCTTTTTTAAAACCCTTCTTAGCCTCACTCTCGGCCAAATATTGAAAAAAATATGTATTCATTGACCATATATGCCAGTGATCGCCTCTTTATATCGAATGGTCCGTATTTTTGGTACATACGTTCGAGCCCAAATTTAATTGGTATTATACAGTTGAACTTCCACATAGCAAGTCTCAAGGGGACCAAAAAACCTTCGTTTTATAAAAAATTCGTAACATAGAATTGTTTGAAAAGAAAATATTTTTTTGTTTTTGAATTTTGTTTATAATAATTACTTTTGTCTGCGCTTTTGTCCCCTAAATCCACTAAACCACTAAGCGACGTTTCGCTAGCACACCTATGTACATTGTCTCACATTTATAGGGTGATCCATCTAGAGGTATTTTTTCAGAACAAAAAAAAAATATAAAAATTCAAATCAAGTGTGGAATCTTTATTGGTATTTTGAAAGGACATTTTATGGCATTTATTTTTTGAATATAATGATCTTCAAATGTTGGCCGCAACTAGGCCTCAGGGTTTCATCCTGAGGGTCCAATTTTGGAAGACTCGTTCGAGCATTTCCACCGGTATGGTTTTAAAAACACGCTTAATGTTGGCTTCCAAAACCTGAATCGTAGCTGGTTTGTCAGCATAGACTTTGGACTTTACGTGATCCCAAAGAAAAATGTTTAAAGGTGTGATATCATCGATCTAGGCACTTGTCCAAAACTTGAAATTAGCTGCTTTTCGAAATGACCTCTCAATTAAAGCCATCGTTTGACCAGCTGTATGGCAAGTGGCACTGTTCTGTTGAAGCCAAGTGTCGTCAAGATTACGAGCTTACATTTCAGGTAGCATAAAGATCGATATCATGGCGCGATAGCGAGCACCATTCAACGTTTTGATTGCTCGTTCATTACTCCAAATGGATGAACATGTTAGTACTCCTTTATTGCTTGATTATGGGTTAATCCATATATTTTTTACTGGGAAAATCGAAATAATTTAAAAAAGTGGTTATACGGAGATCAAAAACGCACGAGCATTCGACTTACGGGCGTAGAAAAAAATCGTAGTAATAAAATATTTGCTATAAGGAATTTCGTTATAAGGAGATAAAAAAAAAAACATTCTGAAAATTGAACGAAAATGTAGTGTTCTGGAAATAAATTCCTTATAGGGAAGCTCGTAAAAGAGAAGTTCGGCTGTACAATGTAAATTATGTAGTAAATGTTTGTTAGGACCATAGCGGCCGTTTTTGGGCTAATAGATCATATCGGTTCAAGAACCATGCAATGATTTGTCGAAAAATAATTTAGACAAGTGGAACACATATTTAAACAATATTCATTTTTCAAAGGTATTTTTACGCCCTTAAAGCCAAACTTGTTTCCTTCCGGTTTGGTTTCGCCCATTAACAATCGCAGGGAACATTTAACTAAAGGCCATCGTTGTGAGCACTTTCAGGGCTCTTGGCTAATTTTTGCCCCAATTGTGCTTTTAAGTAAAGGTATCCGATCAATATTTCGAGGAATATTTTCAAAAAGAGTAGCAAATTTATTTTAAACTCCCTCCTCTAGTAAAATTCTATCAAGCATGTTTTGAAAAATAATTCATTTTATTTATTTTATTAAAAATTTTGTGCAAGTTTCGGAAGCAATTTATTTCATTTATTTATATTTTAAACATTTTAAGATCGGAAAAATTCTCATTAAATTGGCCTCAAAAATGTTAAATACTTGCTATGTTTTTTTACTCACCAGAACCGCTTTAATTTAAATAAGTATCCTCTAATAAAATTAAGAATGGGAAAGTTAAAACAAAACTCCCTAAATAAAAATTAAATGTGTGCCCGATTTAAGTTTGGTTGCAATTGACTTTTGTTTTTTATACCACCAGTTTTTTCTCTCTTTTTCATTTCAAAGACTGTTTATGTTGCTTGCGGTAGGAACATCATCATTGTCCATGGAATTAATTTCATTATAGTCAACGAAATGAACGGGCCTAACATCCATTGGTCTTTATATTCCTTTGCCATCCACTTCGCTTGCTTTTGCCTTGAAAAGAGATTAGAAATGTTGGTTTGTTTTTGTAGTCTTTCTTCTGTCACCGAAAGTACGCTGTTGTCAGTTGGCGGGTGGAGTACGAGTAAAATGCCCTCGAAACTTATTCATTTACTTGGCACAACCGAAGCAGAACCACCGCTGTTTGTTCGGTTGTGTGATTAATTGTGCCGTCGCCCCGTTTTGTTGCTGCGGCTGATGTTTCCTTGACTTGAACATCCGGTTATGCTTATCCTTTCTTTCCGTTTGTTTTGGTCGTTTACTTGCAGAGCCTGTTTGAATTGGAGCTGGCCGGCTGTAATGAGGTCACCGAAGCTGGCCTCTGGGCCTGCCTGACACCGCGCATTGTCTCCCTATCCTTGGCCGATTGTATAAATATTGCCGATGAGGCGGTGGGTGCGGTCGCCCAACTATTGCCCTCGCTATATGAATTCTCGTTGCAAGTAAGTAGAAAGAAGGCAAAAAAGAAAATGCCAAAAGATAATTATAAAAAGATTTAAAAAATTTGATTATATTGAGCTTTTTTATTGAATGTCACACTGTCTTTTGCTCTCTTATCCTTGGCAGGCTTATCATGTCACCGATGCAGCTTTGGGTTACTTCTCACCAAAACAAAGTCATAGTTTAAGTATATTACGCTTACAATCCTGCTGGGAGTTGACCAATCATGGTATCGTTAATATTGGTAAGTGCTTTTTGAGATAATTATTTGTAGCATACTTTAAGGAGCGGATGACAGTGCAATGTGTAATATTTTCTATTGATGGGGAAGGGTATAACACAAAAAGGTTATAACATATAATTATTAATATGTAGCTTAAAGGAGCACGTGCAGTACGAGTTCCCCTTTTGAGGGGAGCATATATCCGAGTCGAAGTTATACATAATCAATAATTTATTGCATAGCTTAAGGAGCTCGGCGTTTTTTTTAACGGAAGTAGTTAAGTCTAAGTGTTATTTAAAGATTTTTTTTTTTAATTTGTAGCCTATCATAACGAGAATATGCCAGTGCAACTCATAATATTTTCTATTAAGGGGCAGGGTAAATCTCTAAAAGGTTATAAAATATAATTAATAATTTGTAACATACTTTAAGGAGCACGCGGAGCACGAGTATGTGTCTTTGAAGGAAGCATGTATCCGAACTATATTTAAGCATAATCAATTATCTCCTGCATTCCTTAAGAAGCTAAATGATTTTTATAGGAGCAGTTATTTCTAAGTTGTATTAAAATAATAATTTTTAAATTGGTGCCTATCTTTAGGAGCAGATATAAGTTAAGTTAATTTATTGAGACTTCTTTTATATAACATTTACAGAGTGTCATGGGAAATTAACATAGCGAAACTTAAGACTATAAAGTATTATCTTAATTTCTTTAAAATTAGTAAAAAAAAAACAGCATCATGCTTCGTCATAAGTGTAATAATAAAAATGAATGTTAACAACAGAGTACGCTTAGGAGCAGATATATTTAAGCATAATCAGTAATCTATTGCATACCTTAAGGAGCTAAGCGGTTTTATGGGAGGAGTTATTTATAAGTTGTACTAAAATAATAATTATTATTAAATTTGTAGCCTACCTTAAGGAGCAAATGACAGTATTTCGAAAAGGTTATAAAATATCATTCCCAATTTGAAGCATACTTTAAGAAGTTCGTAAAGTACGAGTATGCCTCATTGAAGGGAGCATGTATCAAAGTTGTATTGAAATATAGCCCCGCTCAGACCTCAGCGGTTTTTTAGGTGAGGAGTTATTTCTAACTCTTATTACGAAAATATTTTTTTTTAAAATAAAGTATTTATCTTTGAAATGATATTGGATTTTTCAAAGTGTAATGAAACATAATTTCAATTTGATGGCTACTTTAAAGAGTGAATTACAGTGCAATTTACTGAGTGTCTCCATGAAGTGGTACTGATTATTTACAAACTGCTATACAACACATGTTTAAATATGCAGCATATCTTTAGGGGCACGTGAAGTACGCCTTCTTGAAGGGAGAATATATCCAAGTCATATTTAAACATATTTTTATTTATTTCATATTTTAAATTTGAAGTCTACTTTAAGGAGGGGATTACAGTGTAATTTACTGAGTTTCTCCGTGAAGTGGTACTGATTATTTACAAACTGTTATACAACATATGTTTAAATATGCAGCATATCTTAAGGGCACGTGAAGTACACCATCTTGAAGGGAGAATATATCCAAGTCATATTTAAACATATTTTCTAATTTGTTGCCAACTTAGAAGACTCCAAGTATAACTCTAAGAAGAGATATATTTGCAAGTTTTATTAAAACTATATTTTTGGTTATTTACCTCACCCTCAATAGCACTCCACCTATATTTACCTATAGTCTCTTATTTAATCCAAACGGACCTTTTTGGGCCCATCGGTCTATTAATCCAACCCTAATCTCAGCCTTATTTCAAATAAATCAATATATTCATATTTACTTTTAATCGCCCATTTTGACCATACTAAACCTTTTTCGGCCCACATGAGGCGCATCCGGCAACTATGAAGCCCACCTCTAGTTAATTTCCCTACAAGCTCTCATCTGTCGAAGGTTTTTCTGGGTGGCCCATGAGCTCGCACCCTGACACTCTGTGTTCTGTATTGCTGGGTCATCATCTTATATTATCTGTGAATGTTTTTTTGCTACTATATAATAGCTAAAACTTAAATAATTTTAAATAATCACTCCCTCGAATATATAGACCCCAAAGCTTACGAAACAGTAAATTTGAAGCCGTATGCAGAAGTCGACAAGTATCATCCTACTATCGGCACGATTATTCCCTGACTTTCGTCCAGCTATCAGTGTATGGTACTTCGTGTCGAGAAGCTGCCCTGGAAGATTAAATACATCCTCTGCCTGAAGCTCCCATGAAAAAGAACCCTTGGAACTTTAAGCCTAATTCCATACCTTCTCTAAAGACAATGTCCTGTGCAGATAGTCCCCATATATCAGATATGGAGTCTTGATAGCGTTAGCAGAGTGAGAGAATATTTTCTATTCATTTCTAGTAGCATTTGCTTTCCTATGGGATGTTTCCCGCAGAAGGAGTTTGCTGGTGATAAATGGCATACAGACGGATTTAAGTTTCCCAGTAATCTAAGCCTCGTCAGCCGACATTCTGTACAACTGATATTACTGTGGCACTTTAGGACAGATGATGAGTGTGAGATGAAAGAAAATACCTTTTTTTTGGTAGACTGTCTATTAGGGACTGCCCTTTTCACCCATTCCTCTATCCTGATACTGCTTTACAATGATTAGATATCCTCCTCGCATGCCTAGCCTCTAGATCTTTCGAATAGACATTAAATAGCAACGTAAGATATTTCACTTTTAAAAAATGTAATTATTAAGAGCTTAAAAGCATAACTTTAGGATCGCTTGGAAATTCCACGTAGAGTATATTTCTTTGCAGCGACTATATTTTTATAAATCAATATCTATTAAAAGCATACCTTAACCTCACCTTGGGCTTTTTCCAAATAAAAATTTAACATAATAATCAATATGTTGCCTACATTAAGGAGAATTGTGAATACAATATAGATTAGTTCCTAAGGTATTTTAATTGTAGCTGCGATATCTCCAAGCTTTTTCAAATATCAATAATAATTCATAGCCTACCTTTAGGAGTAGATGTTAATGCAACCCTACCTATTTTCCTCTAGGGATAATTCCATTTAAAGTGTTGACATAGTTCTAAGTTTGTTGCTTACCTCAAGGGGTAAACGATATTTTAACGCAAATTTTATTTTTTTGTGTGGTGCACGTTATTTCAAGGCTTGTGAAAAAAGCAATTGTAATTTTTAGCATACCCAAAGTAGCCCAACGTTAAGTATTTTCTTTGATGGATCCGTATTTCCCAATTTTTCAAACATCAGTTTAATTAATGGCAAACCCTTTTGAAGAGAACATAAGGCAACTTAAATTGTAGTATTTCCTTAAAAAATGTAAACTTAATTATTTATTTGTTGCATATCTTAAGGATCAGATTATAATGCAACTGGAATTGCTCCTCGATTTTTGGGTGAAAGATATTTCCATGCCTTATTTATTACTATTATTAAAATAGTAATAATTTGTAGCATACTTTGAGTGAGAATCCCTTTATATTACAACTAAAAATATTTTTCTCTGAATGATAGATAATTCTAAGTTTTTCAAACTTAAATTTTAATTAAAATACTCCTTAGCTTCAATTATTTCTCTCCTTAGGGGATTTTTAAATAAAATTTAGACTTTAACTTTAATTCTCCCTTTTAAATTTATTATTTCTTCTCTAAGGCATTTTTATAAATAATATAGACATATTAATTAATTTGTTGAGTATCTTAAAATGTGGATTACAATTCAACTTTAATTTTTCCTCGATTTTAGGTTGGACACTATTTCCATGCCTTATTTAAAAAAATAGTTAAAATATGTAGCATACCTTGAGGATACCCTTATATTGCAACGTTGAAAGGAACATAATTCCAAGTTTTCCCAACATCAATTGTAATTAAAAGACACTGTAGCTTCAATAATTTCTCTCCTAAAGGGTTTTTTACACACAATTTTGACTTTACCATTAATTCATTGCATACCTTAAGGATTTGATGACAATACAACGTTAATTATTCCTCTTCTTGTCGGCGCTTAATTATTAAAAATCAATATCAATTTGTTGCATACCTCAAGGAGCACTTGCTAAGGCAACCCAAAGGCATTTCTCTTTTGAGTTTGGGGCATAACTAAATTAATTTATTAATTTGTGGCCTACCCCACGGTGCTATGTTGCTAAGCAACATAAAATGTTTCTCTCTCTCTCTTGTTTTTCCAAGGACTATGTATTGCCCCGAATTGTCTTGGTTTTGCCCGCATTTGCGAAACATTCCAATTCTCTTTAGCTCTCCCCAATGCCATTGCTGTTGCCATTGCCTTTGGCTTTGTTCTGGAAACCTCAAAGGCCATTAACAAGCCCGACGGCAAAAATGCCGGCATTCTTGTTGTACTTCTCGGAAAGCCACAGCCACAAAACTGGAAATAAATTGCATATGTTTGTCGGGCATGCATATGCAGAGCATAGATTTAGGCATTGCTTGTATCGTGTAACGAATGACAGCCTGCCAGCCTACCTAGCCTGCCTACTCTACGTCATTCCTACCCCCCAGAGTTAGAGGAAATGCTCAAAATGCCAATAGCAGTTCTAACAACATGTATAACTGGCTGACTTACCTTAAATAACCTTGTACGTACAGCAGCAATAATTGCTGTTTTCCTGTTTCCCAAGCCACTCCGGTGCCACACCTCTTTAGCAGTGAGAGGGTCACCACCCACTGGGAACACAGACCATCAGGGCACCCAGCCAGCAGTACCACCCAGCCCCTATCACCACCAAAAACATCAGCACCTTCATGTGGTTGCTGTGCTTTTCACTGTCGCCACTGCTGCTGTTGCTGCCGCTTCTGTTGTTTGTTGCCTGAGTTCCGGGTAATGCGGTTTTTGCTCTCTCTCTGTGTATTTGTGGCCAACAACATTTTGTTATTTGCAACAGAATTTGTTGCTGTTTTTCATTTTCCAGTTGCATGTAGAACGCAAATCTGAAAAATACAGAACGCAGCTCCAACCCAGCACTAACAACAAATATCCATTATTTTTTATTAAATGTTGAAGGTTATGCGGTGGGGCTTCGAATGGTATTCGCTTTGGTATTGTTTGAAAACATGTTTCATTTAATTAGAACGGGTTTCAAAGTTTTACTCTTTAATAAGTCACAATTGTTCAATCTTGGCAATTCAATAGAGTTAAGGAAAATATAATAATTTCGCTGAACAACCTTAAAAAACTAAAACATCGAAGACACTGCTAACTCACATTTTGTTCACCAGAGCGTATGATTGATATTAATTATGTTTAGCTCGTTTGTTTTATTTCGGTCTGTGGCTTTTACACATTGAACAGGGATTAAACCGGCTCAAGACCTCTTGTTTTCTATATTTAAATAGAAGACAAGTTTTTAACAAAATGGCAAAGTGACATTGATTTTCGTAGCTGCACACTACTTTTATCATGATTTCGGGTCCGTGACAACCCTCTTCAGAAAGCCTTGCTGCAATTGTTGAAAGTAAAACCGAACTCTATAAGGCCAGGCTCTCCACAAACGAATGAGAACTACTGTTGTAAACCTTACTTTTCAAGTTTTCTTCACACAATTGCCCACGAAAATACAACTCACTCTTGCCAGCTCTAAAGAGACTCCATATCGAGAGCCATCAATAGATTTCTTTTACAACAACGTGTGTGTGTGTGTTGTAAAAAGAGTTTAGTTGACTATGTCAACTTGTGTGCCGTGCCGTGCATGCACGGCATAAAAATGTGATAACTTAGAGAACTAGCAAGGGATTTAAAAACTTCAAACAAACGTGGAGGGCTAACATGACAGCCGTTAACATCAGGACCAAACCTGAAACGTTTTCCATGGATGTTTGTAAGGTTCGGAAGAATAATTATACATAATTTAAGTCATTTCTATAAATATTTAATTATTCATAGAGATTGAAAGGTTTTTAATAAATCTAAATGGATTTACAGAGCTAACAGTCCAAAAAACTATCTTTTACCATCTCATTAAGGAACAGCCAAAAAATTTGGGCCCGTTAACAACTAAGAAACAAGAAAAAATGTATTAGGAAAGAATTGATAACGTTTTCTCCAAAAACGTCTGCCGAAAGACATAGTTTGAATAGGAAAAATTTCGCAAACACATTGGAAGATGGTTCCAAATTCTGGCAACTCTTACGACAAATGACTTCTCATACATAGACGTAGCAATGCGCGGTATAAACAGTTGCGGATTTCTTACAGATCTGCTAAGTACAAACTCATTTCGTAACCCTGGCGGTGAATTTGAAACAATTAATTTACAAAATGATTAAAAGATGAGAAGATCAATAAAAAATTTTAATGGAGACACTAAAAACTGTATAACATGATCAGAGATGTGATCAAAACGACGTAGCCTATATACATACCTAACAATCGTTTTAAGAATACGCTCAATTTGATCAATATTGCCTGAAGAAGTACCAGACACAACTTCAAAACAATAGTTTATTTGAGAAAATAATGAGGCATAGGCCACCCTTCGTTTAATATACCTAGGCAAATATAAGTTTGTACAATGTAACCGTCGTATCAAAAAGAATACCTTTGAAGATAAAGAATTAATATGGCTTGAGAAATCAAGATGACAATCAATAATAACTCCAAGACACTCTATCTCATCCACAATTTCTATTGGTGTGCTACTAATATTAAATACAATGATATTTTGGTCATTCTGTATAGAACCAAAAAGCAACGAGATAAGACTGCATAGTTCTTTTAATTGTCCTTACAATAATAATTCAATATTTTCTTTTGTTTCAGGCGGGTTTTTTAAAAAAAAAATCCATTTGTTAAAAGTTTTGTTTTTTCTGTTGGCCATACTCTGGTTTATAACAGTCTTTAATTGAGTAGGTTTTTCCTTTTCCTCGACTGAGTATTAAATTATTCATATGTCAACTTTTACCAACCACTGTACCCTTTTCAGTATGTGTGTGTGGTTGTGTGTATATGTCTGTGTGCCTGTAATTAGTTATAATTATAAACAACAGCCAGGCAGAAGAAGCAGAAGAAAAAAATACACAGAACTAACAAACTTTTTAAAAAATCATGACCTATTTCTATAGAAACTATTAAAAGAACATAAAGTTAAAGCACAACTCGTTCAAATAATTTCTGTAGTTGCTTGTTAATTTTGTTGGTGGGCACACTTTTAGGCTGTCGTTTTCGAAAACAACCAAAACACAGTCACACCGAGCGCACAGAACATACTTTAAAACAAAAAGGCACGAAATATTAAAGGCAAACATTCCGGCAACGACTGAAGTGCTTACAAAATCTTAACATACTTTTAGGGGTTCAACGAGGTTTGCGTATGCATGAGTGTGTGTGTTGTGAGCTTTGCAGGGCAATTACACAAATTAAATCTAGCAAAGGAAGCCGTGTTTTTTTCCGACGACAGTGATGCTTGGCAAGGAAATGAGTCATTACGGAATGTAAAATATTTGTTTGTGGATGAGTTTTAGAGATGTTTTTTTCGTTCTTTCTTTCATGCCGAAGCACATTTTTGGGGGTAATTCAGTTTTAAATAATTTTGTATTTAATTTCAGCATTTATGTCCTTGCTGTGAAAAAGCCGTTTCTACAAAATGTTCAGCCTCCGTTTGCTGCATAATGCTTGCAAATCTCATAAATCTTTATGTGCTTTGGCATAAAAATTATAGCCTACTTTTAGGCAGCTATTGGAAAATGATGCACGTCCGCCATAAATTTGCGCCCATTTTAACCGTGTGTTTTTTATGACATCCACTTTAAATGCAATCCTTTTGAAATCCTTTTTTTACAACATTTTGCGTAATTTTTTTTATGTAGAAAATTAAGCTCTCAAATTTAGCTGAATGTCAATTCTAAGGCGAAGTGATGTTATGAGAGTTAGTCTCCCTGACGAGTCTTAAAAGTTTTTGGTAGGCAATTTAAGGGGGGGGAGCTAAATAGATACAATTAATTAAATAAATGTCCTGGTATTAAAGGAGTGATTAAAACTGGCAAAGCATTCTCTTTGAAAAGCTGAAACATATTTTCTGAGACTATAAATATGCAATTGACTTGTATCATAGAAGCAAGCAAATATATTCTCTACGCAAGTTGTATTTGTTGAACAACTGATAGACAACTGCAGTCCAGTCACATCCATACTCGTATATAATTGACCGACAGAAAGGCTAAGACATATTTTTGATATACCCATCATCACACTGTGGTACAGGATATTATGTTAAAATCTAGCAGAAAAGCTGAGCCATATTTTCGTTATACCCTACATCACACTGTGTTACAGGATGTTAAGCTTGTAATGCCTTTAAGGGGTGGAGATAGGCCCCATGTTAAGTTTACCGGTTGATTTAGAATTACTATCTAATTCCATAAAGAGATGCCCTACCGTCTGTTCCCCGTCCGTTCGTCCATCTATCGCTGTAAGCCAGTTTCAATTCGAACACATTTGATGAAACTTAGTACATTCTTCTTCGACATCGGTTCTTGTTTAATTTTTTGCGATTTGAGAACCGATTTCTCAAAGCCACATAATACATGCGATTCCGACCATATTTTGAACAAAGTGTTAAATGCAACTAACACAATTATGTGTCGAAATTAACCCACAAAGGTTTATGTTTTCGAATAGCTCCATCACAAAGGTCCCTCTCGATTTTAGGTCCAGTAGCTTTTGCTATATATCAGTTTAGTTCGGGCCTGTTGCTATTCAATCTCCGATATTTTTACCTTTTCAGTCTGCTTCTCTTTTCTTACTAATTCAATATCAGTCTGTCCATATTCCTGGGTTCCATTTTTAATCTATGTATAAGTTCCAGGTGTTCTGAGTGTTACAACTATTTATAGTACTCCACATCAGTGTTTTACCAATGTGCAATTGGTGGTAGTCCCAAAATATTACCCTTTTGTCGTCAGTCACAGACTTTAATTTTCTACTTAACAAAGTTGAAGGCACAAGATGTATTTCTTGAATTTTTTACAACTGTTGTTTTTAGTCACGCTCTGTTCCTTGAGCCTTGGCAACATTCATCTCTGGTACTACTTAGACCGCAAAGGATTCCTTTTTCGTTGAAAATTAACAAGGACTTTAAGATTTAAGGGTAACGCAGGAGATATTGAAGGATCTGAAAGAAAAAAGCGAAATGATTTCTTTTCGCCTGAAGATTTTTTAATTTAAAACATGTATGGTTGCAGAAATTTTAAACAAAGTCAACAAGGCGAATTTAGCGCGAAAAGTTAAGGCGCAATTATACAAAGTTAAAGCATATTTAATTTTATCACACTCTTAATAGCAACACGTATGATTAAGAGTAATTAAATGGTGTGTACACCAGTGCGTATGATTGATATTAATTTAAAGTAACTTTGTTAAAAATGCAATAACTCCAAGAGTTTAAAAGGGATTTAAGAAACTCAAAATGATTACTAAAGCTAACATTGGCTTCTTAATGTTTTGTGTGCGTGTTCTTGATGCTTAAGTAATTGCTTGTGTAAGAAAACGTGCTGTAGATTAGGAAATTAAATTTGTTTACTTACTTTTCTTTCAAAATTTAAAAGGGTAGTAACGAATAAAACATTTGTCCACACAAGGGATATTTTAAGCTGAAAAATCGCAAGCATCTACAGATTTTACTACTGGTAAGAAGGAGTATTAAGCTCACAATAAAAAAATATTTTTTTCTTTTGTCTGCATATGCCAAATTCATAAAATAAAAGTTTCCAAATTACAATTAAACGGTTTCAAATTGAGCAGATTTGGTAATGCTATTAATTGAACTTTTCTTGGTTTTTTCATTTTATCATAAATGGTCTAAAGCAAAATAAACGCTTTTAGATTTGGCACATATTTTCGAGAACTTTTTATTGATCCCGTGAATGTTATCAAATATTATTTTTTTTTACAGCTGATATCATTCACCCTAGCAACCTATTCAACTAACTGGGAACCTTTTATATGCCATATATACTCCGAATGAATATACTTATTTAAAGAGCATAGCACTATAATGCGTGCCAAAAAGGCATTGTCGTTGTAGGGCGTACTCGTAGATTTGAGGAGGTAACATAGAAGTTGATTTTATAAAATTTTACTTAACGACCTCTGCCGTAGAAAATCCAGCTGAAGCAGTAATTTAATTTGCTCGATGATGTAGCGCCATCCATGAGGTCCATGGCCGCAAAATAAACTGGCAGACAATCCTCTTGTTCATGTCAATCTTCTTTTGAGTCAAAGACGTTAAGAATCTTTTTTAGCAAAAATTCCGAAAAAAGCATAGCGAATATTTTATATCATAAAAAATACAATGTTTGATATGCTTTTTAAGCCACTAGAATTTTTGTTCCCCGTGTCTTTAGATAAGACCATAACCATCAACGGTGAGTGCTATAGATCGTTTTTACCGATAATTGTATGTCTAATCAATTGGAGTGTAGACTGATGGCATATTTTTTCAACAGGACAACGCAACATGCCATACAAAGATAGCAGCCTTTGACCTAAGAATTGCTGCTTCGGGTTGATTCGGTGCATAAAGACGGCTGTTGTGGGGTCGCTCAACTCATTAATAAAAACATTTAGAGAAGGCTCTAATTCTCGAAATAAGCTACCAAGATCTTGCCATTTAACACCTTCCAAATTGTTCTCTATGCAATAATTAGTTTATTCTTTACCATAGAAACCGTAAACTTTGTTTGCTTTAAAATATAACGCTGTATGAACCATTGCCGAAATAGACCACTAGAATATATAGTCCAAAAAAGTACTTTTAGAATAAGACAATTATTGAGCAGCAGTAACATTTTTGGAACAGTTTTGTACTCTCATAGAATGACTCATTCCAGACCAGCAACGCAGATCAAGTATGGATTATGCATTAAACTTTCATTCAGTGAGGCAAGACATAAAGTAGACGTGCTAATTAACAAACCTCTCCTCTGTTGGTCTTCACATTTTTGTAAGTAGTTTACATAAATGGAAATTAGTCTGTATTGTTAGATTTCCAGCCCTACTAAAACTTTGTTAATACCCATCTTAGTTTCTGAGTTATCGCATATTTACCATAATTTCTTTATATTAATATTAATCATACGCACAGATGTACCAAGTTTTAAATTATTACACTGATGTAGAAAATCACAACGTTTATGCAATGCCGCGGAACGGTTCCCAAAGTGGTCGAAATCTAAACTGCAAATGCGACATCATTACCCGTTCGAAGCCTGCAAAAAATGTTGGTCCTAGTCAGTGCGTACTAGAATGACATCGAGCTTAGCTCACCAAATTAAATGAAATACTACCAGGTTTGTATTGTAATCTAAGGTTGATGGTAGTAATTTAGTCAGTACGCATTAGAATGATATCGAGCCTAGCTCACCAAATCAGAAGAGTACCACGTTTGTTTTGTAATCTAATATTGATGGTAGTAATTTAGAATATACCTACACTAAGTCACGTGCCCTTAACTACGAGTATATTCAAGCGCAAGTCGCAAAACCTTATCTTTTTTTATTCTCATATACAAATAAAGTACAAAACCATGGATTCTTGGCTAAATTTTTTTTAAATTATTTGTTAATCCAGAGAAAACATTTGAATCTTACAGAAAAAATGCTTCAGAAGTTTTAGTTTTATCACAAGGATATTTCAGGAATTGAAGATAACTGGTTATTTTTATTTGAAGAAATTATTTTCATTATGTTTGTTTTGAAGGTAAAAAGGAAAGAAAAACCTTACTCTGTATTTTTCTACTTTAAGGGTCAAACATATTAAAAAATATTGAAAATATGTCCATTATCATAACAATTTATTCCCTATTGAAACAATATATTTCGTTTGTTAATTTTTTTTATAATATTTAATATTTATAATAAATAATATTTTGTTACATTCTCATAATAATTCAAAGGGAAAAATGATTTACATTTATGCGTGGTTTAAAGTTTTTAAGAAGTCTAAGATAGGTCTCTTCGTGTAGGGCTGTTGTAGCCAATTTTTTGTTGATCAAATTTACACATTTATTAAGGATAATTTGCAGTCGTTCGAGGTTTGAATTTTCGGCTTTATGCTAGGTGGGGCATGTAAAAGTGATAATTGGTCTAATGACACATTTGTATAATAGGTTCTTAATTGTTTTGTTTAATGATCTAAAGGTCTTTATTAATTTCGCACATGTTTTGGAAATATGCTCGTTAACTTCTTGTTCAGAAGTACATTAAGATATTAAACTTCATTTTATATAGAATAGAGTTGTTGTTCAAAAAATTTGCCTGGATGGAATTCTTTGACACATTCCACAAAAAATAATGCTTTGAATTTTCGGTTGATTAATTTATTTTCCATTTCCGAAATTAGTTGCTGCCATCCACAAAACAGCGCTCTATTTTTTTTACAATTTGTATGGAAATTGTGCTAAAACTATTTTTGCGTCCAAATTTTTAAGAGTTTATTCAGATTAACTCACTGAGCATAAGTTGATTGTCAAATTTTGTTATGACGTTAACACAAGTCGCAAAAAATCAAAAAAAGAAAAATGGAATTCAGTATTGAAATTAATGCAGAGAAGATTAATTTGTCCTACTACATTTGTGTCTACCAGAACGTATGATTAATATTAATTGCTAAGATGATGTTGTTAACCCCAGCAGTTTAATTGCTATTATGAAAATTTAAATAGATATAAAAAAATTAACATTACTTGCATTAACTTTGGTTAAATGTGGAAACTGTAATTTAAACATTGTGTTTAACAACGAAAGCTCAAAGGGAAAAACAAGCATGTTAAATATTTAGTTTAAATGTTATTAAAGAAATTTACTGTATAAATACTTGAATGACTTTAATATTTTTAAAAACAAGTTTAATCCTCGTTCCACTTTCAATTCATGTAGTTTATTTATGTCACTTCTTTATATTGTGACGCCTAGGATTTAGTAATGACACATATCCATTTCAAATTTCCTGTCCATCCCTTTCATTGCAAAATTTCTTAATAGTTTTTTTTTTTGGATTACAGTCATTAATACACCCAAGTCTCTTGTATTTGACGTTAAGGTGCAGCCTTGATTGCTGATGTATTCTTTGAAACTCGTATGAGTTCATGCATTCACAGCTCAATCCTTTGCTGGTGCACAGCAACAGTTAAACGTGCGTCACTCGACAATCTGCGACACGTTTAAGAATATCTTCTACATACAGACGTACTCGTAGTTTTTGTTTCCTAAGGACAACCTGTATTTTCTGTTTTCATTAATCAGTTCTTTTTTGGTGTCTATTTTCATTAGTCGTTATCATTATCACTCACGTCAGCGATGATAGCAGCAGCTACAGCACCGTGGGGGAGATGGAGAAAAGTTTGAAAAATACATAGACAACTTAAATAAGTTTAGACAATTTCAATGTTATTTAATAAGAACACTTAAAATACTTTTGGTGATTTTAGGTAAAGGCGTTTTGGGTATAAATGCCTCACTTAAGCTTTAAGGTCCTTAGCAGTACAAATACAAAATTTCATTAAAATCAATACATAATATTAGAGTTTCAAGGAACTGAACTTGGATATCTCACCCCAGCTTAAAAACAACTTTGAATTGTTACCAACTCCAGCTTTACAGAAACATTGGATCTTTCCAAAAACCCATTTGAAAATGCTTGACACAATATTTATTTTTTTAGTTTTTTGATTTTTTGTTCTCATTTGTTGTTAACAAACCTGATCTTATTAGCTTGTGGAGCAATTTCTGTTTCAAAAATATTTATTTTTGCTGCTTTTGTTAAAGCGAAATTTTCTTGTTACAGCTGTAATATTTTCATATCGATAAACAAAAGTTTTTCTGTGACGTTCGCCTCCATATAGTCTAAAAAATCACAATTATATTAAAAGTAACATAATTTGAGCATCGGTACGTATGATTGATAATAATTAGGTTAATTTGTGTCAATTTGGCAGTTTACAAGGCAATTTTGTTAAAACAAAATTACCTTGTCACAGCTGTAATATTTTCATACCGGAAAACGTATGAGTTTCCACCCGTTGTTAAGATGAGATCTCAATATGTCTTATTTTCAAGGGTCTAAAACCACAAACTATGCTTTTAGTTCTACACCAGCAAGTTTTTGATGCGAAAGCTCTCATTTATTTTATCAGCACACTGTAGTTATAGTCTCGGCAGAACTGGGTTACTCCATTTTTGGCGAATTGCACATCTAAACTACCCAAAATCAATTATATTGGATTTAATTCCCACTGTGCGCCTTTATTTCTCGCGTATGTTTGCTGAAAAATGTTGACTGCAATTGAGGTTTCTAGTAGATGCAGCGCCAAACAACAGCTAAAGCAACTGTAAATAATCGAGGCTAGAATGTGGAACGCAGTCAACGCATTTGACTTCATTGAAAAATATTACAAAGCAGTACAAAGACCGAGACAAACGCCCGCAAACAATCTTCGGCGCACAAAATTATCTGAGATAGTGTAATGAGGGTGATATGATAATTTCTACAAGCCCCTTTGGGGCCTGATTTTATTACTCTAATTTGAGACTGAAATTTTTAAACATACAAAACTTAAATAAGTTCGTAATTTCGTGAAATTATTCTACAGAAAATGATATTTTAATCTGATTGTGCCAAAAACTTGGCGTTGGAAGTCTAAAATCAGGGCTTTATTGAGGTTTCTTATAATTTGAGCCTTGGTGCGTATGATTGATATTAATTGGAAGTAGTTTTGGAAAATTGTCAATTACTCATTCAATTAACAGCGTAATTAAATACTTCCAATTGATTTAGAAAGTCAACATTTCGTAGAAGCATTCAGTTTGAAAATAAAGTATAGCTCTAAAGCTTGTGTTAAAGAACATAGACTGAAGATGACATACTACACCTACACTTAACATAAATTAAAAGAATTTTGCTTAGGTAAGGCTGAATAAAAATACCAAACCCACAATAAATATCGTAAAATACTTACTGCTGCATAGCCTAAGATTCTCCACGCGTTGAACTTATTCCTAGTTTGAACTTTGGTACGTATGATTGATATTATTAGGGAGAATTTTTGGAAAATGTGCCATAACTCAGACAGTAAACATTAAATTTATAAACTTTTAATTGAGTTGGAAAGCTAACACTTTAATCTTTAGCTTATAGTTTAGAAATAAGTATTGTTTTAGTACTTCTGTACTAAGTAAAACAAGATCAATATGAAATATCACACCTGCGCAAATACTTAATTTAAGTTAGAAATATTTGTTAAAAAATTATCAAAAATTTCGTTAATTAAATAGGTCGAAATGGAATGTTCAATTTTATACTATAGCCTCAACATTTAAAAGCAATTACTTAGTTTTTCTCTACTATTCAAAAAAAAATTACTAATTGGTACTTACTTCAATAGCTAACGTCACTTGTTTAGGTGTCTTCGATACCTGTGGTCAGTTGTTATCAACATTTTAAATGTATTCAAATCCTTTTGATTCATAGTCTCCTATTCATACCAAGGACTTTGATGGTTTCTTTCACTTGGTCCATCTAGAAGAGTATTGGTCTATTTTGCTATTGGGTCATCTAACGTATATCTAACTGGAACATTCTCATTTATTAGACTGATATGTACTAGCCTAATCCACGGAAAGCAAATCCCAACATTTTTATCTCTTTTGACTATAAGTATATTCTAAGATATAACGTAATGCCAGCTATTCTCAATCGATCAATGATTATGTCTGCGTAATTATCAAGCCTTGACGTGAAAGAAAGGGAAATACCAAAAACAAAAAACATAAATAAATTTGCAATTTCGTAAAATTTTGCCAAGGCGGAGTTAATGGAATGTAGGAAATTATATCTGCATACCTTAATGCCAGCTCTTCTTAACCGACCAATGATTATGACTGCATAATTAGCAATCCTTGACACCGAAAGTCGTAGGTAAAGTTTCGACTTGGCGTGAAGCAGAACCTAATACCAAAAACATAAATAAAGTTTGCGATTTTGTGAAATTTTGCCAAGGTGGAGTTAATGGAAATTAGGAAATTTTATCTTCATTCGATTTCACGCAATATTCGCCTCTATATAGTCTAAAATCATTATTATATTCAAAGTAAACATAGTTTGAGCATCGGTACGTATGATTGATATTAATTGGGAGTAATTTTGGAAAATACACCATTTACTTAGCAGTTTACATGGGAATCAAAAACTTGCAATTGATTTTGAAAGTTAAGTTTTCACGCTTTAGTATGATTGCCTAAAACACATTAACCTTATATTACCATCCTGATCATGTTAACCTCCTTACCACCGCCGCCGCAGCAGTACTTGCTACATTCTCATTCACAGTGTAAAGTATGTGAAAATTTGTTTGTGTTTGGCTTGTTTTTAGACTCGCAGAATGGCTGGCACTTAGGCATCCCGAGGCTTTAAAGGCAGGGCAATTATCTTATGGATGCATTCAAACACTGATGATGTCGGGGTTTTTTCCGCCACTCCTCCCGCGCGGCAGCTGAGGCAATAGTAAAGTTCAAGTGTTCATAAAGCTGTGAATGCAGCCAAGTGTAAGCACATGTATGTATGCATATGAAAGGATATGAGTACACACATACACATATGTACTCATAAACATGTGTTTGAAAGTGTTTGTAGGTATGCTGCGGCTTTTAACTAGCAACGATTTTGTTTCCCCTCCATTACAAATTGAGGTTAACTGCTTGTAATAAAAGCCTTGCTTGCTGTCGTTCCCTCACTCTCCCCCACTCTCTCTCTCTCTCTCTTTTGAGTGTGTCGAGAGAAAAAAGTGAGATCTAGAAGTGCAAACAGAAATAAAACCTTCGCTTCACAATTTTACGGTTGCATTGAAAATTGCACTCTTATACTGGTACATACACACACGCACACACATGCTTATCCATACACAAACACTTCGCAGTAGATCGTAGGGCGGGCATGCGGATATAAAATGGAAAGGAAATGTCTTATTTTGAATTGAATTGTTCGAGATTAAAGCCCACAAGCCACAGTTTGGTTTTAATTTTGTTCTCTCTTCTTCTATTTCGATACAAAAACACTTTGCCCTCGGTGAACGGAACTGGGTTATTTTATTTGGCATGCAGTGGTGATGGAGGTGGTGACATAGGTAGTGGTGTTGGTGGATGGAGCGTATGATTAATATGCAATTTATCACCACTCGCCATACTCAGGCGCCACGTAGTAGTTTAATACGTTTTCGGTTTTTAATGAAAGTAAAATGGGGAGCCAGTGAAAGGCTCTAAAATTGGCACACATATTTGTGAACTTTTTGTGTGTCGTGCAGGATATACGGTGCCAGAGAATAAATGAGAATACAAATTGGAAAACATGTGGTAATTTTAATTTGAATGTATTACTAGATGACTCATTTATCTCCACGTCATAAAACACACCTTTTGGTAAAAATGTTTGAGCTAGAAGTTATATTCCAATGTTGGTCAAGATATTTGTTATAATTTCGGGCACTCAGCATAAGCTGTGGACTTAGAAACTCTCACTTACATTCACTGCTGACCACCAGATAAAAAAAATGATTTGGTGTATAACAATTAATGTCCGCTTAACATTGATAGTAGTAGTTGTGATAACGCACAAATACTCGTCTGACGGATTTAGTATACACAATATTTCCCTTTTCTACTGACAAAATGTCCTACCCATGATGCCGAAAGTTATCGTTTTATGCAACAAACAGCTGATTTAAGATACACTAACAGGCTTTTAAACAATAAATCGAATTTTTACACTAGTGGGCCACTTTTAATTTGACTGAATTCATTACAACGTAGCTTTTACAAAATATGTTAAGTTCACGACACGCAAACTAATGTCGGTTGTGTTCTCGAGAAATTTTGTTTAAATCTAACTTACCAGAAACTAACCGGAAAACTGATTTCAAAAATATTGTTAAAAATCCTTGACTAGACATTGGTGCGTATGAATAATAATAATTATAAAAACCCATAAACCCGTATAAAATCCCCCACCCTAGCCAAATCCCTTACCCTTTCAGAACTACTATAAATATCCTATTTGCCTTTCTTATCTCTTCCATCCGATGACACATCCATCAAATACAAAAAAAACTCGTTTTTAACTAAAACTTTTTCCATCCATGTATATTTTTTTTCGTTTTCCTTTTATTCCTGTTTTGGGTACATACTCCGAGTAGTACACACTGACAAATGTATTGAGTTTTTCCTTTTTTGTTTATGTAAAATAGTCATATGTTATCTTCTCTACTGTTGCTATAAAATTTCACTGCTTTTTGTAGTACGAGTATCACATTTAAATAAACTAATGGCATGGCAGTCAAAAGTAAAGTTTCATTTTCATTCTCTGCTTCCCGGCCCCATGCCACTACCATTGTCATCCATTATCTTTGCCCGGACATGACACTGATAGATTTACATGCATGTGAGACACGAAAAAGTTTTTTAGTTAAATTAGAATATACGAATATAAAACAAAACAAAAACGTAAAAGTTCAGAGACAGATAAACTTTAATATTAATGGAATGGATACTTGTCCATATACAAGAGGGGACAGCGGGGAGCCATTAGTATCATATGAGCGGTATTTATTGAAACATTTTGAATTAATATCAATCATAAGCCTCAAGAGCTGTCGTTCACCACAATAAACATAAGTGGCATATACAAACATGACAGAGAACACGTGGATGTCGTATAAGTAATATGAATAGATATTTTGGAATCAATATCAATCATACGCCTTCTTGTTATTGATTTCAAGGGAATTGCGTGAAGCCACTAACACTTGTTAGGTGGAACTAGATTTAATATTTTTTGGTAGGTTCAAACATTTGCCTAAATATGAGGGTTGCTATATTATTTCTGGCCTAGGCAACACTTTGTTTTGCCTGGCGCCATCTGACATTTCTATTGGAAAGTTTGAAATTTTTTAGCATAAACGTTCTCAGAACGTTTTGACGTACGGCCATCATTTGTGTTGTTTACAGTGACTTGAAAAATTCAATTTGGCAACAAAAATGGGATCAACTCGTGAACATTTTCGTGCGATTATTTTTCACAATTTTCGACGTGGGTTATCTCGACAAGAGTGCATCGATGAACATAAATCTTGGCGATGAAGCACCATCCTATAGCACTGTGAAAAACTGGTTTAATGAATTCAATCGTGGCCGACGCTCGCTCAAAGACGAAGGTCGTCCAAAAACGGCCGTTGTGCCAGAGAACATTGTGATGTAATTTAACTTACGATTGAATTACAACACTTTCTTGCTTGGCTGCAGCATGAACCGCATGAACTGATAATGCAAGATCGTCATGTGACATACCGTGAGATAAAGGCATCCTTTGGCATTTCTTCCACCAGCATACATTCGATATTGCATGAACAGCTGGCCGTAAATAAGGTTTGTTCTTGTTGGATCCCGCACAATTTGACAATCACTCAAAAAAGGCTCGTGTCGAGTGGTGCAAAAAATTTTTGAAAAACAAACGATCGCGGTGGTTCAAAAGATGTTTAAAAGATCGTCACAGGTGACGAATCATGGATCTATGCGTATGAGCCCGAAACAAAACAGCAATCGACCGTGAGGGTCTTCGAAGACGAGCCAAATCCAATGAAAGTTGTTCGTGGGAGAAGCACTTCGAAGCAAATGTTCGCCTGTTTCTTCGGCAAAAATGGTCATGTGGCGACTGTTCCGGTTGAGCAACGTAGGACGGTCAGTTCTGAGTGGTACACCACAGTTTGTTTGAATGAAGTCTTCGGGGAAATTCGAAAAACGAACTAGAAAAGACGAATCATTATTCTCCATGACAATGCGAGCTTTCACACATCGGCTCAAAGCAGAGCCTTTCTGACCGGCCAAAATGTCGAATTCATGGGTCATCCGCCGTAGAGCCCTGACTTGGCACCCAATGACTTCTTTTTATTCCCGCACGTCGAGAAAAAAGATGAGTGGTCAATGATTTTCGTATCCAGATGATGCCGTTGAAACGTTCAAAAACCATGTTTTGGAGGTGCCTCAAGCGGAGTGGTAAAACTGCATCGACAATTGGTTTGAGCGCATGCAAAAGTGTATAACTCATGCTGTAGAATACTTTGAAAACATTAAAACCATTTTTGATGACAAATATTCGCATTTTCATTATTAGGTCAGAAATGTATATAGCAGCCCTCATATTAGCTTGCACAGAATGGTACAGGTATAAATTAACCAAATACTCGTAATTATCCTCATATAAATAAAATATGGCAACGTTGACATCTTCCAGGTCGTATGATTGATCTTAATTCGAGTACAGGTAGAAATTTACCAAATACTCGTAATTAGCCTCATATAAATAAGATATGGCAACGTTGACATCTTCCAGGGCGTATGATTGATATTAATTCGAGTTAATTTAACTCATACGCTTCAAAGAAAAACAGAAAACGATTAAACCGAAATGAAGTTAGTGTGATCCAGTCGTTGGCAACTATTCATGCAACTCTTGGAGTTTTTTTGTTCGTTCTGATCATTTATTTTATAATTTTTAAAAAAAATGAATTACTACACACTGTTATAAGATCAGGCTTGCAATTGTTACTTACTTATTAAGTTCGGCACTACGACCTTTTGTTGGTGTTCTCAGGGTCAGAGTAAATCACTAAGTGGCCGGCTTCCCCGACGTTTCTAAACGTTTCACCATTGATAGCCACCACTGCTGATACCAAATAAGAAAATCGTAATAAAACATATAATACTAACATTGGTCTATAAAAAGGCAACAATTCATGTAATACGGGGTGGGCCAAACGTTACCATGGGGTAAAAACTATAATATATTTTTCGTTTATTAATTTTTTTTATTTTTTTCTCAGATTATACTTATGTAATATACAAAAAATTTTTTACACTAAGTATGAAAAATAATGTCACTTAAATGACCCCCGTTTTCAGCTTTGCAATGATGAGCTAGTTTTAGAGCATTTTTCAAAACATCTTTTAAAATTTGTGGCTGTAGCGTTCGAATTTCTGCAACAATGTTGGCCTTGAGTTGAAGGATTATCTCGGACTCGGGTGCTGACAAATCTGGCGATCGCACTGGCCATATAATTACCGAATTTTTGGCAATTATTCGCTCTTCAAAAATTAATTAAAAGTTCCATTGTGTCTTGAGTAGTGTGGGCAGTGGCTCCCTCCTATTGAAACCACATCTCAGGTCTGTTTTCAAGAGCAGGACGTAAAATGTGTATCATAACCCGATACCGCTCTCTATTTACGGTTACAGCACTTCCATCTTAATTTTCGAAGTAGTAAGGCCCAATAATATTTGCAGGTGTGATCCCACACCATACTGTACACCTAATGGGGGGGGGCGTTGAAGAATGGCTCTTGAATTCGCCGAACCCCGTATTCTGCTTATTAACAAAGCCATTCAAATAAAAATGAGATTTATGACTCATCCGTTTGCGTTAAAATAATTGATCGCCGACTTAAATAATAAAATTCTAATATTCTTTTTGTTTTTGTTCAGTTGTGAATCTCTCCATTATTTATTCTCCAAGTTATATTTATATAATCTAAAAAATATATAAACGAAAAAGATTTTAAAGTTTAAAACCCCAGGTAACTTCTTGACCGACCCTATTTTTACTATATTAACTAGGTTGGCACTACAAAAAATTTGTCGTTATTCTTTATGAAGGAATTATACATAGAGTGACCAATTACAACGGCTGTTTTCTCGCCCTGCATATTGTCTATGCCATTGGCGATTTTGCAATGCTGAATCTCATACCTTAATTTCCAATTATCCCATTCTCAAAATGACAAAAAAATTTGTCCCCATAAAACAATTATGCCAATATCATTGTCAAAGGCGTATGATTGATTTTAATACGATTACAGTGAATTAATATAACCTACACGTACCAAATAATACAGTGTGAAGCGCCGTAATTTGCTTTTTTGCACTGCAGGCTTTGGCGGCACTATTGGTCGAAGAGAGTGGAGAGTGTGTGTGACTTATAGTGGCTGACGGGAGATTTGTATTCGTCTGCCTTTCAGTTGTCATCATGCATTGGAAACGTGAGGAGGAGTCATTTTTTGTTGAAGCGTATTTTTCAAATGCCCAGTCGATCATTGCAGTGCAGCGTGCTTTTTGTAAATTGGGTAACTTCATTAAGAACAACTCGGAATGTGTACGAAGGGGACCTGAGAGAAGGACTACAAAACCACAAAACACCGAGAGAGTTAGAGCAGCAGTACTGCAATCTCCAAAACGCTCAGCTCGGCCGTAACTGCCGTAACTATAAACTCCGAGCGGTACTTGACTATGATACAGGATTTTTTTCAGCCGGCTCTTGAGGCAATGCAATTAGAGGATGCATGGTTCCAACAGGATGGTGCCACTGCACACACAGCGATGGTGACCATGAATTGTTTGAGGGAAATGTTTCCTGAACGGCTTTTCTCTTTGAGGGGTGATGTGAACTTGCCGTCACGCTCACCAGACTGAGCCCCATGCGATTTTTTTCCTTTGGGGTTACCTGAAGTCGAAGTTGTATATCAACCGTTCCAACACCTTGGAAGACCTTGTTAACAATATTAAGGCTGAAATTGGCAAAATACCAGCCGACATGCTTGTAAGAGTTCATGAAAACTTCAGAAAACGTTTGCAGTAGTGTGAGAATAGCGAGGGTCTACATTTACCAGATACATTATTTAAAAACATGTAATTTAAAAATGCCCTTACTGTTCAATAAAACTAACATATAAAAGAAATCTATTGATGGCTCTCGATGTGGAGTCTCTTTAGAGGTGGCAAGAGTGAGTTGTATTTTCGTGGGCAATTGTGTGAAGAAAACTTGAAAAGTAAGGTTTACAACAGTAGTTCTCATTCGTTTGGAGAGAGCCTGGCCTTATAGACTTCGGTTTTACTTTCAACAATTGCAGCAAGGCTTTCTGATAAAAAGTGATAAAAGTAGTGTGCAGCTACGAAAATCAATGTCACTTTGCCATTTTGTTAAAAACTTGTCTTCTATTAAAATATAGAAGCAAGAGGTCTTGAGCCGGTTTAATCCCTGTTCAATGTGTAAAATATAAAATAATTTATTTTAATGTTCATAATTGGTTAATTTCATTCCCAAATAAACAATTTACCGCTGTACTAGCTGAGGGAGATTTAATACAATTGAGCAAGCAACTGGCAACGGGCCATGTAGTTATTTTCACTTACTTATTTTGATTGACACTACAAATTATTTCCAGCAATTTCTATAGAAAAGAATGAATCACTGAGTTGACAGTTTTGCCACATCCACCTTGTTAGCCTCCTTTTGCGACTTTTCTATGCTTAATTCGCTAAAATTCATTCTCCGTTATACCCCAAACGAAGACATTCAAATATTTCTTAATAAAACAAATATTTCGATATTCGTTGTCCCACATTCACACCTTTCACGGGCGATAATAATTTCAGCTATTTTCCGCCCCATTAGTTTAAATATACGAGTATATCTTAATTACAACACCATCTGCAGCAGCAGCATCACCTATGGGCGCGTGTGTGCATTGGACTTGTCGTCGATGCTCTTTGATTTCTATAAATAAAAATCAATTTATTTTTGTTTTACATAAAACACAGCGTAGCATGCCGACAAAAGACTCAACTACCCTAGCACACACACACGGGTGTACCTTGAACTCTGAATATGGGATGTGGAACTCAATTCGATTTTGAATTTCGTATATTTTCGTTTGTTTTGTGTACGTTTCAGGTTCATGTGAGCACAATTAAAGTGAGATGTGCACACATCTTTGTTTGCTTTCTTTATTTTTGCGGGGTTTTTCGTTTTTGGCACCATGCAGATGTACTTTTGAGACATTTCTTCAAAATGATTGAGGAAATGTATGTTCTGTTGTGATGTTAACAATAAATGTAATGCTTTTTCATTTTGTCTGCGTCAGTGTCGTGCCATGTCGTATGGCTGAACAAATTGCCGAACATCGGTACGTATGAGTGTTACGGTGCGATTGGGAAAGATAAAACCTTTATTAATCATACGCCACATGGTGTTAATTATGTTGTTGATGCTGACATTTTATATACTCGTACATATTTATTTTATTATAATATTTTTTCTCGTGGCGTTTAAATATTCATTGGCCCTATGGTTTTTGATGTGATTCATAATTGCTGGGTTTGTTCTTCGATACAGTGTGTGCGTTTTATTAAATGAAAAGGAATTTTGCAGTCTAGAAATCAGAGAATCCATGTACTGATTTAAAAGAGAAGTAGTTAATCTTCGACAGGGCTTTGTAAGCTAAGTTTAAACTAAGCTAGCGCCAACTATTTCACAACGTATCCGTCACATTGAGCTTCCCTGGTTATTTATGCAATACCAAACATTGGTTGAATAAAACTAAATTACACTGCTTTTATGTAGAATGATCTCCTGAATCCGAATTAAGATTTTGCCCCATCACGTACAGTTTTCGAGATATCGTCAATTTTTCTGACTTTTTTTTTATAATTTGGTTAAAACTTCAGCAATTCTTATCCGGTTAACTTGAAAATAGGCAATTTTAATTGGTCAGAAATGTATCGTTCATATAAATATTGGGCACTTATCAGTCTAGAGGTATTGTTTTTAAAACAAAAACAAAAAAACAAAAATTCAACTCAAGTGGTGAATCTTTGTTATTGATTCGTAATGACATTTTATGCCATTTATTTTTCAAATATAATTTTCTGCAAATGTTTACCGCGACTAAGTCTTAGCGTGTCCATTTGGAAGGTCCAATTTTGGATGACTCGTTCGAGCACTTCGAACGGTATGGCGTTCGTGACACGCGTAATGTTGGCTTCAAAACCGGAATCTTAGCTGGATTAGCAGCGTAGACTTTGGACTTTTCAGGTAGCAAAAAGTCCGATATAAAGGTGCGGTAGCGAGCACCATTCACGGTTACGTTCCGGCCATCATCATTTTTGAAAAAATACAGACCGATAATTCCACCAGTCCATTACCTGGAACTAACCATGGTTTTCTCTGGGTATAATGACAGCTCTTGAACCTCTTCTGGTTGCTCTTCAGCCCAAATGAGGATATTTAATTTATTGACGTTGCCATTGAGCCAGAAAGGGGCCTCATCACTGAATAAGCTGTTGTTCGAAAACACCGCATCTTCTCGTTTCTTATTTACATAATTCAGTTGCACAATTTGAAGACGTTGTTGCGGTGTTAGTCTTTCTATGATAAAATGGCAAACAATATTGAAAAGGAAAAAAAAATTAACGCAACTCACGCTCACGTAAACTCTGAAAAACCTTAGGGAAAAAATACCTCTAGATGGATCACCCTATATAAAATAAAAATGAAAAATTACAGCCACAAAAGTAATTTTTTTTTTGAAAAAATTTGTTTTCTACTGCTAATTCTTCCCCAATTCTGCAGCTCTCCCACTCGTATTTGCACAAAATCATAAAGATCATTTTACTAAAACTGCTATAACTCAGACAATTTTCAGATTATCAAATAATATACCACGATATCTCGAAATCTATGCGTGATAGGGGAAAACGGACACTCACTTCGGATTCACGAGATCATTTTACATAAGGATCAGTTGGTTTCGTCCAAAGGGGTGCTTTGTTGCCAAACAGTGGTAATAGGATTAAATTTCACCCTACATTAAACTGTACAGACACACTGAAGCTTATTTCTTACAATGGCTTAGTAAACCTTACAGCACACTGTGGCCTATAATAGGATATTATGACTTTGTGGCGATGATTGTTGTACTTTCAAGGAAAGTAGATATACCCCATGTTTATTATACCGAGTGATGCAGAATTATTAACTGATTCCATTAAGCAATGCTCGCAAAGTCCTTCGTTCCGTCTATTTATCTATCGTTGTATTCATAGTACAGGTTGCAAATATAATCAATTTTTCACAAACCTTGCTGTATTGTTCAGACTTGGGCTAAGAACGAATCCTATTGGAATTGGCGTATATGAACCCTTGTTTAAATATTATAAAAGATTTATGCCGATTTCAGTACCTGCAACTCTAAAAGCCACATTTAACATCTGACTTAATTTTGCATAATGTGTGACGACCTACCAATAGTCAAATCTGGTAAAAAAAAGGACCTTATCGGTCGTTGTTTCCGAAAACGTTAGGTGAGTTTAAAAGGGCTGTCCGTCTCCAAAGAGGGCAAACCTTTCTCGGAGACAAGCTTGTCCATTGTTACCCCTAAGTCCGAGAATCAAAGTTACGAAAAAGAATTGGAAAAAATAAGTAATTCTTCTGGAAAAAATGTGTATATTAATGTGAGCCTTCCAAGTGTTTTTGCCTGATTTTCCCAACCATCCTGGTAACCAGTCTTCGCCATGAATTTAGAAAGTTCCTTAAGATGAAGATTTGTAATGTCTCCAAGGTTGTCGAAAAATTGCTTTTCTACGTGGGATTGTCTAGATTCTTGAATCCTTCGGCAGGCACATAGCAAGTGATTTAACGATTGTACTCCTTCCTCATCGAGGCAACTCCTGCAAAAGTCCTCTCTTGAAAGGACTCCAGTATGTGAGGTAATTAAACTTTTGTCTTCTTACGGCTTATGTTTGGCCCTAAGGCCCTTGCAATTTTATAACCGTGTATCGGTCCCATATTGACCCTGCCTTTGTGTTTGTCATGTTGTATATAGTGATAGATAGCTCAAATATTGGTGTAAAAACATCTGATACCTAGATCGCGTCCACTGTTTCGGAACTTATCGTAGCACACTTAGCCGCCAGCTCGTTGCCAGAAATGTTTTTACACCCACGTTTGCGTGATATCGTTTGCTTTTATTGGGGAGATGGAAACTGGAAACTATCAGAGACGCATCTTGATTTCTTAAATTCTGTGCCTTAAGAGCGTTGGTAACTTTTTCGATGTTTAATGATCTAAGGCTTCCGTAAATATCCCCGACTCTGTGCCAGAGCCCTCGATAAAGGTGGAGAATTTTTCGTCCTTTGTGAAGGAGTTTGGTGCCCATGCTTCTCTGCTGGTAAGTTTTACCTCAAAATTCTACACTGGATAAAGCAGCGGTGTCATGTGGCTCAAGACTTCAATGCTAATGCTTTAAGAGTTGAGCTATGTCCGGGCGCTCAACTTTTTAGTAGGCCGGTCTCTAAACTTTTTAGTAGGCCGGTCTCTCTCAAACTTAGAGCAGCTTATCATGTATGTCTACTGAATTGCGCGGTGACCAGGCGTTTAACTTTTCTGTACGCCGGGTTCTCTTAATATAAGAACAGCTTTTCCCACGCATGGCTTGAGGCACATTTCTGTGGTTTGTATATCTCTGGACTTTTGCAATATTGCAAAGGTATGTCTTCTTCTCTACAGCCGTCGACCAAACCAAGGCATCGCGGAGTCATGTAGTCTGACATAGCTTAAAGCATTTCCTGTGCGTTTCTGCTTTTAGTAATGAACTATCATCGAGCGTTGCACTTTTCAGTTACTTAAGGGCAGTTTGCTCAAGTTTTGACAAAGACCTTCAGTATTGCTTCCAGGCCTGCTGGCTTTCCTGTACCGACATTGTATGACTGCAATGGTAGCTTTTATTTGCCACAGCTGTCCGCCAAATCAAGAAGCTTTATGTTAGAATTGGTCTTATGATGACTATGTACATTCAGTAGATCATATTGGGTTGGATTTCTCGTCGCTTTCTGCTGGTATAGGAATCAAGTAAAGGGTGTTTTTTATTGAGGTATAGAACTTCGAATTGAAATAAAACACAAGAAAATTGTTTTAATGTCCATCAATTTGGCTTTATTGGAAGGATAATTTTATGCCATTAATGTTTTAATATGATTTCTGGCATGTGGCCGCCGCGGCTGGCTCGAATAAAGCCAATTCTACAGGTCCAATTTTCAACCACTTTTTCAAGCATATGGGGCCATATGTTGGCAATAACGCCACGAATGTTGGCTTTCAAGTCCCCTAACGTTTCTGGTTTGTTGGCGTAGACTAGCGACTTGACATATCCCCAAAGAAAATAATCCAATGGTGTCAAATCACACGATCTTGGTGGCCAATTGACAGGTCCATTCCGCGAAATTATGCGCTCATCGAATGTTTCCTTCAATAATTCGATTGTGACGTGCGCTGTGTGGCATGTAGCGCCGTCTTGTTGGAACCACAACTCATCCACATTCATGCCATCCAATTCGGGAACAAAATAGTCGGTTGTCATGGCTCTATACCGGTCTCCATTAACGGTAACTGACTCTCCTGCATTATTTCGGAAGAAGTATGGCCCAATGACTCCACCAGCCCATAGAGCACACCTAACAGTCAGTTTTTGTGGATGTAATGGCCTCTCAATGGTCTCATGTGGATTCTCTTTACTCCAAATGCGACAATTTTCAACCAAAAATGAGCCTCATCACTGAACAAAATTTTGTGATGAAAATCAGCATCGAGATGAATCTCATTTTCGGCCCATTTTGCAAGCGTTGTTCTTTTGTCAACCTGTTCATGATGAAATGGCAAACCAAACTAAATATTAATCACTTGACAGCTGACAAAATGGCCGCCAGTTAAAAAAGTGATGCCAACTTAATGTTCTATACCCCAATAAAAAACACCCTTTACCTTCTTCCTCGTTCCTCAGTGATCCGCCTAGAGGAAAGTTTAGAGCCATGAAAGAGTTGGTGTTGTTCTAACAACAATGTGTTTTGTTTTGAATTCCTGTTCATCTATGGGGTATCTGATTCGATATCAAGGTAAAGGAAACTCGTCATTTTAACTGGATGCGCCCACATAGTCCTGAGGATCAGCTGAGTAGTCTTGGACTGGGAATCGAATAGGAGCAGCACGTTTTATGGTCCCTGACGGCAGGCGGGACAAGCGTCCGCAACGTTAGCCTTAACTCGCACTTAATAAAAATTGAGGCGACTGCACTATCCAGATCTCAGCTGAGCCAGAACTACGCGCGTCTGCCGATGTAGTGCTTCTTTTCTGGTGAAATCTTCTGGGGATTTCCCCCAGCACTACATTCACACTATAGCTGGATACTGCTGCTGAGACTTCATCAGCTTGAATATCGTTCAGACCTGCCTGATAGTATCGATGATCTAAAGGTTCTTTCTTGTACCGCTAGATCTCTCTCTCTCTCTCTTGATCATCGTACCTGGTCTGCCTTTGTGGAAGCATCCTGTTCATAATATGGTGCAGTGAGTTATTGTTGTGTTTGAATCAGCTAAAGTGTGTCCCCATCTAGTGACGGGAGTTTGAACTTCCCAATTTTGCAATTTCATGTAGGAATGTCTCCTCTGATCACCCCTTCCAGAATGAGTGTTGTGCGTCGCTAAAATTGACCTGCGCCAGCTTCTCTCTCACGTGTGTGTTCACGAGTCTTTCCAGTGGTTTGAGAAAAAAAGATGACAAACCGAAAGTCCTATAGTTCCTTGCGGTGTTTAAACAGAATGATCCTAACGACTTTAAGGTTCCGCTGCTATAGAAGCGACCAATCCATGTGTTTCATATAGCCCCATACAAACGTACATCCCATCTTGCTCAGATTTACCAGAGTGCGTTTTATAAGACCTATAAATAACTCTGGAGAAATTGGACCATATCGATCCATGCTTCGATCAGGCCAAGTCCATGCTTCATATGTCCCCACTGCAGCTACACAAGATTCATTTTAATGTTATCTACTTTAAATAAAGATTAGTTGGTTTAAAGCAACCTTTAACTGTAGCTTGGAAAATTGGCCCATATCGGTCTATGCTTTAAAAAGCCTTACATATTAAGTACAAACTTGTGCAAACTCTAGACAGAGATGCTGAATCTTATAAACAACAAAGTAGTGAAGAGTGTCTAATGGCAGCCTCGCCCATCATCAACTTTGGGTTAAATCAGCATAGGGGGAAAAAACTTTTAATTAGGAGACTAAAGGTACCTGGAAAAAATGTACACAATTTTGAGTATTCGCTAAGCTAATAATAATTTATTTGTAGAGTAGACACTTAATACCCAAAAATTACGGACAATTAGTAGAAAATATAGTCATATGTGTACTCCCATTAAAGCAAACGTGGATATATTTTGAATTTTGGTCTGAAATCAAAGACCTCATAACCCAAAAAAAAACCTAAAACAAAACCACTTTAATTCACGGTGGATAAAAGATTATCCCTGGCCGATCTCAATGGCATTTTTAGCAATTTTAACTATGAATCAAAATATAGATATATTTCGAAGTATTGGCTGAAATAGGAGTCGTGCTCATTCCCGAAGAGAACCCAAAAACCAGACCACTTGAACTAACGATGGAGGGTATGTATAAAGGGTTCTGCCTGGGTGATCGCAATGGCATTTTTACTTCTTTTAACTACCGGTAGGGTAAATATGACGTCAAAATAGCTCCCCCAAACGTAGAATCAATGTATGACAGAGATTTTTTAAGCTGACACTCAAATGTGTCAAATTTGCTGGACAGTTTCAGGATAAATTTATTTCACTTTCAGACTCCTAGAAGTTTCCAAAAACTCAGCATGAGCAAGATTTTCTCTAGGTAACTTCAATGCCTACATAAGGCAGATAAAGGTTGCCATTGTTTCCTTTCCAATTAAAAGACGGCTTTCTCTCTAACCACAACGTTTTCTAGGATTTGTATGTTGTAACATACATTGCCAGCAATAATCGATTCATTTAATGGTGTATACGTAATTTTAATTAATTCAAAGCACTCATACGCATCATAAACGACCTTTTAGAAGATGCGTAGGTTTGTTCAGTTTACTCATGTTACGTATTAGTACTATTAATTAACAGTGTACATAATTTGAAGGTATATACGCAATATTAATTAATTTATCTTTCTGGTCCATTTTCACTGGTTAAATTTCAATGTAGCACTGCAAATGTGTTTTAGGTGGTTTTCTATTGCGTATACGTAATATTAATTAACAGCAATGGAAAATACATTAAGAGCGTATGAGTTATATTAATTAGTGTTACTCCTACGTATTAACATTGTTTTTCAGTGTTCTATTGGAGAAATGTAGTATTTTTTTGGAACACAACACAAGAGGTGTTTCATAAAGAACGACAGCAAAATAAATTAAAATTGAACACAGAGGTGTGGGATCTTCAAATGATTCTGGCTTTACTTAAAAGCTACATTTATGCCCTTATGTACAGAATATTGCATTCATCAAAAAGCTGTTTTAGTTTCCTTATATCAAGTACATAGTATCGGGCTTAATGAACTTTCTGGCTTCACTTTGAACCTAAACTTATGCCTTTGTTGTGTTTGTTCACATGACGTATACTTAATATTAATTTGGTTTATGTCTTGTTCATCAGCTGGCATGTGGTGCTAATGGCTTTGGTAAAATCCCGCATTTTCCTAATAATCATTTTTCATGTGGCTTCTCTCCGCCATTGAATTTTTTGTCAATTATGGTAAGTTCAGGGGCACCAAATATATTTGTCGAAATTTTCTTTATTTTTTTATAACCATACAACATGATATCTCATGGTTTATTAGCTCTTTCGATTGCTGTGATAACAGCAAACACAAGAAACTAGAAATTTAACAAGAACTACCTAAAATTTGTCTTCCTTTGGTTTCCCTCACTACCTAAACGTTCACTTTAAAACCTTTTCCAAATTAATAAAATATCCATACACGCGCTACAAATGTGGCAAAAAAAGCTTGGGTATTTAACACAAAACACATGGCGACTGGCATAACTGGAAAGATAAACGCTGTGTTTTCACCTGCCCGTACCACGAGAGAAAAAACACAACTCCGGCAGCCTTGCCTTTGCCTCCTTTAGCACATGCCCCTGGTATTCGGAGTCTATAAATTATTAATTATGACCGTTGCTCTTGCTGCTGACTTGGAAACGAGTAGGCGCGTGTGTGTTTGGCGTCCTTGCTATTTGGTCATTAACATTTTCCTTTTGTAAACATTATGTAAACAGATAAAAATTAATTGATTTTATCATTCATAAGCCGAAATAAACTTTTAATGGTCTCTGCGGCCCAATACATACTTATACAGGCCCAACATACAGACACAGGCATACATTCCGAGTTGTGTATGTTCATACCGACAGACGGACGGACATTTATTGGCCGCAATTGTGTTAATAATTTATCATTATTAACTCGACACCATAGCTGAAGGCTCTGGGTGTTGTGATCAGCTTGTCGCTCGGTTTTTAAACTGAAAATTATGTGTTGGTGCGAAAGAGACCGAAAGTAGTTTAAATTCCTTAACAAATGAGAGTAACATGATTTGGACGTATGATTAATGTTAATAGATGAGAGTATGCATAATAAGTATACGCACCGTGTACCACAACTGAGGCCGGTATTTCTTGAGAAGATTTTGTAAATTAAAAGTATAGTTTGTAATAGACCTAAAGTAGTTCAAAATTACTTAGGAAATGAGAGTAAAATGATTTGGGCGTATGCTTAATAGGAGTATGAATAATAAGTATACGCAACGTGGACCACCGCAGAAAAATACTGCTGACCAGTATTTCTTGAGAAGATATTGAAAATTAGAAGTTTATTTTGGAACAGCCTTATTGGTTTCGCAGGACTATATTTTATCTCGAACTTCACTTAACCTATTTCTAGTTTTTACTAAAGTTTACAGTATGCACTACATAGGACGAGGGGTATATTTATGTATCATTTTGTTTGCACCACCCTAAAATATTAATCAAGGACCTTATAAGGGAAAATATATTCTTGATCGTCGTAAAACCTTAACACGTTCTAGCCATATTCCTCCGTCTCTGGGTATGCTTAAAGGCCGATAGCTGCCAAAGGAACTAAAATCGGTGTACGGAGCACAAACTAAAATCGGTATACGGAGCACGAAAATGTAGCTGGCGTATTGGAGAGAGAGAGGGACGCCTTCTATATCAGCACATGTATATCTATTGATCTTGTAGCCTTCTTCCAAGTGCGAAATATGCAACTATCCCCCACTCAATCCGCAGCTAATCTGCTAAACTCAGTTCTTGGGGTCACATTTGATATGACTTTTTAGTCGTGCGCATATGTCAAAGCAATCTACGGTAAGATTATAAATAAGGGGCCTCAAGGCTTTTAACTAAGAGGCCTCAAGACTTTTGCACTTGCTGATAACCTCTTTAACAGAGAAATAGACCGTTTTTCGTTATTTATACGGCGCCAATGGGATCAGCACATGTAAGTAGTGGAGAAGTTACCATAGAAATGCATCAGGGTGCGGTGGACCATTTACATCAGCAGTCAAAGATCCTTTCCGTGCTTCAACACACCAAAATGTTGTACGAGGGCTGCTATATATATTTCTGGCCTAATAAGGAAAATGCGAACATTAATCATCAAACATAATTTTATTGTTTTTCAAAGTATTCTCCAGAGCATGATTTATACACTTTTGCATGCGCTCAAACCAATTTTCGAAGCATTTTTTCCACTCCGATTGAGACACCAAAACATGGTTTTTGAACTCTTCAACAACAAATCGTTGACCACGCATTTTTTCTTGATGTGCGGGAATAAAAGAAGTCATAGGGTGCCAAGTCAGGGCTGTACGGCGGATGACCCCTCAATTCGACGTTTTGGCCGGTTAGAAAGACGCTGGATTAAGCCGATGTGTGAGAGCTCGCATTGTCATGGTGCACAGTGATTCGTCTTCTCTTGTTCGTTTATCGAATTTCTCCGAAGACTTCAGGCAAACAAATTGTGGTGTATCACTCAGAATTGACCGTCCTACCTTGCTCAAGCAAAACAGTCGCCACATGACCAGTTTTGCCGAAGAAACAGGCGACCATTTGCCTCAAAGTCTTTCCTCCACGAACAATTTTCGTTGGATTTGGCTCGTCTTCGAAGACCCACACGGTCGATTGCTGTTTTGTTTCGGGCTCATACGCATAGATTCGTCACCTGTGACGATCTTATAAACGTCTTTTGAAGCACCGCGATCGTATTCTTTCTGAATTTCCTTGCACCAATCGAAAAGAGCCTTTTTTGAGCGATTGTCAAATTGTGCGGGATCCAACGAGAACAAACCTTTTTAACAGCCAGATGTTCATGCAATATCGAATGTATGCTGGTGGAATAAATGCCCAAGGATGCCTCTTATCTCACGGTATGTCACATGACGGTCTTGCATTATCAGTTCACGCACGGCATCAATGTTCTCTGGCGTTTTTGAATCCATTAAACCAGTTTTTCACAGTGCTATAGAATGGTGCTTCATCGCCATACAAAGATTTAAGTTCATCGATGCACTCTTGTCGTCATAATCCACGTCAAAATTTGTGAAAAATGATCTCACGTAAATGTTCACGAGTTAATACCATTTTTTTGCAAAATTGATTTTTTCAAGTCACTGCAAACAACACAAATGATGGTCGTACGTCAAAAAATGTCGAATTTTCCAATGGAAATGGCAGATGGCGCCAGGCAACCTTTAGTTTTGCCTACGCCAGAAATATACATAGCAACCGTAGATGCATCACCTAGTTTCATGTTACCGCCAGAGCAATACCAACCACTATATTGTGAAAGTCATTCCCAACCAACGCGCTTCGCATGATCTGGGGAAAGCGATAGATCGAAAGATGTAAGGGAAAGCCTCTAGATTAGCAAGCCTGACACATAGCACTGAGTATAATTTACCTGATAGAGTTGCTGAAGCTTTAAGTTAATGCAGTGTGAATATCCTTCTCGGAGTCCATCTGCCAACCAGAGCATCAGACAAAAAATAATGGTCTTGGCACAACTAAGTTCAAGATGGTGTAGCCGCCTCAATTCCTATTGGACTCTAATAAATGGCTCTATCCGAAACACCTTCCCGGCTTGCCGCTGGAAGCACCGCACCTCTTCAGTTGCCCATCCTAGCTGTCTCATCTTACTCCGGAAGCACCCCATTCTGAATACCTTCTTTTTGAATATGTACGTAAAGGCAGCTGCCCATACCAAAAAGGGGAGCCTTGGCACAACTAAGATCAAGATGGTACAGCCGCAATTCAATCAATTATTATTGGACTCGGAATGATGGCACTATCCCGAGCATATTCTACTTTCAATTATTAATCCGAACTCTTTGGAAGCCGAACTCTTTGCGGACTAATTTTAATATCGATTTTAAATAATTCCCATTTATTTTAAATGGACCTATTTTCTTACATTGTAGATTCTGTGTCGGCAAAATTTCAATAAAAGTCGACTAAAGGGTGCTTCTCTTTGGGACGGTGGACCATCACTGTGGACCCGGTAACTCTGTGCAGTGGTATGAAACTATAATACTATTTAAGTGCTCAGTCGATACTGCTAAGTTTCTTCTTGAATGATGAGCACACCTGCCCTAAAGTAAACAAGAGCTAGAGTGGCCTAAGTCACTATGTAAAAAGATGCCACTGCTTCCATCATTGGCTTTGACAATTAATAAACAGCAGGAATGCATATCAGGTATAACCTAGCTATATGCATTCGTTTTCGGGGCGTAAAAGTAATAATAATGAAATTTCGGTTTAAAAAGACACTTCCTTTAGCAAGAATTGATAAAATGACATACGATAGTTAAGCAATTTAAAGAAGAAGAATCTATGGAAAATACATTTTTCAACCCCTCCTTTAAAGCCTTTTAAACTAACAGATATATGTTATCAGTTATGGCACGAACTTTGCTGTTTATTCGAAGCATACCTCAGCATTGTGAAAAGCTTTATACACACAAGCCCACGAATCCCCTGCAATCTTTGTCATACGTCAGAGTCAGAACTAGAACCCTACATCATCTCAAATTTCCCCCAACGTTCGAAGAAACAGTTCATTATACCTTCTCCACAAAACATAACGCCTACACCAAACGTCATGCATACGTCAGACACAGAGCAAAATATAAGTCATGAAGGGCTGTTTGCAATTAATCCTACATAAGTACTACACAGATTTTAAAACAAATTGGCAAAATCTGTATTCTAAAGACAAATTTCGTTTTAATTTCAAAAAAATTAATATGCCAACATATAAGTTGACCTTTAGTTTTACTTAAAACATTTTTATTTAATGTAACCTTCCAAGCCCTACTCTGCCTTTAAAAGAGTTCTACCGCTCATAGCACATCGAAACATAAAAGTAACGATTTTGTTTAAAAAAAAGTAATAAAACAAATTGAAATTTTTTTTTTCATTCATGTGAGGTGAAAATCGATTTGTCGTCCTTTGTTGTGCACTAGTTTTACATAAAAGAGCCAATATTCGGGTACTTTATGTGATGTTATTTTTTAGATTTATATCAAAGGTGCATGCAGGAGGGGACAATAAAAAAGCAGCAGCAGTGACACAGATCGAATAGATTTAGTTGTAAAGTTTGTATTGGTGTCGTATGAGTAATATTGATTTTATAACAATTAATATCACTCATACGCACGCCTCTTGTTTTATACTGCTATACTTCTGAGAGTTGGAGTGTATTCTGAAGATGTCATTCCGTTTGTAACACCTCGAAATATTGATCGGAGAACCTCTAAAGACAATCTAGCCATATCCATCTGCAATTAATTTGTTGGACGATAGCGGCCAAACAAATCAACCTAAGGAACCTGAAAATGTTTGTTTGGAATGGAAAATGAGCTAAATCGGCCTAGGAGGAACCAGTTTAGTTATGGGACTCCAGGAACCAACGATGAAGAGTATATTTAAAATTACCTATCCGAATTTTACGACTTTTTTACTTTTTACTACGGCAGATAAACACAAATTGGAAAATTAAAAAAATCGTTATTGTGGTCCGAAATCAAGCCTTTTTTGAATACTCTGACATCGTCAAAGACTTCAATGGCGGTACCCGTCCAAACTTTACGACGGCAGACAAACACAAATTGGAAAATTAGAAAAAAATCGTTATTGTGGTCCATATTCAAGCTCTTTTTTGAAAACTCTGACATCGCCAAAAATTTCAACCACGGTTCATGTCTTAACGACGGTTCCTGGCTTGTTCAATGTTTGAACTAAAGACCTGAATCGTTAATTTATTATTCCCATAACATCTGCCTATAATGGTGAGCCCAGATAAATCTGGCAGCCTCAAAACGCAGCTCCAAGGTAGCCTATTGACATCTTGGAAATAACCGTACTAGATGCTAAGACGATCGTTTTTTGACACACGTGAACACTATGAAATGCTGCTGGCACCAAAGATCGCTGTTGCCAAAGTCTTTCAACAACCGACTCTGTAGCGCTCGCCTTCAATCAAAATAGAGTTTCCAGTTGCATTTTTAGAGAAAAGTTGGCAAATAATGCCACAGCTAGAAAATCCGAGATGAACATGCTCTTCTTCAGAAAAGACGTTTTTTCGACCAAAATCATTACCCATTCCAGCTGCTCTAATGCCCAACCAATGATGCGATATCGAAGCTGATGATCGACTACGCATGCGATTGCAAAGTCTATTTTATCAGCAAAAAAAAATTTGACTTCCTATTAAAAAAAATCGCATCAGGTCGACCACGAGCTTTTGGGAGCAGTAGCTGCTTCTTTAGCCTAAAACTTATTTTCAATAAAGGCACTGTTTTGTCCACACAGCCTTGACTTTAGAAATATGTTCAAACTAAAGGATAGTACAACTACAATGTTAATACTTATTGTAAATAAAACAATAAGTTTTCAATAAAATATATTAATACTTTTTCTTATGGTAGAAGAATCTATGACAATTATTTGTGAAACATAATGTTTGCCAAATGCTCATCACGGCTTCGATGGCATACCCCTATCCTGGTCTATATTTTCAATGACTCTGAGACATAATGGAGGTTCAATGTCGTTAGAGTGCCGAATGATCTCATCCTTTAGCTCTTGAATTGTTCTTGACTTATTTACGTACGCTTTTTCTTTAAAATATCCCCAAAGTAAGATGTCCAACGGTGTCAAATCACATGATAGTGGCGGCCACTTAACAACGCCACAACATGACATAAGAGGGAAATTGAATTTCTCGCGCAAAAGAGCTATTGATTCGTTTGCTGTGTTGCAAAAGGAACTATCCTGTTGGAACCACATATGGTCTAGGTCTCTATCCCGAATTTATGGCCTAAAGAACTCCGTAATCATTTTGCGACATCTATCATCATTCACGATAACTGCTTGGCCCACCCTTATTTTTGAATAAGTACGGCCCGATGACGCCGCTAGCCCTAAACCGCACCAAACAGTCTCTCTTTGTGGTTGCATAGGCTCTTTTACAATTACTCGTGGATTCTCATTTGCCAAGTTGCTGAAATTTGTGCACAATTCTCCCGATTGTGGACACATTTGGTCGTTAATGCCCACCAAAAAAATCACGAAGTGCTCGAAGTGCATTTTAAGTTAGACTTAGAAAAAGGTTCAACGATCTCATCGCTCTGTTCAATTAAATACCTCTTCATGGTTGAGTTTGTCAAACACTTAAACAGAGAAATCTCAAATTAAGCTGTACAAAACACTTGACGTTAAGGTGTCACTCACAATTAACCTCATGCATTATGGTTGGACCACCTCTTATTTTCCAGTATTAATTAAGAATAAAAAAATCGTCCCACGCAGATATAATACTTACTTCCTCCGAAGATTTCATGTGGGTAAGGGCTGTCAAAATACCATAAATTCATATGAAAGAAACCACTAGATGGACCCACCTTTATGTGGATTTTAGTTTATTTCAGAGCTACCAGCTTCATCTCCTACAGATGTTGATCGTATAAAAAAAATTATGTTTTCGTTTTACTTTAATCCCTTAAAGCACCCATTATGTTAGTTTTGATTTATTTCATAGCCACCAGCCGTACTTACATCCTACAACATCCCATTATGGAAGATTTCATGCGGGAAAGCGCTGTAAAAATACCATATGAATAAAAAGAAACCACCAAATGGGCCCCCTCCAGCCTCATCTACTACAGATGTTGGCCATACAAATAATCTTCGTATTAATGCTGCTTACTTAAATTCCCACGACGAGAACATCTCTGAAAGCAGTTCGATGTGCACGATTCAATTCTTATACGTACTGACCAGGACCAACTCTTTAACTCCGGCTCCGAACGGCAAATGCATTGTATACAGTTTTTACATGGCTTAGAGATAAATCTCCTACTCTCGTTGAGGTTTCCACCATCGACATGGTGGAAACCCGCCGCTGATAAAACTGGTAGATGTTCTTATCAGGAGGTTAAACCTGGGTTTACTGGCATGAAAGTCGTTTACAGATTTGCACACAACGGCGGTCCTTTTGTGTAAATAAGTATGAGTAATATTAAATGAGTATTAGTAATATTATATGAGTTTTAGTAATATTATATGAGTTTAAGTAATACTAATACAGAAAATGAATTTTTATTAATCATACGCACAACGGAATTAATATTAATCATACGCGATTGAGAATTGTTATTAATCATGCGTATATTTTTTTAGTATTTATATTTTTCATACCTAAATTATACTCTATTTTAATCATACGTTTATTATTTTTAACTTAAATTTTAAGGAAGTATTTTTGTTTACTATATGACTGGCTGAAAAATCTGAAATTTATCTAGTTTCGTTAAAAGCTACTCTATTATTTAGCAAGAGTTTTAATATTTTATTAACATTTTCAGCTTGCAGTGCTCTTTTTCTGCCCTAGACTGCTTTGTTTTATTTTGGAAGGTTCGCAAGCCAAAAAAATTTCTTTTGATGAAACGCTATCTCTCTATCTCCTCGTTGGTTGTTGTACACTTTCATGTTGAGCTCTAGTTGTCATTTCGGCTACTCGGGTTGTTTTCATCTTCATTGTTATAGATTTTATTTAGATTCTGTTGGCTTTCACTCATTCATGCTGTTGTTTTTTCCATTTCACGTTTTTTTCTATGTTTTTTTTCCTTTTTTGTTTATAAAGTGTGATTGTTGGCTTTGGCTGGCGACTGAAAGCAGAGACCAGAAAAATGAAGCAAAATTCTTCTGTTATTTCTGCAGTTTGGCCAAATGCCATGTGTAGACAGAGCAGCCGATAGACGAGCAGCGTCAACATTGGTGACACACAAACCAACTACTGGTATTGTGGGTACATATACATATAAATATATAACCGGTTACGTATGTATGTATATTTGTCGATGCACTAATCGACGAAATAAATAGAAATCTTTTATTTCACTTTATTTGATTGTGAACAGTTTTTATTGTGTCACATTATTTGGCAAATTCCACCGAACAAAAACCTGAAGAGGTAAAAAAATCAACTCCCCAAAACAAGAAATGCTTTAACATGCAATGAAAACAAAACCATACCATAACCATTTCAACCATCATAAATATTTACTTTAAGGCTTTTGGCCTGGTAGTGAGGAAATATGCTGAATCAAAGCAAAATAAATAGTAGATGGGATGTTTGAGTTTTTTTCTGACACTTCAGCTGCTACTGCTAAATCAATAGTTTTGTGTATGTCCCTTAAAAGGACAAAATCAAAATCTATGGGAAATTATATATCATTATTTATACTCGGACTGACACACTTACACTGCTAGTGTAACAAATGAAAATCTATGGGAAATTATATATCATTATTTATGCTCAGACTGACACACTTACACGGCTTGTATAACAAATAAAATCATACGTTTCTTTCTCGAATATATTCTAGTGATGTTGTCGTATATATCCCATAAAGGTGTACAATTTCACGTTAATTAAGAGTTATATAAATGTCTCAGAATTCTAGCAATTTTGGTGGGAAAATTGTATGAAATCAGAGTTGATTGAAATTTTATTTATTGCGTATGAGTAATATTAACCACAATGGTTAATAGTCTTGAGGCGTATGAGTTATATTAATTATAAAAATTTGTAAAATATCACTCATACGCCATGAATTTTAAATTGCTATATTGAATCACATTATGTTGATGAGTTTTCTCAAACCTAAGGCGTATAAGTGATGTTAATCGTGAATGAGTATGAGTTATATCAATTAATCTTATATTGGCCTAGTTTAAAGCTATAATGCCACAAAAATTTAAAGCGTGATGAAAAAATGGAAAATTATGAAAGACGTGAACAGTTTTTATTCTATCCCATTATTTGGCAAATTCCACCGACGAAAACCTGAAGAGGTAAAAAATAAATTCCCCAAAACTAGAAATATATGTATAAACACGAAATGAAACCATACCATAACCATTTCAACCATCATAAATATTCACTAAAGGTTTTCGGCCCAGAAGTGAGAAAATATGCTGAATCAAAGCAATATAAACAATAGATGAAATGTTTGAGTTTTTTCTGACAGCTGCTACTGCTTATTCAATAGTTTTGTTTATTTTCCTTACAAGGAAAAAATCGAAATCTAGGGAAAATTATGTATCATTATTTATACTCAGACTGACACACTTACACTCCTAGTATACCAAATTCAATTATACGGCGTTTCTCCGAATGTGTCGCTTGTAATTCTGATGATTTATTCGTACTTTTCTCCGTAGATGTCGTCTACAATTTCATGTTAATTGTAAGTTATTAGTATTTCGTAGAATGCAAAAACTAAGTGATGGGAAAACTGTATGAGATGATTGAAAATTTATGTATGGCATATGTGTTATATTAACCTTAACGAGGTATGAGTAATATTAGCTAATCTACTAAAGACGTAATATTAATTATTCGAGTGTGTAATATATCACTCATACGCCCTGAATTGTAAATTGCAATATTGAATTCATATTATTTTGATGAGTTCCTCAAAGTTAAGGCGTATAAGTGATATTAATTGCGAATGATTATAGGTAAAATCAATTTATCTTTTATTTGCGTAGTTATATATAAGTAATATAAACCTAAACATGAAAAAGGAAAATTATGATAGACGCAGAACCAATTTTGAAAAAAATTTATATTATTATTTATCCTCAGACTTGCAAACACGGGTTATATATCAAATGACTTCATATGCCTTTTCTCCGAATATCGGGTGGCTTTTTATTTGAGCGATTAAGTTGTATTTTTCCCGTAGTTATCGTCTGCGATTTCTTATTAATTTTAAATTATAAGGATTTCTTAGAATGCAAAAAATAAGTGGAGGGAAAATTGTAGTATTTCAGAGATGATTTAAAAATTTATGTCTGGCGTTTAAGTTATTTAAACCTCACCGGGTGTATGAGTAATATAATCAGATTTTCTAGAGACGTATGCTTAATATGAATTATTCAAGTGCTTCATATATCACTCATACGCCATGAATTTTAGTATCAAGTATTAAATTCACATTATTCTGATGAGTTTCTACAACACTGTCGTTTAAGTAATATAAAATATTCAGAGCCATCAGCTCAAGCTTCTGCAATTGAATCGAATCTGTTGACCCACTTTAATGAGTATTTAAATGAGTATGAGTTATACTACCTGTTCACCATAAATTCATATCAATCGTAAACAATTTAAAATTTAGATTAATCATACAATGTGCGTATGATTGATATTAATTAATTGTTGTTTTTTTTAATTTAAGTGAGTAGAGTTCACCTGTTTCAAAAGCTTTACATTTATTAATTGAGATGTGTAACTTCGAGATTCTAAAATGCCTTGCCCTAATTAAGAGAGAAGGTTACTCCAAGCAAAACTAATGGAAGATTTGGCGATGCCTGTTGTAAATATATAAAACAGCCCACTTTTAAAGGGTTTTCAGAGTCCTTAGCTGAAGCTTCTGCGCATGATTTCGAATCTGTTAACTTAACATGTTTTCTTGATGATTCCAAAATGCACATGAGTATGAGTAATATTATCTGGCCAACCGGAAGTTGATATAAATCAAACGCAAATTACAATTAATATTAAGTATACGCCCATTATTTATATTTTAAAATTATTATTACTTGAACTGTTTTTATTCTGGTTCGAGACCTTTTTGTTGGTTCTTTTTTAGAATCAACAAAAAAATTGGTGAAATGAATTGGCTACGGTTGCCAGGCAGACTGTTCAGCTGTTTCTAAACCCGCCAAGGTTTTTCTTCAGCAGTCTTTGGCAACGATTACTTCAGCTACAAATCAAATGACTTATACGGGAGTCTCACTAATGATGATTACTCTTTGCGTATAGTCTTCGAACTTTAAAATTACATTTTTAGAGTTCACTTAGTTTAAATCGAACTCACATGCACGACATGTACGAGTATTAATTAGGATATGTGTAAAAGTATCGTTAAAGGAACTGGTAGCTACATCGGATAGGGTTAAATTGAGGTTCCCCAAGGACTTGTTGTAATTTGTTTGTACAAAACCGTTTTCCGGTGCCTCTTTGTCGTAAATTTCTATGCTTGGGGCATATAAAACACAATCAGTCAGACTTTAAGTACAACATTAAATGTTTTTCAGCAGCATGTGCCTCACTTCAAAAATGAATGCGGGCTTAAGAATAAGATCTAAGCCATGGAAGAGATAGCCATTGGTAGATGGCATTAAACAGTAAGCGCCGGTCAGTGTTTATAAATAGTACATCGTGCTCAGATCCCTAATTTAGAAGCAGTTCCTCATTAATAAGAAGTTTAAATACAAGAAATGACTACAGTTCCTACAGCTGTCACTCAACTCTTAAAGCAGTTCGATATCCACAAAACTTTGGCTCAAGGGCACACAAATATTCTAGGGATTAACAACCTTATAGTCGACCTGGAACTTGTGGTTACTCTACTCTTGTTATGATATGGTTACTCTACTCTAATATAAGAGCAGTTTTTCATTTGTTCCTTAATAAGAAGTTGTGGAAATTTAAGAAATGCCTACAGTCCAAGAAATGCCTACAGCTATAACTCATCTCTTAAAGCAGTTCGATATCCACCAAACTTGGGCTCCAGGGCACATAAATATTCTAGGGATCAACGTATCGGATGAGCCGGCCAGATTCATGACAACTTTATATTGTATCTGGAACATGTTTTTACTCCACTCTTGATATGCATGCTAGAAGCTATCAAACAAGAACACGAAAGATGGGCTAGCGACAGGACATACCGGAAAATTTTAAGAATTTCTACAAATATCACCGGCACAGCTTGGAAATTAGTCAACGGGGAATTCAACAATACTTTTCTAACCATGGCAACACACAGCAATGTCGTTCTATAACTAATTATCAGCTTATAAATAATAAGAAATGTTTTATTACTTTTATTAATAATTACTATTCCCGTTAGAAATACAACTAAAACACTGGCGTACCTTTCACTTCCTAATGGGCGTATTAGTAATAATAATTCAAAATGCTCAATTAATATCACTTATACGACACAAGTTTCCGCCTCTGTTCACTAACAAATTTATTAAAGTGCTCAATAAATCCCCCCTGACATTTCATTCAATATGCCCAATAAGCACAGCATATTTAAGTCATAGACATGCTTTCTTCACTTTTGAATATCTTAACATAATTTATTAACAAATATTTATTCAATCAATACCCATAGCCTACGCTATCCCCATTCCCGTCGCCACTAAATCAATGAACCTGGTGTGGCATGATTAATTGAAATTCATTAAAATGTCAACAACCTTCCGCCGCCCGCATGCACGCATCCTTAAGTTAGTCTTGATGTGTTTTCATTTATTTTGTTGAATTTCATTAAATTAATTTACAATAATTATTTCGATGTTGTTGTTGTGCCTCTTCTTCGTGTCTTTTTGTTGCCACTGTTGTTGCTGTGTTTTGCTTTGCTATGGTGACATTAATTACCCAGTGCCATCGAAAAATGACAGCGTTAATTAACATTTAAATGACATCGTCATCGCTGGCACAAATAAAATCCGTAGCGAAAATTGCTGTTCCCGTATTTAAGAAAAACAAGGGCTAAAGTAGAAAAAAACAGAAAACAACAAATGCGAACACAAATAAAGCGAAATAATCGTCATCAAAGAACACTTCTTAGCAACAAATGTTGCCATCCATGGACACATAAAACAAATAATTAACACGCCATCGCAGAGAAAGACAATAACAACGATGGTCGCTGAGAAACCCCACCTACCGCTTAATGATTTAAATCGATTATTATCATTTACAATGACGGTCTTTAATAACAAGAATTTTTAGAAAAAGGGACAGGTAAACAGTGATAACTCAAGAGTTAGTAGATTCGGGTTCAACTTTAAACAATAATCCTATATCTCTTAAAATAAATCATTTCGATATTTGTAAAATGAACAAATTTCCCACAATTGAGCCTTATAAGTTACGTTTAAAATTCCAACAGTGGCGTATTAGTAATATTAATTATAAATGGTTCAAATAATATTACTCATACGTAAATCTTTTTCGTCCTACATTCCTAGGGCTATCATATATAGAAAATGTTAAATTAAACAAAATTAAGAGTAATTAACTCAGCCTGCTACTCTTAAGATGACGTATGAGTAATATTAATATATAATGCGGAAATCATATTACTCATACGTCGAATAAATTAATCTTACTCAGGGCTCTAATAAAATGATAAAAAAAAATACATGATTCCTTTTGATAAAAACATTATGATAAAAGCATATTACGAGGAACTTGGACGATAAATACCTCCTATGAATGTGAATATCCTAGCTTTCACACAAGGCTTGAGTTTTGCAGAGTAGTGTAGGGAATATGAATAAACTCTGTATACCTGTAAGCTTTAATTCTTGTTAGTTTTCAACTAAAATTATTCATACGCTAGACAACGTATTACCTAGGATGAACTTAAAATATATTTTATAAAAAAGCCAAATTCTTCCATGGAATCATAGACATTAATAGCAAATAAATTAAGTTTACCAACTTATTTCTCAAAGCAAACATTGGATAACATAAATTTATAAATAGTGGATTGAGAGAATATGCTGCCACCAATATAATTCATACGGAATTACTAAAACTCATGCAAATGTGTATCCAAGATACATCTCGTTCTAAGTAATATAAACGCAAGTATCCTTAATACAGTCGAGACGATTCAAATGTACCAAGTGCGGATACACAAGATCTATGTCAATTCCAGTTACATCTTCTAGTTTTTCTCAATCATAGTAACTACATTACCCACCAAAGTGGTCCAATTTTGTATTAATACAAACAAATAACTAATGTAAAAATATTCTTAGAGTCAGAATCCTTCATGTCAACAACTCTTACATTTTATTCCAATCGATCGTGGCGCATAAGTAATATTAATTATGAATTATTATCAGTTATACGCATATCGATATAAGATAAAAATCGTTTTTAGTTACAACAATCATACGCCATCTATATTGAATGCTTCTTAGTACTGCCATAACCAACTAAATGGTCCAGCTTATACAGACAATACAGGCTAGCCAACTAAAGTTACATCTTTACAATGTATCACTACCATAAAATCTATATTACTAACATACCACAGTGGCCAGATTTGAATCCCTTAGGAATACTCTGAAGTACACATTTCAGCTCAAATTATTTCGACTTTATTTGATCGACATAGCAGTTTCTTTTTTGACGAATTCTAAGTTTCTGACGTAAAAGTAATATTAATTTTGTTTTAATATCACGCATACAAATATCTATGCAAGACAAAAATCGTTTGTAGTAGCATCAACTACTCGCACGCCTCTTTGAACTCTGATTAATATTGTTTAAGCCAACTAAAAGGCCCCACTGCGGTGACACCAGAGGATTACGAACTTAAGTTATATCTTTACAGTGTTTCACAACCAAAAACTCAATATTACTCACAAATGAGATCAGCTTCGAATCCTTTTTACTAATAAAACGAATGCGTTGAAGGCCAGATGTCTTTTTCTTGCTCAGTAGTTTTAAAAATACGAATTTTTAGATCGTGACATATAAGTATTATTAACATTAAATATTGAACTAATGTTAATTCTATGAAAGTTTACATGATCAGAAAAACTTCATGGGTGACATGGGACTCCGTAGGATTTACACATGGGACTCCAACGGTTCACCACTTACAGATACATTCTTACGCTTTTAAACAGAGTCTTTCAATCAACCTCTTTGTTTTTTTTGAAACATTGTTGCCTTTTCTAAAAATCAACTTTGTTTTCTGCTGTGAAGATAAGGAGTTATTGTTTGGAACGTATAAGTAATATTAATTTTGAACTCACAGTTAATATTACTTATCCGCAATAAACTGATTAATTGTTCGATTGTAAATTCTATGACGATCTAAACAAGCCCATCTGTGTTTGTGTTAAAAGCACCACAGCGGTTCCGGTAGGATACGAAACTTTTCAGTTCAACTTTCCGTCTTAAGCATTAAAGATACCATTGAAAAAGTATAGTTTTTTCGAATATGCTCAATATTTCTTCATTATTTGTGAACAAACCATGGCTTGACTAGGAATCGTTAAGAGAGACTCATTTATCGCATCGGAAAATGTGGACAATTTCCAATTTAAATCGTGATTTCAATTTGTATTTTCTCAATATTATTATATATTTTCTCAACTTGCGTTTCCCAATTTTAATGGGTACTTCCTTAATTTTAATTTCAAATGGTGAAGATGCTTAAGTAACGGTCCCCTATGATCCTAACAATAATACACTAAGAAGCATGATCAAATGTTGCATTTACTTTATAGCTGCCTGGTACGTATGAGTAATATAAATTCGGAATTCGAAATTAATATCACTCATACGCTAAATTTATGAAATCATAAAAAAACCATTGAGCTTCGTTTATAAGACACTTATGGCCGAAGTTACGCTGCCCCCGGACTCCAAAATATTTCCCCCACAAGCAAGTATACGTAAACATGATAAATATTGAAATCGTACTACAGATTAGCTCTAAGACAAAGATTATATATCTTAAAAATGACGAAGAGACTTAAGTAAGTCCCCTATGATCCTAACAATAATACACTAAGAAGCATGAGCATGTATATGTTGCATTTACTTTATAGCTGCCTGGTACGTATGAGTTATATTAATTCGGAATTCGAAATTAATATCAATCATACGCTAAATTTATAAAGTCTTAAAAAAACATTGAGCGTCGTTTATAAGGCACTTATGGCCGAAGCTAAGCAGCCTCCCGGTTTTAAAAATATTTCCCCCACAAGCAAGTAAAAGTACACATGAATAATCCATTACATCAATCCACAGCTTAGCTATAAAACAAAGATTAAATATTATAAAATCTTAATTTTTTCCAAGAACTTATTATCCTTGGCTCATTGTGTATTAATAGGGGCATATATAAAACCTTTTTCTCTGCTATTCTAACCTAACGTCATATTATAAAAATCTGCCGCATTTCATATTAAAAAGAGAAACAAATTTCTAAGAATTTTTTTATGGGAGCTGTTATTAAATAAAAGTAACCACATGAATAGGATATTATTTTTTGAAATTATATGGTAACCGAGTGAAATTATATGAAATGGTGAAAACGCAAAAAAGGCCCAAAGAAAAACATAATAATAATGAAAATGTCTATAACCTACCAACACCAAATGTCCCGAACAACTGACAACGTCATTCGTTGCCAATGGCAACCCTATAATTTTCACAAGCAATAGGGCGAAAAGGACGACGGAATAAATTACGCCTACACAGCAATAAAACGATAGAGTCAGACGGCAGTTCGTAATTCCAGCAAAGTGCAAATAATAACAGAGAGCGAGGAAGAAAACAAAGACAAAGTGAAAGACTGGGATTTTAATGATGTCTCGGAGTCCTTTGTGGAAACAAAGTTTGTGTGGGAAAGAGTTTCAGAGTGACAAAATCAAAAGCTAAAAGTTAAGACTGTTATTAATCTTATTACATTTTCTATAATTAACCAAAAATAAAAAAAAAACTACCAATCATCATAAGGTCTGTTCTAAAGCCAGCATCAATGGCACCTAATTTTAATGCAATATCCCTACGCCAGGACAATGTCTTCTCTCCCCTTCCCATAGATGGGGTGGGAGGACAGATGATTGGGGGCGATATAGGAGAGTCGTGTACGGTTAACGTAAATTAATTCTAATTACATGGACGAGAATCTGACAATGTCCGTGGGAGAATGCCAGTGTCTAGAGACTTTTTTGGTTAATTTTTTGTTCAATCGTATTAAATAAATATTTATTTCACCACAGACAGTTTATGGCGGTTTGTTTTTCTTTGTGCTAATAACGTTTTGTTTGGCCAAAGGTCAAGGGAGGACAGTAAAAGTCTGAAGTAATTTATTAAAATTACGTTGAATATTTGTTTAGGATGGAAGGATCTCTTTGGACAGGGGGACGACTGGCAGGTGGTTTTAAAAATAAAATTATGTTATATTCGCTTTCATGTAGTGATATTTCAATTTCTCTATTACTTAATGTACGAGTAGTATCAAGAATATTACATACAATTATATACATTTTATACATCGTATATAATGTTAGAATAGAATTCTTATATTTAGCGAGAGAATTCAATTGCTTTCCACGTACCTTCTAGCACTTAAGCAAACGACCCTGTACCAGTAATGGGTGATCCATTTTATTGTTTATTTTTTAATCATATGCTTTTTCTTATAGTAAGAACCCCTCTTCGCCCGAAATCCTGGCAGAAAGTCAGTATCATATTTCCACGTTACGAAGCTAGTTTTTTCTTTTAAGCACAGATATATGATTATTTTTAAAACAAACCAGCCACACCATTTAAATGTTACCAAACTTTTCAGTAATTCCAGTTCTTATAAACCACTGCATGTAAACTTACTATACAGCATATAATTTACCCACCCTTGCTACAGTTGCAATCGCTCATACGTACCGCTGAACCCACTCTGTGAATTAATATTACTCATACGTCTGTTGAGCTAAGGTCATTCTTGAGAATATTCTATGACTTTCGAACAAAGAAACAGAAACTATTGCACGCCTTCGTAAAGTTTACATAAACCGGAAAAGGAAACTAGAGAATAAGAATTGCACACACTCCAGAACAGAGCATCCGAATTTATCTGTTGTATGCATTTCATATGACTATGGGTTTCACGTTTAATATTTTATTAAGACCCACAACGAACCGAATTGCACATGTGGAAGTGGAAGAGCTTTTGCAAAAAGCCTTCTATGGAGCAATGTTTGTGCGGCAACATCGCCTTCATCCTGAATAGTTTTTCTTTGAAAAGACCATTACGCCAACTTCAGCCTCAAGAAATAATAAATGAAACATGCACAACAATATTTCAATGGTTTATTTTTATTGTTGCTTTTTCTCGAGCAATTGAATATAGAAGAGTTGATTTAACGTGTTGGTAGAGTTTCGAGGGAGAAGGTAGAGGAGAAGAGGATACACAGTGTTATTAAGTTGGCGCAGAAATCGCAAAGGCATTGCAAGAACTTTAAGACCAAAGAAAGTTTTCCTTTCCTAGTTGAGTTTATGTGCCTCAGTATGATGACAGGAAATAATTTACTTGTAGCAAAAGATAGAGAAATGGCTAGAATATGCAGAAAACAATCGTAAATATTTTTTTGAAGCATGTGCATGTAAAAGAAATTATAAAATCATTGCTAAAATCAGCAACCAAGAGGATGAAGTCCCTGTTTCTTTATCCTCTTGGCTGGCTGGTATCTAAATACAAATGTTGGAGGATACGAAGGAGATTACCCTCTTTTGATATAAATTTTAATAATAATTTTGTAAATCATTTTAGACATTCTGCAGTAATATTGCAGAGCAAGGAAAACTCAGCATGGCTTCTATAGTCAAATCCATGTTGGTAATTCAGACTTGTGCTTCTTTAGAATTAGTTGCTGTTGCTTTAACTACAATACAAATAAGAAAAAGTTTATTAAGAAATTTATACATTTAAACATTTAAAAGAAACCACATTTATTCAATATCATAAGAAGACCGAAGACTTAAGATCAAAATCTGATTTTGGAATATCTTCTTAAATTTGATATATTGATTTAACGTCATCATTGAACTCTACCGACTTTAACTATTCATAGAATATACACGGTGGACGATTTAACATTTTAAATTTGAATCGACTGTAAAAAAGGATTGACATTTATTCAAATTCCTGATATTATTGGAAAGGTTAAACTTTATCATTTGAAAATGGAACATTATCCGATGCTCTTTCTCTTCGCATATTTGGCTGAGAATTATTTGGCAGGAAATGCAGAATTTCAGATGAAGCTCGCATTCATCTTGGTGGCTATTTCATTATGCAAGATTACCGCATATTGGGTTATGAGAACCCACACCATACATAAATACTCTAAAAATACCGTTAAGGAGTATTTTTTTCATTTTTTTTTTACAAAGAAAGTCTCGTCTCTGCTACCATTAGAACGTCCGGCCTGTGTTCGTCCAAAAATTATCTTAAATAATGTCGCCTATGAGTGGCAACAATGGAATTGGCATTAATGAAAATACACTTGAGTGTATTACTCATCTAATGCCAACGAAGTGAGTACGGCGACGACAGCCTTTGCACGGTCACCTTTGTCCACCATTGGGCGGAATTCAGCCGCATATTTACGCATTCTGATGGCACATGTCAGAAAATCTTTGCCAAATATTTCCTTGCAACTGCCATCGAACACGCTCGGTCCGGTCATGATACCACGAAGGGTATCATTAACTGGCCTAGGGCGATCAGCCCCGGCTGCAGCAGCATACGACACACCAGGTCGAACTGCACCTGAACCTTGTGGCAAAGTTGCCCGTGCCACGGGCTGTCTAGCCTCCACCTTTGTGTTCTTTCGAACAATGAGTGCCACTCTTTTAGGGCAGCCACCATAATTGGGATGTCACGTCCGGCCGCTATACGGGGATGGTACACTTTCCAGGTCCATGTGTTGTACCACCACATTTGACGCATCGGTATTGCATGCCACAATTTGGACGAAAAGGGCTGGCTAAAAATAGATATAGGATATTGATATGTTTAAAGAAAATTTCCCCTAAGGCAAATCATCATGAACATTTGGTAAAACGAAGGAAAGAGTATTAATTTTGAACTAATTGTATACGGTATTGCATTGCTAAATACGAGGGTCGCTATTTATATTTCAGGTCCAGCAGTAAAAAATCAATCATTTATCATTGGAAATGTCCTTAACGTTTTTTAGAATATTCTTCTGGTGCACGCTCTCAAACCAATTTTGGAAGCAGTTTTTCCACCACGATCTAGACCCCCAAAACATGGCTTTTAAACGCTTAAACAGCTGCTTCGGGTGTCGAAAAATGCCAGTTTTTTTTTTGATGTTAGGAAATTAGAAGAAATTATTGGATGCCAAATCAGGGCTGACATCTTGAGTGAACAAATACCCCATTCTTTCAGCTGATGTAAGAGAACTCGCATTGTTGTAAAATGATCTGTCTTCTCTTCTTGCTTTTTCCTATTTCTTCAAACACTGTTGGCAAACCAGCCATATGGAAAAGAAAGCACCTCTCCGAATTGACGTTTCACTGAAGGCACTGTGGGCGCGTGAGAATAGATATACGGCTAGGAGAATCGAGAAGAAAACAAAATGAAATTTGGACGCCCTGAAAATGATTTCTTGATATGTCCTAGGTAAACTTTATTTTCTCATTTCAATAGCTTTCGAAAATCCATGGCTCAATATTGACCCAATCTAATGTAGGTATGTCACATATCGATCCTGCTTTATCGGCTCACACACATTTTTGATGGTATCCGGCATAACGACCCAAGTTGGACGACGTTCACGAAAGTCACCCTAGAGCGAACGTTATCCGAGAAAAAACTTTTAATACCAGAGATTTACAGTGGTTTTGGATGGTGCTTCGTCACCAAAAGTCGAAACAATTTGATTGAGGCTCTCTTGTCTCGACACTCTACGACAACAGTCGTAAAAATCATCACACGGAAATGTACACAGTTAATTTCATATTTTACTGAGATGATTTTTTCAACACATTTTTAAATGACCAAAGTTTCTAAGTGATCTAATGATAAAAATGTTTAAACTTTCCAATGGAAGTTCCAAATTTCATTGGCAAACAATAGTATTGCCTGCTGGTCTACAACCTATTTTGTAATCCGATCTTGTAAAAGCTTTGCTTCCTGCGTAGTGTGCGACCTACAAATAACCCTGGTAAAAAGGCGCCATCCTCCTCGTTTTCATCCTCCTCGTTTTTTGTTGTATTGTCACTCTAGAATTAACTTTTTAAGTTAAATATTTGTTAAACTCCGTCCATGTATTACAATCTTGTAAGATCTATATATTCGGCCCTGTCTAACAATTGACTATTCTACATGATTTATAGTTGTGCACGCAGATTCACAACGTCCTAAGGTTCTGGTAATTCGTCGCCAACAAAAACTAGAATGATGTTTAAAAAATTACAGAATATACCAAGTCTGAAGAAGGCAAAAATGTGTCTGCATCGTCTTGATTAAATAAAACATACACTAGCACATTTTAACTACCAAAACCAGTAAACAGATTTAAGCTAAATGTTAGAACAATATATTATTAGCCTAATTATGCCTGATCTAGTTGGGATACCTTCTATTGCATTTTGATTTTATTTTACTATCAAATTAATATAAATATTCAATGACACACGTTAAATACAGTGACTATCTAGTTGAAGCCAGTCACATTTGAACCACTTATGGCTATCCTACAGTAAGAGAGCATTTCTTTATTTTCATCTAGTCAGTAGTTTTCGATTAAACAAATATCAGCAATTTTATTAGTTTTCAAGTACCGCACTACGTATAAGTGATATTAATTTGAACAGTGCTACAGAGCGTATGGAAAATTTCATTAAAATTCGTATGAAGATTTACAGACCGTATGTGGAATATGAATTCATCCCACTTGCATTTATTTTTCAGTGCGGGAACTCGAATAAGTGGTAATAATTTGCTCTGAACTAGGGTACATATGAGATATTTGAGTAGATTTTATGTCGAAATGATAATGCGTGGTGTTCTTGTTCGTATAGAATTTATTTTTGTCGTTACATAAAACTACAAGACTTCAATTTGATTTTGAAAATATAATTTTCTTAAATTATAGATTGCAATTAATATTCCAGCTGGTCAAATTTTTAGGTTATCCTATTTTGCACTTTCTTGGAGATGTGCATAAACACAACTCAAATGATATTTAACTAAATTGTTTTGTACTTTTTTTAAATTCTTTTCTTTATCTGCTGGTGTGTGGTAAACACACCACATTTTTTGCGTTGATATTTCATTTATAAATCTAAAATTCATTCATTTATTATTCATTTGCTACACCTGCGCACCTCATAGCCGCAATATTCAAATTCCAAATCGATCCTTTGTTAGCTTTTCAACCTACTAAAATACAATTTGAATGCTGTCTGCATAAACAGGACATAACATAAAGGTACATAGAATGTTGCTCTATTGCTGAATATAAAAATTTTCAAACCACATCAACGATAAAATGTTTATCATTAAATATGCATTAGGATTTTTTTCCGTTTGCCTTCATCAGCATAGTACTGGCGAAGGATTGGTGGCTCCGTGGTCAAAGCGACTAAAAGCTTTAGTGAAAAAAGAGGGGGAATTGCGTATAAGTAATATTAATTATATAATTGACGTTTATAATACTCATACGCCACCTGTCACAATTTTAAGTTTTGTAAATCCCAAAGAAGTTAGGTACTTATAGTTAAGGATTTCGATAAAAATCAATTGGGAACTTTTAATTCACTAAGTAAGAGTAATATAATGTATAATTTGGACTTTAATATAACTTTTACGCTATTGTGTCTATATTTCTAAAGATTTGTGTACCTGAAGACACTACATGAATTGAATTAAAACTAAAAAGAGGCTTACAATAGTCCAGAATATTTAAATAAAACTTAATTGAGCGAAACAGTTAATTTAAATCTTTGCGTATAAGTACAGAAATTAATTGAAACTAGAAAAAGGATAACAATAGTCCAGAATATTTAATATTGAAAATAAGTTAGTTTAATTAGTTGCTTATGAGTAGCATTTATTATGCATCTTAAACCAATATTGCTCAAACGCCACGCAGTGTTATCTGAAATAAAATAAAACTAAAGTGGTTAAGGAAAGTCTGGGATTTTACAAAAACTTAATTATAGAATTTGGTTTAATCAATTAATTAAGGTTTTATTTTTAGTATTTATTTGAAATTAATATAACTCAAACTTCACAGACATCCCAGAAATAAACTGCTGCAATGGTTAGAATGAAGTTAGAATACACAAAATTAAAAATGTACTTTATATAAAAATCAAGAGGAGCTTTTGGTAACTTAATTCGTAGCGTATAAATCATATAGTTTACGAGGGTTGCTATATATTTTTCTGGCCTAGGCAACACTAAGTGTTGCCTGGCGCCATCTGACATTTCCATTGGAATGTTAGACATTTTTTAGCTTAAACGTACTCAGAACGTTTTGACGTACAACCATCATTTGTGTTGTTTACAGGACTTGAAAACAATTTGACAAAAAAATGAAATTAACTCGTGAACATTTTCGTGTGATCATTTTTCACAACATTCGACGTGGATTATCACGACAAGAGTGCATCGATGAACTAAAATATTTGTGTGGCGTTGAAGCACCACCCTATGGCACTGTGAAAAACTGGTTTAATGAATTCAAAGGTGAGCGAGGTCGCTCAAAGACTAAGATCGTGAAGCTCGTCCATAAACGGCTGTTGTGCCTGAGAACATTGATGCCGTGCGTGAACTGATAATGCAAGATCGTCATTTGACATACCGTGAGATAGAGGCATCCTTAAATATTTCTTCATCCAGCATACATTCGATATTGCATAAACACCTGGCCGTAAGCAAGGTTTGTTACCGTTTGATCCCGCACAATTTGACAATCGCTAAAAAAAAAGGCTCGTGTCGATTGGTGCAAAGAAATTTTGAAAAAATACGATCGCGGTGCTTTAAAAGACGTTTATAAGATTGCCACAGGTGACGAATCATGGATCAATGCGTATGAGCCCGAAACCAAACAGCAATCGACCGTGTAGGTCTTCGAAGACGAACCAAATCCAACGAAAGTTGTTCGTGGAAGAAGCACTCCTGTTTCTTCGGACAAAACTGGTAGCCACATGACCAGTTTTGTCCTTTCCGCCTGAGCAACGTGTGAGGTCAATTTTGAGTGGCAATTTGAGGCACAATTTGTTTGCCTCAAATCTTCACAGAAATACGAAAAACGAAGAAGAAAAGATGAATCACTGTGCACCATGACAATGCGAGCATACACACATCGGCTCAAACCAGCTCTTTTTTGACCGGCCAAAACGTCGAATTGATGGGTCATCCGCCGTACAGCCCTGACTTGGCACCCAATGACTTCTTTTTATTCCCACACATAAAGAAAAAAAATGAGTGGTCGACGATTTTCGTCGCCAGAAGATGCTGTTGAAGCGTTCAAAAATCATGTTTTGGAGGTGTCTCAATCGGAGTGGAAAAAGTGCTTCGACAATTGGTTTGAGCGCATGCAAAAGTGTATAAATCATGCTGGAGCCAGTCACATTTGAACCACTTATGGCTATCCTACAGTAAGAGAGCATTTCTTTATTTTCATCTAGTCAGTAGTTTTCGATTAAACAAATATCAGCAATTTTATTAGTTTTCAAGTACCGCACTACGTATAAGTGATATTAATTTGAACAGTGCTACAGAGCGTATGGAAAATTTCATTAAAATTCGTATGAAGATTTACAGACCGTATGTGGAATATGAATTCATCCCACTTGCATTTATTTTTCAGTGCGGGAACTCGAATAAGTGGTAATAATTTGCTCTGAACTAGGGTACATATGAGATATTTGAGTAGATTTTATGTCGAAATGATAATGCGTGGTGTTCTTGTTCGTATAGAATTTATTTTTGTCGTTACATAAAACTACAAGACTTCAATTTGATTTTGAAAATATAATTTTCTTAAATTATAGATTGCAATTAATATTCCAGCTGGTCAAATTTTTAGGTTATCCTATTTTGCACTTTCTTGGAGATGTGCATAAACACAACTCAAATGATATTTAACTAAATTGTTTTGTACTTTTTTTAAATTCTTTTCTTTATCTGCTGGTGTGTGGTAAACACACCACATTTGTTGCGTTGATATTTCATTTATAAATCTAAAATTCATTCATTTATTATTCATTTGCTACACCTGCGCACCTCATAGCCGCAATATTCAAATTCCAAATCGATCCTTTGTTAGCTTTTCAACCTACTAAAATACAATTTGAATGCTGTCTGCATAAACAGGACATAACATAAAGGTACATAGAATGTTGCTCTATTGCTGAATATAAAAATTTTCAAACCACATCAACGATAAAATGTTTATCATTAAATATGCATTAGGATTTTTTTTCGTTTGCCTTCATCAGCATAGTACTGGCGAAGGATTGGTGGCTCCGTGGTCAAAGCGACTAAAAGCTTTAGTGAAAAAAGAGGGGGAATTGCGTATAAGTAATATTAATTATATAATTGACGTTTATAATACTCATACGCCACCTGTCACAATTTTAAGTTTTGTAAATCCCAAAGAAGTTAGGTACTTATAGTTAAGGATTTCGATAAAAATCAATTGGGAACTTTTAATTCACTAAGTAAGAGTAATATAATGTATAATTTGGACTTTAATATAACTTTTACGCTATTGTGTCTATATTTCTAAAGATTTGTGTACCTGAAGACACTACATGAATTGAATTAAAACTAAAAAGAGGCTTACAATAGTCCAGAATATTTAAATAAAACTTAATTGAGCGAAACAGTTAATTTAAATCTTTGCGTATAAGTACAGAAATTAATTGAAACTAGAAAAAGGATAACAATAGTCCAGAATATTTAATATTGAAAATAAGTTAGTTTAATTAGTTGCTTATGAGTAGCATTTATTATGCATCTTAAACCAATATTGCTCAAACGCCACGCAGTGTTATCTGAAATAAAATAAAACTAAAGTGGTTAAGGAAAGTCTGGGATTTTACAAAAACTTAATTATAGAATTTGGTTTAATCAATTAATTAAGGTTTTATTTTTAGTATTTATTTGAAATTAATATAACTCAAACTTCACAGACATCCCAGAAATAAACTGCTGCAATGGTTAGAATGAAGTTAGAATACACAAAATTAAAAATGTACTTTATATAAAAATCAAGAGGAGCTTTTGGTAACTTAATTCGTAGCGTATAAATCATATAGTTTACGAGGGTTGCTATATATTTTTCTGGCCTAGGCAACACTAAGTGTTGCCTGGCGCCATCTGACATTTCCATTGGAATGTTAGACATTTTTTAGCTTAAACGTACTCAGAACGTTTTGACGTACAACCATCATTTGTGTTGTTTACAGGACTTGAAAACAATTTGACAAAAAAATGAAATTAACTCGTGAACATTTTCGTGTGATCATTTTTCACAACATTCGACGTGGATTATCACGACAAGAGTGCATCGATGAACTAAAATATTTGTGTGGCGTTGAAGCACCACCCTATGGCACTGTGAAAAACTGGTTTAATGAATTCAAAGGTGAGCGAGGTCGCTCAAAGACTAAGATCGTGAAGCTCGTCCATAAACGGCTGTTGTGCCTGAGAACATTGATGCCGTGCGTGAACTGATAATGCAAGATCGTCATTTGACATACCGTGAGATAGAGGCATCCTTAAATATTTCTTCATCCAGCATACATTCGATATTGCATAAACACCTGGCCGTAAGCAAGGTTTGTTACCGTTTGATCCCGCACAATTTGACAATCGCTAAAAAAAAAGGCTCGTGTCGATTGGTGCAAAGAAATTTTGAAAAAATACGATCGCGGTGCTTTAAAAGACGTTTATAAGATTGCCACAGGTGACGAATCATGGATCAATGCGTATGAGCCCGAAACCAAACAGCAATCGACCGTGTAGGTCTTCGAAGACGAACCAAATCCAACGAAAGTTGTTCGTGGAAGAAGCACTCCTGTTTCTTCGGACAAAACTGGTAGCCACATGACCAGTTTTGTCCTTTCCGCCTGAGCAACGTGTGAGGTCAATTTTGAGTGGCAATTTGAGGCACAATTTGTTTGCCTCAAATCTTCACAGAAATACGAAAAACGAAGAAGAAAAGATGAATCACTGTGCACCATGACAATGCGAGCATACACACATCGGCTCAAACCAGCTCTTTTTTGACCGGCCAAAACGTCGAATTGATGGGTCATCCGCCGTACAGCCCTGACTTGGCACCCAATGACTTCTTTTTATTCCCACACATAAAGAAAAAAAATGAGTGGTCGACGATTTTCGTCGCCAGAAGATGCTGTTGAAGCGTTCAAAAATCATGTTTTGGAGGTGTCTCAATCGGAGTGGAAAAAGTGCTTCGACAATTGGTTTGAGCGCATGCAAAAGTGTATAAATCATGCTGGAGAATACTTTGAAAAACAATAAAAGCATTTTTGATTATCAATTCTCGCATTTTCATTATTAGGCCAGAAATACATATAGCAACCCTCTTATATATCTGCATTCATTTTACTCATACTCTGTAGTGTTTACCATTAAAACTACTTATAATCAGAATATGCCACATATGTGACAGCGCATAGAGAAAGGGACCTAAGGGTAAAAAAAATCAATATTCATTTTTTTCTTTTTTTTTGAAGTTGATGGCTCTCCCGAACAAAACTAGTTTTTAACCTTAGGTCCCTTTCTATTTTACGCGTCACATATATTGAAATTAACTAAAAAAATCAGGTTTAAAAAGTCTTCGGCTTTAAATAAAACTCAATTAGGAAACGTTGTAAGTTTAATTCGTTGCGTATGAGTAATATTAATTAGACATTTTAAATTAGTATGACTCAAACGTTACAGTATTTACAATTTAAAAGACTTGTTAAGCCTAGAGTACTGCAACTATTGAAATGAAATTAAAATAAACTGTTTGAGAAAAAGCCATATTCACAAAACCTTACGGAAGGTTTAAAAATTGTTTTATAAAAATTAAAATGATTTATGAATATGGGGGTTAGACTTTAGACAAAACTCAATTGAATAGTTTTTATAATACAATTCAATGAGCAAAAATATAAATTGTGTGTATTTGAAGTTAAAAGTTATTATACGACACAGTGTTTACACTTTAAGGGCATTTAAGTAATTTTTCTCAGTAATTAAATTACATATTTTTCATTAATATAACTCATACGTCGCAGTGTTTACAATTGAAAAAATATGTCAACCTTGCATGTAGTGAATCTAAATTGAATGAAATTCTTGTACTTTAAATTTAACTTAATCAATGAATTTTGTTAAAGCAATTTATTGCGTATGAGTAATAATAATTATCAATTTTAAAATTAATATTACTTATACGCCAAAACGTTTACAATTTAAAAGATTTATTACATAGAAACTACTGCAACTATAGAAATAAAATAAAAAATGTACTGGTTAAGAAAGTCTGTAGGTTATACTCAATTGAAGAATTTTGCTAATAGAATTCTTTTTTATGGGTTTTACATAAAAATGTGTCAAAAAAGTGGTTTTGTAAAAAATTGCCAATTATTTGGAAAAGTGAGTTAATCATTTTTTGCTTGTGACAGATATAGTAAATTATGCGTTGATATATATTCACATATATAGAAATCTAGCAACACTATTTATAGCCTTTGACGAACGAATTTAGAGCAAAGTTTTAGTGTTGTCTACCTGTTTCAAATTCATATCATATTCAACTGCATAGTGTAACTATTTAAATTTAAAAAAATACACTTTGTTAACATATAAAGCTGATAATATTTTATTCATTCAATAAATACATACATGGAAGCGGTCATATTTACCTACCGACAGCATACAAGAATATTAAAACAAAAAAACATCTGCACTAATACCATGTGTGCATATTTGTAGGTACTTTACAAAACTCTTGTTGGGTAAACCATACGTATGTATGTGAATACTCGTATCCGGGGTATTTTCAATAAATGCCACGGGTAAATTAGCACATTCGCTTTAAACGGATATGGACCACGCGGAAATCGTTGAAGAGAATACAAATAAAGCTTTGTTCTCAGCTGCCAAAAGGATTATTGAGTTTTTAAGCTGTTGGGATTTATTTTTTAAGTGGTCTAGGGAAAATAAGAGATTGCAAAAACAATTGCAATAAACTCCACACGAACAGTAGCTACTCCAAAAATTGTGGTTAACGGTGGCGTTTATTTTATATTTTCATTATTATACTTATATGTGATATAATAAGGGACCTAAGGGTAAAAAAATCGATTTTCACTTTTTTTTTGATGTGGACAACATCTGAGCATCGAATGAGACCGATCCCATGCCCCAAAAGTGTTCCCTCCCAGATATATGCGCGTTTTATGAAAGTGATGGTACACCAAAGATACTCGTACACGTTTTTAAATCTTTAAAATGGCTTTCCTGAACAAAACTGGTTTTTACCCTTAGGTTCCTTTCTATTTTTCGCGTCACATATAGACATATAGTTTATCTTGGCAAGATTGTATAAACATTAGGGTGGGCCGGTTTGTAGGGACGAGAATTTGTCGATATTATGCCAACGATTTTACGAACGCTTTTGGCATGAAAAAAAAGAGTTTCGAAAAGACCAAATTAAATTTTTTTGAGTTTTTCTCAACTTTTTGTTTAAGATTATTTTATTTAGGTAATAAATCACACCTTTAGGCTTTCTTTTTTGGGGCTACGTAAAGTCCAAAGACTATGCTGACAAACCAGCTACGATTCAAGTTTTGGAAGCCGAATTTTAGGATTGCTCGTTTCATGTGATATAAGGATCGAAGCGATACGACTCCGCGTTAAAAAATTTGTTCATTTGCTCTCTGTCTAAAATTTCCGATTGAACGTTTTGACCGTAGTGGGCAAAAACGGCCCACATAGTCGAAACAAGAGGACTCTAGTTAATGTAGACACACGTGTACTGCAATTGAAAGATATTTCGATGCGAATCCAAAAAAGGATTTATTTTTAAAATTTTGCAAAAACTGAAGTTAAAGCGAAGGGGCCCAAAAACGGTCCTTTGTTCAAAATAACCAATCAAAAATAAAATGCTCATTAATAAAGGGTGGTTAAATTTATAGGGCCGATGTTGAATATGAGCCACACATAAACGTCAAGCTTTTTTCTGCATTTCATTTGATATTTCTCAATTTCAGACTAAATCAATTTGAACCATGGAAAGGTACACAAGCGGGCAACGCGTTAAAGTTATTATATGTGACGCGCAAAATAGAAAGGGACCTATGGTTAAAAATCAGTTTTGTTCAGGAGAGCCATTTTAAAGATAAGGTCCCTTTCTATTTGCGCTTAGAATCGTCGACTTCACTTTCATAAAACTCGCATATCTCTGGAAGGGAACACTTTTGGGGCATGGGATCGGTCTCATTCGATGCTCAGATGTTGTCCACATCAAAAAAAGTGAAAAGTTGACGAAAAGTTTTGTTCAGGAGAGCCATTTTAAAGATTAGGTCCCTTTCTATTTGCGCTTAGAATCGTCGACTTCACTTTCATAAAACGCGCCTATCTCTTAGAGGGAACCCTTTTGGGGCATGGGATCGGTCTCATTCAATGCTCAGATGTTTTTCACATCAAAAAAAGAAAGAAATTGAAAAAAAAAAATTTTACCCTTAGGTCCATTCTCTATGCGCTGTCACATATAGTGGATGATCAATTTTCGTCTTCAGCGATGAGGCACATTTTCACCTCAGTGGATTAGTCAATAAGCAGAATTGCCGCATTTCGGCGAATGATAATCCAAGACTGATTGTCGAAAAAACAAAGCACCCACAAAGAGTGACCGTTTGGCGCGGTTTATGGGCTGGCGGTATCATCGGGCCGTATTTTTTTCCAAAATGAGGCCGGTCAGGCAGTTACTGTAAATGGTGTTCGCTGTCGTGAAATAATAACGAACTTTTTATGGCCCGAATTGGAAGATATGGATGTGGACGATATGTGGTTTCAACAGGACGGTGCCCACAGCTAACGAAACAATGGCTCTTTTGCGCGACAAATTCAATGGTTGTGCTATCTCACGTCGTGGCGATGTTAATTGGCCGCCTAGATCATGTGATTTGACACCGTTGGCCTTCTTTCTTTGGGGTTATTTGAAAGAAAGGGTGTACGTCGAGCAACAATTCAAGACCTAAAGGATGAGATAATTCGGCACATTAACGGCATAGAACCACAATTATGCCTCGGCGTCATCGAAAATTTTGACCATCGGATGGAGGTGTGCTGCCGAGGTCGCGGCGGCCATTTGGCCGATATTTTGTTCCTTTCATAATTCAACTATACCGATATTTTCATAATAAAAAGAAATGACAATAATTTCGTAAATAATTCGTATTTTATTCAATCGAATCTTAAAATTTAACTATTCGTTACTACGACTCTAAATATGGATTAATTTTGGAATTGTGGCTGAGATTGGAGTTAGATTTATGAACCAAAGGGGATTAAAAAACGATCTATATGGTCTAAAGACGCGGTCACTAGTATATGTGGACACATGGGTATTCAAATTCAAGCAAACTTCGTAACGAATTCAGAAATTAAATAATTCTTAAGATTTGTTAGAAAGTCTGGCTCGTACGAGGGCGACCGCAAAACTAACTGGCATGGCACATTTTCTGTTTTACTAGCAACTTTTTTTTGTTTTTTAAAAGCAACCTTTTATAAGCCACCTGTCAAAATTTCCGAAATATTTAATGATTAATTTCTTTGTTACAGGTGATTGAAGTAAACAAGTTTTATAATTTTTGAAAAATGGAAAATAAAGAGTTTCGTGCGGTAATTAAACACTTTTAATCACAATTTTAACCACAATTAATCAAAGATGAATTGGATTCTGTTCATGGTGATAATGCACCATCATACTCCACCGTGAAATCCTGGGTTCAACAATTTAAAATGGGTCGTTCAAGTGCGGAAGATGAACAACGCTCTGGAAGACCGAAAACTGCTACTGCTATTGAAAACATTAGAAAAATATTTAATGAAGTGACTAAAGGTAGACGAATAAAGCTTAGAGAACTTGCTGATATTGTTAAAATAGACGAAAAACAAGTTTGGAGTATTTTACATGATTAACTCCACATGAAAAAGCTATCCGCAAGAACGCTGCCGAGTTTGTTGACTTTGCCCCGACAAATCGTCCGTTGGACCAATTCCGAGGAGCTTTTAGCGATTTATCGGCGTAATCCAATAGAGTTCTTGCGCCGATTCATAACTGTTGATGAAACATGGATCCATCACTACATCCCAGAATGCAAAGAACAGTCAAAACAATGGATAGAAGCTGGTAAAAGTGGTCCCAAGAAGGCGAAAACTGTTAAGTCAGCAGAAAAAGTAAAGGCCACAGTATTTTGGGATGCAAGGGGTATAATATTTATTGATTATCTTGAGAAAGGAAAAACTATAAATAGTGAATATTATTGTGCATTATTGGATCGGTTGAGTGAAGAAATCAAGATAATACGACCGCATTTAGAAAAAAAAATATATTTTTCATCAAGATAATGCTCCTTCACACACTGCATTTTTAACTCAACAAAAACTGGCCGAACTACGATTTGAAATTGCTCCGCATCCACCATATAGTCCAGATTTAGCTCCTTCTGATTATTTTTTGTTTCCAAATTTAAAAAAAAATCTCGGTGGCAAAAAATGTTCGTCCAATAGCGAGATTATTGCAGAAACTGAAGCATATTTTGAAGGTCTTGAAAAATCTTATTTTTCGGATGGATTTAAAAAACTTGAAAAACGTTTGATGAAGTGTATTGAGTTGGAAGGAGATTATGTTGAAAAATAAATAATAGTAATTCCAAAAAAACGGTTCCTTTTATGTTAGGCCAGTTACTTTTGCGGTCGCCCTCGTAACTAGTGATCCTGGGAATCAACACATTTTTGGTCCTGTTAATCTTTTTGAATAGTGAATTTACGGAAAAGGGTATTAAAGTTCAGGCCTGGCCGAAATAAAGAAGGTTTCTAAATATTATACTTAATTATATATTAAAGGGGCATTTTTTGTATTGTTTTTACCCAACATGATATCGCAATTTCTAAATATCCCTTCTTAAGGCTTTATTTTAAGCCGTAAAGTTAATATCCTTTAATAATCATATCTTAATATAGTGCCATAATATATTTGGAAATCAATTTGCAACACAGGATATAAAAGTGATTCAGCAATCCTTAGGAACTCGTAGATGCGTTTTCAACCGAATTTTCTACACAGATTTGGATTTAAAATAATATTGCACTCCATGTCAAATCCATCCAATCCTCTATTAATTAAAGAATTTTAATATTTTCTTCTCTCAAATCGTTTGTTTCTTAATTATGTAAAAAAATACAAATGAATTTCTATCCGTCGCTTTTGTTTTTATTTAAATAATTTCACAGCGTTTTTGTTTTGAATTTCCTTAAAGTTGTTCTTAATTACAATTTTATAGTTTGTGATCGCAAAAACGAGTAAATTTCGATTTTAGAAAAACACCAAACCCCAGCAATTTAAATGCAGGATATGTTCTCCTCCTTTACCCGTTAGTGTCGGTCACAAAATAAAGTTGTAACAGCCAGGACGAGGACGACGACAAAACAAAACCAAAAGACGCACAATTGTCAACACTTTAAACACTTTCGTTTTTTTCCTTATTAAATTTTTTAAAGTTTAAATCGATTGAATAGTTTTAGTTGCAATTTCACTTATGTTTTAAATAAATTTCATTTTAAAATCGTATTCAGATTTATTGAATGCCGCAAATTTATGGAGATTAATTGAAAACTGGCAGTCTAGCTTAGACGAGGGCTGATAAGAAAATGATTTGAAAACTCAATTAAAAGGCGCACTAAATATGCGCATTTTGTCGTTTAGTTGTAGATTTAGAAATACAAAATCGCATAACTTTTCTCAGTCGCCTTTGCCGGGCCCTCTTTCTGCTCGGTCGGTTGCTCCCCTTCATCTACATTCAGTAGTTAATCAATGCTGTTGTTGTTATTGCTAATATTGAAACTTAATCAATGCATCTTTGTTAGTTTCTTTTTTGTTGTTGTTGTTTCTTTGGGTTTCTTTATCATCTTCGTCTCTCTCTCTCTCTCCCTTCTTTAAGATGTACTTAGCAGCGGCAGTTCCCCGGCTGCTGTTTACTTTTAATGTAAAATAATTCATTTAGCTAAAACATATCATGGGCACAAAGTAGGGGCATAGTAGGGGAAATATACCTCTGCCTTATGTTAGATTTCATGTGAAAGTTATGAAATTAAATATACGTTACCTTAATAAATTTCAATTTAAGGCTCTGTAAATCATTCTTTAATGTGGGGTCACTTAATGGCCAAGTTTTAGTGGTTTGGCTGGGCTCAGCTCGGTGTGGGGATGCCTTCCCCGTTGCCTTTGCCTTCATGTAAATTGTGTTGTTGTGGTAATCATATTAAACTACAACCGGCGTCTAAAATACTCGCATTGTATTTGAACCCCCTGCGCCTTGCACCTACACTGACGCACATGGAGGCTCATGTCTACATGGAAAGTATATGGGCCATTGCACGCAACTAAATGGACTAATACGGTGTGTGTAATAGAGTGGAGTGAAAACATGCTTTTTTTTTAATTTGAAAAAGTTAACCTCGGAAAGAGATGTAGTCTGGGGTCCTAAAGAGGGGAAAAAAATTTAAAAAAATTGTTAGGGGTCGCGCCAAAATAAACAAATACACATGTTTGAAGGCGTGAATTTTCCTAACCCCTGAACCGATTTTAAAGTTTTATGTCAATAAATGTTTGCAATAGCGTAAACAATGAAATAAGGGCATGAAAAAATTTAAAAAAAATTTTCTCATTTTTCAAAAATTTCAAAAAGTAAAATAAGTCAAATCGTCCCTTCTTCAGAAAATTGACTGAACAATGAAATCACCACCAAAGCTACAAATATAAGTCGATTATCCTCATATTTGCCTCAAATACTTTTGGTTGGGCACTGAACAAGCTCAAACTTTTAAATTTCGAATAAGTTAAGTCGTTAATTTTCAGGATTTTTCTAAAATCAACGCCAAAATAGCGATAATTTCCAAATTTCTAGGGAGTGGCGCGACCCCTAAAAATTTTTTTAAATTTTTTTCTTTATTTTTCCCCTCTTTAGGACCCCAGACTACATCTCTTTCCGAGGTTAACTTATTTTTTTTGAATTTCACTCCACCCTAGTGTGTAACCCTCACATACTCGTAGCTAACTTTACAAACAATCAAAGTTAGGGTTAGGAAGTTCGGATGTTTTTGTACCCGTAACAAACTGTGTCCACAGGGCTATTATGAGTTTGTGCTAAAGTTTTGTAACGCCCGCAAAGAATATACCAATCGTCTCCGAATTTTTTTGAGTCCCCTTAACCACGTTCATCTGTCCATCAATTCATCCAATCAAACCGGTCTCGAAAAAATTTTTCATATTATTTGGTTTTCAGCTCATGACGTCGCTCTTGAAATTGGTTTAAGTTCTAAGATAAGTGGTGGTCCAACTATAATGCACGATGTAAATTGTCTTAGTCATACCTTAGCGTCAAGTTTTTTGTCTAACTTAATTTGATATTTCCCTGTTTCAGTATGGAGATGGAGAGATACATAATTTAGCAGCGCTTTAAGATTGTTGAAGCCTTTTACAAAAGTGAGTGATCAAACCACAATGCATTTCGTGCACTTCTCTTTTTTTTTGGTCAGCATAACCAAACCAAGGTGTCCACAATCGGGATAATTGTGCGAAAATTTCATGAAACATACAATTTGTTCTGTTATCGGGCCGTACTTCTTCGAAATAAGATCGGCCAAGCAGTTACCGTGAATAGTGTTAGCGATGTAACAATCTTTTGTGGCTAAAAATTGAGGATATGAACCTGTACGATATGTGGTTCCAACAGTACGAGAGATAGCCGTGTTAATACGAGTAATAGCCGTGTTAATATCTCACATCGTGGTGATGTTAATCGGCCGATATGATCATGTGATTTGACACCGTTGAACTTTTTACTTTGGGTATATTTAAAAGAAAAACTGTACGTCAATAAACTAAGAACAATTAAAATGCTAAAGTATAAGAAAATTCAGCACATCAACGACATTAAACCTCCATTATGTCTTAGAGTCATTGAAAATATAAACCATCGAATAGAGTTATGCCACCGAAGCCGAGGCGAACATTTTGGGTGAAATTTTGTTTCACACATAATTGTCGTAGATCCTTCTATCGTGAGAAAAATATGAAGATAATTCTTTAAAAACTTTTTGTTTTGTTAACATCGTGTGTTTAAGTTGGACCATCCTTTAGTAGTCAATCAAGTTTACGCCACGATTTGGGCTTTAGCCGACCGTACAGCGGCCAATTTTACGAGGGTTGTTTTTTATATTTCGCGACCGGAAATAAAAACACACTAATTTATCATTCGAAAGGGTTTTATAGTTTTTCAAAATATTCTCCTTTAAGATCAATACACTTTTGCATGCGCACAAACCAGTTTTCGAAGCACTTTTTCTACTCCGATTTAGACACCTCCAAATGATTTTTGAACGCTTTAACAGCTGCTTCGGGAGATGAAAAACGTTGACTACGCATCCTTTAGTAATCAATCATGTTTACGCCACGATTTGGGCTTTAGCCGACCTTACAACGGCCAATTTTACGAGGGTTGTTTTTATATTTCGGGTCCGGCAATAAAAACACAATAATTTATCATTGGAAATGGTTTTATTGTTTTTCAAAATATTCTCCTGTAAGATCAATGCACTTTTGCATGCGCACAAACCAATTTTCGAACACTTTTTCCACTCCGATTGAGACACCTCCAATTGATTTTTGGACGCTTTAACAGCTGCTTCGGGCGATGAAAAACGTTAACCACGCATTTTTTTCGTGATGCTAGGGTATAAGAAGAAGTTATTGGTTGCCAAATCTGGGCTGTACGGTGGATGGCACCTTAATTCGACATCTTGAGTGGTCAAATGGCTCATCTTTTTAGCTGATGTGTGAGAGCTCGCATTGTCGTGATGCAAAATGATCCATCTTCTCTTATTATGTTTCCTCATTGCTTCGAACACTGCTGGCAAACAGATGGTCGTATCAAGATTTTTATCAAGCAAGTTATTATAAATTGCATTACTATTAGATCATAGCCAATTTTGAGGCCACGTTTTTATTGAACATTTTATTCAAGAAACCAAAATATATATTCCAACGGTCAAAAATACTTTTAGTTGCCAGCAGAGGTGAATGCTACTTCACCATCCGTAGACACCAAGTAACGAATGTGATTAAACCATGATCAATGGCTATATACTTAAGTGCAGGCGGATTTTAAATAAACGAGAACCAGTCGGTCTTTGAGTATTTCACCGAACAAAGTAAACACAATAAAAATCCCTCCAACTACCTTTTTTTAATGGACAGCAACCATTCACTGTATCGTGTGTATGTGTTTTTTTTGTATATCAAAAAAACATACGCACACACATACATGTATTCTCTACAAAACCTGTTTTGTTATGTTCATAGTCACAACCATACTGTATGATTACCGTAATCATATTTTTGTTAACGTAAGTTTTAAACAACAATACTTTTGTTGCACTAACCATGTTAATATGGTTGCTACAACCATATTTTCATTTCTAAATTTGGCAATAATACTATTGTTACATTTCAACAATAGCAATATTGTCGCAATCATACTATTGTCAAAATGAAATTCAAAAAACAATACTATGGTTGCGACGATCATGCTTTTATTGGAGAGAACATATTATTGTTGCGGTGACCATAGTGTAACCATATCTTTTCTCTGCGTGCAGGGACATATATACACACGTTTTATGCTTTAAAATAAAAAGTACTGAATGTTTTTGGACCAAATATTTTTTAATGTATTTATTGATGTATATTGTATCCAAAAAGAATCTACTTATTCGAAATGTCTGCCTTTTGCCTTTACACACGCCTTAAGTCGCACTGGCCAATCGTCAATAGCTGCGCGAACCTCGTCCATTGGAAAATTGGGCACATCTCGAACCAAAGCAGTCATAAGAGATCCAATGTTGGGGTATCTTTTGTGACAAACCTTGTCCTCTAAAACCGTCCACAATTTGTAATTCAATGGGTTCAAATCTGGACTGCCTGAGGGCCATTATTCAGAGGAAATGAACGCTAGCAAATTGTTTCGAAGCCAGGCCTGGGACGTTTTAGCCTTATGGACCGGTGCAGAATCCTGCTGGAAAGTCCATGGCTGGTTTTAGAACAGGGAATTGTTAAAAGTCTTCACAACAGCTTCCAAAACGGTTTCTTGGTAAACTTTGGCCGATGTTTTGACTCCTTGTTCGCAGAAATGCAGGTCAGTGACCCCATCGTAAGAGACACCCCACCAAACCATAACTGAAGCTGGGTGATGATCCTTTTCCTCCCTTGGCATCAGTTCAGATGCTTCCTTAGATGACCGCGCATAAACTCTATCGTTTTGCTTGTTAAATTTTTCCTGAACGGTAAAAATTTTTTCATCGGTGAACAAAAATTTTCTGTGCAAGTTATCAGCGTGCTTCACAAAAGACGTTTGCATTTTTCAATCCTAATTTTTTTAAAGCTGCAGTCAAATGTCCGGCACGTCGTTTGAAAGCCCAAAGTACCAAGTCTTTTTAATGATTCGACTAAAGGACTTTTGCGTGGTATTCATCACACAGGCCTCGATTTTCTGTTTTCGGATCGAATTTCTGTGAATTCTTGATTTAGCGGCTTTGATGACATGCGGTGTTCGAACAGAGTGTGGGCGGCCCGACCGGTGGCGGTCTTTTACATCTTCAGTCTCCTCAAACAGTTTTACGCATCGGTAGACGAACATGCGGCTAATCCCTAGTGGCCGGAGCGTTTTGAAAATATCGTTTCACACTTGAAAAGCGCTATTACAGCGATACGGTTCTCATTATCTGACCACTCCATGATGAAAGTTGAAACAATTTTAAAATCCTGTTACAGACTAATGCTATTGAGGTTAGCTTTCAAACCCCATATGACATTAACGGGGTATGTTCAGTTCTTCTATTGAAATGAGTGTGCTCAAAGTTGTAACAGTATTTATGTCCCTACTAAGTATACCACTCAGAATTGACCGTCCAACGTTCCACTAAAGACACTGTGGCAACATGGTTGGTTATACCGAAAAAAATGCAATTATTTGCTTTAATGTACTTCTTCCACGAACAACTTTTGTTGGATTTAGCTCGTCTGAAAGACCCATACGGTCTATTGCTGTTTTGTTTCGGGCCTATGCGCATAGATCCATAATTCGTCACCTGTGACAATGTTATACACTGCCTTTGAGCTACCGCAACTATACTTCTTCAACATCTCTTTGCACCAATCCATACGAGCCCTTTTTTGAGCATTCGTCAAAGTATGTGGGATCCATCGAAAACAATTCTTTCACGGCCAAATGAACATGCAATATCTTTTTGATGCTTGTCATACTAATGCCCAAGGATGCCTCAATCTCACGGTATGTCACATGTCGGTCTTAATTAATTAGTTCACGTACAGCATCGTTGGTTTCTGGCAAAGTGACCGAAGTTGGACTTCCTTCACGAAATCCATCCTGCAGCGAACGGCGTCCGAGACTGAACTCATGGTACCAACGATTAACAGTGGTTTTTGATGGTGCTCCAAAATCATCGCACGAAAATGTTCACGGGATAATTTAATTTTTTGACTGAGATGAATTTTTCAACACACTGTAAACAAAACAATTCGCTCTCAAATGACAAAACGTTCTGAGTGCAGCTTTGCTTAATAATGTCAAAGTTTCCAATGGAGGTTCCAGTTTGCATCTGGGAACAATAGTATTGTCAGGACCCGAAATATAATTAGCAACCCTCGTATTATATTTGAACCAAATTTGGTTTGTGGCGTTATTTTGTTTACAGTAAAACCTATATCGGTTCATATCTTGATATAGTCCCAGCACAAATTTACCTCCCCTAACGACCTAACAGCAGCTCATGTCATCCAATTTCATCACAATTAAGAATGGGGCATTATTGCTTTAACCACCTTATAAATGCTCAAAATTTTGCGACATAGAGATTAATCTCTAAGCTCTGTAAATGTTTCTTTGTATAATAACACAAATTTTTATTAGCGCCCTGAACGTTTAGGACATTTAACGAACTATTTAGTAAGACAAAATTGAAGGTGGACAGTGCAGAAAAGTCCAATTTAGTTTATAAGATTAAATGTGATGGTGACAAGTCCAACGTATGCTAAAAGGTATAGGTTGGCACTACTGGGACAAAACTAAAGACTAGACGTTCTTCTCACAAATCTAACCTTTAAGCTGTTGATAGACCAATCGAGCAGAAGACTGCCCTTGCGAACCACTGTACTTTGACTGGACACAAGCCAAACTTTAACGACGTAGAAATTTTAGCACTAGAGAGGAATTATAAGAGGAGATATACTTTGGAGATGCTTTACATCAACGACGTTCCTTCATCTAAGAGAATGAACTTTAAAACTAACACGGATAGATGTGCACATAGAAGTACAACAGGACAGAAGTAAAACAATTATTTAAATGTAATTATTAACATAAATTGTGTTATTCGTGATAGAAAATTGTGTAGTGTTGTAATTTTATGTTCTCGGCTTTGTTTTAGTGAATACCCCTGATGATGAACGACGAAGTCAGTTCGAAATATTGGGTTATTTAAAATTAAATAAATTATAAAAACACCATCTGTTTTTGCTTATGACCTCAAGCCTAACAATAACTGAAAAATAAACCACAAAAGGTCAACTATACAAATACAAATTTTGGAGAATAATACATAAAAAATAAATGTTTGTACCCAAACATATGAATGTTTGGGAATGTTGCCGCAAACATATTAATTCTTGGTTTCAAATAAATATATGTTTGCCCATAAGCACATAAATATTTATGGGCATCGCTACATACATATTAATGTTTCCTAAATATGTTAGGGAGACTTTTTTTTCCTCTCCGTATAAAAAAGTTCTGTGTTAAAAACGTTTTAACAATGTTTAAGACAGATTTTATTTTATTTCACCAACTTATAATATTTCAATACGCTAGAATGTTGTTCCAAACATATAATATGTTTGTGTATTTCTATTATGCTGAGAGAAGTCGTGCATAAACCATTTTAATGTTTGCTTGCAAAACCAATTGTAAAATTTGTTTTTTTCGTTCTTGTATATACTTATATGTGATAGCGCATAGAATAAGGGACCTAAGGGTAAAAAACATCTGAGCATCGAATGAGACCGATCCCATGCCCCAAAAGTGTTCCCTCCCAGAGATATGCGCGTTTTATGAAAGTGAAGTCGACGATTCTAAGCGCAAATAGAAAGGGACCTAATTTTTAAAATGGCTCTCCTGAGCAAAACTGGTTTTTAACCTTAGGTCCCTTTCTATTTTGCGCGTCACATATACTTTATGGGGTCTCCGACCATTATTTCGAGGTGTTGCAAACGGAATGACAAAGTAAAAAAACCCTCTATTCTATGATGGATGGCATAAAAACGGGTTGCATCATTTCTGAAACTCTGCTATCGGTTAAACCAAACTCCCATGTAATGCCCCATATGTTTTGTACGTGTGTACTAAACAAAATGTTTCCGTCCTACCATCTCGTGTTGTAAATTGCGCCAGTGTGTGTGCGTGTGTAGTTTTTTTTTCATTGTAAACGCAAAATACTTTCTGAGTCATTCATTGATTTGTCGCTGAGAATGTGTGTGTGCGTGAGTGTGTGAGTGAGTGGCGTCATGTCATCATCACCACCAGCACCATCATCATCATCATCGTCGTGACATCAATTGATTCTTTTCTTGTTCAAATAAATAAATGAAATTTATTGACAACTAATAAGGTTTTGTTTCTTAAGCTTTGTTTTATTTTCTGTTTTATTCTGTTTTTCCCCCCTTTTGCACAACTTCTCTCACTGCTCTCGATCTAATCGCATTTCGTATTCACACAGTTGCCAATAGAGCCACTAACAATGCTGATATTTGATGTCGCTGAGTGTGTTTTAACGCTTTTTTGTCAATTGAGTGTTTTGCGGTTTTGCGCAAAATAGAGATTTAATTACGTGGAAAATCTGTAACAAAATGTAAGACAAGACCTATAGGGGGGCATATCTGCATGCAGTGAGCCGAAAAAGTTTATGTACACCAAGACCACCCTTAAAGTTGCAAAAACAATATATTAGGGACTTTAGAAAGTAAGTGTACGTAAACTTTTTTGGCTTCACTTTGTCGCTTTTCTAAGAGTCACTGGAAATTTCTCCTATCCCACAAAAATTAGGAAAAATAAAAGATGAAAATATGAGTACACACTAGTGTGTCCAGGCAATTGAGATAAAAAAAAAATTAATTAGGAAAAAGTACAACAATTTTATGTTCAAAGTAGAGAATGAGGGTGTAGTATGTCAAGACAATTGAGGTTAAAAACACAATTTTAATTAAGAAAAAACAAAAATTGTATGTGCGAATGAGGGTGTGCGTAAACTTTTTTGGTTCACTGTTCACGTCACTAAAGTATACATGTTTATGCATGTATACTGTTTATAGGCTTGTATATGCGTACACATATCAAGGGATTTAGTTCAACAATTGGTTTTCATTGATGGCTGGTTTTCTTTCCAATTGACCTGAAAATCGCTATGAAGACCTTCTTGGCGTATGTATTACAGCCATTCAGCTCACAGACTATGTCAGAAGGCTATACTAGAAATAATCTAACGATTAGTATCAGCTAGATTCAGATCAAGGCGGGTCTTTTGTTTGGGTAGTTTGTCTACGATTCGAAATTGTGACAGCTACCAATATAAGGATATTTAAATATTTTAAAATTTTCTTAAGAAAATGAAAAGGAAACTAGATATACCAAAAATTTTATTTTTTTTTTAAATATACTTATAGCTTATTTAGGTAAATTATAGTTGATTTCCCAGATAAGCACGATAAGAAAATAATTGAGAGACTTAAAATTGATGAGAATTTAATGAAAAAGGTGCTCAAACGGGGCTCGCATTTGTGAGGCTAACAGAGGTGAACATTCCATACTTAATTGCTGACATTAAATAAAACATCTAGATGGCGTTGATAAACTATCAAGGAATAAACTATCATTACTATCAGGTCACCCTAAACATCTTATATTCTTAACGCTCTTTTGCCATTTGGCAACGCACACTCTGTGAAGAAGCCATTGTTCCCTTGCTTCTCATGTAGATCGGAATAACTTTGTCCGCCGGCATCTTCCTGTTATTTTGGCCTAAGACTGTGGTTGATGGTATTTCGTCGATTTCTCTTAGATTTTATTTTATCAGTGAGAGAAAGACCTTTTGTCATACTTTATTGGTGCAAATTAGTCTTGTTTAGGCTACATAGTTCGGTACGCTAGGTCATGTACGTTGTACAGCAACTCGGACTTAAGCTCCCTAGCCAAGAGTACGAGCTTCAGAGGTACAACATCGATTCTCCATCGATTCTAGAAACTCAACATTTCAGGAGCCAATTAAGGGCACACGATCATTGCTTCTCCGTTTAGCCTCAAAATGGACAGCAATTTGCTTGCAAATACTCTGTTCTGCATTTTTATTATGGCAGCTATGCAAACAAGTTATACTTAAGTAACTGAGGTTCGGAAATCACGCAAAAATCAAAAAAATCGATGAATCAGTTTGTGAATTCCGAGATTAATCTGTCCATTTTAATACCCTTTATAAAAGTATAGGGGTAGTATTCACTGTGTCATTCCATTTGCAAACTCGAAATACTGTTCGGAGACCCCATAAAGTATGTAAAAATATATTTGGAATCGTGATAAAATTCTTAGATGAACTAGCGATGCTCGTCTGTGGAGAGCAAACTACAAGAGGGCGTGGCACCTCCCATACTACCCTTAACTTAAAATAAACTATTAGACACATGACCATGATATTTGAAAAACCTGATATTGACATGGATTGTAGCATACCCAGGTGGAAAAGTGGGCGGTTCCAGGCTCCTTTAAAATGTGCACTTGTGACCAAAGTATTAAACCGATCGTTTTAAAATTTTAAAGGAATAAGATCTTTGTCTAGGAAATTATCATAGGCTATTTTATGTTAAAATTGGACAAGGGGCACGACACCGCCTACAAAACGCAGAGATTTGAAAGCCCACATATCGCAAACTAATATCGTAATGACAATTGTAGTTGGTAGTGTGTGATCCAAGTAGAGATACTTTTTTCAATAGCCTTTTTTGACAGATCATGTGCGAGTCGTGTCATGCTGTCATTTTATTTTTGTTTAGTATTGTTTGGCATTTCATCATGAAAAGACTTACGCCTGAACAACGTTTACAAATCGTTCAACTTTGTTTCGAAAATTGATGTTCTGTAAGGAATGTGTTTCGTGCACTTTATTCAACTTATGGTCAACATAATCGGCCTACTGAGCGTACTATTCGCAACACCATCACCCATCTTGAGACCCAGCATTTATTATTGGATAATATTGGACCGAATAGACCACGCCTAGCACGCAGTGAAGAAAATGTAGCGGTCGTAGCTGAGAGTGTTCGGCGCCGTTCGCAGCAACTCAGACTGAATGAAGCCTCCCAACGTTCCCAAGCGACATCGCTTCGCACTATGGGCTCTTAAAAAGTTCCAAGAAGATCCGATGTTTTCGAGCCAAATTTTGTTAAGCGATGAGGCGCCTTTCTGACTCATGGGCATGTAAAAAAAAACAAAATTGCCGCATTTAGGATGAAGACCAACCAGACGAGGCTCAAGAGCTGCCACTTCATCCAGAAAAAACAAAGGTTTGGTGTGGTTTGTGGGCCGGTGGAATCATCGATCAATATTTCTTTAAAAATTATGCCGGTGAGAACGTAAGCGTCAATGGCGACCGTTACCGTGCCATGATAACCGACTATTTAATGCCTGAAATTGAAGCTCGTGATCTCGGCGACATTCGGTTTCAACAAGACGGCGCCACTTCCCACACATTGCATCAATCAATAGATTTATTGAGAGAACACTTCGGTGAGCAGATAATTTTACGTTTTGGGCCGGTCGATTGGCCACCAAGATCGTGTGATAACACACCGTTAGACTTTTTCCTGTGGGGAAATATAAAATCTAAAGTTTATGCGGACAAACTCGCTTCGATTCAGGCCTTGTTAGCCAGTTACCAGTCGAAATGCTCGAACGAGTCATCGAATATTGGACTCAACGCATGGACCATCTGAGACGTAGCCACGGCCAACATTTGATACCGCATAATCTTCAGAAAATAAATGCCAAAGAATGTTCTTTCAAATGATAATAAACATTCCCCATGCAATTTGAATTTTGTGTGTTTTTTTCTTTAAAAAAGTAGGGAACCTCGAAATGGATCACGTGTTATACATGATGTTGGTATGGAAAAATATACAACCTGCTGAAAAGAAGAGGCTGGACCGAGGATTGGACCGGAATCCTTGAAAAGGTTATATAGCATCGACCGGCTGAACTAAATTTGTCCACTTGTATATAGTTTACCCCTTTTACAAATGTACCTACCGATTACAGAGCAGCCCATTTTATTACATTACAAAGAAATTTGTAGCAATTTGATATCGCTCTTAGATGAGCGATATATTTCTCCGCAGTGAATAAGCTTTGATTTGTTTCTTGTTTATTTAAATATGGCAAGCTTACAATAAGGTTTTAAGAGAATATCATATAGTCGGCCCCGCCCCGCCTTTGATTTTTCTTACTCGTTTGCCATTTCCACAACTAAGTCATTCAAATTTCCTTAAAATCTTAGGGAGTGTCAAAGTTGCAAGGATAACATAGGCGATACATTTGGAAATTCTATTTTTTGCCGCCTGTCAAGGTAAGAATGCCTTAAGTTATTAGGTAGTAGAAATTATTAATGCAAAAATCGCAGAAATTTTATTTTTCCAATTTATGCTCGACACTGTCCCACTGTGCTCTGGTAGAATCCTTTATCTCCCAACGTCGTTGGCAACCTCTGCAGTTGGCATCCTTTGCCGCCTGTCAAGGTAAGAATGCCTTAAGTTATTAGGTAGTAGAAATTATTAATGCAAAAATCGCAGAAATTTTATTTTTCCAATTTATGCTCGACACTGTCCCACTGTGCTCTGGTAGAATCCTTTATCTCCCAACGTCGTTGGCAACCTCTGCAGATACCATCAGATGTTGTATTACTTCCTCTCTAGCCAGGGGACATTTTCTCGTAAGGACTTTTTCTTAATGTTTCGTTTGCAAATATGAAACTTTTCTTGTTTCTTTTTTTTCAATTAAAAAGTTTTTCTGTCATATCTGAGAGTGTGTCTATGTGTGCGTGTATTAGTGATGTTCGTTTGAGTGTGTGTGTGTGTGTGCAAGGGGTTTGCTGTTAGCTAGTTTCTTAACATATTGTAATTTAAATCTTTAGTTTGTGGTTTTTTGATTACAGTTCGTTTTTCTGTTTTTTTTTTGTTTTGTTTGCAGTTATCGTTGCTTCTCTGTGTTGTACCATTGTTAAGAAGAAGCCTAACAAAAGTTGGCAATACGTTAGTGTTGTAGTTGCTGAGTTAGTTTTTTTTTTGTAGCCGTTGCAAGGCAAAGATACAGTTTTTCTTTCGTTGCTGTATTCATTTGCTTCCCCTTTGACCCCTTCTCATTCGCTCTCTTGGGCATGTGCTCAGACAGCAACTTTAAGGTATGATACGAAAAAACACTTACACAAACACACACACATAAAAATGCTGCTGATAAAACGAAACGTACAAAGTTTTATAGGAAATGTTAGGAGTCGAGGAGAAAGTCAGCAGAATAGTAGAAGAATACCAAGTGCAGATACCAACAACTATGCACGGGAATAAGTACATATCATATGAAGTATGTACGAGCAAAAATGTTTCGGCGTAGCAAAAGAAAGAATGAAGAAACTTACAAAAAAAGGAAAACAACAACAATATGGTTTTTCGCAAACTGGGGCACTGCAGTTAACCACACGAATAAAAACAGGCAGACAAGAACAATTATAGGCATATATACAGTTACACACACACTCACAGAGAGGTACTCAAACATTATGGCTCAAAAACACACATACACGCTACAGCCATACATGTCGAGCCTACTTCTTTGCGGCACGCATAGATACAACGCTGCAGAAGCATACAAACATCCTATAGATATACTACTTACAAACTACACTCTCATGTAGAAGACCCTTTCGCCCCATACACTCTCTCTCTCCCTCTCCTACTCCGTTAGTTTTGTTAGGTTAACCCCTACATGCACTCAGCGCCGGACACACAAGCACACACGTACCCATGCCATGGCATTTGGCATACAAGTTATCATCATCACTCACTCTCACATACTCGTACACTTGTACAACAACATAGAAACATTGAAATCTCTTGTTGTTGCTGCTGTTAAGCTACTTTTGAAAGGAAAGAAAAAACTTTAAATACATTTTGCATTTTTCTACTCTTAATTTCTCTTTGTAATTTATGCTGTCTTCCCTCATGTCCCATACAAGCAACTGCATTATTAACTCAACTTAGTCGTTTCTTCCTTCTTCGTAGTCTTCTTCATAGTCATAATCTTTGTCTTCTGCTGTATTTTAATAAGTTTAACGGTATTTTAAAACCTACACTAAACCATACACGTATGGCAGCACATCTACACCTACATACAGATATACGTACATATTCCTTGAAGTGTGGTGGAGGTTCTACCAAAAAGCCATGGTATTGAGAAGGAAAATAATACCCCATGGAGCGCAAAGAGGGTATAAAACGCTAAAGCAGTTTCAAGAAAGATATCACACACAGCGTGGTACGTTAGAATTTAAACACAATTGTCAACGCCAGCGACGGCTCACGGTTGCTCAAAATCGACTGAAATTCAATAGCTACTGATATTTTAAATAATTTTATGATTCGCAGGTTAAAAAGACTTGGAACTTATAAAAAGCAAACAAAATCAACGTTAATAATCTAAAAATACCTCCACGATTTCTTATAGGAGAAATAAAAATTTTTATATTTATGGCGCCCATGGTCTATGAGTCGACATTTTTTAACCACCATCTTGTAAGGTATCTAAAGTCCAACGACCTGCTTAGTGATCGACTGTATGGCTTCCGTAGAAATCGCTCTACGGGAGACCTGATGGCTTTCCTGTCGGAGCGCTGGAGTCGGTCTATCCACCAGTTTGGTGAGAGTAAGGTTGTGGCTCAGGATATTTCCGAGGCCTGCGATAGAGTCTGGCAGGGTGCACTCTGGTCAAAGCTGATCGCTTTTGGAGTCGATAATACCTTTGCTCGTTTTATATCGAAAGATCGCACTGTAAGATTTATTGTAGAAGGGTTCTCATCCAACAAAACATAGGCTTACCGCAGGTGTATCACAAGGCTCTGTTCTTTTTCCCCTTTTTATTTCTTATTTTCATTGATGATCTGTTGGGTCAGACCGTAAATCGAATCTTCTCCTTTGTGGATGACAGCAACCTCTGTTATTCTTATTCATTCAACCATATGCCAAGTCTTGAAGATATTAAAGACTGAAGGCGATTTATGAAAGAGACACTTGGCCGGGATTTAAAGGCCATTTCCGACTGGGATCGAAGTGTATAGGCTCTCTAAAGCGGTGTAAGAAATATTTCACTCCTTCCGATCTTTTCGATACCTATACAACCTACATCAGACCCAAGATGGAATACAACTCCCCTATATGGACAGGTGCTCCAAAATCATCCTTGGAGCTACTTGACCGTGTTCAAAGGAGAGCGATGATGCTGATAGGTGACAATGGGTTATCCAACTCGATTGTCTCCCTCTAGCATCGTCGGAGTGTGGGATGTGTATCGCTGTTTTATCGTTACTTCTATGGTGTGTACTCCGCTAACATCCGTGACTTTCGAGGAATTCACACCCGTTTATTATCGATTCGCTAGTTGATCGCACTACAGATCGAATTCGTTTTTTGCCCGTACTGTCCGTATGTGGAATCAACTTCCGGCAAATGTATATCCCACCAATTACGACATCCAGAAATTTAAGACAAATATCAGTTAACATTACTCCCTCTTTCCCCCCTCTGATCCCTTACTTTCCACTCATTAACGCAATGCACTGCATAATAGGGGAAATCCTCTGAGTGCTGGTCAATAAAAAAATTAACACAACAGAAACCATTCCATAGCGAAATCAGAAAGCTTAAATGGGGAAGAACAAGCAATACCCTGAGGAAAATCGCGGACCCTGAGGCAGCCGATGCAGGGGGCGCTCATCACACGCTTATAAAAGAACTTCATCCCAGTCGTCTAAAATCAGACTTCATGCCAGTCATCCAAAATCAGACTTCTTTCCTGTCTTTTAAAAGCAGACTCCTAAAGAAAAAAAATTTAAGACTGCTTCCCAATCGTCTTATAGAAGACTTCTCCCAGCTGTCTACAAAAAGACTCCTTCTCAATCATCTATAAGAAGATATCTTCCCAGTTGTCTTTAATAAAACTCCTTCCGGTCGTCTTTAAGAAGATTCCTTTGCAGTGGTCTACAAAAAGAATTCTTTACAGTCGTCTATACAAAGAATTCATCCTAGTCCTCTATACGAAGACTTCTTTCCAGTCGTCTTCAAAAAGGCTCCTACCCAGCATCTATGAGAAGACTCCTTCCCTTAGAGGACTTCCCAATCAGTTGTCGCCTATAAGAAGACTTCTTTCCAGTTCTCTATTAGAAGACTCGTTGCCAGTTCTCTACAAAATTACTCATCCCAGTTAATAAACTCCTTCCAGTCGTCTATTAGAAGATTTCTCCCCAGTCGTCTATAAGAATACTACTTCCCTATAATCTATAACAAAACTACTTTCTAGTCGTAAGAAGAAACCTTCTCAGTTGTCTATAAAAGACTCCTTCTCAGTTGTCTATAAAAGACTCCTTCCCAGTCGTCTTTGAGAAGACTCCTTCCCAGACGTCTTTAAGAAGACTCCTTCCCAATCGTCTTTAAGAAAACTCCTTCCCAGCCGTCTTTAAGAAGACTCCTTCCCAGCCGTCTTTAAGAAGACTCCTTCCCAGTCGTCTTTAAGAAAACTCCTTCCCAGCCGTCTTTAAGAAGATTTCTTCCCAGTCGTCTTTAAGAGGACTCCTTCCCAGTAGTCTTTAACATGACTCCTTCCCAGTAGTCTTTAACATGACTCCTTCCCAGTCGTCTTTAAGAAGACTCCTTTCCAGTCGTCAACAAGAAGACTCATACCCAGTCGTCTACAAAAAGACTCCTTTCCAGTCGTCTACAAGAATACTCCTTCCCAGTAGTCTATAAAAAAAAAACTCCATCTCAGCTGTTTACAAGAAATCTTCTTCCAAGTCATCTATAAGCAGACTCATTCCCAGTTCTTATAAGAGGACTCCTTCCCATTCGTCGTAAAAAAAACTCCTTTCAAGACGTCTAAAGAATAATTCTCTCCTAGCCGCCTATAAAAATGACTCCTTCCCAGTCGTCTACAAGAAAGCTAGTCATCTATAAGAAGACAGTCGTCTATAAAATCAATTCTCCCAGCTGTCCAAAGGAAGATTCCTTCCCAGTCGTCTAAAGGAAGACTCCTTCCCAGTTATCTAAACGAAGACTATTTCCCAGTCATCTAAAGGACAACTGGGAAAGAAGACCCCTTCCTAGTCCTCTATAAGATGGCAAATTCACATTGGTCTATGAGTCCCAGTCCTTTTTCGTCTATAAAAAGACTCCTTCACTCCTTCAAAAATAATCTTTTCCACCCATCTATAAGATGACTCATACAAAGCCTTCTTTAAAAAACTCCTTCTAAATTGTCTATAAAAGTATCCTTCCCATTTTTCGAAGAAGAACTTTTTCGGTTTAAAGTGTTCTGCCCACTTCATAAAAATTTTGACTTTTAAATTGTCTATAAAAGTATCCTTCCCATTTTTCAAAGAAGGACTTTTTCGGTTTAAAGTGTTCTGCCCACTTCATAAAAATGTTGACTTATTAAATATGTTAAATAGCCCCTTCTCGCAATTCTTGTTTAACTGCCTGTCCAACGACGTCAAACGTTTAACGTTCGATATCTTTTCATTGCGACTAACTAACTAGAATCAGACGGACAAAGCTAAGACAAATGAGTCAAAGGATAGTGGGGGGCTTTTGCATAAGAATGTAAGTGTCTGACCTTAATTTCGTTCGAGATCCTGGGTCAGGCAGTTACATACACGATATTGTTAAATCTTCTCAAAAACTTGTTCGGTATATTTTTATAATAATTCTGGAGATCCATTTGGCAGGGCTTTTAAAAAAAATCGGAAGCACTTGCTTTCGAATCTCATCTAGTTTTTATTTAAAGTGCGCGTAGATTGCAGCAAGCCTGTTTTGTGGCACCTTATCCCAGATGGTCTTCAAAATGACCTGGTTAAGACCCTCTTTTTGTCATTGGCAGTTATTCGTACCACATCTACTGGGAGTCTTACCAATATTGAGACTCCACATATGTTTTATTTTCTTGGGTAATTGGGCGGAACAATTAAAGTAAGATCAGCAAAAGTAGTCCTCATTCTTATGTTAAAAAAATTGTCTTGAAGCCTAGCTTTCTGATTCCGATAGTAACGGACCAGAAATCTCTGTATAATCAGTGGGCATATACAAAAAAACATGTCACTTTGCATTTTTTTTTAAAAATCTTGCTTTTTATTACAATAACATCGCAAGAGGTCTCGAGTTGGCATTTATCCATGTATTTTTTTAATTTATAGCTTTTTCTAACTTTACATGACACATTTATTAATTAACGAAATTCTTCATTGAATTAACGTAGTTCTTTATTATTATATAAAAATGTTAGATGCAGTATTAAAAATGCTCATAGTTTCATCAAATGTTACTTAGATTTAAAACATAGATTACTATAAAAAACATTTAACATTTTATGCAAATGTTCATTAATGTTATGAAAATTTTCATTAATGTTATTAAACTGTTCATTAGTGTAAGGAAACTGTTTTAAAATTCAATGATACTGTTAATTACTGTAATGAAACAGTTTAAAAAATAAGTTAAACTGTAAATTAATGTAATGAAACTGATCGTTTATGTAAGGATACTGTTCATTAGTGTAATGAAATTGTTCATGAATGTGATGAAACGGTGCTGGGCTTAACATCATTGGCAATACTAATGAATGGGACTGTTGTCAAGGAGTCGGATGCTCTTGATGTTCTGGGCATGAAAATTCAGTGTGATGTTCGCTGGAACAAACACATTTTTGAAGTGTCGAAAGAAGCATTCAAGTGCCTGGGTTTTTTAAAGCGGTGCAAGAAATACTTCACTTCCTCCGACCTCCTCAACATCTACATCACATACAATCGGCCAAAAATGGAGTTTAACTCCCACATTTGGCGGGTGCTTCAAGGTCTTCTTTGGAGTTTCTCGACCGGGTGCAAGGGAGGGCGCTGAGGCTTGTTGGAGATATCAGGGTGGCCAACTCTGTTATTTCACTCGAGCATCGGCGGAGTGTTGGTTGCGTATCACTCTTTTACAGGTACTTTAACGGGATTTGCTCTTCTGAGATAGGTGATCTCATCCCGGAGGTCAGAGTGTTCGCCCGTAACACCCGCTTGTCTAGAAGTTCGCATCCATTTGTTATTGATTGGCCTACTGATCGCACGACGCATTACAGGGAGAATTCGTTCTTCAGCCGCGTTTTCCGTATGTGGAACAGACTTCCCGCAGAGGTGTTTCCTGCCACGTACGATATGAACAGGTTCAAATTAAATGTCCATAAACATTACTCCCTCTTTCCTTCAATACCCTAACCTATCTTCCCTTGACCGATACAATGCACTGCATATATATGGGGACACCCCCTGAGTGTTGGTCTTAAAAAAAATAGTATTTTTGTTTTTTTTTTCGTTCCCAATCTTAGGTATTCATTTCGCATGTAAAAGCCCATCATCAGCATAATCTTTGACACAGTCAACACTGCCATCTTCAATATCATCAGCACATGCTTGCATAGTTTTCTACATACAAACGCATTTACTCGTATATGCATGTGTGTATAAATATGTACATTTTCTCAGACTGAAAGGATTAGCATGTTTTAGTCTATTCTTTTATCTTCTTATAGTATTCGAGCGAGTACTTCGTTCGTAGGTGATTAAGAGGATTATTGAGGTTTTTTTTTATTTTGTTGTTTTTCCAAAGTTACCCAACTAATCATCCTTTAAAACGAAAACAATGCTAATATTCTGCAGTATTTGCTTGCTGAGAACAGCAAAACCACATCAATGGTCTTAGAAAATATCCAATGAAGTCGTTATTGAGATTTAAGGCGAACAAAATCCATTGAAGGGTAGGGAGAGAGGCTTAAAAGAACTTAAAACTATTTTCTACCCTTCGTCATAGGATAGAGGGTATATTCACTTTGTTATTCCGTTTGCAACGCATCGAAATACTGGTCGGAGGCCCACTCAAAGTACGGGGTGGTTTGTCAATTATGCTACAATAAGAAATTCGAATAATTTGGTTTTTAATCAATGCATTTCTTTTAATTTTTTATTGTATAGAAAATTCCATTTAATTTTTTATGACTTAATGTTTTTAAAGATGATAAACCGTAAATGACCTCCATGCTCACCCACGCTTATGCGAAACCTGATCAGAAAACTATTCATGGCGGCCTGAGGGGTTGAAGTTGCGTCCGCTTCAATTATTGTTTTATTGAACTGTTTCAATTCACCCAAATTCCGCTTGACATAACCCCATTAAACAAAATCTAGTGCAGTCAGGTCGGGCGACCTTAGGAGCCAGCATAAATTGGTATTTCTGTATATTAATTTGCTTTGTAGTTTCATTGGAGCTCTGCCATTACCGCTCTAGCTTTTTGTGCAGTTGCTCTATCTTGCTGGAACCAAATGTTGTTGAATTGTATACGTTTTAGGTGCAGTTCTGGATTAAAAAACTTCTTCAACATCTTTAATTAACGATCCCCATTGACAGTCACTGTTACACCGTCTCCTTTAAAGAAGTATGGCCCCAAAATCAAGCTTGATGAAACTGCGCACCACCACGCAGTAAGTCGTTTAGATAAGATAAGGATTGGAACTCTTGGACCCAAGGGCCTCAAAATACGTCCCTATGGGCCAAAACTAGCGACTAATAGTAATTATGACTCTGGGGGACACTTTCTGCAAATATCATTTCTAATCCAATTAGAGATTTATTTTTTTAGAAAACGCTGAGATTGAAAAAGCTCTTGGACTCTGCTGAAAAACGTTTCTTAGGGCCAAAATAAGCAATCATAGATATTCAAATTTAAGTAAATTTCTTTAAAAATCGAAACATGAATTCATTTTTAAGATTCAGGTGAGATTACATTACGTTCTTGTGGATTTAGGCGGCTAAGAATCGCCCCGTGAATCGTGATGGCCGGAACGTAACCGTGAATGGTGCTCGCTATCGCTTCTTGATATCGGAATTTTTGCTACCTGGAAATTAAAGCCCGTAACCTTGACGACATTTGGTTTCAACAGGGCGGTGCCACTTGCCACACAGCTTCTGAAACAATGGATCTCTAGAGAGGTCATTTCGAAGAGCAGCTAATTTAACGTTTTGGACCGGTATGTTGGCCGCCTAGATCTTTTGATATCACACCTTTTGACTTTTTCTTTAGGGCTTCGCAAAGTCCAAAGCCTATGCTGATCAACCAGCTTCAATTCAGGTTTCGAAAGCCACCACGAAAGTCATTAATGCCGTACCGGTCGAAATGCTCGAACCAGTCATCCAAAATTAGGCCCTCAGAATGAACATCCTGAGGAAAAGTTGCGGCCACCATTTGAAGTAAACTATGTATATTCAAAAATAAATGGCATAAAATGTCCTTTCGAATGAACAGTAAGGAATCTACGCTTGATTAGAATTTTTGTATTTTTTTTTTTGATTTGAAAAAATTTATTTTGAAAAAAATACCTCTTGATTGATGGTATCTATAAATAATAGGGTGGGTCGGCTTAGCAAACGATATTGTGCCATAGATTTTTCGACAGCTTTTGGCATGAGGAAAAAAACTCAACTACGAAATATATTAAAAAAATCAGGCGCCCATTGTTGAGGCGCCCAAATTACATTTTTTTTTACTTTTTCTTAACTTTTTAAAGGTTTTTTTGTTACCTACTAAAAAGCCTTTAAAACAAGTTAAGAAAAAGTCAAAAAATTGAAATTTGGGCTCCTCAACAATGTTTTTTTTTTGTTATGTCGTAATGAAATTTTTTCCTTATGCCAAAACCTATCGAAAAATCGATAACGCAATATCGAAAAATGTTTGTCCTTTCAAATCGGCCCACCCTAATAAAAACGCTTATGGTTAATTCTTCCCATTTCAAAAGGGAGACTATATGTAGGGTTGTAACGAATAAGAATTATTTGCATCATCCTGAACATTCGCAATTTTCCAATTTTGAAATATTGGCTTACTCATTCGCAATAAACATATTTGGATATTCAATTTGAAATTCGCCTTCGCTAAAAGTACTTTCGTTACATCCCTATTCATAAAGTAACTTGTTTATTTTAACAACTTAATTCTCAATTATTTGAAGGTTTGAGTTTGAGAATTCTGCTATTTTTGCTGGAACTTCTACAAAGTTTTCTTCCCCAACCCTGAAATCCCATGTACTTCGTAAGCCTCTGCCAGAAGTCCATTTGGCCATGAAAGAAAAATAATCCTTAATCGAAATCACTTACAATTGAAATCAATCGTAATTTGATTTGAAGCAGGGAAAACAATTTATTATTAAATCATATTTTATTTTACGACTAGTGGTTCGTTCGTTCAAGTTTATGGGCAACGGTGGGCGAGGTGGTGGCATGGACGTTCGTTCAGCCGGTCCACCATCGCACTCACTGGGCGTTTATAAGACCCAGTGTGAGAACATCAATCGATTTGAGAATAAAATGGGGTGAAAAAACAGCACAACCAAACATTTAATAAACAATTTCTAGATTGCCTCAATAAACATCGAACGCAGATAAATGCCAAGAACTTGGGCGTGTGTGTGTTTGAGGATGGGTGTCATAGCTGGAAGATGAGACTACCCGACATCCATCCATCTATCCATCAGCCACCCACCAAAAACCACAAAATGCTCCATTGAACTATAAAATGTTGAATGCATCTGTGAATGTAACTCGATGAATCCAATGTGGATTGGGTGTTGGGGTATGGCGTATGTGGTGGGAACACTAGTGTTGTGCTGAAGTAAATCAATAACCAGGAAAATCATAGATTACACTGAGGATAAATCTCATGGAACGAACAAAGGATGCGGGTCGTTATGGGAGTGGGGGGATGCTGTTGTGAATGTCACTATGCGACGGCGATGGCGATGATGACGTCGATGTGAATGTCGTCTGTTGTACAACAAACGCATCGCCACAACAATCCCCAGCAATTTCCCATTTCAATTGAACGAACCAACGTACGAACACATCAATTGTGAAATTTTATTGCTTATAAACGACGAGTATTGGAGTTTGTGTGTGTGCATTCACAATAGGAAACCATAAATATTGACCACAATGCCAGTAATAAACTGTACTTGCATGGAAGAGGAAGTGAGCCAGCGTGTGGGCAGTAGGTAGCACCACACAGCACCAATCGATCTTTCATTGTACGTATTTATAGAGACATAAACTGTAATTGTAATAGCTTACAATCGCTGTATAAATTATTATTTCGTTTATTTGATTTGTCGTCATTTCTTAACTCACCGCCCACCAATTCCTCTTAATCTCTTTGCAGTCCATTCTTTGCCACACTTGACGGTTTTGAGTTTATCCGGCTGCAGTAAATTAACAGACGACGGCGTTGAATTGATAGCCGAGAATTTACAGAAGTTGCGTGCATTGGATCTGTCGTGGTGTCCACGCATAACGGACGCCTCATTGGAATATATAGCCTGTGATCTGAATCAATTGGAGGAACTAACCTTAGACAGGTAAGGAAAACTCGTACATACATATAAGCTGTGTTTTTTTTATTCAGATTACTCGGTTAGCAAGCGAGTTGACCACAAGTCGCTAAAAAAACGAGTTAGAGTTACCACATTTATTTTTCCAACAAAAATCATTCATGACACACCCTGCTTTATAAAAACATAAGTTCATTTGTGTTTTCATTCATTTTTACACAGCAAATGTGAAGCATTTAATTAATATATTGGATTACATTGATTATAGTTTAAACTCGATAGTCCGGAACCCGCTAATCGGGATTATTCGTTACTCCGCACTGCGTTTGACTACACATTGCATATTTAGAGTTACCACATTGAGTTATGAACTTATGTTTTTATAAAAACATAAGTTCATTTGTGTTTTTACACAGCAAATGTGAAACATTTAATTAATATATTGGACTACATTGATTACAGTTTAAACTCGATAGTCCGAATCCCGCTAATCTGGATTATTCGTTAATCCGCACTGGCTTTGACTACACATTGCGGACTATTCGTTAATTCGGACTGCGGCTCTCTACACATTGCGTATTTCATACTCGGGACTAATTCGAACAGGAAATTTTATTTAATTTTGTTTTCAAATCATAGTATGTTTATGGTTATTTGATTTGTTTATGGTAATTTAATTGTTGCTATTATAACGGGTGGGCCATTTAAAATTTTAAATTTGAACTACTGACTATTTTGACCTTTTAAGGTACGAGTGTTGCTATATATATTTCTGGCCTAGGCAACACTAAGTCCATGATATTGGAACATTGGAACACCTGACCTTAAAAAAGGTTTGTTCTCGTTATATCCCGCACAATTTGACAATCGCCCAAAAAAACGCTCGTGTCGATTGGTTTAAAGAAATTTTGAAAAAATATGATCGCGGTGCTTCAAAAGACGTTTATAAGATCGTCACAGGTGACGAATCATGGATCTATGCGTATGGGCCTGAAACAAAACAGCAATCGACCGTGTGGGTCTTCGAAGACGAGCCAAATCCAACGAAAGTTGTTCGTGGAAGAAGCACTTCGAAGCAAATGGTCGCCTGTTTTTTCGGCAAAACTGGTCATGTGGCGACGGATCCGCTTGAGTAACGTAGGAGGTCAAATCTGAGTCGTACACCACAATTTGTTTACCTGAAGTCTTCGGAGAAATTCGAAAAACGAACAAGAGAAGACGAATCATTGTGCATCATGACAATGCGAGCTCTCACACATCGGCTCAATCCTGCGCCTTTTAGACCGGCCAAAACGTCGAATTGAGGGGTCATACGCCGTACAGCCCTGACTTCTTTTTATTTCCGCACATCATGAAAAAAATGCGTTGTCAACGATTTTCTTCGCCAGAAGATGGCGTTAAAGCGTATATAATTTATAAAATTAACGTGTGAAATTCCAATAAGTTCAGTTCGTGCGTCAATTTGTAAAGTGAGTTAATAAGTATGAAAATGGATCGTTATTGGACAAACCAACCCGACTACGTTGTCGTCCAGTGCGTTCAATCGAAAACTATGGCTGAGAATGTCCAACAGCATTCATCAACATCAACTCGTAACCGTTTGTGTTTAACCCAATAGGCTGAAGATTGTTTGGCAAGAGATGAAGATTTTACTGATAATCGTGTTTTCAGATTAATTTATCATGCTCAGTTTCATCTCGGTGGCTATGTCAATAAGGTAAATTGCCGCAAATGGGGATCAGAGAATCCACACGTGAGTATTTTGATGCCAATGTATCCACAACGAGTCACTGTTTGGTGTGGAGTTTGGTCTGGTGGCATCATTGGGCCATTTTATTCGAAAATGGAGCCGCCGTTACCACCAACGACGAGCGTTGCCACGCCATGCTCAACGATTTTTTTGGGGCCACTTGTTACACAGCCAATACAACCATCGACATTTTAGGCACTGTTTTTGAAAATCGAATAATCAGCCGAAATTGTGATATCAATTGCTGCCCTCGGAACTGTTATTTGAACCCCCTTGGACTATTTTCTGTGGGCAGGATAAATGTTACGGAAATAATCCAGAAACAATTGAAGCGTTGAAACATGAAATCCAAGTTGCCATTGAAGATATTCGACCCGAAACAGTCGAAAATTTACTGAAAAATTGGGTTGATCGAATAAGGTACTGCCGAGCCAGTCGTGGTAGTCATATGAATTATATTGTGTTCCACTGTTAAATGACAAAGTTCAATCTAACCAATAAAATCAGAAATTTGATAAATTTTTCTTAAAGGTTCTAACAGCAGACTAAATTTAAAATGGCCCACCCTATAGTTTGTTTTTTCTCAGGCCAGTAACAAGTTCGTGGTTTAGGGCTCATTAACCCAAAACGAATTCGCCGATAAGACCTCTTCTTGTTACATTCTTCTAAAGATAACAGGGACATTTTATTCGAAAATGGAGCCGCCGTTACCACCAACGACGAGCGTTGCCACGCCATGCTCAACGATTTTTTTGGGGCCACTTGTTACACAGCCAATACAACCATCGACATTTTAGGCACTGTTTTTGAAAATCGAATAATCAGCCGAAATTGTGATATCAATTGCTGCCCTCGGAACTGTTATTTGAACCCCCTTGGACTATTTTCTGTGGGCAGGATAAATGTTACGGAAATAATCCAGAAACAATTGAAGCGTTGAAACATGAAATCCAAGTTGCCATTGAAGATATTCGACCCGAAACAGTCGAAAATTTACTGAAAAATTGGGTTGATCGAATAAGGTACTGCCGAGCCAGTCGTGGTAGTCATATGAATTATATTGTGTTCCACTGTTAAATGACAAAGTTCAATCTAACCAATAAAATCAGAAATTTGATAAATTTTTCTTAAAGGTTCTAACAGCAGACTAAATTTAAAATGGCCCACCCTATAGTTTGTTTTTCCTCAGGCCAGTAACAAGTTCGTGGTTTAGGGCTCATTAACCCAAAACGAATTCGTCGAAAAGACCTCTTCTTTTTACATTCTTCTTAAGTAAAGATAACAAAAAAACTTATGTTTTTATATCGCAGGGTGTTTCAGGCAAGACTGATTGTTAGAAAAAAAAAGTCTGGTAACTCTTACTCGTTTCTTCAGCCTTCTAAAAACAACTTGATGGCTTACCGAATAACATCCACACAAATTCTCGTAGAAATCTGACACAAATTAAATAAATGAACACACTTTTTTGGTTTTGGAAAAAATTACCTCTAAAAATATTCTTTCTTATTTTCCAGATGCGTGCACATTACCGACATCGGTGTGGGTTACATTTCCACCATGCTTTCGCTGACCGCTCTCTTTCTGCGCTGGTGTTCGCAGGTGCGTGACTTTGGCCTACAACACTTGTGCTCAATGCGTAACCTGCAAGTCCTGTCTTTGGCCGGATGTCCATTACTCACCTCATCGGGCCTCTCGAGTCTCATACAACTGCGACACCTGCAAGAACTGGAGCTGACCAATTGTCCGGGAGCCTCGCAAGAGCTATTTGAATATCTGAAAGATCATTTGCCACGCTGTCTGATAATCGAATAATCGGAACGCTGTGGCCACATCAAAACTGAATATACAATATTTTTTTGGGTTATAGCGATTAATAAATATATATTTTTTTCAAATTGTGTAATACTTTTTTAAAAAAACAAACAAACTGAATAGAAAACCAAAAATTTAACTTGAATGTATGTACTACTTTTTTATATAAATTTTAGTTCCTGATAACGATTTAGTTTAGAGTGAAACATTTCAGTTGAAATCTGTATTTGAGAATACAAATACAAATAATACTCGTATGTGTGGCATAATACTTAAAATAACTTATGTTTCTTTCTGTGATTTTAGTTTTTAAGTTCTTTTTGTTTCTTTGCTTATGGTATCGAAGAAACTTTTTGCGATAACGTTTGAATATAATTATTTCATCATTAATTATCAATTATTTATTATCCTGTAAATGTTAAGAATTTAAAGTACAAGAGTATTGTTAACAGCAGTCCAATGGAGATGTCAAATGGGTTAGGGGTCAGCCTCAAACTTATAACTGCTTTCACTACCTTGTACAGCAGAGCTATCGCTTCTGCAATCCTTATGTTTTTTTATTCTATATTAATTCTATACTATTTGTTTAAATGTTCGTAACGATAACTTAAAAAAAGACACTGTACAAAATTTACTTATTTCTTAAAACTAAACCTAAACTAATTTATAAAACAAACAAGCAAAATCCGCAAACACATTTGTATTTAAAGAATGTTGAACAAAAATAGCCCGCACCGCCTGATCGTATAAAATAGATGAAGTCAGCCTGGAAATTATAATGCAATTTTTTGGATTAAAGTAAACATATTTCAAAGCTAATAAATGAATAGTCCTAGAATGAAGCGTAGAAAAGTTTTCATCCCTGAACCGCGAGTGATCAAAAGTTATTCTGTGATGATTATAGACTGCACTTTATTATTTTAACTACACTAAATTTCTAAAGCACTATTATATCTCTATTGTGATTTAAAAAAAATCACAAAAATAGACTTGCCATGTTTCTTTGGCCTTACTAGTCTAGTCAACTAGTGAATTTGTAAATTCACAATATCTGTGTTCTTTTCAGGTTACTTAATTAGCATTTGCATGGAAGTTACATTTGAGTTGGCCTAAAGTAGCTTAGTTACCATAATTGTTTTTTCTAACAAGAATTCAAATATGACACACCCTGCTTTAGTACAACATATGATTTATGTTTTGTATACTAAATAACAATCAAACGGGTGCGGCTAAAGTAACTATATGATTTGTTTTTTAAATAACTATTGAATGGAATGAAAAAAACAAAAAAATTTGTTTATTTTATGTAATTTTTTTACATTAATTATGAAAAATAATATCAGTTAAATGAGAACCGTTTTCTCTAACGCAAAAATGTGCTCTTTTATGGCATTTTCCATAACTTTGTTGAGTGTTTCTTGTGGTATACGATCAATTTCTTCTTGAATGTTGTCCTTTAGTTGCTGCAAGGTTTGGGGCTTATTCGCATAAACTTTGTCTTTGAGATAGCCCCCCCCGTTCAAGTGAAAATGCGCTTCGTCGGTCATCATTAAATTTGACAAAAAATTTTTATTTTGATCAACGAGATTTAAAACTGCTCTAGCATATTCCATGCGCAATACGAAGTCCTCAGGATTTAGTTTTTGGACTAGTTGGATTTTGTAAGGGAAGAGGTGCAAATCGTGTTTTAAAATTCGCCGAAGAGTGCGGTCAGAAAGCTGCAACTGGGAAGATCGTCTTCTCGTTGATGTCTCCGGATTTTCTTCGACGCTCTGTCGCACAGCATCAATATTTTCGGCCGATCTGCCAGTTCGAGGTCTGCCCGTACGTCTTGAATCTCCGACAGTCCCATATTCAGCAAAATTATTCACCAACGAACGAATGATTGGACCCGTTGGAGCAGTTCTTAAACCATAAAATCTTCTGTATGCACGTTGAGTATTAATTATCGAACGATGATTTTCAATGAATAGAAAAACTATCTTAGTTCTTTGCGCAATTGTATAGCGTTCCATTTTTAAATATTCTCCCAAGTTTAATTTCTGAAATAGGAAAAAGTTAAATACTCGCAAGCAAAGAAGTTACAATTGTTTTACATCATATAGTAACTTTAGCCGCACCCTGTAGAAGAGCTCTCATTGGCGAATTTATGTTGTGTACATCTTCACGAGATAGGATAAGTAAAACTATGGAAGTTACAATAGAGTCAAGTCGCTCAAGAACGGGTTAGAGTTACCACTCTTGTTTTTTCTAACAAGAATTCAAACATGACACACCCTGCTTTATAAAAACATATGTTTTATGTTTCGTTTACTGAATAATAATCAAACTGGATTATTGGCAAATTTATGTTGTGTAGATCTTCACGAGATAGGATAAGTAAAAATTATAATCAACTCGAACTGATAGTTCAATGACATTTTACACATTTTTACAAAGCAAGCGTGTAACATTAAATACAATTGAAAGTTTTTATTGCCTATTTTTAACGAATTCATCGATTCTTGCTGTTCAATTCTCTTTGGTGTATACAAGGGAAAACAATGTTGCCATGCATCTATGCATTTTGTTCTATACCATATAAAACTTGATAGTTACCCCAAGAGAACTCAGCCAATAGTCGTGTTCTAGCTTAGTTAACTAGTTAGTTAGCAATATGGTATTCTAAACAACATTTTGAATCAGATGGCAGCATAAGCTCAAGAAAAATAAAAAGAATTTTGTTATTTCGTATAGTTTCTTGTTTTGTTAACATTTTATTGACTAATTTAATTTCGTTGGTAGGCATTTCTTTTTCGCCGGGACATTCAAATTCGTCCTTTCTGGCTTTGTAGCAAGCCATAGCACCAACGTTTCGTACCTGGTCCACAATTTCCGTTTAGTCACTCTTAAAATAATATAGCTACATCGAACTTTCTCTAAATCTTAACCATAAACCTTTTCACTTACCGTTTTTGCATTATTGTAATTTATGGAAATGGTTTAATCGCGCTTTTTCTATTTTCATTTTCTTTCATTATTTTCATGTTCTTTCTGTATCAATAACAAAAAAACATATGTTTTTTGATTTTGTTATAGAAGCCAGGTGTGTCATAATATTTTTTTTTTTGTTAAATAAATAAGTCAGGTAACTCTAACTCGTTTCGTTACCGAGTAACAGTCAACTCGCTACTTTACCGAGTAACTTCCATACAAATGCTTGTTTAGTAACCTAAAAAGATCACGACAAATTTTATATGAAATTAAGAATAATATGGCAACATTAATCGAAATGCCAAAAAAAAATAATTGTGGGAAAATTAATTTTTTTCCGATTTATTTTTTTTTTGTTTAAAATTTAGCAAAGGCTATCAAAGTTCTTAATGAAAACTCTAGAGTTTGCATTTTTTTATTCATTAATCTTTCTCGTTGTATAGACCAAAGACATGAAAATTCAACATATTCCATTGCCTCTTTTTTTGTCGAGTTCATTTAGGACTGAAGCATGAAACACATAGACGACGACAGGCTACACGAACACACGACTACATATGCCGCTGACTGCAAATGTAGACGCGTGTCAGCACTGAATTATTTTCAAGGCGGCAACTGCAAAGTAAACAGCTGATCAAATACTTACCTACTTCAATAAACAAACAAAAAGAAAAAATTTACCAAAACCAAACAACGAATTGTGAAAATTTTTCAGCAATAAACAGCTGATTATAAACTCAGTGGCGCCACTTCAGGCATTGACAGCTCTAACCTGTTGATTGTCGCCCACAAAAATAGAAAATATGTAGTTTAATTCAACTACAGCTACATAAGTAGCATAGACAACAACCAGCAGTCGTGTCGCCTTGCTGTCGTTAAAATTTTCACTTTCATATAAACACATGTATTTTAATTTTGACAGGTTGTGGTCGGTAGCCTGTCGTCGTCTATGTGTTTCATGCTTGAGATGGGGTATTCGTTGAAATTGGGAAAAACATCATTGAATTATAATAATTTAATCAATAATATGTGTTTTGATTGAAAAAATCGAATTGTTTCTGTCCTTTAATACTACTGCGAACCCCGAAAAAGTGAAAAGAATCTATTTTAAAATCGACACTACATTATGGATAACACAGGGTGTGGCATGTACGACTGCTGTTGAAAAAATAAGTCTGGTAACATATTGCTATATTTCTAAGCGAGGTATATGTTGCCCTGCGAATTATATCTAGTTGGTTATAACAATATTTCTCTCGTTCTTCAAAGCAGATTTCATTATTTGGTTATTTGTCAATATTAAAGGCTGTTACTAAATTTAATGGTTCCTGTGAAAATGTGTCAAATTCCAAAAAAAAAGTATGTGAACTCGCTGCTGAAAAGCTGTGAAAAGCAGTACTAGTTTAACGCAAAAAACAGTTGACAACACCAATCTGGTATGGTCAGTTTCAACAAAGATGAAATAATTTTTGCTTAACATTTTCCCGTGAACGAACTTGCTGCCAGCCTTGAGAGTAAACCTTAGGCTAGACAATTTTATGGTTTTTTCGAGTTAATAGATATGTATGTACATTTTTTTGAAGGGAAGTGGGAAAATTTTTTAGTGGCATTGCCACGCCCCTTTTAAAAATGTCACATGACCAAAGTAATGGACTGATACTTATAGAAATTTAACATAATAAAATCAGTGATAAGCAATTTATTATACTTATAGACAGTGTGTTAAAATTGGAAAAAATAGCGAAGCCTCGCATATACAACCCTGAACTTTGGAAGGATAGCAGTTGGTATATACGATGATGGTATGGAAAGAAATACACCCTAATAAAAACAAGGCCATTGCCACGTTAGACCGTTACCCATGATGAAAGATATATAAGCTTTGGCACGGTCGATCTTGATTTGTTCACTTGTTTCTAGCGAAACGTGAACAATTTGTTGTCAGCCAGTGGAGAACTTTTTAACGAACTAGAGTGGTCAGGAACCAAAAGATTTTTTCCTAATGGCAAATGTTATTCTGATACCCTATGGGCTTTTTCATGTGCAAAAAAATCCTTTTCAATAAGATTACAAGTGAGTTACTTTTCCATGAATAAAGTCTTGTCGCCAGTATTTAAAAACTTTAGTTTTCCACTCGTTGGTCACCGGATGAAAATTTTAATTATAAAATAACTTAAAAACATATAAGATCACCCTAAAAAACATGTAGCATACACAAATTCTAAAAGTGCGCCTTAGAATTTAAAAAAAAATACAAAAAAAATCTCTTTCATTTTGTTCAATATTCTTTAAATAAGCCGTTTCAATTTAGCAATTTTTGAATGCTTTAACTTAGGTAACAAACTTTTTTATCAACAACAGCAAACCAAGATTTATAAAAACCATAAACACTTCTGCGCCAACATGTTTCAAAATAAGCTTTAACGACAAAACAAAAAATATTCACAAATCTTGAGAAACAAAAAATCACTCATAAATGCCCGCCCTTTTTCAAATGAAAACTAAAACCAAAATCTATTTCTTTACTAAAGCAAAATTCTAAACGAACATATACCGAAATATTTTTCAAGACAAACAAAAATCAAAAAATAACACTTTCAAATAAAATCTTACAAAATTTAACAAAGCAAACAGTAAATGACCAAAAACTTAATTTATTATTAAAACAACAACATTTATATAAAGCCCTATTCGACTTAACGGACAAAACTCGCGTTTTCGGGATATCATTTGGAAATCCCTTACTATTTGCAAGAAAATTCCCATATGAAATCCGTAAAATGTGAATTTTACTCGTTTTGTGTGCATAAGGCATAAGAGAAGAAGGATGGATGGAATGAACAAAAGAAATGAAAACCTATATTGTACTTACTAGACACCCTTACACGGACACAAAACTGAATGAATAAATGTTACAAAGACTTTTAACAAGAGAAAAAAAAGAGATTGACAAAATACTATTAACTCAAAACAATGCTTAAAAAATGCATAATTTAAGGCAAAACAAAACCAAATGAAATAAATTAAAAAAAAAAAATATTGTAAATGTGAAACCAAAATAAAATTGATATAAATGTTTGTGAGGAAGACAAAAGATTCTAAGTCATTGGATATAAAACAGAAATAATTTTAAACTTAAACAAGAAACATATTTGAAGCCTAACAAAAGAAATAAAATAAATAAATGAAATATATTACCAAGAAAAGAAAACAAATCACCAATCTGTGTTCAAATATACGCCGGCGCCAGGTTATTAATATTAAGCAAACTGCTTCAACGCTACATTGTTGCATTCAGGTAAGTTCAAAATAAAACAAAAGTGCGTCCAGTCGTGCGCCAAGAAGAATGTGGCAACCATGGAGCGGGACCAACGTAAATTAAGGCGTCGACGTACAGCACATAATGAATAAATCACGATTTTTTTTTTGCCAAATACTAAAATTATTTGCATGTTCACAGAAAACCGCTAACAGCCTAGACACACGACAGCGTTACTGTGCATTAGCAGACTTAATGCAAATTAAATTGTGCATTATCTCCTTCCAAGCTGCATGAACTCTGACCTAAATGCACAAAATCAAACTGAATTTAGGCATTACAACCTGCAAAACTGTCACAGTCCAAAAAAGTGATGTTGCGTTCCTTTAAAAAATTTACTATTTGAATTATATCCTCCACGAAAATATTATACCTACAAATTTCCACAATTGCCTTGCTCTTATTTTAGAGTGACCTACTGCGGTCTCAACTTGTAGCAACACGTTTAGATTTATGGTTGATAGTGCATGTACAATTTTTATGTTGTGGGCAAATTTCGGAAAAAGTAATTGCAGTTTTCTTTTAAAAAAAATTTTGTAAATTTTCGCCAACAGCATAGCTGTTTATCGTATTTTCTTTCATTTATTAATTTTGTATCGAAGTAAGTTGCAAACAATTAGTTTGCAAACAGTTGCTTACAATCAAACAGCTGTTTACTAAATAGAGTTATCTAAATACTGTCATCTGTCACCATAAAATTTTAATTTATAGATCATGATAGTCCCATACAAAGACGATAAATTGTATAAGATGGGAGAAATGAGTTTATCTAGAAATCAAAAAACAAAGATGAGTACACATCATTTTGGAAATGGTGTTTTTCTTTTTAAGTGTGCGATTCTAGTTTTCTTTGTATATAAATTTTCACTTTCTAGCGTTCTTGTAAAAACGAATGTGGAAATATAACCCCCAGAAAATTTGTGCGTTACTGAGTGCTGTTCTTCTACATTATTGCAAAGAAGAAGCACATCGCCCATCTTGTATAACTTATCGTCTTTGGTAATGCCAGTTTTACGATAACACCAAACTGTAGTAAAGTAAACAATGGATTATGACAACAATAAAATTTAGTTGAATTCACCTACATATCGGATTTATTTCGTTACCTTAAACGAATTTATTGTCAGAAAATAGCTTAAGAAATAAGGACAGTCGCAATTTCGTAAAGAATAACATAGAAAAACAAATACGTTGATAGAATCGGTATTTTTAAACATCCGGTAGTCTAAAAACCAAATACATACATAAAGATAATTTACAAAAGGTTTTTTAAAAATGCTGTGTCGTAAATGATAATCCTCACTCATTGTTTGTTAACTAAGGATCCTGGTGCTTAGGAAGTGTAACTAATGTACAAATTCGGCCGGGTCGAAGCTTATATACCCTCCATAATGCTTTGTGGTCCAATAAAAAAATTTGTCCACTAAGCGTGGCGCCGGCCTTTTCTATCATGATGTTGGAATAAATCTAGTTATGGTACAATTATATTTAGTATCAGAAACAGAAAAAAGATGACGGAGGTCCATATTTTCCGAGTAACGGGACCCCACAATTTGAATAAAAAAATAGCATCTAAACAGCGTATAACTGAACAATAAGCATGTCGTTGGAAGCTAACATCTTCAAAATGGTGTAAAAAAAGTTTAATCCATTAACCTATTGCGAGGCGGTGGCTGAGTCAGTTTTTTTTATCTATTAAAAACCGGAGGTATTTGAGCTTAAATTTGGGAATAATTATCAACATATCTTCGATTTTGTATCTAATCTAGAACAATTTGAGTATCGCTGGGAAACATATTAAACGCCTTCTAAATCGGGTAAAAAATATTCGATCGACTTACTTATTTCAAGTCGGTGTTTTTTGATTCAAGTTTATGTTGCTTTTAAGGTTTTAGGTTTTTCGCAATTTTTTAAAAAAAAAAACATTTTTTGGGTTAACAATCGAGGTGCCCGGACTTGAAGCCCATGGACAATACGCCCAAACATACATATGCGCCGGTCAATGCCTATGTGGGTCATCACACATTTGCGTTTTTGTTGTTTAAATCACGTTATCCAAGTCTTTCAGTTTATTTACTCAAATCTCTCACAGTTAAAACTAACTAAACGTGCTAAAAATAACATAGGAAGACATTTTCAAAAATGACAAGGCAAATATTTAAAAGAGGTTTTACAGATATTTCGTTCTTTTAATTCTTCAATTTTTTAACATTTCTCTCCAAAAATAAAACGGCCATAATTTAGGCTTTACGGATATTTTTGGGCGGTCATAGGACCTTAATAAAAATTGAGTGTTATGTCCATGGGCTAGAGTCCGAGTACCTACAATCGCTTGGCGGTACAGCAACGGAGCCGCAGACGAAAAATTATTTTAAAAAAAGTGGCGCGTTTTTTCAACTAACTTTTTTCTTTTTGTTAAAAAAAGGAAAGGTTTGTTTTCTCCTCTTCACGCGATTCCTTAAAAAAGTTTTTGTTTTGTTTGAAACAGTCTTAAAGCCAAATATTCACCTAAAGGCTAGTATTCACCTAAAACGAAATACTCGCTTCCGTAAGAAATATAAGTACATGAAGCAAAGCAAGCGAAATTCACCATTGGTAAATTCCGTTTAGCTATTTTGTTTGGTGGTACTCAGCTAAAACAAAAAGGTGGCGGCATTTGCAACTGTTACAGGGTTGATTATAAGAGCAGTGTAGATTTTTTCACCATCTGCAAACGAAAATTAATGTTTTGATAATTGTTTGGTCAAGGAACTTCGAAATTTACAAAAACATAAAATTAATAATTGTTGTGAAGTCGTTTTTTATTTTGTTGTATTAAAATGAATATTATTAAAATCATTTTTTTGAAAATGAATAGCGGCTGCTTCCTCTACATTTCTCTACACTACAATTCCTACGTGTAGTGATAAATGAAAATCTCCCAAGCGAGAATTTCGTTTTAGGTGAATACTAGGCTTAAAACGAAATTTTGGCTTCCATAAGAAATACAAACGAAATTTACCATTAGCACATTCCGTTTAGCTATTTTCGTATGGTGGTACTTAGCTGAAACGAAAAGGTGGCGAAATTTGCAATTATTACAGGGATGATTATAAGTGCAGTGTAGACTTTTTTTGACATCAGCAAACGAAAATTATAGTTATGATAATTTTATTATGGTCAAATATGTTTTGACATTTGCAAAAAAATAACAAATGTTGTTAAGTCGTTTTGAGGGTATTTAAATGAATATGACGAAAATCATTTATTTTAACTACAATACTTCCATGTAGAGATAAATGCAAAACTCCTAAGCGAAAATTTCGTTGAAGGTAAATACTAGGCTTAAACCGCCTCAAAATCAATATGCCTTTGGATAGGTACTTTGATAAGCTTTCCGATAAGAATTGAGCTTAAAGGGGCCGTAACTCGGAATATGTGGGTCGCCACCAAAACAATTATTTAATATTTTTGTTTCAAATACAAAGTTCTTATGAGGATGGAAATTTGGAGTCGAATCGAGAGTTGTTCTCAAACTAGATTTAAGCCAAAAATTGTGTCGATATCGTTTTTAAGAGGAATAGAAAATGATTTTTTACAAGACGGTATATTACAACCACTTTAATTTACAGAATTGTCAATAAAAATGTGTTTTTTTTTTACCAATATATGCATTTTTGTTTGAAACATGCACGAAAAAATCAATGGCATTTTTTTTGAAAATTTTTTGATTCTATAAGATTTTCAGTTGAAGTTACTATAAGACTAACCACAAGAAATATGCATTTGCCTAGAATTTCGAGCCCTACTTACAATGATTGTCATCCGATCTTAAAATTAAAACTCATGACGTTCACACGTTTTATTAAGCGGCACACGCCCACGTTTTGTTCAGTCCTAAAAATATTAGCCAGCAACACTGGTTTCGTTTCGTCAAACAGTACGGCAACCCTCATGGCGTTGAAATTCGTAAATTTGTAAAGAACCGTTTTTTCATCATTTCGTAGAAAGTTCTAGTTTCGACCGCACGTGTTGTGAATTAAGTTGCCCTCTTATTCCTGAAGCAAAACTTTAGTTGGCCAAAAATCTGGGAAAATCTAAATTCTTAATAAATTTTAAATTGAGAATGTCAGAGCTAAAGGATTACGAAAAAGTCCTAAAAAGTAAAATGGGCAAAGCCGAGAAGGATTTCAAGGGGCTTATTAAAGTTATGGACGAGAAGAAAGCTGCACCTTACGTGGAACAGCGCTGTCTTTACATTTTTGAGAGCATGATGCTTTTAGGTAACACATTAAATCAAGTTAAGTATTCAACCCTTTTACTGAATCAACAAATTGAATTGATGCAAAACAGTTTTGAGAACGATGACGATCAAAAAAGTGAGGATTGTATGTGGAAGACTGTCTCAGTAGCTAAAGGTGGCAAGGCAAAGGAAACGTCCACAACGGACAAAACAATACCCGCCACTAACAGCAAGGCTGAAGAAAAGGCTACCAAAAACGCAGGAAAAATTGCTTCAAACAGTAAAGAGAGTAAAAATGGCAGCCCTGAAGAAAATCACGTCCAAGACAAGGCAACCACCAACAAAAATTCATTCGCTAACGGCAAAGACGAGATAAGTGGCAACGAAGAAGAAAAGAAAAAATCGGGAGAAATGCCTACCAACGGCAAAGGCGATGGAGTGTCGACCGAAAAAAACCACAGCAAAAAACAGACAGTGAAAACCGATGAACCCGGCGCGTGCCAAACCAAAAACCCGTCCACCATCAATAACAAAGATGGCAGCAAATCCGAAGACAGGAAGTCCAAAGCCGGTAAGGCTAAAGAAAATATGCCAGAAGAGGCTTCTAACAATAAAATCGAACCGGGACAGCAGATGAGCGGTCAAGAAGTCAGTAAGGCCGAAATGAATAAATTGATCTTAGAGTTTTTTTATCTCTCTGAATTTCACAAAAAGCAAACGGAACGTGTCAGGAATGAAGTGCTTAAAATGATGACCAAAGAAAGTCACAAAGATTGGGATGAGGTGGGGCTTCTTTATTGGCAAAAATTTCAGCATTTTGCTGTCGTCCTCTTGTCTCGCTTGGTTGTTTAAGTCGTGAATGGCACGTGTTTTTAATGCTATTTTAAGTTAGTTTTATCAGTTCTCCCATGAAAAAAAAGACAGCTCACCAGCATCAACTATATTGTCCGGTTCTATAACGGCATCCTGAAATAAGCTCTTCCCTCGTTCATTTTTCCTTGAGAGCACCAAGGCTGTATAATCTGAAAAGTTGTTTTTCTTCTAAAAAAAAAATGAATTGGTTTTATTAAATAAAAATTTGGTTTTGCTTTGTACATGGCGCCCATATGTGTTTCTTATAGGGCATGACACAAAAAAAACAAGTAAATAAATAAAGTTCGGACGGACCGAAGCTTAAATTGTCTCCATTGTGGATTCTAGTCCAACATGAAAACTTGTTTAAGGGAGTGGTACCGCCGACTGCATCAGTGTACGTTTACAAACTATTGTGTGGGCCATTTTATCAGGCCTGTCACAAAAATCGACCGGAATGATTTTAGTTCCGTACTTACCATTCCGTTCGGTTTTGTTTTACATTCCTATCGATTTAGGTAATTCTGAAAATTTTAAAAACCCTGGTTATTCTAATTTGCTATGGCAACTCTATGCATATGAGAAAACAAAACCATATGTTTTAAGTAAACAAAATAAACAAACGGAGTTAAGAAAAAATGGTTTAACAAGAGTTGATTTACTTTATAATGGGCTTCCAAAATATTGCACAGCCTTTCTAATTTTGTTTCTGCATTTCATCGCGCTGTTCTTCCATAAGGTGGACAATATTTTCCACTTTGTTGTCGACACGTTGCTCTTCCAGCAACTTAGCAATTTTTATTTTTTACTACTCAAGGGCTGATCAATTCCGGGTTGGATACATGTGAAATACGTGGCGCTTAGGAGGAGCTGATGGTGTGCGGGAAATACGCCTCTTTGAAGCTAATGGTTTTACAGTTGGCTTTCTTGCCAAATCATTTTCTTTTTCCCTAGCACTGGCAGATGTTGAGAGAGTAAAATCAAGATCTTCGTCGTTTTCTTCGTCAGATTCACAAATTTACGCGAGAGATCAGATTTTTGCGCCAGAAACGCCTTCCACACTTCTCTGCATTCCGGAGACTCTAACAACAGCTTCCTCAACCTCGGATAATACATATTTGTTATATGGACCACCACCTCTTTTACAAATTTCGTTTTTGTTGTAGCACAGTTTCTTTTTCACGTTTGTTTTTTAGTCCGTCCAGGGTTTCTCCCATCCATGACAATCTTTGCGTGGTGTTTCAGAAGAATTCAATTTTTCTGGTAATTCTATCCAAATCGCTTCTACAACCACACGATCTCCCTTCACGAATCCTCTGGCTATATCATTGTGGCACTCCATGAACTCGACAAAAATTTTATCATGAGCAATGTTTGTATACTTTCTTCTAAAATATTTATTTGTAAATGAAAATATTGGGAACAAACTTATAAAATACTCTTATTTCTTACTTGTTTTATTTTCGTCAGCCAGAATATTTCAAGCCACAACAAAAGACGATCACAAACAATACAAATTACAAATTAATTTTCCAACGTATTTTTTTAGGGTTTAGTTTATTTCTTTTAAGGCAATTATATGGCTTGTATTGTTCTAGTGCTATTGAAAATATAATAGATATTAAAGATTACAAAAATCTTTATTCAGAAAAAGTACTTTTATCAAATTTTTTTGTGTTTATGGAACTAAAAATACCAATTCCGATCACATAATCAAAAGTGGGTTCATTCCGACCAAATCTTTCGGAATTAGTTTTCTGAAGAAGCAAAAATGGTTTCAATTCACTTTCGATCGGAATTGTGTTCTGTGACATGCCTGTATATTGGAATCGGTTGTAAAAAAGAGTACGGACGATTTTTTCAAATTTTTAGTTTTATTGGAAGGTTGAACTTTGTCATTTTATAATGGAACACCATCCGAAACGTTTTTGCGCAATGCGTTGAATGTTGTTTGGCATGAGATGAAGCACATTTTCAATGGAAATGGACAAAATCAACTTGGATCATGACACCAAATGAAACCAACATTGGTTTGCTGCAAAAACGACAGTTAGAAAAACCGGTTCTATGGTTTCTATGACAGCACGGACTATTGGTTTGAAAACGATTAGAAAAAATGCTATGGTGTCATGAAAACCAATGTTATCGGTTTTATCAGCAACATCTGATTCGAACATTGGTTTTATTTACATTCGAAGTGGACAAAACCAACTTGGTTTCAAATGAAACCAACATTGGTTTGCAAAACCGACATGGTTTCTATGATAGCCGTGTGTACGTTTTTTTACAGCCGATTCAAATTCGCCCACCTTGTACTGCCGGCAATAATTCAAAAGATATGGCCTTTTAAAAATAGGTTGTTTATAATTGGCTTTACGTTGATATCATTCTGTTAAAATTTCGTACTGATAGGGCCATTATTCTGGTCATTATGGCAAATTTTGTTTAAAATAGGTCATTAAACCCCCGTTTCGAACCTTGTCAATAACGTACGTTTTAAATAAAGGGTGGCTAAATTTTAAGGGCCGATTTGAATAAAACTAATTATTTAGTAAATTATTGTCATTTTATTATGGTACTATAGTAACATTTTCGATGACGCTGAGGCATAACTGAGGTTCCATGCCGTTAATGTGCCGAATCATCTCATCCTTTAGCTCTTGAATTGTTGCTGGTTTATCGACGTACACATTTTCTTTCAAATAACCCCAAAGAAAGAAGTCCAACGGTGTCAAATCACATGATATTGGCGGCAAATTAATATCGCCACGACGTGAGATAACACGAACATTGAATTTGTAGCGCAAAAGAGCCATTCAGGGCTGTCATTGGCTTTGAAAACGATAAGTAAAAATGCTTTGGTGTCATGAAAACCAATGTTATCGGTTTTATTGGCAACAGCTGATTCGAATATTGGTTTTATTTACACTCGAAATGGACAAAACCAACATTGGTTTGCAAAACGACAATTTGCAAAACCGACATGATTTCTATGACAGCCCTGATTTAGCTGTGTGGCAAGTGGCATCGTCCTGTTGAAACCACATATTGTTAATATCCATATCTTTCAAATTGAGCCATAAAAACTTCGTTATCATCGCACGATAGCGAACACCATTCACAGAAACTGCCTGACCGGCCTCATTTTGGAAAAAAATACGGCACGATGATACCGCCAGCCCATAAATGGCATCAAACAGTCACTCTTTGTGGGTGCATTGTTTTTACGACAATCATTCTATGATTATCATTCGCCCAAATGCGGCAATTCTGCTGATTGACAAATACACTGAGGTGAAAATGTGCCTCATCAATGAAGATGATTTTCTTCGAAAATTGATTTTCATTTTCATAGTAAGCCTGAATAACTTTAACGCGTTCTCCTTAGTGTATCTTTCCATGGTTCAAATTGAGTTAGTCTGAAATTGAGAAATATCAAATGAAATGCAGAAAAAACTTGACGTTTAGGTGTGGTTCACATTCAACCACGCCCCTTAAAATTTAACCTAGCTTCGTCATATCTCCAATAGAGCATGGTTTTTTAAGTTGTGTAGAAGGTGCCACGCCCCTTGTCCAATCACTTTGTAGTGTAACCTACAAATATAACCTGGCCGAACACAGAAATGTGTAAAAATTTCGGAACGATCGGTGTTAATAGGGTGATAAAATAATTAAAAGACCCCCAAAAATACTAATATTTTCACTTCATCAACAAAAATTCATATCAAGGGACTTAATTTTCCCTAAAGAGTACTTTTTTCTTGAATATTTCTACAGTTTAGGGGTTGATAAGATTCGGTCTGTCTCAACATATCGACCTTGCGTTTACATAGAATGCTTCAAATATTATCATTTTAATTGAATATTAATTTAAAATGGTGTTACTTAAAACGTTTTCATATTGTTTTATTTATGCTCTATGGACTTAGTGCATTTAAAATTCAACTTTAAAAGACAACAAAGCGTGACATATTTTTGGTGTTTTGTTTCCAAATTGATTCTACTTTTCAAAACGAATTTTGAAAAGAATGCGCCTTTTCTCTCTGATCTTTTAGGTCGCGATATAATGTAAAGTATGCGGTCATCACATATCTCTGTATGTTTTAACGTATTAAAAAGAAATGTAAATAAACATTTACATATTTTATCATAATTCGAAGCTGAAGGATTTCTAGTAACAAATGCAGTAATTCATTCATTACCTAACAATATTTTTTGTTTTTAAAAATAACAAAAGAATATTTTTAAAAGCTTTATAATTTTTCCTTCGCGTTTGACACTGTTGGAAATACCCATATGCAATTGCGTATAGTCTCCATTTTTCCAGAAACCATCTATAAAAGCGCTGGCAACATGACAATCGGCATTCGTATGGCAACACTAGTTGTCAGCTAACTTTGAAGTGTGCTGAAACCAACGGCCAAGCGTCGCCGCTTTCCACCTACAGAAAACGGCTTCAAGACCAAGCCGTAAATTTCAGTAGAGCCGATATATGAAGAAATGAGTATACTAAAAAATATTTCGTCTAAAACTATTTACTTGTTACTGAAGTAATTCGGTAGAAATATTGATAAAATCAATTATTTAACCTAAAAATATATGTTCAAATCATTTTACATTTAAATATATAAGCTTAAGATTATGATAACATGTTGCTTGGATTGAGAAAACAGTGAGGCGTGAGAGTTTATGCCGCCGCCGGGTGTCCCAATTGATTAAAACGATGCCTTTACGCCCTAGGTAAGGAGTCGTGGATTTCAGCGATGGTGGTAGAAAAACAAGTCACGAACTGTAACGAACGTCAAATGCGTGATAATTTTCGTGTAGTCAATAACGTCAAATTGGGTGCTAATTTTTGGCATTTTTTTTGCCTTATTCTCATGGTTGTAATATTTTGGCATGTTAAAGTGATTTTTTCCCACAAAATTATTGTTTTAAAACATAAATAAGTACAATTTGACAAGACTTTTAAAATGCAACCAACAAATATTAAATATTTGTAGATTTCAAAAGTGATACGTCAAAAACCAATAAAAACGTTCGGCAAGTCTAAAGCCCTCCATTATCATATCATTAAAAGCCTCGGGAACGCTGAAGCCCTGTTTCTTAAGCTGTGTATTTTTCTAGTCTAGTCTAAAACCTATTGAAATAAGTGTAAACAACTTACAATATATATTAGACGACTTTTCTAAGCCGACAAGGTAATAACACGAACTTTTTTGTAGGTTTTTAACATATGTTTAGTATGTTTAATTTTGGTCTTTCGATTTAATACATTGAGGGATAAAGTGTGTTTTTTTCATTTTAATAGTGTGTTTTTTTAGACGTGTGGTTGTCAAGAAGAAATAAAGCGCATATTATTTAATAGTAGTATGGCAAAGAATTTGGTTTTATTATATAGATAAAAATGAATTTGAACAAGTGGCCAGAGCGGCTGGCTCGATCAAATTCTAGCCGAGAGGCACAATTTTCGACCACTTTTTGCGACATTTCGAGCCGTATGTCAACAATAACACGCCGAATATTCTCTTCCAAGCCGTCAATCGTGTCGGTTTTATCTGCGTAGACAAGCGACTTCACATGAGCACACAAAAAAAAGTCCAGCGGTGATAAATCGCACGTTCTCAGAGGCTACTCCATAGGCCCAAGACGCGAGATAATGCGCTCACCAAAAGTTATCTTCAATAAATTGATTGTTTCGTTGGCTGACAAAGTGTAAATTGATTGTTTAATAAAATGGCAAAGTGATATTGATTTTCGCGGCTGCACCGCTTCAGTGTGTCTGGGCCTTAAAGGTCTTTTTTACGCTTCGTGTTTCTGTACTTTCGATAGTCTGAAAGGCTATCGATATGTTGAAAACTTTCAAAATTTATGATATTGATGTGTCAGCTAAGAAAGGACTTGTCTTTTTTTATACATTTTGAAGGATTAATTCAATGGTTTATAGACAACCGCAAGTTAAGAAAAACGCAGCGTAACAAAGAAAAGCTGCAGAGTGTCGGGGCCTTAAAGCAGGTCTAAAATTCATAGCGCCGCTGGCAACCAAAATCTTTCATACTCTGGTTGTCAGATCGCGGACATAGTTTGAAGCCGAATCGACAAAACTCGGCCGCTAGCGGCTATATCTACATCGGCTCCAAACACTAATTGCTATTTGACATACCACATACACAAATAACCAACAAAAAAATAAAGATTTTATTTTCGGTCGGGTCGGGTAAAATTTAAGAAAATTAACAAAAATAGGAGGTAATTTTATATTTTCTAAAAAAAAAATAGTAATTTCCATTTTTCGTAAGTCTAAATATAAAACTTAATAAAAAATTGAGGAAACTAGAAAAAGCAGGAAGTTGAAAATGCCGGAAAAAGATCAAAAATCAAGAAAAGAACCCACATGTTGTAGAGTGTTATTTGGCGAAGGGTGGAGGTGGTGGTCTTGTAACCTTTGTTGTTTTTTTTGGTTGGGAAAATGTGTGAAACTACTAAATCAATCAAATTTTTTTCTCTCTTTGCAGCATTTCAGTTCTCTGGTTGTGGTTTTTGTTGTTTGCACGGAATTAATCGTTTTTAGTCGAGTATTGGCACTTACTTAGCAATAACAACCGCAAAAATATCTATCTCCTATTACCTTATCAGCATTAAAAATTCATCGAGAAAAACTGGAAGATTGTGAACATATACCTGGCTGTCATTACCATTATTAAGGAAAAAGAGTTCCACATAATCTCTACCAACGTAACAACAACATTACAATAAAAAGCAATAACAGACCCAAGAGTATTTGTTCCATACTCTGCCACCAAGCTCCAGCTGAGTAACCCACAAGAGGCTAAACAAAACAAAAAAGGACAGAAAATATGTCGATTGCTCCTGTTATTATTGAGGCTACAGCCAAACATACCTCCACGGTAAGGATTTTACGATTTTCCCCATCTAACCGATAGTATTTCCTTATACACCCCTCCACCATTCTTCTCTTCTAATTGCAGCTGATATTTATGCACGGACTGGGCGATACTGGGTATGTTGTCAATTATTTCGTCACATTTCTGTGACATTTGTTTACACGTAATCTAATTAATCAATATATAGTGGTAATGGTTGCACTTTTATTGTTGCTGTTCTTCTTCTTTTTGAATTCTTTACTTTCAACCTGGCGTTTTTAATGTTACAATTTTGTTTTATAGTAATTCTTTCTCCTCTTCTGTGGGATCTGAAGGAAGTTACCTTTGTTAGCAACTTTTTCCATGTTACTGTCAATTGTATTAAAATCAGCTAGTGAATCTGATAAATGCACTGTCATGCAGTACATAACTTCCTTATGCAAGATTATTATATTGTTGTTGTCCATCTTTACGGGATCTACTTCGACATCTAGCTAAAGGAAACGCCTCCAAAGAGATCTGAGGGGTCAGCTGAGGGGCCTTAAACGGACATAATTCCAGAACGATGACCCAAAAATATTTGAGGCGGATCTCAAATTTCAGCTAAGCCAGAACAACAAGCGTATAAAGATAACGGATAAAGGAGCTTTTCCTCAGCGTGAATGTAGTTTAAATCTGCCTGATAGTTAAGACCATCTCTTGTAGGGCTGAACCTCTTAGCTTTCAATTATGATCTGCTTTGAAGAAGGCGTTCTGTCCATAAGAAGGTGGTTGAAATTACTAGTGCGAAGACACCCAAGCTGATACTGCTTAGACAACAAGAAATAGTGCCTGCGTACGGTAAGAAACGTGATCTCATGTAAATGATCCCCAGATGTCATATGTATACAAACTGTTGATGTTCTTAGGGTGGCATTCTTGCTTCTCTGAATCTTCTTCCACTGAGTCATACACACGTTCTTTGACAACACCGGCTGGAAGCCTAAAAAAAATTCTCATGATTTTTAAAAAGTTGTGATTTCCTAAAAGATTATAGAATGTGAGAAGAGCCAAATTTCGAGTTTTTCCGTATTCTCGGTTCTCTCACCATTCTCGGAAAGTAATGAAGCTCAGTTAAGGAACAAACCTCTAATTTGCATATTCAGCACCACTCTATAAATCTTGGTACAGTACACTCTCATAAATTAGAACCACTTTGATCTTTCTAATTTCTGATATCTTCTTCTAGTTTCTGATATCTTCTAATTTCTGGACTTTTTTCCACAAAAGATTGTAGAGATGGCAAGAGTGAGTTGTACTTAGTAGGGACCTTAATACTGTTACGCACGTTTTATGCTGTAAAAAAAGTACTGAATGTTTTTGGACCAAATATATTTATTGATGTATATTGTATCCAAAAAGAATCTACTTATTCCAAATGTCCGCCTTTTGGCTTTAAACACGCCTTAATTCGCACTGGCCAATCGTCAGTAGCTGCACGAACCTCGGCCATTGGAAAATTGGCCACAGCTCGAACCAAAGCAGTCTTAAGAGATCCAATGGTGGAGTATCTTTTGTGACAAACCTTGTCCTCTAAAACCGTCCACAATTTGTAATCCAATGAGTTCAAATCTGGACTGCCTGAGGGTCATTCTTCAGAGGAAATGGACGCTGGCAAATTGTTTCGATGCCAGGACTGGGACGTTTTAGCCTTATGGGCCGGCGCAGAATCCTGCTGGAAAGTCCATGGCTGGTTTTGGAACAGGGAATTGTTAAGAGGCTTCACAACAGTTTCCAAAACGGTTTCTTGGTAAACTTTGGCCAATGTTTTGACTCCTTGTTCGCAGAAATGCAGGTCAGTGACCCCATCGTAAGAGACACCCCACCGAACCATGACTGAAGCTGGGTGATGACCCTTTTCCACCCTCGGGATCAGTTCAGATGCTTCCTTAGATGATCGCGCAAACACTATTATTTTGCTTGTTAAGTTTTTCCTGAACGGTGAAATTTTTTTCTGTGCAAGTTATCAGCGTGATTCACTAAAAGACGTTTGCATTTTTCAATCCTATTTTTTTTTAAAGCTGCAGTCAATAAATGTCCGGTACGTCGAAAGCCCCAAGTCCCAGGTCTTTTTTAATGATTCGACTCGTGGACTTTTGCGTGATATTCATCTCACGGACCATGATTTTCTGTGTTCGGAGTGGATTTCTGTGAATTCTTGATTTAACGGCTTTGATGACATGCGGTGTTCGAACAGAGCGTGGGCGGCCCGACCGGTGGCGGTCTTTTACATCTCCAGTCTCCTAAAACAGTTTTATGCATCGGTAGAAGAACATGCGGCTAATCCCTAGTGGCCGGAGCGTTTTGAAAATATCGCTTTTTTTCATTTCACACTTGAAAAGCGCTATTACAGCGATACAGTTCTCATTATCTGACCACTCCATGATGAAAGTTGAAACAATTTTAAAATCCCGTTACAGACTAACGCTATTGAGGGTAGCTTTCAAAACCCATATGACATTAAAGGGATATGTTCAGTTCTACTATTGAAATGGGTGTGTTCAATGTTGTAACAGTATTTATGGCCCTACTAAGTATTTTCGTGGGCAATTATGTGAAGAAAACTTGAAAAGTAAGGTTTACAGCAGTAGTTCTCATTCGTTTGGGGAGAGCCTGGCCTTGTAGAGTTCCGTTTTACTTTCAACAATTGCAGCAAAGCTTTCTGAAGAAGGTTGTCACGGACCCGAAATCATGATGAAAGCAGCGTGCAGCCACGAAAATCAATGTCACTGTGCCATTTTGTTAAAAACTTGTCTTCTATTTAAATATAGATGCAAGAGGTCTAAAACTGGTTAATCCCTGTTCAATGAAACTTGTTAAGAACAACTCTTTGTCAACACAAACGAATTTTTATTTATTAATATTTAATGTTTTTTAACATAAAATTCATATATACGAAGGTTGCTATTTATATTTCGGGTCCGGCAATAAAAAAACAATAATTTATCATTGGAAATGGCTTTATTGCTTTTCAAAATATTCTCCTTTAAGATCAATACACTTTTGCATGCGCACAAACCAATTTTCAAAGGACTTTTTCCACTCCCATTGAGACACCTCCAAAACATGATTTTTGAACGCTTTGGGCGATGAAAAATGTTGACCACGCATTTTTCTTCTTGATGCTAAGGAATAAGATGTCATTGGGTGCCAAATCAGGGCTGTACGGTGGATGGCCCATCAATTCGACATCTTGAGTGGTCAAATAGCTCATCGTTTCAGCTGATGTGTGAGAGCTCGCATTGTCTTGATGCAAAATGATCCGTCTTCTTATTATCTTTCCTCATTTTTTCGAACAATGTTGGCAAACAGTTGGTTGTATATTACTCAGAATTGACCGTCCTACGTTCCACTAAAGGAACTGTGGCAACATGGCCGGTTATACCGAAAAAAGCGCAATCATTTGCTTCGATGTACTTCTTCCACGAACAACTTTTGTTGGATTTGGCTCGTCTTGAAAGAGCCATACGGTCGATTGTTGTTTTGTTTCGGGTTCATATGCATAGATATATGATTCGTCACCTGTGACAATGTTATACACTGCCTTTAAGCTACCGCAGTTATACTTTTTCAACAACTCTGCACCAATCCATACGAGCCTTTTTTGAGCATTCGTCAAATTATGTTGCATCCAACGAGAACAAATTTTTTCGCGTCCAAATGAACATGCCCTATCTTACTGATGCTTGTCATGCTAATGCCCAAGGATGCCTCAATCTCACGGTATGTCACATGTCGATCTTGTTTAATCAGTTCACGCACAGCATCGATTGTTTCTGGCAAAGTGTCAGTGGTTTTTGATGGTGCTTCATCGCCAAAAATCGAAATAAGTTGATTTAAACACCCACGCCGAAACTCGTAAAAAATCATCGCACGGAAATGTTCACGGGATAATTCCATTTTTTGACTGAGATGCATTTTTCAATACACTAAACAAAACAATTTGCCCTCAAATGACAAAAAGTTCTGAGTGAATTGTTTAATTGTTGCTGGCTTATCGACATACACATTTTCTTTCAAATAACCCCAAAGAAAGAAGTCCAACGGTGTCAAATCACATGATCTTGGCGGCCAATTAACATCGCCACGACGTGAGATAACACGGCCATTTAATTTGTCGCGCAAAAAAACATTGTTTCATTAGCAGTGTGGCAAGTGGCACCTTCCTGTTGAAACCACATATCGTCCACATTCATATTTTCCAATTCGGGCCATGAAATGTTCGTTATCATCTCACGGTAGCGAACACCATTCACAGTAATTGCCTCACCGGCCTCATTTAGGAAAATATACGGCCCGAAGATGCCGCCAGCCCATAAACCGCACCAAACAGTCACTCTTCGTGGGTGCATTGCTTTTTCGACAATCACTCTTGGGTTATCATTCGCCGAAATGCGGCAATTCTGCTTATTGACGAATCCGCTGAGGTGAAAATGTGCCTCATCACTGAAGATGTTTTTCTTCGAAAATTGATCATCCGATGTTGCCATTTCTTCTCACCATTCTGACCATTGATGACGTTTGGAATGATCAAGAGGCTTTAGTTTTTGAGTCAATTGCACCTTGTAAGCGTGTAAATGCAAGTCTTTATTCATAAGGTTCATCAACGACGAGCGTGAGAGGTGCAATTGTTGGGCACGGCGACGAGTTGAGGTGGACGGCTCTTCAGCCACACTATCGCGAACAGCAGCAATATTTTCTGCAGTACGAGCAAATTTTTGCACGATTTTTCCGATTGTACGCACATTTGGACGATTAAATTGACCGAAAAAATCACGATGTGCACGATATGCATTTTGATTTGAACGCCCATTTTCATAATAAGCCAGAATAACTTTAGCGCGCTGCTCGCTTGTGTATAGCTTTCCATGGTTCAAATTGAGTTAGTCTGAAATTGAGAAATATCAAATGAAATGCAGAAAAAAACGTGATGTTTAGGTGTGGTTCACACTCAAGATCAGCTCTTAAAATGTAACCGCCCTTTAGTATGTAAATGTTACATTTTAAGAATGAAATTCGGTTTCGGTCGTATGTCCACCACGAGCCCATGAACAGCGCTCTATTCTTTGGACCCAATTTTCCACCACTCTTGAACACATTTCGACCGTATTTTTCCATGGTTCAAATTGAGTTAGTCTGAAATTGAGAAATATCAAATGAAATGCAGAAAAAAACTTGATGTTTAGGTGTGGTTCACATTCAAGATCGGCCCTTAAAATGTAAAATGTAACTTGAAATGTAAGTAAGTTTAAGTTTCGGTCATATATCCATTACGAGAGCCCGTGTACAGCGATCTTCCACCACTCTTGAACACATTTCGACCAGAACGTTGGCAATTTCGAGTAAGATGTTGTCTCTAAGCACGTCTAAACTTATTGGCTTATTGGCATACCCCAATGACTTGATGTGGCCCCATAAAGAGAAATTCAATGGCGTTAAATCACATAAGCGAGGTGGTCATTCGACCGGAACATTTCTTGAGATAACAAGTTCACCAAATTTGCCTTTCAGTAAACCGATTGAAACGCGTGCTGTGTGGCTATTGGCACCGTCTTGTTGAAATTACGTATTGGTGATGTCAAACTCATCCAATTCTGGTCAAAAACAATTTTCTAACATGGCACGATAGCGCTCTTCATTGACGGAAGCATGATGATTGTTTTCATCGACGAAAAAATACCATACAGTAATTTTTTGAGGATGCTGTTGCTGTCCAATAACGCATATTTAGTTTACTGACAAAACCACTCAGCCAGAAATGAGCTTCATGGGACTATTATTACGGTCGAAATTTGGAGTAAGCGCTCTTAAAGTTGCGATCACCGACACAGAATTTCTGTAGTAATTTTTAATGACTTGCTCATAGGTGCGCTTTACCATGATGAATATGTTGACTTCGACTAAGGTTTCGACCTTAAAAGAATTTTTTGAGGGTGCGTTGTTATAAAAATTAGTGCCCTGACTTTTCTTTGCTGTCGCTCCACTCTTATGAATCAAATTGTTATATTTCCCAGCAAACCAAACGTTCAGAATTCTTTACGACAATCGGCAAAATGTTCCGATTTCGGATCAGAATTTATACCGAGTTCGTAACGACAAACATGAGATGGTTGACACAAATTCTGAACTACTGCTGTGAAAAACAAATTTTCAGACAAACCGAACAGAATTCGTAACGATTTTGGTAAGAAATCTCCATGGAGTTCAGATATTGTTCAGAATTGTCTGATTCAGATATTGTCGGCAAATTTGGTTTACTGTTCAGATATTGTTCAGAATTGTCTGATATCAGATATTGTCGGCAAATTTGGTTTACTGGTTTGTCACTTAATGAATCTCTTTTTTAAGTTAGAGTGGCTTGTTAATGTACTTCATTATCATTTATTTAATCCACTTTTGCATTAAACTTTTTTTAACATAACTGCTCCTTAGATTCCTTGAAACTGTAATATTTAACATTTATTTTTTGCGCGAGCACTAAGCTGGAAAATTATTGATTTTAAATTTTTGTATTTAATTTATTTTGTAATTTTTTCATTTCATTTATTTGTATGTATGTCATTTCGCTGTATAGATTTGATTACAATGTATAAAGAGTTTAGGAAAATTTTTCCTTTTTCTACTTAGTGATAATTTTTGAGGATTTTTAACATTATGAGTTATGAATTTACATTATGTTTTAAATGGAAAGGAAAAAATACAAGCAAAACCTTTTTAAAACTAAATAATTGACTAGAGAAAATGCATTTACTTAAGTAAAGTTAAGATGAATCAATTCATTGATGTGAGCATAATGCGAAGATATACATCTTCGATCGAATTGTATCGCCCTTTTTGTAATTTTTTCTTTATCAAGCTGGAATCCAGATAGAGCGTGCAGTCTTTGAGTAGAGTAATGCCGCGGAAGGTTGAATATCATTTTTAAAAGTTTATTCTGTGAAACTTGTAATTTGTAGATATGGCAATAAGCCGAAGACATCCATAGCGGTGCACAATAAAAAATTAAAGGCAAAAATATTGCTTTTAATACCAATTTCTTATTTTCCTTGTTCATAGTCGATCTTCTGTTGATTAATGGATACATTATTCTAGTAGTTATATTTACTTTATTTACAATATACGAAACATGATCGCCAAAATTTAGTTTCTTATCCAGAATAACGCCTAGATATTTCACATTTGTTTCCCAGTCTACATTGTGGTTGGTAAAACATAAGGGCGATTGAGGCAGGTAACAGGACTTCCGTTTTCTAGTAAAATATATAGCCTTCGTCTTTTGAGGGTTAACCAGTATATTCCATTTGCAGAAATAAGCATGCAATTTCGACAGTGCTACTTGTAGATTGCTTATAATATTTCCAGCATATAGATCTGAACTTATTATTGAAGTATCATCAGCGAATATCGACGTTACACAATTGTTAAGCACCGGAATGTCAGCAGTAAAAATATTGTAAAGGATTGGTGACAGGCAAGATCCTTGTGGACAGCCGCTTGGAATGCTCATTTGTCGGGAATTTGTATTTCCCAGATATACACTGAATGTCCTCTCGTGTAGAAAGCTCTGAATGGTTTTTATGATTTCTTAAGGGAATCCGAACTTCTTTAATTTGAAAACCAACCCGTTGTGCCATACACTGTCAAAAGCCGCCTTTATGTCGAGTAAGACCATACCAGTTGACATTGACTTTTTTGAAATTGTCGTGAACCAATTTTTTGATCTTCACTAGAGGTTGACAAGTATTGTGCTCCCTTCTGAACCCAAATTGTTGATGGGGCAATATGCTATTTGCCTCTATAAATGCGATCAGTCGTTCCTGGACTACTCTCTCCAAAATTTTGCTTAGTGATGAGAGTAAACTTATTGGTCGGTATGAGAGTGGATCATTATGAGGTTTATTAGTTTTGCAAACTGGAATGGTTTTAGAACTTTTCCATACACGAGGAAAGTAGCACAATTTTAAGCACGAATTTATTATTTTTGTTAGTGCAATTAAGCCGTTTTTGGGTAACATTTTTAAACATTTATTGTTTATCCCATCGATTCCAGGGGCTTTTCTGCTCTTCAATTTTTTAATTATATGCGATATTTTTCCAGTTGGTACTTCTACATTGGCGGGGTTATGTATTGTCGAGTATATAAGGTTTGCACTGTTATTTACCTCAGCAACAGTAGTTTGATCACTGAGATGAGAAGAAACGGAATGGTTGGAAAGAAAGTTGCGTGCTAAAATATCACATTTTTCTTCCTGAGTATAGTACAAGTTGTTGTTTTGCTTTAAAGTCGGCAAAACTCTAGATTTACTTTTAAGCATTTTTGAAATATTCCAAAATGGAGAGGACGCTTTGTCTAGACTAGACATCATGTTGCTCCAGTTTTTGTTGCGAAAAAGAGAGAGTTCATTCGAAATGCGTTTGTTGAGCAAATTCATTTGTAGCCTGTCGTCAATATTCCTGTATCGCTTCCAATTCCGTTTGTAAATGTTTCGAAATTGAATGAGCTCCTTAATGCTTGACGGAATTGACATGATCTTTGTCGTATATCTGCGTTTCGGAACACTTAGTCTATTGCGGCATTTATTGCTTGCACAAAGTTATCAATTATCCTATTAGTGTTTTCTTCGGTCAAGATATCCTCGTGATGCATCCTTAAATTTCTTGTGATGAAGCGTTTGTATGTGTTCCAATTAGCCCTGTTGAAATTATAGTACAACTTATCTGTTACGTCAACCCTTAGATTTACTTCAGTATATACTGGAAGGTGATCAGATAGATAGGGACCTAATCTTTAAAATGCCTCTCCTGAACAAAACTGGTTTTAAACCTTAGGTCCCTTTTTATTTTGCGCGTCACATATTAGCATTTATTTGAATAGGCCCACTATTTAATTGATATTAAATTGAAATTACAAAAAAGGTAGGGTCTTTTTGGAAAGCAAAAATAGGGTGCATGAATTTCAAACAAACAACCCTATACATTCTGCGGTGTTAAACAACTAGCAACAATTTCTTGGCAAAGACTGTAATAAGGCATTCTCGCTGCATACTCTTATAGTTCTACCCCAATTTCCCACTTGTTTTTCTCTATTGCAGTCTGCATTGGTATTCTGATTTGTTTGTGTTTTTTTTGCACTTCCTTTTGTTGGCTTATCCATCTTTTTTTGAAGTAACAACAAAACTGACCATGTTTTTACTGTTTGCTGTTTCTATTTTGTTTAAAATATTCAAAGAAAATGTTTAGCTTCAGTTGCGTGTTGCTTACCTAGGAAAACAATTGAGGCAAAATTGCACGTGTCTAGGTTTGGGTTCATTCTTCCATTGTGCGTAACTTTCAGATCGTTGTTGTAGTAGCTATTCAGAGGTATTATTTGATGGGATATTCCTAGGCATTAACTAATTGGCTCGATGTAGAGGGTGGAGTGCGGTAATTTGCTTATTTGGGAACCTTAGAAAAATTTATTAAATATTTTAATTATATTGAACAGTAAGGGAATTGTAAAATTACATGGTTTCAAATAGTGTATCTGGCAAATGTCGACCTTCGCTGACTGCTGCATACGTTTTCAGAAGTTTTCATGAACTCTAATAAGCGTCGACTGGTATTCTGCCAATTTCAGCCTTAATATTGTTAATTAGGTCTCCAAAGGTGTTCGGACGGTTGATATACACCTTCGACTACAGGCGCATGGGGCTGTCTGGTGAGCGTGCCGGCTCGTTCACATCACCTCTCAAAGAGATAAGCGGTCCAGGAAACGTTTGCCTCAAACAATTCATGGTAACATCTATCCTCTAATTGCATTGCCTTAAGAGCCGGCTGAAAAAAGTCTGCTTTCGAGCAGAGCGTTTCGGAGATTGTAGTACTGCTGATCTAACTCTCGATGATTTGTGGTGTTGTAATCCTTCTCTCAGGTCTCCTTCGTACACATAACACATTTCATGCCGTTCTCAATGAAGTTACCCAATTTACAATTGATTGCCGTTCAGGAACACGTCCGCGTGGGGAAACAGTGCATCGTAAACGAAAAGCGCGCTGCACTGCAATGATCGAGTGCTCATTTCAAAAATACGCATCAACACAAAATGACCTCTCCTCACGTGTCCAATGCATGATGGCAACTGACGTATACAAATCGAAGGCAGACGAATACAAATCACCCGTCAGCCACTATAAGTCACGCACACTCTTCACTCTCTTCGCACAACAGTGAAATTACCGCGCTCCACCCTGTATAATGTATGGAAACAGATTCGTGACGACATTCTCTATTGTGTTCGTATTTTACCTGTTCAGACTATAAGGTTTTGACTATCGTATGAATATGAATAACAAAAATCCTTTGCGCACATTTGCATAAATGTATGCTGCTCTATCTCTAGTTGTGCTGGCTAGCTCTAACTTTTAAAAAATAAACGCTTCACATACTATCGATTTTAAATATTGTGAAAATACAAGGTGGCGCAAAATAATTCACCCCATGTAAATGTTATAAATTTTGCAAATAGCGTGGTACGCCAATTATATTTAATATTAGTGAAATCGACACCTGCAAATAACAAACAGACAGGCGATGGAGTGCGTGCGACTTACCATCAAGCCATCGTAAATGTCAACAACGAAGAAAGTGGTTTTCAACACAATCATTCTGAGCGACGAGGCGCATTTCTGCAATACTTCGGGTTTTATCATGGTCGATTGTGAAGAATTCGATCTCTAAAATGATTATATTTAATTTGTTCTGTATATTACTCGGTTATTATCCGATTAACCTTTACCAAAGGGTGGGTGAAATGTATGTTAAGAATATCATTCTGTGTGTAACAATGTGATCTATTTCCCCATAACACTTTGAAGATTCTAAGAGGAAAGGGCTATTATAAAAGTGTTAGTAAAGCCCAAAAGTAGAAATTGTACACCTAATGTACAAGTATATAAAAAATACATCATTGATATGACCACTAATTGTTTAAATTATGGTAAAAATCGCAAATATCAAGCGATCTTACAAAACTTTGTACAGGACACTAATCTCGTATTTGGCCGTAATTTAATTTTATACCACATCAGTACAGAAAATATAAAACTGCAGTACTGTAATGATATTAGTCGCGACGAATAAAAAATAAGAAAATCACTGACCCTGTTTTTGGAAAAGTCAATACGTATTTTGGTATACAAATTATTTTATAAAAGTGTAGTTATTGATACATTTACAAGTGTGGCTGCACTGTTCTGCACAAAAATCCTCCTTTGGATAAAACCAACTTTCCCTTTTAAAAATGATCTGAATCAGAATTGAGTTTCCGTTTTGCCCCATCACGTATAATTTTCGCGATACGTGAAAACTTTTCTGACTTTTTTCAATAATTTGTCTATAACATCGGAAACTCATATCCGATTCACTTGAAATGGGCAAAAGAAACGTATCTTTTATATCGGGTGATCCATCTAGAAATATTTTTTCAAAATAAAAAAAAAACAAAATTTGAATCAAGTGTGGAATCTTTAATGTTTATTCGAAAGGACATTTTATGGCATTTTTTTTTGAATATAATTTCCTTCAAAGTATGGCCACAACAACGCCCCAGGGCGTCCATTCTGAGGGTCCAATTTTGAATGAATCATTCGAGCATTTCGACCGGTATTGCGTTAATGACACGCGTAATGTTGGCTTCCAAAACCTGAATCGTAGCTGGTTTGTCAGCATAGACTTTGGACTTTACATCGCCCCAAAGAATAAGTCTAAAGATGTGTTATCATACGATCTAGGCGGCCAACTCACCGGTCCAAAACGAGAAATTAGCTAGTCTTCAAAATTAACTCAATAGATACATTGTTTGAGCAGCTGTAAGGCAAGTGGCACTGTCATGTTGAAATCCAATTTCGTCAAGATTACGGGCTTCAATTTGAGCTAGCAAAAAGTCCGATATTATGACGCGGGAGCGGGCAAAATATATGGACCGATGATTCTAATAGGCCATAAATTGCACCAAACCGTGGTTTTCTCTGGGTATAATAACACCTCTTGGACCTCTTTTGGTTGCTCTTCATTCCAAATGTGGCAATTTTGTTTATTGACGTTGCTGTTGAGCCGTAATGGGCCTCATTTCTGAACAAAATTTCGGCCGAATCCAGTTTCATACCGATCGCTCATTTCCATTATACAGTTGCACAATTAAGAGAAAGTCTTTCCATGATAAAATGTCAAACAGTACAGAAAACAAATAAAAAATAAATTTTAATTCAACTCACGCGTAATCTGTGAAAAAACCCCTATTGAAAAAATACCTCTAAATGGATCATCCTATATAATTCATAATTTATAAAAATAGAAAAATTGTGGAAGTTTTAGCCAAAAGAAGTCAAAATTTTGTTTGTTATATTGTTCTGGAGCTCTCGCACACTCCTTTTTGCACAAAATCATAAAGAACGACGTGTAACGTTTCGAACGTGGTATATTTTTTGATAGTCCGACAAAAATTGCATCACTCGAATTCAGAAGATCATTATACATAAGGATCAGTTGGTTTTGTCTAAAGAAGGGCTCAAAATTTAATTTTTGCATAATAGTGTAGTGGAACTTTTTTACTTACCCTCAACATCCTATTAAGAAACAAACTGGAAAGTTTCTTTTAACCAACCAGCTGAGTACGATTTAATTTTTGATGTAAGTGAGGATATATTTGAATTTGACTATCAGCGACGCAAAAAGTCCGCGGTGTTACCTAAAAGTTTATATTTGCCAAAAATGGCTCTATTGCGGATCTAAGTTCGTACATGCATGACGACTGAAAACCATTTTGTTTAAGAGAACACCGACAGAGTATTGTCTCTAGAACAAACAAATAGGGCTAGAAGGTCGTTTGTCTAAAGTAATTATCAAAATATTAAATTTGTCACCTTGAAAGTCAAATTTGCGAAAATTGTTTTAAAGCGGGTCCTAGTGCGTCCATGGAGGACACATGAATCGATACTACCGACAGATTACGAGGGCGACCGCAAAAGTAACTGGCCTAACATAAAAAGAACCGTTTTTTTGGAATTATTATTATTTATTTTTCAACATAATCTCCTTCCAACTCAATACACTTCATCAAACGTTTTTCAAGTTTTTTAATTCCATCCGAAAAATAAGATTTTTCAAGACCTTCAAAATATGCCTCAGTTTCAGCAATAACCTTGCTATTGGACGAAAATTTTTTGCCACAGAGAATTTTTTTTAAATTTGGAAACAAGAAATAATCAGAAGCAGCTTAATCTGGACTATATGGTGGATGCGGAGCAATTTCAAATCGTAATTCGGCCAGTTTTTGTTGAGTTAAAAATGCAGTGTGTGAAGGAGCATTATCTTGATGAAAAAGAACTTTTTTTTTCTAAATGAGGTCGTTTTATCTTGATTTCTTCACTCAACCGATCCAATAATGCACAATAATATTCACTATTTATAGTTTTTCCTTTCTCAAGATAATAAATAAATATTATACCCCTTGCATCCCAAAATACTGTGGCCATTACTTTTCCTGCTGACAACAGTTTTCGCCTTCTTGGGACCACTTTTACCAGCTTCTATCCATTGTTTTGACTATTCTTTGCATTCTGGGATGTAGTGATGGATCCATGTTTCATCAACAGTTATGAATCGGCGCAAGAACTCTATTGGATTACGCTGATAAATCGCTAAAAGCTCCTCGGAACTGGTCCAACGGACGATTTTTTGTGGCAAAGTCAACAAACGCGGCACCCATCTTGCGGATAGCTTTTTCATGTGGAGTTCATCATGTAAAATACTCCAAACTTGTTTTTCGTGTATTTTAACAATATCAGCAAGTTCTCTGAGCTTTATTCGTCTATCTTTAGTCACTTCATTAAATAGTTTTTAATGTTTTCAATCGTAGTAGCAGTTTTCGGTCTTCCAGAGCGTTGTTCATCTTCCGTACTTGAACGACCCATTTTAAATTGTTGAACCCAGGATTTCACGGTGGAGTATGATGGTGCATTATCACCATGAACAGAATCCAATTCATCTTTGATTAATTGTGGTTAAAATTGTGATTAAAAGTGTTTAATTACCGCACGAAACTCTTTATTTTCCATTTTTCAAAAATTATAAAACTTGTTTACTTCAATCACCTGTAACAAAGAAAATAATCATTAAATATTTCCGAAATTTTGACAGATGGCTTATAAAAGATTGCTTTTAAAAAACAAACAAAAAGTTGCTAGTAAAACAGAAAATGTGCCAGGCCAGCTAGTTTTGCGGTCGCCCTCGTATTACCACTAGTAACCACTAACAGTGCTAGAAGGCCGTTTGTCTAAAATAATTTTCAGAATATTAAATTCGTCAACCGAAAGTTTAATTTGCCAAAAATTGCTTTAAAGGTGATCTTAATGCGTCCGGAAGAACAAAAGGTGATACAATTTCGAATGACGAGTTATCTCGCATTAACGCGGCGGGCATCTAACGTTCGTCGTGAGATGAACCAGCCTTCTTTGGCCTTTTTGTAGAAAAGTAATTACTTAAGAAATAATTTAAGCGAGTTATAACCGATCTCGCTGAAACTCGCTAAAAGTATTTCATTAATAACTTTTTTTTACAATTTTTTTAACGCAAATTGTGTAAATTTTTCTGTAATCAAAAACTTTTTTATATTCTTGTAGAAAAATAATTATATAAGAAATACTATTAGCGAGTTATATCCGAGCTCGCTGAAACTCGCTAAAAGTTTTTCATGAATAACTTTTTTACAATTTTTTTTAACCCAAATTGTCTAAATTTTATAAAACTTTTTTATATTCTTGTACAACGATGTGGTGAAGTTATCGCTTTAGCGCCCCACTTAACGAGTTGTCAATCGAACACGCCTAATATCTTATTAACTAAAGGGTGGACCATTTAATATATTAAATTTGAATACGTTGTAAAAAAAATTACTGATAATTTTTTTATTAAATGACAAAGTTCATCATTTCAAATAAAACCAGAAATTTGAAGAAAAAAATCAGTACATTTTTTTACAGCCGATTCAAATAAAAGAAATTTAATGACCCACACTACGAGGGCAGTTCGGAAAGTTCTTAGCCTATCAATGATAGAGAATAGTTAGTTTTTCAAAAATATTTTTATTTTTCAATATAATCTCCTGAAACTTCAATACACTTAGTCCAACGCTTATCTAGCAATATTATCCCTTGATTAAAATATTTTTCCTCAAGGTCTTCGAAATAGTGGTTTACAACAGTAATTGCATCTTCATTTGAGGTAAAACACTTGCCAGCAAGGAATTTTTTTAGATTTGGGAACAGGTAAAAGTCACTGGGAGCTAAATCAGGAGAATAAGGTGGGTGGTCAAGCAACTCGTTGATTTTAGCCATTGTTAAAACACTATTGTGCGCTGGTGCGTTGTCTCGATGAAAAATTATTTTGTTTGTGTTGTAAGCCAGGACGTTTTTCTCGAATTTGTACATTTAATTGATCTAAAAGGTTGCAATAGTACTCTGAATTTATTGTTTTACCCTTTTGCAGATAGTCAATCAATAAAATACCTTTGAAGTCACAAAAAACCGTTGCCATAAAATTACCAGCCGATTGAATTGTTTTTGCCTTCTTTGGGGCACTTCCTCCAGCTTCAGTTTATTGTTTGGATTGTTCTTTTGTCTCTGGAGTATAGTGGTGGATCCATGTCTCATTAACAGTTATGAAACGACGCTTAAAATCCATTTTATTTCGCTGAAAACGATCCAAACAAGCTTGAGAAATGTTCATTCTTATGCGTTTTTGGTCGACTGTTAACAAGTCCGGCACCCTTCTTGCAGAAAGCTTTTTCATCTGTAGTTCTTCATGGCTAAGGAGGTTCCGAACCGCCCTCGTATACTGTTGTTGTTGTTGTTGTTGTTGTTGTTGTTGTTGTTGTTGTTGTTATTGTAGCGGCACACGCAGTGCCGAGGTGACAGCCCTTGGCCGAAGAATTACTACTTCGGGTCAATCCGGTGCATAGAACCGACTGTTGTGGGATTTCCCTCGTATACTACCTCCCAAAACAAATAATTTTATCCGATCTTTATTAAGAACCCGAAAAAACTATTCATATAATGATGTTGTTTTAACAACACAAAAAACACATACTGTTGAGGTGACTGACCCTGGCCGAAGAGAGTTTCGGGTCAATCTGGTTCATAGAACCACCAGTCGTAGGATTGTAATTCATTTAGTTTGTGTTATATCTCCTGTACGTTTCGATCAACCTCAGTGAAAACGAGTAAGTCATCCATAGGCCCCACTGTTTTAAAGAAGCTTTAAAAGAAAACCGTCTATCGGTGAGGTTAAACTTAAGTCGGGTCAACCGAGAGATTCTTACTGAATTGTTTTTTTTTCTTAGTTATTGATGTATCGCTAAGATCTAAAATGCCTATTTCACATTTATTCAAAAGGTTTAATAATATATATTTTATATAATATAATATATATTATTTATATAATATATAATTTATAAAGTATATACGAGTATAATATATATGACATTCTAAAATTCGATTTTTTTTCTTCTTTTCTATAGCCATGGCTGGAGCAGTGCTTTGGCTGCCATCCGACCCGCATGCATGAAAGTTGTGTGTCCTACAGCTCCCACACAACCCGTCACATTAAATGCCGGTTTCCGTATGCCATCTTGGTTCGATTTGAAAACGTTAGACATTTCCGGACCCGAAGATGAGGAGGGCATTAAGGCGGCCACACAGAACATCCACAGCATGATCAATACCGAAATTGAGAAGGGTGTACCGGCCAATCGTATTGTGTTGGGCGGTTTCTCACAAGGTGGCGCTCTGGCTCTATACTCGGCATTGACATTTAATAAACCGCTGGCCGGTGTTGTGGCATTGTCCTGTTGGTTGCCATTGCATAAACAATTTCCGGGTATCAAAACCAACACAGATGATATACCAGTGAGTTTAGAACAGCAGGAGAAGGAGAAATAAAGTATACTAATCTTATGAGCTTTTCTTTAGATATTCCAATGTCATGGTGATTTTGATCCTGTGGTACCCTATAAATTTGGCCAATTGAGCGCTAGTTTATTGAAATCCTTTATGAAAAACGTTACTTTTAAAACATACAATGGGCTGTCGCATTCCTCATCGGACGAAGAAATGGATGACATCAAGGTAAGACCTGCAACAGCTCAAAAACAAATTAGCATTTTATTTAAACTGTTTGTGTTTTTATTTCAGGACATTTTTGCCAAATGGGTAAATTAAATATGTGTTTCTTTATCGTTTTCTTTCTTTCGATTATAATTCTCTTGTAAATTAAGATGATAAACAACAAAATTCTTGTTTTTTGTGTTTTGAGAAGAAAAAAAGAGAAAAGGAAACAAATTTAGCAAAAATCAATTATAAGAAAATTAAAACTTCTTTTTTCCAAAAGCCCATAAGTAATAAAAAAAAACAACCAACAAACAAAAAAACAAATATAACAAAATCTTTAAAAAGTTATTAAAAGCAAAAACAAAACAAGACACTCTTAAAACATTTTGCAAAATTCAAAAAAACCGTTTTCAAGCTTTAGAGGTTATAGAATATATTTTAGTTTAAAGTAAACGCTTAAACAAAACCACAACGTTGAGTTCGATTTCTGTTTTAGTTAAAAACTATAGAACACTTTAATTGACACCAGCGCCCTTCCCCATTCCACTCTACTCGATGAAGAACTTTCCGATATCCTTGTGTCCTTGTTCCTCTCCCGTCCTTATGAAACTAACCAACACAAATTAGTTTGTATTTAAAAGAACAAAATATTTAAATATCTATTGAATTACTACACTCTTTATTAAATGCAAATTGTATACATTATTTATTGAACAGAAACTAAAAAACAAAAACAAAGGAAATTCACAAAAACAAACAATTCTTAACATTGAGCAACAGAGAAATCTGAAAAATATTTCAAAAATATAATTAGTTGAAATAAAGAATCATTGAAAATATAATCGAGAAAAAAAACTATAAACTCAGTAGAACAACAATTTAAAAACGTTTTCTTTAACACCTTTAATTAGCAGTTGAACAAACTTACGTTTAACTTTTGGCTTTATTTCGTTAGTTGAATTGTAATGTCCAAAGAGAATTGGGACTAGTAGGTGTTAATGTGCTAGCAACACTAGGGGTCAGAATAATAGCAGTTTTATACCGCTTCGCAGTGAAACCTGTTGTACAATACAGTATTTTTAGAAAGCTTTTCATTTAATTTTAGTTTGGCTACAGAGATAAGAGGTTGACAAGGAATATCACTACTTATAAGTATAATTATAAATAAGACTTTAGGTAGTATTCAATTAAAAGTCAAGTTTTTTTTCCAATACTGCGCCCATGTCAACATGGTTTTGGGATAGGCCATTTAACAAACTGTTTTTTAACAGGCCTTACGAAAGCTGTCGAAGAAGTTATTATGTGCATAATTCCCTTAACAGTCTATTTAGGAGCTTACTGGAAACATTTTCGTAATCAATACTCGTATGCTGTTTTTTATCCAACTTCTATACTCACTATCCGAGACCTACTGTTTTACGTCGACTAGGAACGGCAAATACATTTTATACGAAGTCTACTATATATTTCCAATTGTATGCACATTTTCCACTCCGATTGAGACACCATCAAAACATGGTTTTTGAACGCTTCAACAGCATCTTCTGGCGACGAAAATCGTTGACCACACATTTTTTTCTTGATGTGCGGGAATAAAAAGAAGTGATTGGGTGCTAAGTCAGGGCTGTACGGCGGATGACCCATCAATTCGACGTTTTGGCCGGTCAAAAAGGCGCTGGTTTGAGCCGATGTGTGATTGCTCGCATTGTCATGGTGCACAATGATTCGCCTTCTCTTGTTCGTTTTTCGAATTTCTCCAAAGACTTCAGGCAAACACATTATGCTGTACCACTCAGAGTTGTCCTACGTTGCTCAAGCGAAACAGTCGCCACATGACCAGTTTTGCCGAAGAGACAGGAGACCATTTGCTTCGAAGTGCTTCTTCCACGAACAACTTTCGTTGGATTTGGCTCGTCTTCGAATACCCACACGGTCGATTGCTGTTTTGTTTCGGGTTCATACGCATAGATCCATGATTCGTCACCTGTGACGATCTTATAAACGTCTTTTGAAGCACCGCGATCGTATTTTCTTAAAATTTCTGTGTAGCAATCGACACGAAACTTTTTTTAGCGATGGTCAAATTGTGCGGGATCCAACGAGAACAACCTTTTTTACGGCCAGGTGTTCATGCAATATCGAATGTATGCTGGTGGAAGAAATGCCCAAGGATTCCTCTATTTCACCGTATGTCACATGTTCTCTGGCACAACGGCCGTTTTTGGACGACCCTCGTCTTTGAGCGAGCGTCGGCCACGATTGAATTCATTAAACCAGCTTTTCACAGTGCTATAGGATGCTGCTTCATTTAAGTTCATTGATTCACTCTTGTCGTGATAATCCACGTCGAAAGTTGTGAAAAATGATCGCACGAAAATGTTCACGAGTTAATTTCATTTTTTTCAAGTCACTATAAACAACACAAATGATGGTCGTACGTCAAAACGTTCTGAGTACGTTTATGCTAAAAAAATGTCAAACTTTCTAATGAAAACATTTAGTGTTGCCTATGCCAGGTAACACTTAGTGTTGCATATGCCAGAAATATATACAGCAACCCTCGTAGAAATTGTTTTAAATTGCTTAAAGACCAATAACTCTAAAATTCGGCGGCTTTTATGAGATTGAAATCTTGCCGCTGACAAATTTTAAGGCGTTCGATATGCTTGTACGATAGTCGTGGGTGAAACGGTATATAAAACGGGCATAAACGGCATCAACCAGTAAATAAATACTTTTTGCTTTAACGGCCTATTTGACAAGAATGCGTTCGAACAGTCTCAGTTTTGTTATGGATAATGTCAACTTTCATTTGCAATTGGTCTCATCCCATTCGGAAATTTTGATTTTGTATCACTGTGTTATTAGTCCCGAACATATCAGAAGCACTTAGAAACACGCCTTAGGCAGCCCTGGACAAAATCCTGCTTTAGAACTAATTGCGAATTTCACACAAGTAATGACGGCAACGGTGGCATTGATAATCAGAAAGAATGGACTCGGGTTAGCACGATCAAAAGAGCCTATTGTATGTTTTTCTAGTTACACCCGAGAATACTGCTGCAGAAACTCAGCAATGTTGAAGCAACCGTTGCTTCGTGTTTAGCTGTGACATCCGGTGCCAAAAATATCAAAACATTTTCATATTTTTGGTCGGTTGCCGAAACCGTAGCTTTGTGTGTTTACTGCATTTACTTGCTTAGTTCGTTAGAAACAAGCGAGTAAAAAGGTTCGGGAGTAAGATTAAGCGAAAAATGTGAGATTAAGCGAAAAATGCAAATCAATGCGTTATGGTGGTTAGAAAGTAAGGTAGCGAAGGGGGAATAGAGGGTGTAATTGACATTTGCCTTGAATTTCTGGATGTCGTAATTGGTGGGCAATACATTTACCGAAAGTCGATTCCACATACGGACAGTACGGGTGAAAAACGAATTCGATCTATAGAGTAGAGAGCGGTCAACCGGCCAAGCGATAACAAATGGGTGTGAGTTCCTGGAAAGTCGTGTATGTGGTGTATGTATCCCTGCCGAACATCTTCACTTCAGGAATAAGACACGAATGTCGAAAGAGTACATACCATGCAAGTAACGATAGAACAGCGACACACAACCCACATTCCGACGATGCTCCAGGCAGACAAAAGACCCTGCTGTCGCCTATCAGCACCATCGATCTCCTTTGAACACGCTCAAGAAGCTCCAAGGATGAGTTTGGATCATGTGCCCATATATGAGAGTTGTACTTAATTTTTGGACTGATGTAGGTTGTATAGAAATCGAAAAGATCGAATGGAGTGAAATATTTCTTCCACCGCTTTAGGAAGCCCATAAACTTGAAAGCTTCTTTCGACACTTTGAATACATGCCTCGTCCACATTGTTTATTTATGTCCAGAACATCAAGAGCATCCGGTTGTTCTATATTCATACCATCGATAGATAATGACATTGTTAAAAAAATATAAAGTTAAGAATATGAGAAAAAAAACATACGTTTCCCCCGCTTCTGCCTCTCTTTGCCTGTGTAGTGAACAAATAAAACTCATTGCTGCAACACGTTACTCTGAAGGTTGCCTCGTGTGTATCTAGCATTAATGCCCCTTTTTCTATAAGTACAAAGATTCAGAGAGACAGAACTCGGGTCCTGCTCGATTTTGGTACAGATGTTCTCATTTTTTAATAGAAATTTTTAATTGCAATTTAAATTTTCTTCTTGTCGACGAATTCGATACGAATTTCCCTACGCGTTACCACTTTCCGAGCCTTACACGCGACAGTCGCTAGTTTATTCACACCAAAGCTTTCTTTTCGCTGTCACTTTTCAGTTAAAATATATAAAAAATTAAAATTAACAATTTTTTTTTAATTCTATTTGTATTTTTTTTAATTAATAAATAAAATTAAAAAAGCAATTTGAAATCTATTGTTCGTTTTAATTAATTTGACAAGACCAGAAACGGGGTGACAAAAGGCAAAAACGCTGCTAGAACAGAACCATGGTGTAGTAAACAAGGTGTAGTCACTATCCTAGCAACGAATAAATAGTGCGTTTTTCTCTAGTGTGAAAGTCACTAGAGAGAGAAAGCCAAAAAGTTTTTTTCTGAATGTTTGATAGTTATTGTGAATGATAGGTACGTAATTTTAATTTTACAAACGCTGCTTGCAAATTTCTATTACTTCGACAAAACAAATATAATTTTAGTAATAGTCGGTCCCCATATAAAAATAGTTGCACCAGTCACCCCTTAGATGTAAGGAAAAAACTAAAGGGCAGAATGCGTTCCCGAAATCGTCTCTAGATACGCTTTAAATCTAGAGGGTAACTGGTACTACCATTTTTTCGACTCACACTACATATCACTACCTTCTTTATTGTACCATGGCTAGAACTATTTGCAAATTTCTATTACTTCGACAAAACAAATTTAATTTTAGTAATAGTCGGTCCCCTTACAAAAAAAAAGTTGCACCAGTCACCCCCTAGATTTCAGGAAAAAACTAAAGGGCAGTATGTGTTCCCGAAATCGTCTCTAGATAAGCTTTAAACTAGAGGGTGACTGGTACTACCATTTTTCCGACTCACACTACATATCACTACCTTCTTTATTGTACCATGGCTAGAACTATTTCTATTTTGTCGCTGCAATGCTTCTTTATAACGTGTGTAAACAGAGTTTGTCATTTAGTTAGGTTTGGTCGTGTCGCGTCGATCTGGACAGTACTTTATTTAGAATTTTCTCAATATAAAAAAATATGCAGTCATTTTCAACTTTCAGGCTTTATTTAAGATTTTACTAAATAATTAATACATCGAGCTCGAGGCCAAAGTTCTTATTTTTGTAATAATTTTCTTTATTCAATATTTCGTTTCTCTTTCTTGTTGTTAATGCCCATTTCTTAACTACAAGAAAGTGAGGGACTCGCTACGGAGTAAATTCTATTTTTTTTATTTCAAAACTTACTTAACTGAAAATGTCTAATATGTTTATTTTAAAAAGTACATATGAGTGATTCTGAGATTATGGGCCAATTTCGACATCATTTTTGACATTCGATTCTTTTGAGGTAGATGTCTTAGTTTTAAGAATGACTAGTCATTTTTAAAAGGTACACATCGAAATTTTTATTTTTTTTGTTCTTTATATTTTACTGGATCGTCTTTTATTTTATGATATCGCTTTTTTCTGTCTCTCGCTTTTCTGCCAACACTTCCTCCCTTGTTTTCAACTTATTTTAGCCAACCATAAAATTATTACACTTCATTAACTAAAGTTTAATTATCATTCCCCTGTTAGGGAATGACTACCCTGTAACATATTGGCAGGGAAATGATGTCAGGGAAATGATGAATTTCTACAAAACCCCATGAAATGTTAATTTAAGTACTTACCTTTACAAAATTGATTTGAGCTGGAAGTTTATACTTGCAATAAACACAAAAAACACTTGAAAAATTATAAAAAGTATTAATTATCTTTTTTAAAAACAACACAGGGGAATGACCAACTTAAGTGTGAACGTTCGTAACGAGTGACAAAACACGACTTACTTAATTTTAATAAGACTGTTGACGAAAAAACAATTATTTGTGCACCCACTTCATATAATGTTCAATCATATTTGAGTTGCTTGAAACCAAGATTGGTTTCGAAATTTAAATTTTAGCTAATATTAGACTTTACAGGGGAATGATGTGTATTTTCAGGAACAGAAAATAAACATCCATAAAAATATAAATTGAATAAAAAATTATAATCATTAATAGCAACAAAATTAATTGAATATTTTTTTTACTATGGCCTAGTTTTATTAAATAAATAATTAATATTTCTGTAAAAATTGTAGAAAATTTCAATTGAAAGTAGAGTCAGGGACAACAGGGTAATGATATTTGAACACTTTGGAAGGAAATTTTTTGATGAACAAATAAATTTTTTAAAAAACAATTTTAAAGACTTTAAATGTCCTATACATTTTTAATTCTAAAGACTTTAAATGTCCTATAAAGATTTATTGTATAGTAAATAATAAAGTATAATATATTTTATTTTTCCCGCTTGAAACAACCAAGGACAGCAAAGTGGCCCATAATATCAGAATCAACCATATACTCGTATTACATATCACAAATATAATCTGAATATATTTCCATTCAAATTGGTCAAGAAACTAAGAAGAGTATTGAATACATTTTTATTTATGTACTTATAGACTAAAATATTCATTTATTATACACATTTTTTTTACTTTTTGTGTCTTTACATATATACTTATTTTCTTATTTTTTTTTAATTTTAGCTTTTGAATGTTCATCACCTTTAAGTAATCGCTCATTAAATCACAATTTGTTTGAAATTCAAATATATACGTTTTTATGAAAAAAAAAAATCAAATAATATTGCGCTAATTAAAGTTAATTTATTCGGAAATGCATTAGAAAACGTTGTCTCAAGCAAACACAATTAATTGTACTTATATAAAATGGGCGATATGCTTCTTTTGTGCAATAATGTAGGAAAACAGCACTCAGTACAAATTTTTAAGTATATTTATCCACTTTCGTTTGATCATAATCACACTAACTCAAAAAGGCAAAATTGCAACACAAAGAACAAAGAGAACACTAAATTCGCACACTTTAAATGCAAAAATAGCTCCTCCAAAATGATTGTTGTGTTCCTCAAATTCTCGTAAAAGCTCATTTCGCGCATCATCTACAATTTATCGTCTTCGGTTTCACTTTAACCATTGAGTTCTTAATGTTTAAATAACAGTTCCGAGCGGAATTGAATCGGTTATTTAAAATTTTGGGGAATTTTTAAATTACTATAAAAAAATTAACCTAGAATTTATTAAAAAAAAAACAACTTTTTAAAATTGAAATAAAAAAAAATATTAAGGAAATTGTAAAAAAAAAGTCATTTCCACAAATTGACAATTTAATTTTGCGAGAAAAATGAATTTTGGGGGGAATTTTATTAATAATAGTATATCTTCAAATCGTTGTTTTGACAATGTACCCCATATCCATAAACATTTACAATTGCAAAAGATTATTTTTATAAAGAAAATATGAGTTATAATAAACCTTCGTACAATTTTATGAATATGACGATTAAAATTTATTTACAAATGAACTTATAAAACTAAAAAGTTAATTAAGAAATACTAAAAGCCAGTAAAAACCAAGCTCGCTTAAGCTTGCTAAAGGGTTTTCTTAATTAAATTTTTTGAATTTGAAATTTATTAAACCAGCTGTTTATGATGCAATTTTTAAACAGATTCTTTTATTTTATTTTTTACAATGATATCGCCTACCTATTGATTAAGTATTAAGCGATTTAGTTGACAGTCTAACAGAGTCATTAAAAAAGACTAGGGATTATACTTAGTAGGGACATAAATACTGTTACAACATTGAACACGCCAATTTCAATAGTAGAATTGAACATACCCCGTTAATGTCATATGGGTTTTGAAAGCTAACCTCAATAGCTTTAGTCTGTAATGGGATTTTAAAATTTGTTTTAACTTTCATCATGGAGTGGTCAGATAATGAGAACCGTATCGCTGTAATAGCGCTTTTCAAGTGTGAAATTAAAAAAAGCGATATTTTCAAAACGCTCCGGCCACTAGGGATTAGCCGCATGTTCGTCTACCGATGCATTAAACTGTTTGAGGAGACTAGAGATGTAAAAGACCACGCTCTATTCGAACACCGCATGCCATTAAAGTCGTTAAATAAAGAATTCACAGAAATCCGCTCCGAAAACAGAAAATCATGGCCCGTGAGATGAATATCACGCAAAAGTCCATGAGTCGAATCATTAAAAAAGACTTGGGACTTTCAAACGACGTACCGGACATTTATTGACTGCAGCTTTAAAAAAAATAGGATTGAAAAATGCAAACGTCTTTTGGTGAAGCACGCTGATAACATGCACAGAAAAATGTTTTTCACCTATGAATTTTTTTTTATCTGAACTGAACTGATCCTAAGGGTGGAAATGGGTCATCACCCAGCTTCAGTCATGGTTCGGTGGGGTGTCTCTTACGATGGGGTCACTGACCTGCATTTCTGCGAACAAGGAGTCAAAACATCGGCCAAAGTTTACCAAGAAACCGTTTTGGAAACTGTTGTGAAGCCTCTTAACAATTCCCTGTTCCAAAACCAGCCATGGACTTTCCGGCCCATAAGGCTAAAACGTCCCAGGCCTGGCTTCGAAACAATTTGCCAGCGTTTAATTCCTCTGAAGAATGGCCCTCAGACAGTCCAGATTTGAACCCATTGGATTACAAATTGTGGAGGGTTTTAGAGGACAAGGTTTGTCACAAAAGATACCCCAACAATGGATCTCTTAAGACTGCTTTGCTTCGAGCTGTGTCCAATTTTCCAATGGACGAGGTTCGTGCAGCTATTGACGATTGGCCAGTGCGACTTAAGGCGTGTGTAAAGGAAAAAGCGGACATTTCGAATAAGTTCTTATAGATTCTTTTTGGATACAATATACATCAATAAATATATTTAAAAATATTTGGTCCAAAATCATTCTGTACTTTTTATTTTACAGCATAAAACGTGTGTAACAGTATTCATGTCCCTACTAAGTACAATTAAATTTCAAACAAATCTTTTTGGTAAAATTTAACATTTTCAAAAAATAACATATCAAATCATTTGGCATCGAGATTTTCCCTTTGTTCGATTTGACCATTTGTATTGACTACGTATTTCGTAACTCAAAAACAATATACGACAGGGTCGTTCCATGGACCCTCTTCATTTAATCGCTCACTGCCATGCACTTTGACTCTATTACCCTACTTACATAAATATTATTTATGTTATTTTCTATATATTTTCAGACCAATGATTATAGTAATATAACCCGTAGACGTTCCACGGGCTCAAGTGTGGAACAGTGTTGCCATATTTTATAGTTCTCAAAATGCATTTCACTTCAATACGAGTAACTTTAAGTAATTTAGAAAAAAACCAACTACCAAACAATATCGAACTGAATTGTACTGAACTGAAACAACTACTACTACTTACATACTTATGTACATGCCTCTTTATCTCTCCTCATGTTATTTATTATAGAAGATGCTGTTTTTTCTTTTTTACCATAATATTTATTATTATTATTTGTATGGTATTTATATATAATTGTTATAAAATATTTCATATTTTTAATTTAGTATACAACATACTTCATTCGCATACATATGTAAATATAGATTTTTTATTGTTATTTTTTTCTTCGATTCACATCATGAATCATGAATGAACGTACGAATGAATGCTGTTTAACGGTAAATAAAAGTAGTCCGAAGACATTGTTTTTCATTTGTAACAAATAATTTCTTTTTAAGATAATAAATATTATTTATATGACTTTAGGAACAGTTAGTCGGTTGCTGGTACAATGCGCGCTCAAAGCCAAGCGATGCATAATCGTGTAAAAAGCGAAGCTTTTTCGTGCGAAAGGAAAAAGGTTGAGGAAGTCAAAGTAAATGCGTTGCTTAGATTCTGCTTATACAAGTATATATATATATATATATATATATATATATATATATATATATATATATATATATATATATATATATATATATATATATATATATATATATATATATATATATATATATATATATATATATATATATATATATATATATATATATATATATATATATATATATATATATATATATATATATATATATATATATATATATATATATATATATATATATATATATATATATATATATATATATATATATATTGTCTCGTTGTTTAGTGTTGTTTATAAAATCGAAATGGAAAGTAATTGATACATCAGATAATTGATTCGCTACTAGATAAGGAATATTTCGCTAAACCTAGTATTCACCTAAAACGAAATTTTCGCTCCCCTAAGAAATACATGTAGCAAAGCAAACGAAATTTACCAATGGTAAATGTCATTTAGCTGTCTTCGTTTGGTTGTAAAGCCTAGTATTTATCTAAAACGAATTTTTCAATCTTAGTGTAGAGCAGGGCAAAAGAAGCAGCCGTTATTCATTTTCAAATAAATTATTTTACATATAATATGTATATGATAAAACAATTTATTTGAAAATGAATAACGGCAGCTTTTTCTGCCCTGCTCTTCACTAAAATGGTTTCTTGTAAAGATAAATGAAATACGCCTTAGCGAAAATTTCGTATTAAGTGAATACGAGGCTTTAACAAAAAAAATGAAAACTACAGTTGTACTTGCATACCTTGAACTTCCTTAAGTCGAATTTCCTTTAAGTCTTCTATAAATGTTTAATAAATTGAAAATTTCAGGGAAACAGAATATTAAAAAATATGTTTGTACATTGTTTTTCCAAAATGACTACCAGTAGTAAAACGTAATGGCAAAGTTGCGATTTACGTTCAAGTGCCATTGTGCATAGTCGCTAATGCGTATAAAGTTGAATTTATTTTTATAATTTTGATAAGTAATGTTAAGTATGACAATGAAACCTGGGTCCTTTTATATAATATAATATCCAAAAGTAATCTTCAGGATTGCAGCAGGACTGCAGGCTGAAAATGAGCGATATTGTTGCCCTTCGGATCAATTACAAACGCATAAAGCAAAACAAGTAATAAAATTGACTCAGTAAAATAATAATCTATAATTCCCTTTAGCAAAGTTTTAGGGGAATCTTAAAGAATGTAAGTTCGTTTCCGCACAGACTGATAATTTTATTCACAGGAAATTTTCAAAAATTACACAGTATATCAATTAATTAGAACTGTATAGAATAAAAATTAATATAAATCGAAGCTAATTTCATAACTCGAAGTCTCCGTAAGTCTAATTTTTCGAGATAGTGGTTTGACTTATAGAAGTTCAACTGTAATTGGATAATGTAAAAATAAATGAAGTTTGTGCATTTTATCATTTACGAGCGTATGATGATTTAAGAAAATATAAAAAGATTGTAGATTGCGAAAAATGTCTACACTGCACTTATAAACATAACTGTAACAGTTGCAAATTCCGCCACCTTTTCGTTTTAGCTGAGTACCACCAAGCGAAAATAGCTAAACGAATCTTACCAATGAAAAATTACGTTTAATTTGCTATATGTATCGGGATATCAATCTAGAGGTATTGTTTTCAAAATAAAAAAAAAAAATTCAAATCAAGTGTGGAATCTTTATTGTTCATTCGAAAGGACATTTTATGGCATTTATTTTTTAAATATAATTTCCTTTAAATGTTGGCCCCAACTGCTCCTCGGGGTGTATATTCTAAATGTCCAATTTAGTATGACTAGCTCCATCATTTCGATCGGTATGGCGTTAATGAAAAAACCTGAATCGTAGCTGGTTTGTCAGCAAAGACTTTGTACTTTACGTAGCTCCAAGGAAAAGGTCTAAGGTTGTGATGTCACACGATCTAGGCGGCCAACTCACCGGTCCAAAAGGCGAAATAAGCTGATCTTTGAAATGACCTCTTAATAGATACATTGTTTGAGCGGCTGTATTTCAAGGGGCGCCGTCCTATTGAAACCCAATGTCGTCAAGGCAACGTGCCTTGTTTCAGGTAACAAAAAGTCCGATATCATGGCGCGATAGCAGGCACCATTCACGATTACGTTCCGGTCATTATTATTTTTGAAAAAATATGGACCCATGCTTCCATCGGCCCATTAACTGCATCAAACCGTGGTTTTCTCTGGGTATAATGGCACCTCTTGAACCTTTTCTGGTTGCTCAAAGGCGTCAATTTTTTTATTGACGTTGCCGTTGAGCCAAAACGGAGCCTAATCAGTGAACAACATTTTGGTAGAAATCATCGGATCTTCTTCGAGCTTTTGAAGAGCCCAAACACTAAATCGGCAACGGAGTAAGTCTTTCCATGATAAAATGACAAACAATACAGAAAACAAAAACAAATAAAGTTTTACACAACTCACGTGTAATCGGTGTAAAAAACCCTATTGAAAAAATATCTTTAGATGGATCACCCGTTATTTCTTAGAGGAGCAAAAATTTCGTTTTGGGCGAATACTAGGCTTGATATGTTAGAAAATATGTTTACTAACATGGTGGGGAAATACAACACCACCATCTCTTTGGTTATCGAAAATTATCGATGTTTTGTCAGCGCTAGTCTAAAAAGTGGCGGTTTTTTGTAAACAAAGCATCACTTTTCATTTTTAAGGTCCTGAAAGTTTGTTTTTAGTGGATTTTTTATTAAAAAATATAATATTTTGTACATTTTATATTACCAACATCTAGAAAAGATCAAAACTTTATAAATTCCTGAACTTTCAAGTGGTAAGTTAAATAATTAATCTGATATTTGCGGCAATTTTGTTACTTCGTTGTTTACTTGTGCAAGTGTCATCCAGTTGGTTCTAACGAGATTTCTTATGATTACTTGATTCATTTGACTTTCTCATTTTTGTTCGTCGAAATAGAGATACGAGGTATGTAGTTTTATCCCAAGATTTAACTATGCCACGACAGGCTATCTTACACAGAGCCGACCCAGGACTTTTACTATGAGCTGCTACAAAAACAATGTACTGTTTTTAATTGCAGCGTCGGCATTATATTTCTAGGAACAAGTAATTTCTGTCAGCACAAAGCATCCAAAGTCTTAATTATAAGTCGGCGCTCTGCTCCTTTCTTTACATCTTTCCGACAATGAAGATAAAAGTACATAGAAAAATGTATCCTTAATTCTTTACCGTGTCTGATTTATCAATGTCCGTTCCTCGGTATTTTGAGTGTTTTACGACATATTGCCAACTCAAGTAAATATGCATGTCTCCTGCGAAGTCTCTTCATATTTCTAATGAGGATGCGGTGTTAATTAAGTTGTTGTAGCGGCACATAGTACCCTGGAGCCAGCCCTTGGCCGAAGAATTTCTCCTTCGGGTCGATCCGGTGCATAGAACCGGCTGTCGTGGGATCGTTAATTTAGTGTCAGTCTAATCCGATCGTCACAAATGGTTTTACAAACAATTGCTTGCAAGAAGAATAAATGTGTACAGATCTGTTTCTCGAGAGTCCTCTTTAGTTTTCAGCGAAATGTAAAGATTTGGCGGATGGATGACTTTTGTTCTGATTTGAGATCACTGAGTTTTGGCTATCAATTTCTACACAACAAGCTGCGAAGGATGTTATATTTGTAAGAAATTCCGCCTTGTTTCTTAATGGGATGTTGTGGGACTTATGAACGTAGATGTACAGACGTTTATCCCGGCTCTGAGCTGGCTTAGAACTGTAGACCCAGTCAGTAAGTATATGTATAATAACGTTCACTGCTCACAGATTTTTGGGAAACGTTTCTTTAGTGGAATGCTAAGGGAAGACTTTGTTCGCTATCGCCGCCGCAAAGGGTCTTATTTTTTTAAGAACATGCAAAAATTAATTCTGCTTGATTACAAAGGCGGTACGTGTATACGGTACCAGATACAGAGGTACAGATCTTGTATCAAACCCTACGTCATACACATACATGCCTCTGATCACAGGTGTTACGAATGTGATGATCGCACCAACTATTCGTATGACTCTCCTTGTAAAGGGTGGTTAAATTTAAAGGTCCTATGTAGATTTTGAATAAAACACAAATTATTTAGGAAATTATTGTCATTTCTTTTTATTGTTGGTATGGTTCAATAATGTCTGGAACATAATATCGGCCAAATGGCTGCTGCGACCTCGGCGGCACAATGGTCCAAATTTTCGATGACGCTGAGGCATAATTAGGGCTCTATGCTGTTAATGTGACGAATTATCTCAAACTTTAGCTCTTGAATTGTTGCTGATTTATCGACGTACACATTTTCTTTCAAATAACCTCAAAGAAAGAAGTCCAACCGTGTCAAATCACATGATCTTGGTGGCCAATTAACATCGGCACGACGTGAGATAACACGGCCATTAAATATGTCGCGCAAAAGAGCCATTGTTTCGTTAGCTGTGTGGCAAGTGGTCTGTTAAAACCACATATCATCCACATCCATATCTCCCCGGCCCGATGATGCCGCCAGCCCATAAACCGCACCGAACAGTCCCTCTTTGTGGGTGCATTGTTTTTTCGACAATCACTCTTGGGTTATCATTCGCCCAAATGCGGCAATTCTGCCTATTGGCGAAACCACTGACTCAAGATGATTTTCTTCGAAAATTGATTATCCACTGTTGCCATTTCTTGCCACCATTCTGACCATTGATGACGTTTGGAATGGTCAAGAGGCTTTAGTTCTTGAGTCAATTGCACCTTGTAAGCGTGTAAATGCAAGTCTTTATGCATAATGTTCATTAACGACGAGCGTGAGAGGTTCAATTGTTGGGCACGACGACGAGTTGAGGTGGACAGCTCTTCAGCCACACTATCGCGAACAGCAGCAATATTTTCTGCAGTACGTGCTGTACGAGCATGTACTGGTGTTTTCACATCTCCTACAGACCCGGTTTGCTTCAATTTTGCACGATTTTTCCATTTGTACTTACATTTGGACGATTAAATTGACCGAAAAAATCACGAAGTGCACGATATGTATTTTGATTTGAACGCCCCTTTTTTATAATAAGCCGGAATAACTTCAACGCGTTGCTCGCTTGTGTTTCTTTCCATGGTTGAAATTAAGTTAGTCTGAAATTGAGAAATATCAAATGAAATGCAGAAAAAACTTGACGTTCACACATTTAACATGTGGTTCACATTTAACATCGGCCCTTAAAATGTATCCACCCTTTATTAGTTTCCTCTCCTGAGTTTTCCAGGACCGGAGTTTACTGCAACAGCGGTTTTCGTTTTCAGTTTACTGTAAAAGCGTTACTGGTATCATTTTCGAAGAAGATCAAAAATCTCACCCACATCCAATACCACGTCAGCCGGTTCTATGGACCGGATTGAACTGAAGAGTAATTCTTCGGCCAAAGGGTGTCAACCTGGCACTACGTGTGCCGCTACAACAACAACTGTATAATAAAAACTATAGAAACGGCTGTCGTGGAATCACCATGGGGAATCATAAAGTTGTTGTTACAACAATATCTTTGGTATTGTAAGTCTTATTCGTCTATAGGGGATCTGCTTCGATATTCCAGTAATGAAAACGCGCCATTTGAACTGGATGCGCCCACAGAGACCTGGGGGTCAGCTGAGTGGGCTTGGCCGGACAATTGAAGAGGTCAGCACATCATGTGGTCCCTGATGGCAGGCGGGACAGGTGTGCGGAACGTTAGCATCAATTCGTGCCCAGTAATAATTGAGGCGGCTGCACCATCCAGATCTCAGCTGAGCCAGAAACACACTCGTCTGTCAGGGAAGCGTCTTCTTCTCTGGCAAAATCTTCGAGGGATGTTTCCCTAGCACTACATTCACACGGTAGCGTGAATGTTGTTCAGACCTGCCTGAAAGTTTTCATGATCTAGAGGTTCTCTCTTGTACCGCTGGACCTCTCTAGATCATGAAGAACGCACCTGATCTGCCTGGGCGGAGGCATCCTGTCCATGATATATAGCAGATACTGTTTAGACAACAAAATGTTGTGTCTGCGCACGGTAAGGTTCTTCGTCTCCTCAAGTAGATGGTTCTCAGAAGACATAAGGAGACACCCTGTTAATGTTCTCGGGGCGGCGTTCTGGCAAGTCTGAATCTTTTTCCGCTGCGTCGTACTCTCGTTGGCCCAGCACACCGGCGCTACGTAGTTCAGTACAGACCGACCTATCGCTTTGTAAGAGATCAACAAGGTTTTTTATCGGCTTCCCAAGTACTGCCGGCTATTGACTTGAGATCCTTGCTTCTACTTTTGAGCTTATCGCAGATAGCTAAGAATCGAAAAAGGCTGCCCAATGTGTTACCAAAACAATTTTGGAATAGTAGTCGGGATATTGACGCCATCGACTTACTCATTAAGTGGCAACCGCACCTCTGCGGTCAATGCAGTAAACAGCGTCACTGATGATTTGGAGGCGGATATTTTTACATTACTCGCAGGAAAGAAGCGTGCTAGTCAGTAAGGAAACAGTTGATCTTCTAGCAAATGTCATCCACGTTAGGTCCTGACGACTGATTAGTGCAATCATCAGCGTACGATACAATTTCAACGCCGTCTGGCGATGTAGGAATTTTAGAGAAGTAGAGGTTAAACAGTGACGGAGGAAACATCTAACGACAGCCGGTTCTACGCACCGGATCGACCCGAAGCAGCAATTCTGCGGCCAAGGGCTGTTACCCCGGAACGGTTTGCTGCTACAACAACAACACCCCAACCTGGGGAACTCCCTGTTTAACTCTACGGGGCTTTGAATTTCTGTCTCTAAATTCTACATATGACTGGCGCCCACAACATATAGTTTACTACCTAAAGTTTTAAACTAGGCGAAAGGGACATTTCTGCATTGTCTACCATACTGCAATTTTATTTGGTAGATTGCTGGGGGGCAGGAGGGCACTTAATATGGGTTTCCTTTTTGTTACTTAATAAGTATTGAACTAGCTAACATTTTATGTAATATAGAAAAATTGGCCTAATTGGCTTATATTACAAAAAACGAAATGAGATGGATTCTAAATAGGGGAAATCGGCTCAGAGGGAAAAAGTTTTCCTTTAAAGGATTAATGGTACCTCAGTAAAAAGTACACCTTAACAAATCATGACTCGTTGTGAACGGACAATGGTTAAAATGCAATAAATGTCTCTTAAAAGGGTATACTCGTAGTTGAATTAAGGGACGGTTGTATGGGCCAAAGGGCCCAAGGGAACAAAACGGACCATTTTTTTTGTTTGCACTTTAGTGGCATAGTGAGGTGGAGGGTATATAATTCCCACCTTGGCCAAGTAAAATGACTTTTTTTACTTCTATTTAAATTACTTATTTTAACAATGAACTTCTTTTAAAATTAAACTGTTAAAATTGAACTTTTTTAAAATTGCTACATTTCAGCGCCTATATGTTTTTATAGACACTTTCCAGCACTTGTGTGTTATTAGTTGTGTGGAGCATCTACTCGCCGGTAGATGGCTGTGACAACAACACTAGGTGTTTCATATATTGCAACTAACTATGAATTGAAATTAAAAGGCCTCAGCGAAAGTAAGTCGGGAGTTAGGGCACAATAATACAGGTAGTGGCATCTGGTACAAAAAGTACAACAATACAAAAACAGCAGGCAATTAGTTTCTGTAACATGCAACGAAGTTGCCAAAGTTGCTGGTGAAAGAAATGTTCAGACCGATGCGAAGGGATAAAACTTAACTGAAAGTCAAATTCCATTTACACACGTTCTTATGGAAGCATTTATACCAAAGCGAAACGGCAAAAATAAACATCGGCTGAGGAACAACAGAATAAAAAACGGAGCTGGAAGCGTTTTTGCCTGTTGTTGCACCGTTTTTGGTATTGTCAAATAAGTTCAAACAAATATAACATTTTCAAAAATACTTCTTTATATTGTTTTTATTAATTGTGAATACATATCAAACTTATTTTGAAAGTAATTTTTAATTCAAACGTTTTACATTATTTTCACAGAAAAGTAAAAGCAATAGAACATCTTTGGTGTTGTCGCATGAATGGCACGACTGTCGTTTTGTAGTGTCGCGACGGTCTGAACTCTACTTAAAATTTTCAGAAAAAATGTAAACTCAAAAAGTTTGTAAAGGAGAGTTTCGCTTACAAACACAATAAATAAAATATAAAATCAGCGGATTGTAGATACTTCCTGTATTATTGTGTCATTGTCGGAGTATATTTCTTGAGTTTGATGTCAAAAAATATTGTAATACATGTATTAATATGAAAAAACTCACATAGAAAACATTTTTGAAAGGAAATCTTACACATGGCTTTTTTTAGACCGTCACCCATAAGAGATTTTGCTGACACAAGAATTGAATTGAGGGGAATGTTGCCTGAAGATCCGGATTTTGGAATTTTTCGCTCAGCAACCAAGTCGGCTCAAAATTGGCGTAAATGAAACGAATACAAGCGACAAGTTTTCGATCAAGCATATCTACTTTTACAAAGATTCTGTGTGGTTTATGGAATGAAGGTTTTATTAGACCTTGCCGTCATTGGCGGGTAACATCGCTCTTCACTATACACTCGGACTAGAGCTTGACAACTTCAATTAATTTGAGCATAATCAACGCTAACAAGGCTGCCATTTCAAGGAAGATTTACATCCGGTAAGAAAATAGCTTAAAATAATCCAAAATTAATTTAATATTTCACATCTTTGCTTTTGCATTTAATTGAGACAGTTAAGAACGATGGAGAAGTTCTTAACTGCCTCCTCTGTATTTAATAAGACTATCAACACATCGTTAAATACGATCCAACCGGAAGATGGCGTGTAGGTAAAGAACTTAAACTTATTTAAAAGTGCAATTAGATAACAAAGTTGTATAGGTTAATTGAATCAAAAAGAGATGCTACAGGAAATACAGTCAGACCTCGTTAATTCGAATGATTGGTTGCAGACCATAATTCTGATTATCGAAAATTCAGATTATTGGATACTTTCGTCATTACGTGTTTTTCAAAAGAGTTAGTAACTTAAATTTATATGTACGTCACAAATGACTGTTCACAGTAGAAATAATGCTTAACTTATACGAGTATAGTTAATATATTTAAAAACGAACTCAAGGGTGGTTGAATTTTAAGGGCCGATGTTGATTTTGAATAAAACACAAATTATTTAAGAAGTTATTGTCATTTCTTTTTAGTATGGTAATATTGGCTTGTTCAATTATGAATTGAACAAAATATCGGCCAAAGGGCCGCCGTGACCTCGGCGGCACACCTCTATCAGAGGGTCCAAATTTTCGATGACGCTGAGTCATAATTCAGGTTCTATGCCGTTAATGTGCCGAATTATCTCATCCTTTAGCTCTTGAATTGTTGCTGGTACACCTTATCTTTCAAATAACGCCTACGGTGTCAAATCACATGATCTTGGCGGCCAGTTAACATCAACACGACGTGAGATAACACGGCCATTGAATTTGTCGCGCAAAAGAGCCATTTTTTCGTTAGCTGTGTCTCATCACTGAAGATGATTTTCTTCTAAAATTGATTAACCACTGTTGCCATTTATTGCCACCATTCTTACCATTGACGACGTTTGGAATGGTCAAGAGGCTTTAGTTCTTGAGACAATTGCACCTTGTAAGCGTAAGCGTGTAAATGCAAGTCTTTATGCATAATGTGCATCAACGACGAGCGTGAGAGGTGCAATTGTTGGGCATGACGACGAGATAAGATGGACGGCTCTTCAGAGACACTATCGCGAACAGCAGCAATATTTTCTGCAGTACGAGCATGCACTAGTGTTTTCACAGTTCCTACAGACCCGGTTTGCTTAAATTTTTGCACGATTTTTCCGAGTGTACTCACATTTAAACGATTAAATTGCCAGAAAAAATCACAAAGTGCACGATACGAGCATGCATTTTGATTTGCACGCCAATTTTCATAATTAACCTGAATAACTTTATCGCGTTGCTCGCTTGTGTATCTTTCCATGGTTCAAATTGAGTTAGTCTGAAATTGAGAAATATCAAATGAAATGCAGAAAAAAGCTTGACGTTTAGGTGTGGTTCCCATGCAACATCGGCCCTTAAAATTTAACCACCCTTTATAATATTTCCCATTTTTTAAAACCAAAAAAATATGTATTTATTTAAAAAAAAAGCATACAATTTTTAGAAAAAATAATACATATGAAAACGAACCATAACAAACAAAAAACAATACATAGTTTGATGACAGTTTATAAGAGATTTTTTCAAAAAAATACAAAAGTATCGATTAGTTTTTCTTCAAAAAAAAATCAGTCTTCATATGACACACTTTTAAAATGATGTCTTTTGACAACGTAACAAATTTTGAACCTAAACAAAAAGTACATATTATAAGAGACTTTTTCAAAAAAAAATACAAATGTATCGATTAGTTTTTTTTTTTCAAAAAAATAAGTTCATTTAACACACTTTTAAAATGAAGTCTTTTAATAACGTAACAAATTTTGAACGAATCGGATTACAAAATACAATCAATTCGGATTATAGAGTATGTAGTACAGGGAAAATGCAGTTCGGACTACTGCAAAATTCGGCTTGGCGATGTTAGGATTACCGAGGTCTTACTGTATTTAAATTAAAAAGATGGTTTGGAAAAAAACCTTAAGCGACTATAGTTTTATATATACCTTTTATAAGGTTATCGTCATGGTATCGATATTTTGTAAAAAAAACTAACAAAATAAACAACAATTATCGATATCTTTGTAAAAAAAAACAAAGACGATAAAATGTAGAAGATGTACTATTTGAGCTTTTACGAGAAATCCAAAAAACAAGATTAGTATCAATCATTTGGAAAATGCTGTTTTTTGTGTTAAAAGTGTGCGAATTTAGTGTTTTTTTGTGTTTCAGCTTTTTCTTTTTAGCTTTCTTGTGATTGTGTACAAACGAATGTGGAAAAATATACCGAAAAATTGAGCGTTACTGAAGTGTTGTTTTTCTACATTTCGTTTATATTCTACAGTTTATCATCATTTGTGAACAAAATTAAATACATATACGAGTACAGTGTTGATACCATTCTGGCATCGATTCCACAGTACCCCATGGCCTGTCGGCCAATGAGTAACAATTTCATCGCCCTCAGCTCACTGATTTGAGTATGCCGTCTGTAAAGCGACACTCTTTTTGTGCAGCAAACACAAATGTACATATGTCTCTAAATTCGTAGAATAAAAAGGTGCGATAGACAAACAAATCGAAAGCAGGTAAAAATATTCTTTGAATTCAGGTATAGACGTGCCAACAAACCATAGGAAAACAAATTAAACAATAAAAATACATTGTTTCACCACCATCTGCAGCTGCATCAGCACATAATGGTCAGGTAAAAAAGTCGGTGAATTCAAAAAATACACACTCAGGCAGGCATTGACAACAGCCAATAAGAAAATAAATAAATTTTGTCATTGTATTGTTGTAGGTAATTCTACTACAGTATGGGCGATTTTTAATTTGAATCGGCTACTGATAATTTTTTGACAACTTTGATTTCATGTCGCAACGCTTCAATTGTCTCTGAATGCTTTGCGTAACATTAATCCTTAACAACTTCCCACAGAAAATAATCCAAAGGGCTCAAAACACAGCTCTGAGGCGGCCAATTGACTTCACAATTACGGCTGATTACACTCTGCGACAAATGGTAAGGGTCAGTGATCGGTTTGGAATGAAACCACCGGGGAAAGTTATATTGGTAAAAAAAAAAGTCATACGTGTTCCAGCGTTTCGCTGGGTCTCATCTAGGAATCGAGATATATCGATTTTAAGTTAGTAAGTATCGTATAGGGGAATTTGTCACGTTTTAGGCTCTTTTGTTTGACATAACTCGAGAACCACTCGTCCGATTTAGTTGAAACAAATTTAGAAAAATTAAGAATTACAATTCCTCTAATCTGTTCTTAAACCGTTTTCCTACTTAAGCAACAGTTTCGCAATTATAAATAAATGTATGAAAAAAAAAATTATTTTTGCCTAAAAATTAAATTTTTTTTTTTTAATTCATAAAAAATCCAAAACGGTAAAAAGTGTCAAGTCCTATTACTTTCACGTAAAGTCACATAACCTATGACCAAAATGAGACATAAATCATGAAAATCGTGAAAAACGTGACAAATTCCCCTATACGATACTTACTAACTTCAAATCGATATATCTCGATTCCTAGATGAGACCCAACGAAACGCTGGGACACGTATGACCTTTTTTTGACCGATATAACTTTCCCCGGTGGTTTCATCCCAAACCGATTGTGGCTGTCGCACAGTGTTATTGACTGTGTGACATGTGGCCCCGTCTTGTGGAAACAAAATGTGGTCCATATGATCCTCTTAAATTGAACAGGGATTAACCGGCTCAAGACCTCTTGTTCTATATTTAAATAGAAGACACGTTTTTAACAAAATGACAAAGTTACATTGATTTTCATGGCTACACACTGCCTTTGCATTCGCAACAATTGTTGAAAGAAAAACCGAACTCTTTAAGACCAGGCTCTCACCAAACGAATGAGAACAACTGTTGTAAATATTACTTTTCAAGTTTTCTTCACACAATCGCCCACGAAAATAAAATTCACTCAGCGGTGAACGCTGCCGCGCCATGCTCAATGAATTTTTGTTTTCAAAAATTCAAGAGAATGTCGAGCTCATTGTCGAAAAAAATGGCCCAATGATGCCGCCAGCCTAAAGAAACAATAAGTCGTTGTGGATGAATTGGCTTCTCAATAGTCACGTGTAGGATCTCTGAACTGCATATGCGCCAGTTTTGCTTATTGCCAAAGCCACCGAGATGAAAATGAGCTTTATCTGAAAACACGATTTTTCGGTGAAATTCTTCATCTCCTGCCAAACAATCTTCAGCCCATTGGGCGAAGGAAAAACGCATCGGATGTTGTTCCATTATTAAATGACAAAGTTCAAACTTTCCAATTAAACCAGAAATTTTAAAAAAGTATCCGTTTTTTAACAGACGATTCAAATTTATATTTTTAAATGGCCTACCCTATAATATGGTGCGAAGTTATCCCGTTGGCTTCCTCTTAAGCAAGTTAACAATTGAACAGGGTCAATATTGGAGAAGTTATACAATAGAGAGAAACTCTGGGGAAGGCATTTAAGTAGCACTTGTTTTCCTCTGGGATGAAAACATCATTTGCCTGCAAACACCACGCCATAATAACAGATTTTTTATTTTACTTCTACCTACGATATAACTTCTCTGAGGATTGTTACTTTTACTGTAAGAAATTGGCAAACACACATAGAGAAAATGACTGATACGGTAGACCAGAGAACTTTTCGTTGCAATTACCAAATGTTTTTGGCCTAACAGAAATTCGACTCGACATACCATAGGATGATTTCATTGATATTGCATTGATGCAAACAACTAACTTTACGGTTATATTAATGGAGTACTACCAAACTTTTTACTTGTCAGTACTGCCTGTGGTGGCGACTGATAGTTTTGCATTAAATTATCGGCAGGGACGACTAATAGTTTTGCACTAAAGTAATGCCACTTAAAAGTAATGTCAACAAGAGAATTCTATTACACATTTGTTTAAAAAAAGAGCAATTTCGTATCGTCAATTTGTGTCGCTAGGAAAACGCGGACGGAGTTTACTTTTTTTTTAACCTCAACTGATATTTCATATTTACACGAGCACAGTTCTTTGAGAGTGTTCAAAATTGACTTTCTAAAGTTTGTGAATAATTATGTGGTATTTTAGCATTTACCTAGTATAGTTGAACAGGATCGACGAAGCTTTTTTATTTCAAACTTGAAGCAAACTTTAGAAGCACAATATTTAGTCTAAATCAAGGGACAATGGTAAATTTCTTTTTATCGTTGTTAAACGTTTCTCAATTGTTTCAATTTTCCGGGAATGTGAAGATTTTGAGTTACTTTATGGGATAGGGTCGTTGGTTTGTTTGAAAATAACGTAATATTAATGGAAAAACTTAGTGAAAAACCATGCCTATAGCAGGTGACAGCGGACGGAGTTTACATTTTACATGTTTAAAAGCAATTTACTTTCAAAAATGGTCACCGTTGGGTTTGCGAATGTATGGAAATGCTTGATAATTTATATGAAACAGAAAACAAAATATCATATTATAGATTTTTCATTTACGTATAAAATTATATAGCTGTGACCGTTGAGTGCAACATTGTTTATTTTCACCCATATACTAAATTCTTATTTTCTATTTAAGTTATCTATTTTCTTAAGAATTTTCAACAAAACAAAATCAGCAAAATGGAAATGAAAATATCCTTTTTCAAATACCAAGCGGCCCTGAAAAGAAAGGCAAATGTAAACAAATTCAGTTGACTCTTGGCTTTACAACAAAAATATTTTTCTTTAAAAACGATCAAGGCTTGTTAATGGTACTTTATATTATAACAGATATTCTATGTACAGAAAATTGCAGTCCACTAACTAAAACTCGGTTGTATTGATGGATTATCTTAGGTTCGCGCGACCGCAATCGATAGTTTGGCAATTAAATGTGGTTGTTACAATATGAAAATGTTCTATTTTTGTATGTAATAGGAAAATTTCAGATAATTTTTGATATCCTGCCTAAATTATCATCAAAAAACACTTCTTTAAAAAGGTATCAAATAAAAAAGTTTTCTAATTCAAATAAAAAAATGTCACCCAACTTTTCTTAGTTCGGGTTTCTGTAGAAATACCATTAGTTTTCTTGTAAGGTATTTACACATTTTATTTCACTAATTTATTATTTGGCGTGTGTATTACAATTTTTCCCAAACCGATCATACCATCCTCATAGAGCAACTCATTCAATTCCCCTATGTCGCACAATCACTAAACTACTACCGGTAAATCGATTTATGGCACCAAGAAGAAAAATGCATCAATCGTTTTGTGGTGCAAAATGAAGCGAATGCACGAAGAGGTAATGAATGAAATTATCATCGACGCTCTCACGCATTACACATTCTTGTCCGTCACCCCTCTTTGGGTTGTCTTTTGCTACTCACAAATGCTTGGCGTTTGCAGAACGAACGAATAGGATAAACAATGCAGTACGACCGACCGGTGTCGACGAGTCAGTCGGGTAGGGTTTCAGTGTTGCCAGCCCTTAGATTGTAACAATTCCGCAAATACCTAATAACAACTTAAAACCACCAAAAAATGGGTTATATGATTTGTATGAAGTTTGGATAGATTTGTTTTTAAAAATTTTATATTTTTAAATTTAATTATTTTTATGTAATGGGCAAGATAGATAACCGATACACATTTGGACTGTTTGTGGCGCTATATTTATGACGTTATGTACGAAATATGGCTGGTTCGCTGGTAGTGATTCAAGCAGTAGGTTCAATATGAATGAGTTAATTCCGCCATTAGTACATGGAATGTTGGCCTAAAGCTTATCAAGGCGGTTGTCCTTTAAGAGTAGACTAAGGACTAGAAAAAGAAGTCCAACGGTGTTAAATCACATGATCCAATAAACATCGCCAAGACGTAAGATCTCACGTCCATTGAATTTCTCGCGCAAAAGAGCCATTGTTTTGTTGGCTGTGTGGAAAGTGCCTCCATCCTCTTGGAACCACATATCGTCCTGATCTGTATGTATCCCCAATTTCTGGCCACAAGAAGTCCGTTATCATCTGCGATAGCTAACACCATTCGCGGCAACTGCTTGGCTGACCTGATTTTCGAAGAAGTACGGTCTGATGACGCCGCCAGCTCATAAACCTTACCAAACAGTCAATCTTTGTGGATGCATGGATGTGTGCCTCGTCGCTGAAGATGATTTACTTTATTAAGTCACCATTCACTTCTGTCTGTAGAACCAACAATTCGGCGTATTGACGACGCTTAAAATGGTCAGATGGCTTCAGCTCTTAAGTTAGTTGAACATTGTAGGCGTGTAAATTTAAATCTTTATTCAAAGTGACGGCTCTTTTGCCACACTATCGCTAGCAACGTCAATGGTTTCCGCAGAACTTACTGGCCGAGCATGCTCAGGTGTTTTGGCATTTCCTATTTTAATTTGAACGCCCACTTTCGTAAAAGGCTTCAACAATCTTAACGCGCCGCTCAATTGTGTACCTCTCCATGGTTGAATTTGGCTAACACTGAAACAATGAAATGTTAAATTAAACATGTTGTTAAATTGAGAATGTTAAATTGAAACAATAAAATGTTAAATTAAGTTGGCCAAAAAAAAACTTGACGTTAAGGTGTAACTCACAATTAACATCGTGCATTGTGGTTGCAGAACGCTTCAGTAACGGCAAATGGGTCTGCCGAAATCTGTATATCCGGCAAGAAATTCTATCATTCACATAATTTCGCCATCAAGCTCGATCAGGTTAGTGTCAAAAGATTCAAAAAAGTTTGCCCGCGCTAGAACTACAAAATTCACATTTTGTAATTATTCCGAACGGAATTTTTAATTTTTTTAGTTATTTCCGCAGCAGGCATAAAACGAGACTAAAAAAACGATGAAATGGCAAACCTTACTGATTTTTTACAATTGAATAGAACTGGTAACAGGGATGTTAAATATGTTTTGTTTTCATTTTTTACTTTTCGCTCTTTAAAAATGTACTTTTCCGGTCTCGATGGTAATAATATAAGTACAAAAAACATAAAATTTTCAAAATCAATTTTTTTGAATACCCAAAAAAGGTAAAGCAAGTTAATGTGTTATGTCTGACTATGAGAGAGACAAGTCGAAGTTTTGTCTAGAGTTTAGGCAGTGTCGGACTATATGGAGTGGGAGGGAGGAACATATTTCGTTGGGGCTATATGAAAATAATGATATTATCCAATTTCACCAGAAAAAGTATTAGGTCGCAGTTAACGCTTTATTTAAGTTAGATTTAATTAAAAATGTTTTCTGTAAAGCGGCAGGACTTCAAAGTGGAATGATTACTTTTATGGAGACTATATCAAAAGATATACCAATACGGTGAAGCTTCGGTAGAATTGATTGGAAGTCGCTCATTACGCTCTACGTTAAATTTGAGCACAATCAGATTTTAATTGTATCTTCTAGAGCGGCAGGGCCTCACTATGGGCATGGTCTATTCGAAAACATCCATCGATACGAGGGCTGCTATTCATATATTTTTGGCCTAATAATGAAAATGCGAGTATTTATCATCAAAAATGGGTTTTATTGTTATTCAAAGTATTTTCCAGCATGATTTATACACTTTTGCATGTGTTCAAACCAATTGTCGAAACACTTTTTCCACTCCGATTAAGACACCTCCAAAACATGGTTTTTAAACGCTTCAACAGCATCTTCTGGCGACGAAAATCGTTGACCACGCATTTTTTTCTTGATGTGCGGGTTGCCAAGTCGGCTGTACGGCGGATGTCCCATTAATTCGACGTTTTGGCCGGTCAAAAAGGCGCTGGTTTGAGCCGATGTGAGAGCTCGCATTGTCATGGTGCACAATGATTCGTATTCTCTTGTTCGTTTTTCGAATTTCTCCGTCCTACGTTGCTCAAGCGGAACAGCCGCCACATGACCCGTTTTGCCGAAGAAACAGGCGACTATTCGCTTCGAAGTGGTTCTTCCACGAACAACCTTCGTTGGATTTGGCTCGTCTGCGAAGACCCACACGGTCGATTGCTGTTTTGTTTCGGGCTCATACGCATAGATCCATGATTCACCTGTTTCTTCGGCAAAACTGGTCATGTGGCGACTGTTCCGATTGAGCAACGTAGGACGGTCAATTCTAAGATGCTGTTGAAGCGTTTAAAAACCATGTTTTGGAGGTGTCTCAATCGGAGTGGAAAAAGTGTTTCGACAATTGGTTTGAGCTCACGCAAAAGTGTATACATTACGCTGCAGAAAACTTTGAAAAACAATAAAACCATTTTTGATGATATAAATTTGTAATTTCACTATTAGGCCAGAAATATATATAGCAGCCCTCGTAGCATCGAAGGCTATCGGTCGTTAAATAATAAATCAAAATCTATCATAACTATCAGGTCACCTTTACTAATTTCTTAAATGATTTTTTGTAATTCGGGCCGATTTTGACTGCGTATATTAGCAATCAATAAATCTCTACAATTGATTGCTCTAGCTTGTCGAAGTAACTAAAGATGCACTTCAAATCCATATCAAGTCTCAAAATCCTCCAACAAGGTATTTATCCCTTGCGTTGGCAACTCTGTTAATGTAGTCGGTTAATGTTGTCGTCACCGTTGGTTGCGGCTAATGTTGTTATCGTTGAAATTCGATTGTTTTGGTGTGTGTTTGTTGTAGGTCTTCCGCGGTAGGTACGACGTTTTTCTTTTTTCGTGCAAAACCATCAGTCAGTCACAAACGGAACGCGAAGCTAAACGCACGTGAATCGATGTGAACGGTCAAATACGGTAACTTGACTATAACGGAAAAATACGATTTAAAAAAAAAATACGTGTAAAACATCGGATAGTTTGTATACAAACTAACAGTTTTCTTAGTACCTACCTCAAAATAAAAAAATATAAGATAACAAAATAAATATTTGTGGCGATTAAAACAAATAAATAAAAAACAGTAAAACAGCATTGAGTGCGTTTGAATACAAAAAATCACTATTGTGGCTTACAAATTTTTAATACATCATTGAATTTCCTGATCTCGCGTTGTTTTTAGAAAAGTGAGTTTCCTTTTTTAGAAAATATATCTAAAGTTAGTTACATAAAACCATGAACTAAAATAGTCAATAATGTTTAAATGCGGTTGCGGTAAAGGTGTTTTAAAATTACATTTAGCACCAGTTTTTCAGTATGAAACTAATTTTTATTTGTGCAGCTGACAAATATACCAGTGGGTATTAATGCAGCATCCGCTGTTGCAATTGCTCCATCTTCGGAACATATATAGGGCGATTCATTAAGAACTTTTTTTATAATATTATATTTATAATTCACTTTAAGCCCATTCAGACTGATGAAAACCAGAAGTTTTCTAGGTCGATTTTCGAAAAAAAAAGATTCTACTAATGGATAGCACCTCTAATTGTTTAAATTATAGACTACTAGACTGAAAAGATCCTTAGTAGGGTTTTATTTTTACAAAGTTCTTTGTAAAAATGTTCGTTAAACATATTGCAAATTTTTCTTAAACATCGGGAACGAAATATTATTGGATGTCGCAATAGAATCTCGAATATTTCCTTTTTAAAGGTAATTGCATTGAAATATTGGTCGCTACTACACCGTATGTGGCCTATTCGGCAGGTTAACTTTCAATCAATTTTTAATATGACTAAGTACTCACGTTACGACTATGAGAAATATATCTTAGCCATACATAGCCCTTCGAAGCCAATCGTTAAACAATACACCTAATCCTGTTTTTACACGGTCTTCTTTTACACTATTTTGAAATAACACGGTCGACAGAAATAAACTTATCCTGCTTTTACACGTTTTTCTAAATAGCAGGAAAACACTTATCCTGTTTTTACACGTTTTTTTAGGCGGAAATAAAATCTATTTTAAATTTAACTTTGATTTTATCTACATATGCATAGTTTTTTCTCTCTTCAGCATTGCCAGTTAATAATGAAGTTTCGCCACTGTTTCCACAAGGAACTGCCATTCAAATATTATTTTTCCGTATATTTTTTTAAATATGGCAACACAATGTGATTTTGACATTTCATTGCAAATTATACCGATAGTTAGGGGAGCTGTGAAATTTCAATCAGATCTACAATCCTGTATGGCTCGATACAAGGAACTGTACAAAGAACTCTCCAAAGTAGGATCGCAACGTACTATAACTGAATTTGCTATTAAAATAAATAAACCTGTGCCTGAAACAAGTTCTGATATGCAGTTACCAATGAACGCAGTTGAAGATGTGGACGTAGAACTGAACAATTCTACTGACGAAACAGATATTGCTCCAACGCAGCAGAAAAGAATGCGCTTACATTCCGAAACTAATACCGAATAGAATTTACCCTTATACCATTTTTTATATTTCTATACAACTTTTTTATGTTCCTTGCATAGGAGATTTTTTTGTTTTTAAATTGGATTTTTAATGCTTAAAAACTTTAAAATGATTTTATTTTTTAAGTTCCTTTATATAAAATTAGTTCCTTTATATAATATGTGAAATAAAATGGGCATGGTATACTGAAGAATAAAATTTATATTTATTTTACCGAATTATGTATTAATTTTCGTAGGCTTTCTTGGGTTGCTGAACCAATCTAACATTTTTCCATTAAGTAGTGTCTTTATTTACACGATTTTTTTTACACGATATTTTCTGGAACACATGTACCGTGCAAAAACAGGATTAGGGTATACCCTGTCAGTGAGCATAAGATTTACAACAATCACAGCTCAGTAATTTAAGTGAAGTTTCCCTTATATTCACACAGAGACAACATCTGTTGGAAATAAACACACTTTCTGTTGAAATCACCAAAATTCCATGGTATTGATGGTTACATGGTCGACATACCATTAGATGATAACTACGATAATATTGCGGTACTCACAGCCAATATATCAGATATAACATCAGAAGTCTGTAATAATACTGGTTGCCATAACCACCAGTTGTGACCAATTATAAGGAACATGGTACATAGGTACTACTAATTGGTGGAGACAACAGATAAGTTGTTTGTAGTAACAAAAACCCACTGTTGTGACACGTAATTGGTTTTCTTAACATCAGAATATAATCCCTATAATAATTTTCGGTTCTACTCACTACAAAATCATTGTTACCGTTACCTATATTCCTGAGTTAATGTCCCTCATAGCTTGACAATAAATATTGTTATACCTTTTTTGATTTTTGTCAGATTAGGCATATTAACTTTACTAATCCGTTAACCCATTTTGAGGGGATTACAAATATAAAACTATTTTTCACCGTTTTCCTTTATGAAAATAGTCCACTTAGCTATTACCGATATACTGAGAATACGTATTTCGTATCACATATCTGAAGGCAAAACCATAGATTTGGGGTCTTTTGTGTCATATTGACCCTTTAGTAGGCGGAAATATTAGGTTTAAAATTCCAACTTGGGAATATTAACAACATATAATAATCAGCTTTAAGTTTACTGATTTAATTTAATGACCCACTATACTGATTAAATGCAGAGAATTGTTCCAATTCTTTATATGAACTTAACTATATGCGAAGTAAAAACTAACCTGAAAAACAGTTGCATTTAATTTAAAATGTTTGATTTGAATTATTTTTATTTTAATCTGCTAAGGGACAGCAGGGTATCGGTGTTTTATACAAATAGCTAAGGCTATGTCTACACTTCATAAACATTATTAAGCTGATTATTGTCACTGTCAATTAATTAAACGATCTGCAATGTATTTCCATGATTTTTCAATCATTATAGGGCGTTAACATATTTTATCTTGTACAGTTTTTCAAAGAACATCAAATGCTAATATAAAAATGCAATAGACAACAAAAAACAGTGGATAATGATTTAAATTTCTTAATAGTCAGCGATGGGTGTGTGAAAAAATGCAATTAAATTAGCGTGACGGAATAGTTAAATTGTTCGTACAGGCGAATTAAAAGTCAAAATTAGTGTACTAAATTACTATCTTGGAAATGTTATTTATTCACACAATAAAAAGTCATATTGTTTTTAATCCAGAAATGAATTTTATTTCATAGATAGAATAAACGTTTTTTATAACTTTTTAAGGGAAAGCTTATTTGTCTCCACTTTCTTCGTACAGAAAGACGGACATTGCTGAACGTTCAGGTAATACTCGTAGTAAATTTCTATTATTCTATATTTCTGAATTCTCTCAAATTTTGCAACAATTAACAATATGTGACGCGCAAAATAGAAAGGGACCTAAGGGTAAAAACCAGTTTTGTTCAGGAGAGCCATTTTAAAGATTTAAATACGTGCATCGTTGGTGTACCATCACTTTCATAAAACGCGCATATCTCTGGGAGGGAACACTTTTGATCCACATCAAAAAAGTGAAAATTGATTTTTTTTTATCCTTAGGTCCCTTTCTCTATGCGCTGTCACATATAGAATTTGTACGAGTTTACTTTGTGGGCTCTCCGTTTAATATCGAGTTGTTGCAAACAAAACGACAAATTTAAAAATAAACTCTTCCCTATGGCGGAATTAGTCAATTTAAAATAATAGTATTTTACAATTTGCAGAAATAAGCAATGCCGCTTTTGTTTCACAAATATCAATAAAAACCTTCTCGTGGTATTGACTGAAATCTAATTGCACATATGATTCCTTTTATAGAAATCAATTAACATTGGATCTTGCAACTATCAATTATCAAGTTTTTTTTACATAAATCGAATGCATTCGAACAAGGCAAATATATGCCATTATTTGCCTTGCTCTAAATACATTTCGGTATTTGAGGTCGGTGATTGTTTGCATTTAATCTCAGTTTCAAAATTGTAATGCAGCCTTTTGTTCACATTTAAGCAAACTTAACTGAAACAAAGAAAAATAAAGGTTCTCGCGACACACCAAATTCATCCAAAAACCGAAACACAGTGGGCAGTTACGAGTTGAAAATTAAGATAATTTTATATACAAGCATGTATTGATGTTGTACTGACGTAAATAGGTCGTTTTCAGTAGGTCGTTTTATATACGAGTACAAGCATGTATTGATGTTGTACGGACGTAAATAGGTCGTTTTCAAATTGTATTTAGATCATTGGCATAAGCTTAGACGCTGTATAATAGAAAAAAAGGGGGTAAACTGTATATATATATGAACCAATTTTAATACATTTTTACAGAAAAATTTGCAAGTCAATGTCAGTATCATTCTAATGATGAACTTATTTTATTGGACTAATCAAACTGTTCTGCAACAAAATCCTCCTATAGGCAAACTGATCCACAGTAGAATGATCTCCTGAATCCGAATTGAATGACTGTTTTGCCCCACCACGTATAGTTTTCGAGATATGGTAATTTTTCAGACTTTTTTTATAAATCTGCCTAAAAATTCTGTAATTCTTATCCTATGATCTTTAAAAAAAAACTGCTACATCTTAGGATTATCAAATAATATACCACATTGTAATTGTTACAGTGCGTTCTTAATAATTTTGTAGGGGAGCTCCGGAATTGGGGTATAATCGACATTTAGAACAAAATTTGTCAACAAAAAAGCAAAATTTTTATTTCTTTTGGCTATAACTTCCATATTCGATTTTTATAAATTATAATTTTACATTAAATATGCATTTTTTACCAATCAATATTGCTCAGTTTTAGGCAGATTAACGAAATAAGCCAAAAAAATTTCATGTTTACGATATCTCGAAAACTATATTTGGTAGGGCTAAACGGACATTCAATTTGGGTTAAGGAGATTATTTTAAATAAGGATCAGTTGGCTGAACAGTGTTATAGGTACTCGTAGTGGCACATACGAACGCAAAACCCTTTGAGGGTTTTAATATACTGACCTAGTACCATCACCCCGACTTGGAATTTCTCACCCCCCAGACAATAACCCCAAAAATGTTCCACAGTGTTATTGAACATTAAAAAAAACTTTGCATAATCGCATTAATGAGCCATTTTTACGTGATTAATACATTTAGTACCAGGTCTTTATTAGTAAAAAAAATGTAAGCAAACGTTTTTTGGCTGAATTTGAGATACTCTGATTTTGTACTCGTATTTAAAGGCAATCGAAATTCAGTTTTTGGAAAAAGTCAGCCTTTAACCTCGAAAATTATAGTGGGGAAAATCTTAACAGAAATCAAAACATATTGACCTTGATAGAATAAATGCTTAATTAAGCAATTGAGCATTCCAATATTTAAATCAATAAATAAGACGAACATACGACTGCCATAGTAAACTTGAAATTTGTTTAATTAATTTTTTCTATCGTGCTAAGTTGTCATTTAATTAATTTAATCGCTTTCTAAACTGGAAAATCAGAACTTTTATATGTTGCGACTTTAAATAAATATTTATCGTACAATGCAAAAGGACAACTAAGTTCATTGTGATAAAAAAAATTGAGAATAACACCTGGGAGTATAACGTTTAGCGATTTTAGTTTTTTTTATTTTGTTTCTCAATAAAAAGAGGGAAAAGTAATACTTTTTGTAAACAAAGTCCCAACCTAAACAATTGCTTCATGGTTTTTGCTCACCTTTGGAATATACGTATGCGTTTATTTTGGGTTGCTTGTTTTAGAACTGCAACACTGTAAGCATCAGCTGTTTTATGGCGTCACATTCTACACAGTAGACTAGATTGAGTGCAGAAAATGCGAAATTTTCGCAAGCATTGCAAGACACGTTTTGACAAAAGAAATCGAATTTTATATAAAGGTTTGGCCTTTTTGAAAAAATAGAAAAATATAACATATTTTTGAACAAACGATCACTCCATTAGTGCTGATTTTTGATGCTTAGTGCCTTCGTTTATTAAAGTATTATATTAGCTGTGTTCTTTCAGGTTACTAAAGTGTCATTTGTAAGGAAATTACTCGGTTAGCAAGCGATTTGGCCTCATCTCGCTATAGAAACCAGTTATAGTTACCACAATTATTTTTCCTACTAAAAATCAGACAAAACATGTTTTCTTGGTAAATATACTAAAAAATAATCAATTGAGAAGAGGTCTAATCGACCAATTCGTATTGTGTGAATCTGCACGAGATAGAATAAAAAAAATAAATAAATAAGTAATATCAAGTCAAACTGATAGCTCAAAAAAATTTTCCATATTTTTACAACGCTAAAGTGCCGCAATTTATTGATTTATTATATTTTACATTGAATACTTTATTTCCATTGAAAGTTTTTTATTACCTTCTTTTGACGAATTCGCCGAAGAACCCTCTTGTTGTATCCTCTATTTTAGAATTGAGGGTATATTTACTTCGTCATTCCGGTTACAAGACCTTGAAATACTGGTCGGAGACCCCATAAAATATATATATTCTAAATCTTTGTGAAGTTCTTAGATGATCTAGCCATGTCCGTCTGTCTAATTGTGAAAAGCAAACTAAAGTTCGCACCAATAAATCAAGGTGGCTGAAATTTAGCAGGAATATGTGTTGATGGTCAACAGATCGGTCAAGAGCTAATTTTTCTTCACAAGGACTGGGTCAACCAATGCAAAAATAAACAATCTTTAACTTAACAAGTGGACAAATTATGTTCAGGCGTGCCGAAGATTTTACGTGTCTACCTCCATCATGGATTACGGTCCAATATGAAAATGTTGTCAAGGGCTGATTTTTGTAATACGAGGGCTGCTATATATATTTCTGGCCTAATAATGAAAATGCGAATATTTATCATCAAAAATGGTTTTATTGTTTTTCAAAGTATTATCCAGCATGATTTATACACTTTTGCATGCGCGCAGACCAATTGTCAAAGCACTTTTTCCATCCAGATTGAGATACCTCCAAAACATGATTTTTAAACGCTTTAACAGTTGCTTCGGGCTATGAAAAACGGTGACCATGAATTTTATTCTTGATGCGCGGTAATAAAAAGAAGTCTTCGGATTCCAAGTCAGGACTGTACGGCGGATGACCCATCAATTCGACGTTTTGGCCAGTCAAAAAGGCGTTGGTTTGAGCCGATGCGTGAGAGTTTGCATTGTCATGGTGCACAATGATTTGTCTTCTCTTGTTCGTTTTTCGATTTTCTCCGAAGACTTCAGGCAAACGAAGTGTGGTGTACCAATCAGAATTGACCTTCTACGTTGCTCAAACGGAATAGTCGCCACATGACCAGTTTTGCCGAAGAAACAGGCGACTATTCGCTTCGAAGTGCTTCTTCCACGAACAAATTTCGTTGGATTTGGCTCATCTTTGAAGACCCACACGATCGATTGCTGTTTTGTTTCCATAATTCGTCAGCTGTGACGATTTTATAAACGTCTTTTAAAGCACCGCGATCGTATTTTTTCAAAATTTCTTTGCACCCATCGACACGAGCTTTTTTGAGCGATTGCCATATTGTGCGGGATCCACCGAGAACAAACCTTTTTTTACGGCCAGATGTTCATGCAATATCGAATGTATGCTGGTGGAAGAAATGTTTAAGGATTCCTCTATCTCACGATATGTCACATAACGATCTTGCATTATCAGTTCCGTACGGCATCAATGTTCTCTGGCACAACGGTCGTTTTGGACGACCTTCGTCTCTGAGCGGGCGTCGACCAAGATTGAATTCATTAAACCAGTTTTTCACAGTACTATAGGATGGTGTTTCTCCGCCATACAAAGATTTAATTTCGTCGATGCACTCTTATCGTTCTGAGTACGTTTATGCTTAAAAATGTGAAACTTTCCAATGGAAATGTCAGATGGCGCCAGGCAACACTTAGTTTTGCCTATGTCAGAAAACCAAAAGACGTTTGCATTTTTCAATCCTATTTTTTTAAAGCTGCAGTCAATTAATGTCCGGTACGTCGTTTGTAAGCCCCAAGTCCCAAGTCTTTTTTTAATGATTCGACTCATGGACTTTTGCGTGATATTCATCTCACGGGCCTTGATTTTCTGTTTTCGGAGCGGGTTTCTGTGAATTCTTGATTTAACGGCTTGATTTAGCGGCCCGACCGGTGGCGGTCTTTTACATCTCCAGTCCCTCAAACAGTTTTATGCATCGGTAGACGAACATGCGGCTTATCCCTAGTGGCCGGAGAGTTTTGAAAATATCGCTTGTTTTCATTTCACACTTGAAAAGCGCTATTACAGCGATACGGTTCTCATTATCTGATCACTCCTGATGAAAGTTGAAACAATTTTAAAATTCCGTTACAGACTAACGCTATTGAGGTTAGCTTTCAAAACCCATATGACATTAACGTGGTATGTTCGGTTCTACTAATGAAATGGGTGTGTTCAATGTTGTAACAGTATTTATGTCCCTACTAAGTATATAGCAAACCATTAAAGAAACCCTTAAAACTTATAATATAATTATGTATGTAATTATTATATATGTAATAATATATGTAATTTTTATAATACAACTCATAATGATTACGGTCCTTTTTTGGTTATTGCACTAAACCAATTCGCGTTTTATGCTGTCGTATAAACGTAGCAATTCATGCTTGCAAAACAGTTCAAACGTCACACAAATGGGATGATTTCAAAGAAAAATCAACCAGAACATCTAGGGTTTTGAAAATAACTATCCCCCCACAGCGTTCAGTATGTACTTTACACATGTCTACAACGCCTGTCGCGAATCGTTGCAGTGGTACTTTCTGACTAAGTTCCGGAATTGACAAAGTTATAAATTGCGTTTTAGTTTGTGTTTTGATAACATTTAAATTACATTTTGTAATCAGTTTTAAACAATTACAGGCACAGTTTTAGAAATTTCTTATCAGTAGAATAATAAGGTCTAATTCAACCGCCGAAAACGGGGAATAGACCTTTCCCAAAGAAATTTAAAATTCTACTTATTCCATAAGTTATTTTTTCGAACAACAAACTGCGATTAATTTTTCTGGCTTTCAAGGCCAAAGCGTATTTGGATTTTATCAAATTGTAATTATCATTTTTGAATTATACGCGAAGAAAACAAATATGGAACGTGTTGTGGTTATGAATGTATTAAAACACATTTCACACGCTGCTCCAGATTGAAGCTTTTTCCTACAGCATGTCTTGCCTTCAGAAATGGATCTGATTTTCGATAACTAAAAAGATTTTTAAAATTTGTTACCCATTACTTGTTTTGACAATTTATTTTAGTTTGTTTTAAATGTTTTGGTTTTTGTTTTACACAGCGATTTGATTGTGTCGAGTGTGCTGTGGGTATTATGTTTTGGGTTTCCGCGTTTTATGAAGCTCATTTCGAGAGTATCGAAGATGAAATGTTTCGAATTTCATTTAATTGTGGGTTATCATGTTATTTGATTAGCAGTAGTCTATAAGTAAGTGGCTGTGTCTAATATCCGGCATAATAAGTTTTCGGAAATGACAACGTAATTATCAAAACATGTTTAACAAACATAATTGATTAATTCAGCAGTTAGTTGATGATCAGCAAGATGCGAGAATTGGATAATGGTTGGGCAAATACAAAGAGGGTGATGTATAAGTATTTCATATGATGTTGCAAATAAAAAAAAATTATACAGTAAAAAAGGCCGCTAGATACTTATTAGATTTGGTGTCAACTCGATACTATACATAGGGTCTCGGTTCTCAATTAAATAATGGAAAGAAGTGTCGAAATATCACTAGCCATTTTTATGTGACAAATAAAACGCTTATTTATTTTGGAGTTTTTTAACTTTGCAATACTTTAGCATATTTGTCAAATTGCTAATTGTTTAAAAGATAATTGAGGAAAGTTAAAATTGAAGAAACAAATACTTATAGAAACGTCAACGTAAAACCAATATTTATTCAAAATTTTATTAAACTACAAAAAATTACCACTTATGAAGGCGCGGGCACACTGAAGGTTTTTTTCTTTACGCTGCGTTTTTCTTCATTTCGGCTAACCAAAAACCAATTAAATATAGGGTGATACAGCTAGAGGTATTTTTTTAGAACAAAAAAAATAAAAATTCAAATCAAGTGTGGAATCTTTATTGGTAATTTGAAAGGACATTTGATGGCATTTACTTTTTGAAAATAGTTTCCTTCAAATGTTGGCAACTGTATTATGGAAATGAGCGTTCAGTGAAAAACGGAAAGATCCGCTGTTTTCGCCACAATTTTGTTCAGTGGTGAGGCCCATTTCTGGCTCAACGGCAAAGTCAATAAACAAAATTGCCGCATTTGGGCTGAAGAGCAACAAGAAGAGGTTCAAGAGGTGCCATTATACCCAGAGAAAACCACGATTTTGTGCGGTTTATAAGCTGGTAAAATCATCGGTGCATATTTTTTCAAAAATGATGATGGCCGGAACGTAGCCGTATTTGGTGTTCACTATCGCGCCATGTTGTCGATATTTATGCTACCTGAAATTGAAGCCCGAAATCTTGACGACACTTGTTTTCAACAGGACGGTGCCACTTGCCATACAGCTGCTCAAACAATGAATCTGTTGAGAGGTCATTTCGAAAAGCAGCTAATTTCATGTTTTGGACAGGTGAGTTGGCCGCCTAGATCGAGTGATATCACACCTTTAGACATTTTTCTTTGGGGTTACGTAAAGTCCAAAGTCTATGCTGACAAACCAGCTACGATTCAGGTTTTGGAAGCCAACATTGCGCGTGTCATTAAAGCCATACCGGTCGAAATGCTCGAACGAGTCATCCAAAATTGGACCCTCAGAATGGAAACCCTAACCGTAGTTGCGGCCACCATTTGAAGGAAATTATATTCAAAAAATAAATGCCATAAAAAGTCCTTTCTAATTACCAATAAACATTCCACACTTGATTTTAATTTGTATATTTTTTTCTGTTCTATATATCTATATATCCCTATATATCTAATATTTCCACGTCATTTTCTCAAATATAAATCCGTCATTTGGTTGCGATTTTTTTATACACAAAATAAAATTTGTTGGGAATCGGTTGAAACTACAATGATTCGGTTGCAATTTCCATATGTGTATAATCGTAATGGATATTCGGTTTGAAAAACCACAAGATGGTAAATATAATCATCATACTGTACTCACAACTTATTGACCAGTTGTCACAACTGGTGGTTGTGGCAACCAACAGTTTTGCAAACATTTTGTTGTTGTAACTTATTATAAGTGATGCTAACTAAAACGTAATCATAAACAAAAAAGGGTTGTTTAATGGCATTTTTTAAAACTAATATATTTCGATTATTATTGACTTTAGTCAATCGATTAACCAATTTTTTCCAGTAAAATCATCCATCATTTTTTCCACTTTTTCCTTGTCATGACCCTTTCTATGAGAATTCAAGTATTTCAATTGTGTAAGCAAACAGTTTTTTGCTCTGGCTAAAATTTTTATTGTTTTCGTTGAACAAGTGGTGTGGAACAAGGTGCATTTTTAGATCTAAAAATTCTCTACTAAAGGTTCGGATACTTAGTATGTTTTGCCGATACTACTTAGACAGTTCCAATAACTAAAAAGTACAGAGCACCAGCTTACATTCGGTCGTACTGATAGAATACTCGGGGTGCATGTTACCTTAATAATTCGGTTGGCAAACAAATCGATTGTGGCAACGAATCTGTTGTCTGTGTGTAGATAATGCTAGATCAAAACTTGTAGTTTCATTAGTCTGAAGTTTTTCTATTCAAATCTGGAAATAGGCAAATCAATTATTCATACTGACAAAAATTTTAATTTTTCTTTCACACCATATATTGAAAATTATAGACGAAATATACTAAACGTAAAATCCAGTGAAATTACACAAATGAAAAAACAAGAAAAAAATTCTGTAATCAACACGTAAAATTATTAAATAAAAATCACGATGTAATTACCTCGAAACACGGCTCATTAAATAAGTAGCGGCTTATTAAAGATGCCTGTAAACCGTACAAATTATTAATTATAACGACCTTTGATCATTTTATGTACAAAAGGTTGATCTATTATAAAAGTTAATTGCGGGTCAAGTTTAAAAAGTTGTTCTTAAAACACAATATTAAGAATTTTTTTAATTGCATTCCGTCCCTAATTAAGTTAAGATATAAAATGTATTTTCTAAAAGGTATACAAGTTTGAAATAAAAAATAAAACACAAACGAAATAAAGTTGGGTTTATTTGTAAAATATGTACTCGTACATAAAATTTTACCAGCGTCGTCTTGATTTATGCTTAGTTTGGTTTGCCATTTCAAGCCTAAATCACGTCATAGTTATCAAAATGATCAGTACTAAAAACAATCTGGCAAATTTAAAATTATCTTATATAATATAAACCTTAAGGTTAATGTTCGCCTAGTATTGTTTATTTATGCCAATACATTGAAATATATTATGTATTTGTAGACAATTTGCATGCAACAACAAAAGGAAATTAATGAATAATTTAAAAGCATAATAAAAAGAAATTCATATCAAGAAGCATTTAAATTAATTAGATGTATCTACATAAGGCATTAAATTCGAATGATGAAAGATGAATGGGCACACTACGATATTTCGTAAGCCCTAAGTAATTTCAAAAATATTTTAAGTGTATCGGCAATGAGAAGCACCCGCAAAAAGTGATTTATAAAAATGTTATTTTTGAAACTTGCATTTTGTTTTTGATTCCGTGGGAACTCCGTTGTATGCCATTGGCATTTTAAAATGTTATACTTTCCATACGTATTGAATATATTTGCATACGAAATCTATTAAATGCAGATTTCTATTGTCAGTCCGAATCGCCTATATATCGGCTCTGACTAATCAAAATGCGTACCGTGTACCGCGGGCTTAATAATATATTGGTTGTTTGTTTTTATACTCGTATCAGTATTACCGAAATATGTACAACGAAAATCGAAAGTTGAAGTAATGAGACATGTGATAATTGAAACAAGAAACCTTTGTCACGAATCTCTTAAAAGGAATACATAAACCGTATTTATGTAATTGGATTCTATCGCAGTAAATTGTGGAAAAAAGACAGCGAAGCAACAAAATCATGGTGAAGAACTTCAAACCGCAAATAAGGGAGACAAAACTGAGACATATCTCAGTGCTCTTAACATCTTAAAACCTGAAAAAAACGCTGGGAAACACTTTATAAACATTATAAAATCTCATATTGATATAAATGCGATTTTTAAGGAGTTGTAAGATGAAGTGTTTAGCAACCAAAGCTAAAAGTTAACTACCGAGCAACCGATCAACTAATTTAATTTCCATTATCTTAATCGAAAGTCGACTCCGACTTCGATTATCGACATAATTAATTATTAATACCAAAGATGATAATCTGTAGAAGATGAACGAAATGCTTCTTTTTTGGTTTATTTTTTCACTTTCGTTTGTACACAATCACAAAAACGCTAGAAAGTCAAAATTGGAACAAAAAAGTCAGAAAACTTTGCACACTTTAAACGAGAAAAACAGCATTCCCAAAATGATTGATACTCATCTTGTGTTTTTCGATTTTTTGCAAAAGCTTATATCGCCCATCTTGTACAATTTATCGTCTTTGGTTCGACTAACCGATCAACCAATTTCATTTCGATTTTCTTAATCGATTAGTCGTAGATAAAAGTCAACTACGACTTCGATTATCGACTTTATTCATCTTGTGTTTTTCGAAAAATTTTATATCGCCCATCTAGTACAATTTATCGTCTTTGGTTCAATCAACCAATTTCATGTCGATTATCTTAATCGATAAGTCGCAGGTGAAAGTCAACTACGACCTCGATTATCGATACGATGTACATAAAAAGGCTACTTCTTCTTTCTTGTTTTAACTTTTTTATTGCTTATGTTGAAGTATACCTTTACTGCTGAATTTTTTTAAAGCTAAACCTTTTTTAAGTCCAAAAGTCGACTTTCAAGTAAAATCGAAATCGATTTACCAATCACTAGTTAAGGGAAGCTCGACTTGAAGTAATTTTGCAGCTAATTGAATTCCACGAATTAGTTTTAGACGAAATAAACGTTTGGTAGACAATAGGATAAGGATAATGTGTTTTTAAATCACACGATTTTGCTCGTAAAACAAACGGAGAAACTATCTCGAATCAGCGACCTTTTGGTTAACCCGTTACTGTCTGCCCATAGATCGGCTCGTACGATTTTAATGAAATTTGGAAATGTATGTCCAAAAGACCATAGAAGTTGAAAGAAAAAAAAATAATTTGGCACAATCTTTCCTCCTTTCTATAAAAAAAAGTACCGCGATATCGCTCACCTGGCCCACCCTAAAATTATTTATATAATAACACTTTCTTGGGTATTTAAATACCCATTAGGTTAGGAATGGGTTAACGCCGTCTCCGAGCGGCTAGTGCATTTTATAGAAACGTTTTTACATGGCTAAGAGATAAATTTATGACTCGTATAGTCACCGGTATTAACGGGGTGTGAAAACCCGCCCCTGAAAATTATACCCTCATTTTTGGACAATAATCGTGCACTATAACCATTGCTCCAAGGCCGTCTATTCGAAATTAAAACAAAAAAATAAACCTATTTCCATTTTAAAAGTTAAAATCGTTTTAAATGAAGTAAAAACCAAAGACGATTAACTGTAGAAGATGGACGAAATGCTTCTTCTTTGCAATAACGTACAAAAACACCACCCAGTAACGTACAAATTCTCGGTTTTTTTATGCACTTTCCATTGTACACAATCACAAGAACGCTAAAAAGTCAAAATTGAAACAAAAAAAACACTAAATTCACACACAAAAACAGCTTTCCCAAAATGTTTGTGTTTTCCAACTTCTAGTAAAAGCTCATTTCGTCCATTTTCTACATGACTTTTATACCCTCCACCGCACCTACGTTACTAATGCATTTAAAAAGATTTCGTTCGGCCCATACGTCCTTTCCAAATCTTCGAAATTACTTCATATTCAAATTGGTAGCAAAAATTGCTTTAATTTGTCTGTTATGACTATTAATCGCCCGTTTTGACCATGCGGGACGTTTTTTGGGCCAAATTAGCCAAATCGTCATGTAACTTTGCTCTTTTTTATGTACTTCCAACTAAAAGTACACATTTTAACCTTTTTTCGTCAACAAAATTTTTCATTTGTTTAGCAAATAACTAAAAAGTGTACTTTTTACCGAGGTATATTAAGTCGTTAAAAGGGAAACTTCTTTTCTCCCCCAGGCGGACTTCGCCCATTTTCAATCCCAAACAGCTTATGACCAAAAGACATGCAGAATTTCAGGATCCTATGTTAAATTGATTGACCGCTACCGTGCAGACACACGGACGCACAGGCGGACATGAATTTTATTACTTTCAATAATATATATACTTTTAGGTTCTTACTCGTAGATCAATATTTCTTCGTTTTGTCAAAGGAATGACAAATTTAATATACCGTCCTTAGTTAAGTGGTGGGTATAAAAGCAGGGGGTTACTTTCCGTTTAATTGCAACTTTGCATACTCACAGCGCAACGCCTTCGAAATCCTACTTGTTTTCAAAAAGGTTATCTATAAAAACCGAAGTCGATTAAAATAACAATACTGAAAATTTCTTAAAACAAATGTTTCAAGCGAAAAAGAATTACAGTACAAGAGATGTCATCGGCCAATACAAGCCTTGTGGCAAATTAAACCTCATGTGGTTTTCGCCAATATAAGACATTATATCATTGAATGTTCATAAACTAATAAACGAAATAGTATTTTTAATCAATACATTGCTCAATACTGCATTGAAAAAATTTAAGCTATCTGTTATAGTCGATAGAAATAGAAATTTAAAAAAGTAGTAACTAATTGGTTTAAAGTTTTGCCACCTTCCTATTGACTTCTCTTTATACGTTAAAGTCTGGCAATGAAAATATAATTTTCGTCATTAACCTAGGACTATGTCAGTACATATGAACTAAGTTTTCGACTCATTGTAGTAAACGTAAAGGCTTTGCCATTTTTATAGTCGTTATTAAAGTCATTAAGTTTTCTAGGAATTCAATGTCTCACTTTTGTTTGTGTAATTTATTAAATTACCAAAGGGTGGCCCTAATACAATTGTCACACATTCGTATGCCGCTTCTCTAAGAAGGCCTGCTAGAAGGCCCTGTGGTTGGCGAGCCTAGAAGACCCTGCTGGGCCCTTCCTTTTCTCGCTGGGTATGTACATGCGAGGGTTGCTATTTGTATTTTGGGTCCGGCAATAAAAACACAATAATTTATCATTGGAAATGGTTTAATTGTTTTTCTTTTTCCTTTAAGATCAATACACTTTTGCATGCGCACAAACCAATTTTTGAAGAACTTTTTCCACTTCGATTGAGACACCTTCAAAACATGATTTTTGAACGCTTCAACAGCTGCTTCGGGCGATGAAAAGCGTTGACCACGCATTTTTTTCTTGATGCTAGGGAACAAAATGAAGTCATTGGGTGTCAAATCAGGGCTGTACGGTGGATGGATCATCAATTCGACATCTTGAGTGGTCAAATAGCTCATCGTTTCAGCTGATGTATGAAAGCTCGCATTGTCGTGATGCAAAATGATTCGTCCTCTCTTATTATCCCCATTTATTCGAACTCTGTTGGCAACAAGATGGTTGTTTACCACTCAGAATTGACCGTCCTACGTTACACTTAAGGCACTGTGGCAACATGGCCGGTTATACCGAAAAAACACAATCATTCACTTCGATGTACTTTTTCCACGAACAACTTTTGTTGGATTTGGCTCGTCTTGAAAGACCCATATGGTCGATTGCTGCTTTATTCCGGGTTCATGTGCATAGATCCATGATTCGTCACCTGTGACAATGTTAAACACTGGATTTGAGCTACCGCAGTTATACTTTTTCAACATCTCTTTGCACCAATCCATACGAGCCTTTTTTTGAGCATTCGTCAAATTATGTGGGATTCCAACGAGAACAAAATTTTTCACGGCCAAATGAACATGCAATATCTTATTGATGTTTGTCATACTAATGCCCAAGGATCCCTCAATCTCACGGTATGTCACATGTCGGTCTTGCTTTATCAGTTCACGCACAGCATCGATAGTTTCTGGCAGAGTGACCGAAGTTAGACGTCCTTCACGAAATTCAACCTGGAGCGAACGGCGTCCGAGACTAAACTCTTGGCACCATCGATTAACAGTGGTTTTTGATAAAGCTTCATCGCAAAAAGTCGAAACAAGTTGATTTAAACACTCTTGTCTCGATAATCCACGACGAAAATCGTAAAAAATCATCGCACGAAAATGTTCACGGAATAATTCCATTTTTTGATTGAGGTGGATTTTTCAACACACTGTAAACAAAACAATTCACCCTCAAATAACAAAACGTTCTGAGTGCAGTTATGCTAAAAAATGTCAACGTTTCCCATGGAAGTTCCAGTTTGCATCTGGGAACACTACGTAGTATTGTCAGGAGCCGAAATATAAATAGCAACCCTCTTATGAAATATTGTTGTACAACGTGCCAGATGGAATTAAAAAAATGTTCAATTTGATGAGCGCAAAAAATTGCCATAAAAACTAAATACTTCAAATTGAAGAATTAATTAATTTTTTCATCAATAATAAAGAATCTTTTTTAATAATTTTATGTATAGGGTGATCCATCTAGAGGTATTTTTCAGAACTAAAAAAAATATAAAAATTCAAATCAAGTGTGAAATCTTTATTGGTAATTTGAAAGGACATTTTATGGCATTTATTTTTTGAAAATAATTACTTTCAAATGAAAAACGGGAAGATCCGCTGTTTTTGTTCAGTGATGAGGCCCATTTCTGGCTCAACGGAAAAGTCAATAAACAAAATTGCAGCATTTGGGCTGATAAGCAACAAGACGAGGTTCAAGAGGCGACATTATACCCAGAGAAAACCACGGTTTAGTGCGGTTTATAAGCTGGTGGAATCATTGGTGCATATTTTTCAAAAATGATGATGGCCGAAACGTAACTGCTATCGCGCCATGATATCGATCTTTATGCTACCTGAAATTGTAACCCGTAATCTTGACAACACTTGGTTTTAACAGGACGGTGTCACTTGCCATACAGCTCAAACAATGGATCTTTAAGAGGTCATTTCGAAAAGTAGCTAATTTCACGTTTTGGACAGGTGAGTTGGCCGCCCAGATCGAGTAAATCTTTAGACATTTTTCTTTTGGGGTTACGTAAAGTCCAAAGTCTATGCTGACAAACCAGCTACGATTCAGGTTTTGGAAGCCAACATTAAGCGTGTCATTAAAGCCATACCGGTTGAAATGCTCGAACGAGTCATCCAAAATTGGACCCTCAGAATGGAAACCCTAAGGCGTAGTTGCGGCCAACATTTGAAGGAAGTTAGTTATATTCAAAAAATAAATGCCATAAAATTTCCTTTCAAATTAACAATAAAGATTCCACACTTGATTTGAATTTTTATTTTTTTGTTCTGAAAAAATACCTCCAGGTGGATCACCCTTTACATATATTTTCAGCGTAGGTATGCTTCCTGCAATATCCAATGTTAAGGCCCATTTAGTCTCGACGGTTGACGGTAGATTCTGCAACCTGCAGAAGTCTACCGTCGTCAACCGTCAAACTGTAGTTATCTCCCTCTAACACATGCAAAATGCAACCCCCAACTGAAATAGCTGATTGTCTACCGTCAACCGTCAACCGTCGAGACTAAATGGGCCTTTACAGATAATAGTTTTTAATATTTTCGACACATTCCGCAGGCATTAAAATGAAGCATACTGTAATGGCAAACCTTGCTAAATATTTGCAGAGCTGGATGCCATCGTTCAATTAGACAGATTTTGAAATATAACCTTTGGAAAAACTATTATCACTAAGAGGTCATGACAAAAATTAAGTCAATGTTTCAACTGATTTAAGAAGAAACCTGCCTGAAACCTGAACCACCCAGTACAGATAATTATTATCAAAAATCTCCAGTTCAATACACACAGCACGTTTATTAAACAAAAATGAAAAGCAATCTACAGCATCAAATTAAGAAAACCGGTCAAGTTAAGGAACACAAACAAAAAAATAATGAGACAATGCGGAAGACGGGGAAGACCAGAACAAATTTTAGAAAAAGGTTTGAAAGGTAGAAGTAGCAAGCATTAGAATAGACAGACATTAGAAAGAGAAATACTTAATGATACATATTGAAAACAATACCGAGTTTGCCTTTTTTGTTTCGCTACCCAAAAATACTGTTTACCGCGTTAGACGCCATCTGTATATGGAATTTCTTATATGGAAAATTTTACAAATGAATCATACATTAATAATTTTTACACATGTAAATAAATTAGTTAGAATACAACGGCCTAAAATCTATTCAACACTCAATGTTAAGCATTTGTCTAATAAACGAAAGACAAAAACTAAATGTAACAATGACTTGGATTTTTTTAGCAAATCAATCTTGCGCTGCGAAGGTTTGAAAAAACCATGAGTTGGTAAAATAATGTAGAAAGTGAAATAGGGGAAAACAAACAAAAATACGACAACTTGAAATGACTCAGGTTTACATGTGACGCCAAAAATTTCTACCATCGAAAAAAAATACCCATCACCCATCGGCTATCATTGTCTAGAGATGAAACTGAGAGTCAAGTGTGGGCTGATGATCTGGTAACAGCATCTCTCAGACGAAGATCAAGTTAAAGAAAGCAATATGTACCCTCTATCGAGATGAGGTCAAATCTGCGATAACCCTCCGCAAGAACAGCAAGGCCGTACGTGCCGATGGTGTAGCAGCTGGGATGTATAAGAACGGCGTAGACAAACTGATAAGGTGCATGAATCAGCCAGTCTATGCAATCTGAAAGATGGCCTGGAACCTGAGGATTGAAACCTCAGTGCATAGATAATTGAGATAAGAAGAACATTGCACGAAATAAGCAACCTATCTATTTGGAATTTACAGAGCTAAGCTATTGTAGTGTGACCACGTTCCGCGTTAGCAATACTGGCAGACCAATAATGTCAGCTATTATGTCAAATTCAATACAATGATAGTTGTTTATATTGTTTACAAGCTAGCACAAGCATTTGCATCTAAGTTTTTTAAAGGGCGGTAAAATTTTAAGGGCCGACGTTGATTTGTCGTTTTTTAGGTGGCAAGTGGCACCGTCCTGTTGAAACCACATAACGTCCTCATCTATATCTTCCAATTCGGGCCACAAAAAGTTACGATAGCGAACACCATTCACAGTACCTGTCTGATGCCGTCAGCCCATAAACCGCACCAAACAGTCACTCTTTGTGGGCGCATTGTTTATTCGACAATCACTCTTGGATTATCATTCAGCCAAATGCAGCAATTCTGCTTATTGAAGAATCCACTGAGGTGAAAATGTGCCTCATCACTAAAGATGATTTTCTTCGAAAATTGAATTTCATTTTCATAATAAGCCTGAATAGCGTTAACGCGTTGCTCGCTTGTTTATCTTTCCATGGTTCAAATTGAGTTAGTCTGAAATTGAGAAATATCAAATGAAATGCAGAAAAAACTTGACGTTAAGGCGTGGTTCACATTCAACATCGGGCCTTAAAATTTAACCAACCTTTACTTAGTAGGGACATAAATACTGTTACAACATTGAACACACCCATTTCAATAGTAGAACTGAACATACCCCGTCATATGGGTTTTGAAAGCTAACCTCAATAGCGTTAGTCTGTATCGGGATTTTAAAATTGTTTCAACTTTCATCATGGTGTGGTCAGATAATGAGAACCGTATCGCTGTAATAGCGCTTTTCAAGTGTAAAATGAAAGAAAGGCGATATTTTCAAATCGCTTCGGCCAGTAGGGATAAGCCGCATGTTCGTCTACAGATGCATAAAACTGTTTGAGAAGACTGAATATTTTTGTTCAGCGATGAAAAATTTTTTACCGTTCAGGAAAAATTTAACAAGCAAAATGATAGAGTGTATGCGCGGTCATCTAAGGAAGCATCTGAACTGATCCCAAGGGTGGAGAAGGGTCATCACCCAGCTTCAGTCATGGTTTGGTGGGGTGTCTCTTACGATAGGGTCACTGACCTGCATTTCTGCGAACAAGGAGTCAAAACATCGGCCAAAGTTACCAAGAAACCGTTTTGGAAGCTGTTGTAAAGCCTTTTAACAATTCCCTGTTCCAAAACTTTCCAGCAGGATTCTGCCCATAAGGATAAAACGTCCCAGGCCTGGCTGCGAAACAATTGGCCAGCGTTCATTTCCTCTAAAGAATGGCCCTCAGGCAGTCCAGATTTGAACTCATTGGATTACAAATTGCGGACGGTTTTAGAGGACAAGGTTTGCCACAAAAGATACCCCAACATTGAATCTCTTAAGACTGCTTTGGTTCGAGCTGTGGCCAATTTTCCAATGGGCGAGGTTCGTGCAGCTATTGACGATTGGCCAGTGCGACTTAAGGCGTGTGTAATAGCAAAAGGCGGACATTTCGTATAAGTAGATTCTTTTTGGATACAATATACATCAATAAATATATTCAAAGATATTTGTCCAAAAACATTCAGTACTTTTTATTTTACAGCATAAAACATTTGTAACAGTAGTTATGTCCCTACTAAGTACAACAAAAGTTATTCGAAATGGAATTCATTACAGTGTGTTTGAGTTATATTTGCCTGAAAAATCGCAACTAGCTATTGTTCCTCAGCTGAACCATCTCAAAGTACACCAAACCAAAAAAAAGTTAGAGTAAAGGAGTTGTTACGCTTGCACGAACCTGGCGAATTGTCAAACATTGTGTTCTCTGATGAAAAACATTTTCCTACTGAGCAGTTCATAAAATCTCAAAATGATCGAGTTTACTTTACTAAACGCACCGATAAAAATGTGAGCCTACGAACTGAGACTTGAATATAATTTTCCATTTCAAGTAATGGTATGGCTAGCTGTGATCACCGTGGACGCCGTTCGATCGTTTTCAAACGAATAAAAAATATGTTTCAAACTTTATTTTGTCCACACAATGGCTTTCGAATTCGCCAGATGCAAATCCGATGGACTATTCTATCTGGGACATTTTGGAAAGCAGGATAAACACTAACAATTGGATGTATGAAGTTCGGCCGTTTCGTATAGCTTTTATACCCTCTATCATAGATTTCGGTTCACTATGAACAGTTTGTCAAGGGGGCGTGGCACCGGTCTCTTTCCTCAATATAATCTATAACAATATGCAAATTATTTTTTTCGTTCTTTTCAGAATTTATAACTAACGGTTCAAGGAGAGAGAAAAATTCATTCTCAATCCTTGTGAGGGGAAAATGTTTACCTGCTGACCGATCTAACCCATTGCCAATACCAACCGTTTCAGTCCATCTACACATGTTTCTGCTAACTTTCATCCACCTAGCATCAATATTAAATATTTAAGACTGTTTTTAATTTGGTTGCGTCAACCAAAAAAAGTAGTGTGTATGTGGTCCAATGGACGAATAATTTGTTTACATTACAGAGTACCGTGCCGAATTTTAAAAATGTCGAACGGGTATCACTTTAACATTTCGATAATACAAACAAATGCACCGTCGTCACTATTATGTTAATATTTTAAAGAACCCGGAATCACAATATCTGCTGACTCTCTTGAATGAGTATAAGAATTGTTTTATATAAGTTTATTTTTATTCTTGAAAAAAAAAATAGTCCTAAACAAAAAAATAAACGAAAATCAACGTTAAATGTAGAATTTGAATAAATTAAAAAAAGTGAAGAGATGTTAAAGACATAAACCCACCGGTGATACTGACTGGTTCTAATGATATTAATTGTAGATGCTAAAATCGATCTTTTAATTCCTAAAATAAATATTTGTGTGAACTCGTATGCAAATGAAGATTATAACACAGTATCGTTTTTAATTTGTTGGCGCCAATTCATGTACCGTTTTACCCTCACATAGACTGGAGTGTATGTTAATTTTTTTTGTCAATTACAACACGTCAGAATTTGTATCTGCAACCCTATACGAGTAACGTATATATATTATTGATTGTCGTAAAATTCTAAGACCATCTAACCTTGTCCATCCGTCTGTGGGTCTGCTAAAAGCACGATAACAGTGAATTTGATAAACTGCTCAGGACTATAAATAGGCGAAACGGTCCAGAGAAAAAAATTGATTCCTCACCAAGAATACCTCAGAAAAAAGGATACGTTCTTGGGTATTTTCCCAAAATATCTTTATTACCCCTTGCAACAAAATGAAAGGCATTTACCGTGTTATTTTCAGATAAATAGCTTTCTTTAGTTTTCAATATAGTAATCTGGCAACATTTAACAAAATTGAGACTTATATGGCAACAAGGCTTCTCATTGTATACACCAGGGCTTCTTAAACTTTTTTGCTACGTGACCCATTTTCGTAATACGAAATTTTTAGTGACCCCCAAGAAAGTATAATTTAATTTTGAAAATGCATGTTCTAATGACTTTATATAGAAAGTAATAATAAAAATATATACAGATTATCATATTTACTATAAATTTTATATTAAAAAAAATCAAATTAATTTCAAAATTCAGAAACCAAACGAAAAATAATTATGTATGTACATGTATAAATTAAAACTAATTCAAAATTCAGAAACAAAAATAAAAAATAAGTGTATAATTAATGAGATGGGTGTGCTTGCATTGATTTACAGAGTAGATCCAATCTCGGGATTATTTCAGATAGCGCAGGTCTCATGGCTGTTTCAACATTGGTAAGGCAAGAACGATTTTTTGATTTAATTACAACAAGCGTTGAAAACGCTGATTCGCACAAGTATGTGGTAGCAAATGGCAGTAGCATTTTGATCGCTAAGTCGGAGAGTATTGGAAATTCGTCTTTAACATTGATCCAAAAAGAATTTAAGTTTGTTTGAGCAAATTCTAGCTTTAAATTTGTATCGCTCGAAAGTTCCGCGAATTCTTCTTGAGCTTTTAATGGAAGATGTGTGATGTTTTGAATTGATTCATTGAATGGTTTTTGCACCCAATCAAAATGACTGTTAATATCTGGCTGAAAACATTTCTTGAATTGTTTTTCCAAAGATTCCAAATGATCAATTATAACCGTCTTGATAATATTGCAATCCAAATTATTTTCAGTAACAAAATCATTCGTGTATGAAAACATTTCAAATCTGTCATTTGTTACTAAACTTTTCCATACATTTATTTTTTTCACAAATGCTTGGATTTTATTGGCCAAATTAAAAATATTCGTATACGTCCCCTGAAGAGACAAATTTAGTTCGTTCAGTTTCTCGAATATATCTGACAAATAAGATAATTTGCACATCCACTGCTCATTATGAAAAAGTTCAGAATCAGCTGAGTTTTTCTGCGCTAAAAACAGCATTACCTCATGTTTCAACTCCATCAAGCGTCTCAATGTTCTCCCTCTTGACAGCCATCTAATTTCTGAATGCAACAAAAGCTTTTCATACTTCGAACCCATATCTTTGCAGAAATTAACAAACAGGCGCGTATTAAGCGCACGGCTTTTAATAAAGTTGATGATCCTAACTGCATCTTGTAAAACCGAGTTTAGATCCAAAGATACCTTTTTGCCAGCCAATGCTTCGCGATGAATCATGCAATGTGTAAAAGTAATATGTGCATTAGCAACCGATTTAACTTTAGATATAAATCCGACATGCCTTCCCGTCATCGCTGCTGCCCCATCTGTGCATACGCCAACGCCATTACTCCTTTTTAGATCATTCTCTTTAAAAAAAATTTTAAAAATAATTTCAAAAGGAGGAAAAGCTTATTGCGTTAATAAAATCAAGGAATAAAATGCTGTTTCTTGTGACCCCTCACAATTTTTTCGCGACCCCTAGTTTAAGAAACTCTGGTATACACCAAAGTGATCTGAACAACAAGAGGGGGGTTTAACGGTGAAGTCGTCAAAAGCAGACAATAAAAAACTATAAATTGTAAAAAAAAATATCAAAATAATAAATCAACAAATTGCTACACTTTGCTTTGTAAAAATGCATATTTTTCAATTAAAATCAATTAGCTGCTTTTCGAAAAGACCTCTCAATAGATCGATCCATTGTTGAAACCAAGTGTCGTCAAGATTACGGGCTTCAATTTCAGGTAACATAAAGATCGATATCATGGCGCGATAGCGAGCACCATTCACGGTTACGTTACGGTCATCATCATATTTGAAAAAATATGCACCGATGATTCCACCAGCTTATAAACCGCACCAAACCGTGGTTTTCTCTGGATATAATGGCACCTCTTGCTCCTCTTCTTGTTGCATATGTTTTGTTTGGTTTTTGTTAGCGAATAAGTGTGGTAACTCTTACTTGTTTCTTTAGCGACTTGGGGCCAACGCACTTCCACGCAAATACTTATTAAGTAACCTGAGAACAGAGGATAGTCCTTCCTTTGCAATCATATTATGGAACGTCCAACCGTATTTCCATTACGATTTTTAACAGTTGGTACTTGGCACTTGAGGAACAACATCTTCTTGTCTCATAATGGGATGTTGTTTGACTTAAGTAAGTAATTGGAACTGAAAGAATTCTCGTCTAACACAAATTATGTGGTTCTGACATATTTAAAACGGAATATCTGTGTGCATAGTCCTTTTGGACTCATAGAACAGACGTTATAGACAAAACAAAAGGCCAAATTTACCGACAACTCCAAATACTGATTTGTTTTTTATATATATTAAAAGTTATAGGGTACTCTTACACAAAGAGAACTTATTTTTTTGCCACAACCGCTACAACCGAATGTTGATTGGGTACACGGTAATCTTTAGTAAAGAGAAGGTCAGTAAAATAAACAAATTATCAATAACACCAACTAATAAAGACGAATAATAGAACTGAATTTTTAAATACGTTGGTTGTTCTTTTAGATTACGATTTGGACCAACTTAGGTAAAAGCTCATGTATTCTGTTTTAATTAAAATTTTAATTATTTACTCAAATTGTCTATATTTTTTGTAAACAAAATCGACGTATATTCAAATGCAACGTTGCGATTTTATTGCGTTAGCGACCTCGTAAGCGAGTTGCCAATCGAACACGGTCATTGTTACAACAGTGAACTAAACGGGGTTTGGTAACTACAAAAGAACTGTTGTCACCATCAAATATTTGTAGCACAGTAACATGTAAAGTACATCATTGTTGGCGGTTATTGCATTCAAAAGTTTTACTGAATGTGGTTGGTATAATCGACTTATTGGCTGTAAGTATCGTACTATGGAAGTATGTGATTGCAACCAAAAGTGTGTTTAGTCAACCGAATTTTTGTAGTTTGGACCGATTGCCAACAGATTTCTAAACTTCGTCATGAGGCTAGTCGTCAGCATGACTTTTTGAGTACCGTGAAAAGGTTTGATCGTAAGCACAATCTTTGGTCTTTCGACCACAAACCATAAACAAATCCAAAGCGACAAAGACACAGAAAAGTCGATACGCCAATAAACAAAAATTCCCCATCCACATATATTGTAAGCAATAACTGAACAAAAACAATGACAATTAAAATTACTTGAAGGTTCCGGTCAGTGATTATCCAAATACCTTCCATTGCGAGTATAAATGCTGTGAAACGATCCCCGTTTGTTCATCAACGGAATGCCAAATAAAATTCCCAAGTAATAGGCCACAATACAAGTACTGTTTTGACTTTTTTAATTTATATTGAAAATTCCTAATGACAGACTTTTTGTTTTTAATTCATAGTTAATTACCTTCAAATATGCTGGGGATAATTTTAACGAATTAAATTCAAATCCCACTATCTTTTCAACCAAATTAAGTATAGTTTGTAGTAAACAAAATATGTTATTAGAATGCGGTAATTAGACTTAATAATCTGTTCGAGAATAAAATACAGTTTATTGCGGCAACATATTTATATTAAAAATTTATCGCATTGAACTCGTAAGTTTTATGGTTCAACCTTTAAGTAATTGTCATGTCGATTTCAATCAACACTTTTCAATCTTGTCAATATCGAATGGAACGAGTTGCAGTAATATAATTTTTTGCGCACACATTAATTAAGACGTTTATGCGCATTGATAATTGCTGTGCTCAAAAGTAACAGAAATGCATTATGATCGTTAATCTACTACATACTTACTAGATTATTACAATGAATGCTGTACATTAGGATATTTTAGAAAAAAAGTAGGTAAATGTCAAAAACAAAGTGAAGGGCCTTATCAGATTTTGAAAACTAATAGTTTTCTAATGCGTATTCTTATTTAAATCCGAGAAATGGTTGGCAACCCTATATTTTATATGGAGAATACGAGCACGGGAACTACTTTATGCTCTTTTTTCACTAGGCACTTTTGTAGTGTTTTCAAAAGTTTGGCCAAAACAAGTCAAAATGAGACGTTTTCCCACACAAATCCAAGTGATGAAAACGTCTCACTTTGACTTGTTTTTGTACGAAAGAGGAACGAAAACGTTTCGCAAAGGCGATGCCACCTTAAATAAAGTGTGTCATCTCCAAAATAATCGTTTTTTTATCGTTGGTTTGTCATCTCAAGGCAGACAATTTTAATCAAACGTCAAACATATTTGGTGAAATAGATCTTTTATGAAGTAAAAATGAGCGTGATAAAAGAAAAAAAACTTAATTGAATTTATCCATTTGTTTAAGAAAAATAAGTATTTTAATAGTCACTACGTTATTCTTTGTTTGTAAACAATATTGAACTGTCAAACGAAAACCAAAACGAGAATGAAAAGGACCACAAATTGTGTGAAAATTGGTTGAGACGTTTTGAAAAGTTTCGAGCGAAAACGAGAATAAATGGCCTAATGAAAATGCAGTATTACTTGTTTTGTCAAGCTGAACTAAACTGAAGTTTTCCTAAACATATCTAAACAATGGTTGGCAACTCAAAGTTTTTATAGGGAGAAAACTAGTTTTGAGTTTATTAGTTTTGTCAATCTGAAAAAAATCTGTTGGGTCCCATTCATACTGACCAAAACTAGTATTCCGCACAAATCCGACAAATGGTTGACAACTCTTATTACAGCCTAAACCACTATTATGGCTTAGTGCTTATGTTTGCAACACCATAAAGAAAGACAGACTCTATGTTAAGTACACCAGTTGGCTCATAATCACTACGAGGGCTGATATATGTATATATTTCTGGTCTAATAATGAAAATGCGAATATTTATCATCAAAAATGGTTATTATTGTTTTTCAAAGTATTCTCCAGCATGATTTATACACTTTTGCATTCACTCAAACCAATTGTCGACGCACTTTTTCCACTCCGATTGAGACACCTCCAAAACATGGTTTTTGAACGCTTCAACAGCAACTTCTGGCGATCGTTGGCCACGCATTTTTTTCTTGATGTGCAGGAATAAAAAGAGGTCATTGGGTGCCAAGTCAGGGCTGTTCGGCGGATGACCCATCAATTCGACGTTTTGTCCGGTCAAAAAGGCGCTGGTTTGAGCCGATGTGTGAGAGCTCGCATTGTCATGGTGCACAATGATTCGTCTTCTCTTGTTCGTTTTTCGAATTTCTCCGAAGACTTCAGGCAAACAAATTGTGGTGTACCACTCAGAGTTGACCGTCCTACGTTGCTCAAGCGGAACAGTCGCCACATGACCAGTTTTGCCGACAGGCGACCATTTTCGTCGAAGTGTTTCTTCCGAGAACAACTTTCGTGGGATTTGGCTCGTCTTCGAAGACCCACACGGTCGATTGCTGTTTTGTTTCAGGCTCATACGCATAGATCCATGGTTCGTCACCTGTGACGATCTTATAAACGTCTTTTGAAGCACCGCGATCGTATTTTTTCAAAATTTCTTTGCACCAATCGACACAAGCCTTTTTTGAGCGATTGTCAAATTTTGCGGGATCCAACGAGAACAAACCTTATTTTCGGGCAGGTGTTTATGCAATATCAAATTTATGCTGGTGTCACATGACGACGATCTTGCATTATCAGTTGACGCACGACATCAATGTTCTCTGGCACAACGGTCGTTTTTGGACGACCTTCACGACATTCGTCTCTGAGCGAGCGTCGGCCACGATTGAATTCATTAAACCAGTTTTTCACAGTGCTATAGGATGGTGCTTCATCGCCATACAAAGATTTAAGTTCATCGATGCACTCTTGTCGTGATAATCCACATCGAAAGTTGTGAAAAATTATCGCACGAAAATGTTCACGAGTTAATTCCATTTTTTTGCCAAATTAATTTTTTCAAGTCACTGTAAACAACACAAATGATGGTCGTACTTCAAAACGTTCTGAGTACGTTTATGCTAAAAAAAATTCAAACTTTCCAATGGAAATGTCAGATGGCGCCAGTCAATACTTAGTGTTGTCTTGGCCAGAAATATATAAAGCAACCTTCGTATATGTTTCAACTGAGCAATGTCCGTCCATCCCTCCTACTCTCTTTCTATCTATCGTACGACTCAGAATCACTATCTGTTTCAACTGAGCAATGCCTGTCCATTCCTCCTACTCTCTGTCTATCTATCGTTCGACTCCGAATCACTATCTGTTTCAACTGTCCATCCCTCCTACTCTCTGTCTATCTATCAAAGCACAGGTCGCAATCATTAACCGATTCCGATGAAACTTGGCACATTCTTCAAGTTTGGGCCAAGGAAATTGGTCCACATGGGTCCATATTTTGATGTAAGGCATAGGTTTCTCACACAACATTAATTACTTTTGTATAGCCCCCACACAAAGGTCCTTTCCGATTTCGGAATCTGCAGCTTCAGAAGCTAGACAATTTGGCTCTCAAAACTACAAATTATACCCGATCACGCTACAAATTTGCATGGCACGTTGTGAGCGACCATTAATTAACTATAATGAAACTGGACCACATAGTTCTGTCTTTTCGTATAGTCCCCATACAAAGGCCTAAAGAAAGAAAGCCACAAGCGCCAAAACCAAAATTGGAAGATTCGGAACCCTAAATGAGTTTCTGATTATTGTGTTAAACAAAAAAGACCCATTTTCAACTATAAATGACTGAAAAGCATTAAACAAAATGGTCACATCTATCACTTCCAGTGTGTTTTATAGTCAAAAAGCTAAATATAAAATATAGAGATGTGACACTTTTTCTGAGGAGGGCAGAGCCTAGTTTCATGCCCTTTCTGCTGGACGACCATTTAGGTGAGCATCATCACTTTACCGCTATATCTTTTTACCACTCAGTTTGTCAAAGCCTGTGGTCTCAATTTTTCCACAAAATATAATAAGTACATTTTTAAAATATTACAAATAATTGCTGTCAAAGATCTGAATAACAATAAGTTTTCCATAGAAATAAGTTTTCCCCACCTTGTGGACAAATGACGTTGGTTGTTTATTACAGTGGTGTGCTTTAATTTTTTATTGAGGTAAGATTTCCCTGCGATTCTATTTTTTGATTATTTAAATACAACTTCATGTAATCGTTTTCAACATTTCTTCTACTTATTGGCGCAAGAAGCTCCAGCTAGAAACACGAGTTCGACTTTAGCACGAGAATGCCGCAAACGCAGCCGTTAAAATAAAAATTGAGCTCGCCAGACGTGACACAAAGTGTTGATAACGTCATGCATCATATCAGCCGATTTAATAATCCACTGACAGAATACCATTTGAGTCACTTGAAATAAGCTGCAGTTGTAGAGAATATCAAATCCTAAAAATTGAACTGAATTGATTTTGAGAGTGTGGTCTTATGGCATTCGCATATACAAACGAAATATACCGGATTTCGGCCGTCAATTCTCATACGAATTGTAATAGATTTCGACACACAATCTGGCGAATGTGGATTTCAGTTGTTTATCTAATGAGTTATTAGAGCTTTTATGTGAATATTTAATTAAATTTAAAAGCTATTGCAAACTCTAAAAATTTGTCAACGAAAAACTAGTCCAAGCATGGTGTCCTTGGGATAATTAAAGATATTTCTGCGATGCATTGCATGCACGCAGCATTCACATATACACATAGAGAAAAAATCAGTTGGAAATCGGTTCGGACTATAAAAATTTCTAATGCACACACACAGAAAAAAATAGTTGCAAATCGTTTGGAACTACAAAAGTTCGGTTGTAAAATAAGAATATCGGAATTTTGTAATCCCCAAATGTTTATAATCGAAATGGATATTCGGTTCGAAATACCACAAGATGATAAATATGATTATCGTACAATGCTCACAACTTATTGGTCGGTCATACCAATGAAACGCGAAAAAAGTATTTAGTTGCCTTAACTGGTGGCTGTGGCAACCGATAGTTTTGCAAACATTTGGTGTTGTAACCAATTATTAATGATGATAACTAAAACTTTATCATAAACAAAAACGTTGTTTAATGGTATTTTTTAAAAAAATAAAATTATTCGATTATTACTGAATTCAATCGATTAACTAAATTTTTTCCAGTAAAAATCATCCATTCTTTTTCCACTCCCTATAAGTACTTCAAGTACTTTAATTGTGTAAGCAAACAGTTATTTCCTTTGACTACAATTTTAATTTTTATTCGTTGAAAAAGTGTGGTATGTGGATTTTTAGATCCATAAATACTTCGGGTACTTGGTATGTTTTACTGATACTACAGTTCTAATAACTAAATATTAAATAGCACGAACTAACATTCGGTTGTACTGATGGTAAACTCGAGGTGCATGTAACCTTGATCATTCGGTTGGCAAAAAAAAATCGATTATGGCAACGAATCTGTTCTCTGTGTGCAAAGTACACTTTCCGTTGCTATTACCAAACGTTAAAAATTTTCTATGGTATTCCTTTCGACATACCTACCATTGGATGAAAGCTTTGAAAATATTATTGCACAGCTTAACAACTATTCGGTTATACATAAAACTTGGGGCAATTCGTAAATTCGACCGGAACGAATTGTTGTTGTCTTACTGCTGTTGCTGTATTTGTTGTTGTGAATGGCTGGGGCCGTTACGAATTTAATCGAAAAGAGCAAAGCCCATATCGTCATCTTCAGATTCGGATTCTTCCTTCTTATCTTCTTTCTTGGCCACTTCCTTAACTACTCTCCACCTTGGATTGTGTTGTTGTATAGCATTGGCAGTATTGGGGGCTGCTGTGTTGTTATTTCAGTCTTTTGTGGCCGTCCCACAGTGGTCCAGAATAAATTTGCATTGTTCAAAAGTCAATAACTTTTGATCTAGTCAAAATATTATGTCAATGTGTACTTTTAAATGAACTGCAGTATAACCTGTGGGCAGTTATCCATCAGTTTTTATATGTGATACATTAATAAAGGGTTTTTAGGACATAGCACCGGTAAATGAACTTCGATTGGGACAAAATTTAGCAACAGGAGAAATTAAATTTGATTTAATTATAATCTTGGTTGGTATCTAGTTTTTAAAAGTTACTCAGAAAAAATTTGAAAAATTGAGATTACGAACTGAAAATTGCGATTTTTTTACTTAATGTGCCCTTTCTTTCAGGGGTCAATTTCGGGTGGGCAAAAGTAACCGCTAAGAATGGAAAACCCCTTTTGTCTTTCTAATTTGGTACTGCATTTAAAGGCTTTTGAAGCAAAAAAGTTATGCTGTTCCATGGCCATATATTTTTTAAAATCGATATTTTCAAAAAAGTTAATAAAAACCAATATATATTTGACCACACAAATATATATATAGCATAACAAACAAAAAACATTAAATGCCCAGAAAATGTATGAGATACAGGTTGGGCAATTTTACATTTTAAATTTGAATCGGCTGTAAACATATATGTACTAATAATTGTTTAAAATATAATTGGTTTTATTGGAATGGTTGAACTTTGTCATTTAATATTGGAATAATGATCGGCTGTACCTCATTCGAGCAACCCATTTTTTAGTACATTTTCGATTGTTACGGGTCGAATCTCTTCAATGGCAACTTCGAATTTATGTTTCAACGCTTCAATTGTCTCTAAACACTGCGTACCATTTATACTTAATGGCTGCCCGCAGAAAATATTCCAAATGGCTCAAATCACAGCTCCGAGACGGTCAATTGATACATCACAATTTCGCCTGATTATTTGATATTAAAAAGCAGTGCGTAAAATATCGATGGTTGCATTGGCTGTGTGATATGTGGCCCCTTCTTGTTCTACCAAATGTCGTCCATTTCATTCTCTTGAGTTTTTGGAAACAAAAATTCGTTGACCATGGCGCGATAATGCTCACCGTTGACGGTAATGGCGACTCCTTGCTTGTTTTCAAAGAAAACTGGTCCTAAAATTCCGCAAGCCTAAAATCCATACCAAACAGTGACATGTTGTGGATACAGTGGCTTCTTAATAGTCACGTGTGTGTTCTCTGAACCCCGTATGCTGAAATTTTGCTTATTGTCATAGCCACCAGGATGAAAATGAGCTTCATCTCAAAACACAACTTTTGGTTAAAATTCTTCATCTCATGCCAAACAATCTTTAGCCCATTGGGCGAAGCTAAAACTCAGCGGAGGATTCAGTTCTTGGACCAATTGAACTTTGTAAGCATTCATAGCGAGGTCTTTTAGAAAAATTTTTCTCGAAGAAGTGCGAAAAATGTCCACTTCCTGAGAACGATGACGAGTTGATGTTGATGGATGCTCTTGGAAATTATCAGCTACAGCATCAATGTTTTCTATTGAACGCACTGAATGAGAACGTACTCGAGTTGGTTCGTCTATCGTAATAACGAGCCTTTTAACTCGCTTCACAAATTGACGCACAAACTGAACTGAAGGCCGATCTCTTCTCGAAAATTTTCCATGTAAATTTCTTACAGTTTGCGTGAAAGACTCTCTACTTTGGAAGTGAGTTTTTAATATTTCCTAATTTTGTTCGAGCGTACAGCCTTCCATTTTATAAATGTCACACATAAACCTGAAAATAAAAATGAATGTTATTCTTCTACCTTTCAAAGTCGAAGTAATCGGTAGTTTACATTTTAAATGTTAAGTGGCCCACCCTGTATAGTAGCATCAATTAGAACACCATAAACAAATCACACCGCACAATACAAATAAATTTGTTTGCCAAAGCATACTATGATTTGAAAACAAAATTAAATAAAAATTCCTGTTTCAATTAAGCCAGATTATAGAATACACAAACGAATAATCCAGATTAGCGGGTTTCGTACTATCGAGTTTAAACTGTATGCAATGTAATCCAATATATCAATTAAATGCTTTACATTTGCAGTGTAAAATAATAAAAAAAATGTTATTTTTTTATAAAGCAGGGTGTGTCATGTATGATTTTTGTTGGAAAAATAAATGTGGTTACACTAACTCAAATTGTTTTCTGTGTGTAAATAAACGAGTTCGAAAACTACTCGTTTTGGCAGTCTGGAAAGGATGTTAGACTTAGTTTATCTTTGCTAGCGACCATGATCTTCTCAATTTAATATTCATTACCGTTCATTTTTTCACTTTCTCTTGTGATTTCGTCATTCTTGAAACAAAGAACCATATTTGTTTGTTATTTTTTGTGTTTATTTGCATACTAAACTTTAATTCTCTTTCTTGCATTTCAGCTGCGTTGTATTGCCATATTTTGGTGCCGTTTACGGATTTGACTTAGTATCGCATTTATTGTTTGTGCTTCATTCTGAACAAGATGTTTTGCAGTTGTTCGACGTCGTCGTCGCCGCTGTTGTAATGAAGCATTTTAACACCGCCAACACGTCGTTCGACCAACAAAAGGTGATTTCAATCATAAAAATTTTACGTCTATAAACAACAGCACAGCGATTATAGATTTATTTGGTGGCAAAAAAAAAACTTTGAACTTAAATAACGTTCAAAAGGAAGGAAGATATCAACTTACAACTTTAGTGGGACCAAGACTGACGGTCTACACATAATTCGCAGCACGTTAACGTTGCCGCTGCCAACAACGATCGACATCAAAGTCATTAGCAGCAAACCTACCAACCATTATCGCTTTCGTAGACAGGAATTGAAGATCAAGTTGAGTGCCATGGCATTGTCATCGTCAGCATTTGTGAAGCAAACAAAAGATGTGGAATTCCAAGACGTCTACTATACGGTGACGCAAAAGAAAAACTTTGGTAAGTTAAGAACATCTGTTAATGGTAATAAATCAATTTTTTAAAAATCATTCATTAAGAAGCTGGCATTTGCTAAATATTGTTGACTACTACCCAAAACGAGTGGAATTCAAAAGGGTGGTTCAACTAAAACGCATGATGTTAATTGTAAAAAAAACAAAAGGTTTTCAGAGAATTATCTTAATATTTTTTATGACATTATTTGATAGAAGATCTATGACAATTATGTGTGAATCAAAATACCCGGCAAATGCTCACCACGGCTTCGGTGGCATACCTTTACACAATGGTCCATATTTCTAATGACTCTAAGATATAATGTAGACTTAATGTCTTTAGTGTGGCCAAATATCTCATCCTTTAGATCTTGAACTGTTCTTGGCTTGTTGACGTATACGTTTTCTTTTAAATATTCCCAAAGAAAGAAGTTCTACGTAGCCATTAAAAGTCTACAGAGCCATTAGAAGTCAAGTTAAAACTCTACTTGATATTTTGCCAGACAGAATAAGTGAACAAATTCAATCCGATTCCTGTTGTCGTCGTCAACGCAAGATGTAATTCGGCGTTTCCGTTGTCGTTACTGTAATTTATCGATAATTAGTGACATTTATTTAATATTCTGAGAGAATATGTGATAACGATATTATGTTGACAGGACTCTGCTTTTGTCCTTACCTTTTTTAAGGTATGATTCCCATAAACATTGAAATTATCTGAATAATCTGAATATATTATTAATTATTCGATTTGGCTAAATTAAAAGGCTTTGCCTATGGGCGTAGCGTATGCGCCCTAAAACAGTCTCGTAATATCACATATCGATATATAGAATTAAAATTTTCTCACAAGTCCCAATATACTTAGAAGGGACAAAAATACTCTTACACACGTTTTATGCTGTAAAATAAAAAGTACTGAATGTTTTTGGACCAAAATTTGTTTAATACTCGTATATTTATTGATGTATATTGTATCCAAAAGGAATCTACTTATTCGAAATGTCCGCCTTTTGCCTTTACACACGCCTTAAGTCGCATTGGCCAATCGTCAATAGCTGCACGAACCTCTTCCATTGGAAAATTGGCCACAGCTCGAACCAAAGCAGGTTTAAGAGATCCAATGTTGGGGTATCTTTTGTGACAAACCTTGTCTTCTTAAACCGTCCACAATTTGTTATCTAATGGGTTCAAATCTGGACTGCTGACAAATTGTTTCGAAGCCAGGCCTGGGACGTTTTAGCCTTTTGGGCCGGCGCAGAATCCTGCTGAAAAGTCCATGGCTGGTTTTGGAACAGGAAATTGTTAAAAGGCTTCACAACAGCTGCCAAAACGGTTTCTTGGTAAACTTTGGCCGATGTTTTGACTCCTTGTTGGCAGAAATGCAGGTCAGTGACCCCATCGTAAGAGACGCCCCACCAAACCATGACTGAAGCTGGGTGATGACCCTTTTCCACCCTTGGGATCAGTTCAGATACTTTCTTAGATGACCGCGCATACACTCTACCATTTTGCTTGTTAAATTTTTTCTGATCGGTAATTTTTTTTTTTTATCGGTGAACAAAATTTTTCTGTGCAAGTTATCAGCGTGCTTCACCAAAAAACGTTTGCATTTTTCAATCCTATTTTTTTAAAAGCTGCAGTAAATAAATGTCCGGTACGTCCCCAAGTCCCAAGTCGTTTTTAATGATTCGACTCATGGACTTTTGCGTGATATTCATCTCACGGGCCATGATTTATTGCGGATTTCTGTGAATTCTTGATTTAACGGCTTTGATAAGATGCAGTGTTCGAACAGAGCGTGGGCGGCCCGACCGATGGCGGTCTTTTACATCTCCAGTCTCCTCAAGCAGTTTTATGCATCGGTAGACGAACATGCAGCTAATCCCTAGTGGCCGGAGCGTTTTGTAAATATCGCTTTTATTCATTTCACACTTGAAAAGCGCTATTACAGCGATACGGTTCTCATTATCTGACCACTCCATGATGAAAGTTGAAACAATTTTAAAATCCCGTTACAGACTAACGCTATTGAGGTTAGCTTTCAAAACCCATATGACATTAACGGGGTATGTTCAGTTCTACTATTGAAATACTGTTACAATGTTGTAACAGTATTTATGTCCCTAAATTAAAGATTTACCTAAATTAAAGGTTTTGACCAATTTGCACTCAGACTTGATCATAGGGGTCCGTCCACAAAGGTTTGTATTAAAAAACTACAAACATTTTCTTCACGGATCTGAAAATAACATTACTTTTAAAGGTCCTTAGAATGCCGAAAATTAGGTCCCTTCGAACATCAGAATATGGTTACTCAGAAACATTGAATGTAGTTCCCAAAAATGTAGTTCTGGCAAATATGGACTCATACCTACAACCATGTCTGCCAACACTGTCAATGCCATACTACAACTCAATCCATGGTGGAGAGTATAAATGCTTCAGCCTGGTAATAAGTAAAAAAATATTTTCTTTTTTGCAAAATAAATGTGTCTTATTCGAAAAGTCACAGAATTATTGATCTGCCCTCGTAGTTTGGTTGAGTGTGCATAATAATATGGCTGTGGGGATCATAGTATGGTCGTGTGTGAATCATACTATTGTTGTGAGTGTAATAATATGGTTGAGAGGATCATACAGGGTGGGCCAAAATTTACAATGGGGTTAAAAACTGTAATAACTTTTTTGTTTATTAATAATAATATGGTTGTGGGGATCATAGTATGGTCGTGTGTGAATCATACTATTGTTGTGAGTGTAATAATATGGTTAAGGGGATCATACAGGGTGGGCCAAAAGTTACAATGGGGTTAAAAATTGTAATAACCTTTTTGTTTATTAATTTTTTCTCAGATTATATAATATGCAAAATGAAAATTTTTTTAAACTAAGTATAAAAAATAATGCCCCGGTTTCAGCTTCGCAATGAAGGGCTCGTTTTAGAGCATTTTCCATAATATCTTTCAAAATTTGTGGCTGTAGCGTTCGAATTTCGACCTTGAGTTGAAGGATAATCTCGGACTTGTTCACATATACTCGCGCCTTCAAATAACCCCAAATTAAATAGTCGGGTGCTGATAAAACCGGCGATCGCGCTGGCCAAATAATTTCCGAATTTCTGGAAACTATTCGAGTGTCTCGGCAGTAATCGTAAATGGATACCGCTCGCCATTTACGATTACAGCTTTTCCATCTTCATTCTCGAAGAAGTAAGGCCCAATAATATTCCCTTATGTGATCCCACACCATACTGTACACCTAATGGGGTGCAATTGGCGTTGATGAATGGCTCTTGGATTTTCAGAACCCCAGACCCTACAGTTCTGCTTATTAACAAAGCCATTTAAATGAAACTGGGCTCCATCACTCGTTTGCGTTTGCGTTAAAATAATTTATCGCTAATTTATATAATAAAATTCTATTATTCTGGTTCTTTGTTCAGTTGTGAATCTCTCCATTATTTATTTTCCAAGTGAAATTTATCTAATCTGAAAAAAAATATATAAACGAAAAAGTTATTATATTTTTAAACCCCATGGTGACTTTTGGCCTACCCTAGAGTATATACTTATGTATGTGAATCATGATATTATTCTGAGCATCATAATATTGTTGTGCCACAACCATACTTTTTTTTCTCCGTGCAGGTTGACTGGAAACCCGTTCTTAGTAATGGCATTTTTCTTTCAGTGTGTAATGTCTTGGCTAATAATCCGCAGCAAAATCAGTGCAACAACGTTGGTTGCTTTGGCAATTTCGTTCATGGTTGCCTCATGGTTAATGGTTAATGGGCAATAAGTAATGAGTACTTTACTTACATACTGCGTACTATTTGTATGTTGGCATTTCGCAAAAAAATCCTTCTCTGCTTTAATTACCAACGCAAGTTTCGTTGAATGTTTTGGAAAAACAAGTTTGAAATTTTTCAATTTTCTGCATGAAAAACGAAGTTTTACGCGTTTTGAACGGTGAACGTTTGCTTGCCGCTTCGTTTGTTTTGGCACTCTACGAAGTTGCTTCTATTTTTTTAATTTTTGGCTAAAACAATGGGCGGGCGTTAACCAAAACGAAACATGGCAAATGACTTTGAACCTTTTTGGAGCTTTTAAATGAGCGTTTGTTAAAATAATGATATTTTAAAAGTTGTTGTTCAAAGTTTAATTACCGTATGTCGGTAGGAACGAATAGCTTGTTTATTGTAACTACAACCGTTTTTTTTGGTGGAGGGTGAATTTTATGTTTCAGTCTTAATAACTTTAATTCCCAATTTCAAGTATAACGTCATTACTTTAATTTGTTTGTTTATTATTTTTATTTTATTGCATTACTCGACAACAAAATCAAACTTCTACGAGTACAACTGGATCTTTAAGTACCTACTTAGTTGCCCAACCAAAAGTTTATCATCGCATCAACAATTCATCATGTCATGCCGAAAAAAAATAAACAAAATACAACCGATGGAAGATTTATGAACATTAACAACGGAAACATAATAATTGACTTAAACCGCAATTTGACACTTCAATTAAAAGCAATAATCCCAAGTAATCAGCAGCAACGATCATAGCCAACTGGTCATCCAACTTTTTTGCGTTGATCCCCCTTCAATTTACTTCAATTCATTTGAGGCGGAAAAGGGCAAAAAATGCCGCGCATACCGGCATGTTTTGAATGCAACAGCCAGCGCGTCGTACAAAACTTTAAGGGTGACCGGGTTTTGATACTAATAAAAATAATATAAAAAAAAACAACGTTTTCGGCTGAGCCACATACTATAGACCATCCATCATGGATTAGCTATTCAAATGAGGTTTTGAATGGCATATATAGGGTGATCTAGAGATACTTTTTTCTATAGCCTTTTTTTACAGATGACGTGTTATACGTGTCATATTATTTTTGTTTAGTATTGTACGAGGGCGGTTCGGAAAGTTCTTAGCCTATCAATGAAAGAGAATAGTTAGTTTTTCAAAAATATTTTTATTTTTCAATATAATCTCCTGAAACTTCAATACACTTAGTCCAACGCTTATCTAGCAATTCTATCCCTTGATTAAAATAGTTTTCCTCAAGGTCTTCAAAATAGTGGTTTACAACTGTAATTGCATCTTCATTTGAGGTAAAACGCTTGCCAGCAAGGATTTTTTTTAGATTTGGGAACAGGTAAAAGTCACTGGGAGCTAAATCAGGAGAATAAGGTCAAGCAACTCGTACTTTAATTCGTTGATTTTAGCCATCGTTAAAACACTCTTGTGCGCTGGTGCGTTGTCTTGATGAAAAATTATTTTTTTGTGTTGTAAGCCAGGACGTTTTTCTCGAATTTGTACATTTAATTGATCTAAAAGGTTGCAATAGTACTCTGAATTTATTGTTTTACCATTTTGCAATCAATAAAATAGTTTGAAGTCCCAAAAAACCGTTGCCTTACCAGCCGAATAAATTGTTTTTGCCTTCTTTGAGGCACTTCCTCCAGCTTCAGTCCATTGTTTGGATTGTTCTTTTGTCTCTGGAGTATAGTGGTGGATACATGTCTCATCAACAGTTATGAAACGACGCCTAAAATCCATTTTATTTCGCTGAAAACGATCCAAACAAGCTTGAGAAATGTTCATTCTTATGCGTTTTTGGTCGACTGTTAACAAGTCAGGCTTTTTCATCTGTAGTTCTTAATGCAAAATTAAATGGACTCGATCATTTGAGATGCCTATGATATTAGCTATTTCACGCACTTTTATTCGTCGATCATTTAATACCATATCATGCACTTTGGCTACAATTTCTGTTGTTGTTGCTGTTTTTGGACGTCCACTACGTGGTTCATCTTCAATGCTTGTACGACCACGTTTAAATTCAGCAACCCAATTTTTTACTGTTGCATATGAAGGAGCACTTTCACCTAACACATTCACCATATCATTATGAATTTCTTGTCCCGATAAACCTTTTTTATGTAAATATTTAATGACACCACGCATTTCTAGTTTTTCCATTGTAAAAAAATCGCGGATGCGTCTTTTGTGAACACCTGTTTCTATATGAAGGAGTTGCCAGATCGAAACAAAATTTAACATGTGTTCATAGCAGAGATGGAAGTTTCCAAAACACTTAACTTTTTTCTGTTTATACCGCGCTTTTTGTGCTAGGCTAAGAAGCCTAGCCCTCGTATGTCATTTCATCATGGAAAGACTTACGCCTGAACAACGTTTACAAATCGTTCAACTTTATTACGAAAATTCACGTTCTGTGAGGCATGTGTTTCGTGCGTTTTCAAGCCAAATTTTGTTCAGAGATGAGGCCCATTTCTGGCTCAATGGGTATGTAAACAAAAAAATGTCGCTTTTGGGACAAAAAGCAACCAGAAAAGGTTCAAGAGCAGCCACTTCATCCAGAAAAACAACGGTTTGATGTGGTTTGTGGGCTGGTTGAATAATCGGTCCATATTCCTTCAAAAATGATGCCGGTGAGAATGTAACCGTCAATGGCGACCGTTATCGTGCCATAATAACCGACTATTTGATGCATGAAATTGAAGCTCGTGATCTCGGCGACATTTGGTTTCAACAAGACGGCGCATCTTCCTACACATCGCATGGATTTATTGAGAGAACACTTCGGTGAAGAGATAATTTCACGTTTTGGGCCGGTCGATTGGCCACCAAGATCGTGTGTTACCACACCGTTAGACGTTTTCCTGTGGGATATGTAAAGTCTAAAGTTTATGCGGACAAACCCACTTCGATTCAGGCCTTGGAGCAAAACATCACGCGTGTCATTCGCCAGTTACCAGTCGAAATGCTCGAACGAGTCATCGAAAATTGGACTCAACGGATGGACCATCTGAGACGTAGCCGCGGCCAACATTTGGTAGACGTAATCTTTAAAAAAAATAAATGCCAAAGAATGTTCTTTCAAAAGATAATAAACCTTTCCCATTTAATTTGAATTTTCTGTGTTTTTTTCTTTAAAAAAGTAGGGAATCTAGAAATGAAACACCCCTTACTTTGGAGTTGGCGATTTGCAGCATTGTTGCACAGGATGTGCGTTTTAACAGTTTTAATTTGCATTGGCTGTAAAAACAAGTACTGATAATTTCTCAAATATCTGGAAATGGAACACAATACCACAACTGGCTCAGCAGTACCTCATCCGATCAACCCAATTTTTCAGTACATTTTCGATTTTTACGGGTCGAATCTCTTCAATGGCATCTTCGATTTCGTGTTTCAATGCTTCAATTGTCTTTGTATGCTTTGCGTAACATTTTTCCTTAATGGCTCCCCACAGAAAATATAAGTAGTCCAAATGGCCCAATTCACAGCTCCGAAGCGGCCAATTGACATGACAATTTCGGCTGATTTTTCGATTTTCAAAAACAGTGCGTAATGTATAGATGGTTGCGTTGGCTGTGTGACTTTTGGCCGCGTCTTGTTGAAACCAAATGTCGTCCATGTCATTCTCTTGCATTTTTAAAAACAAAAATTCGATGTACAATGCGCGGCAACGCTCGCCGTTGACGGTAACGGCGGCGCCTTGCTTATTTTTGAAGAAAAATGGCCCAATGATGCCGCCAACCCAAAATCCACACAGTGACTTGTTGTGGATGCATTGGCTTCTCAATAGTCATGTGCGGGTTCTTTTAACCCCACATGAGGCAGCTTACGAGTCGAGGTTGACGGCTCTTCTGCCGCGAGCAGAAGAGCAGTCGAGGGTTGCTATTTATATTTCGGGTCCTGACAATACTAGTGTTCCCAGATTCAAACTGAAACTTCCATTGCAAGCTTGGACATTTATTAGCATAACTTTACTAAGAACGTTTTGTCATTTGAGGCAGAAAAATTCATCTCACTCAAAAATTGGAATTATCCCGTGACCATTTTCGTGCGATATTTTTTTACGATTTTCGGCGTGGTTTATCGAGACAAGAGTGTTTAATCAACTTGCTTCGACTTTTGGCGATGAAGCACCATCAAAAACCACTGTTAATCGCTGGTACCAAGAGTTCAGTCTCGGACGCCGTTCGCTCTAGGATGAATTTCGTAAAGGACGTCCAACTTCGGTAACTTTGCCAGAAACCATCGATGTTGCGCGTGAACTGATTAAGCAAGACCGACATGTGACATACCGTGAGTTTAAGGCATCCTTGGGCATTAGTATGACAAGCATCAATAAGATATTGAATGTTCATTTGGCTATGTTCTCGTTGGCTCCCAAATAATTTGACGAATGCTCCAAAAAAGGCTCATATGAATTCGTGCAAAGAGATGTTGAAAAAGTATAACTGCGGTAACTCAAAGGCAGTGTATAACATTGTCACAGGTGACGAATCATGGATCTATGCATATGAACCCGAAACAAAACAGCAATCGACCGTATGGGTCATTCAAGACGAGTCAAATCCCTCGTCAAAGGATCTATGACAATTACTTAGCAGGGACATAAATACTGTTACACACGTTTTATGCTGTAAAGTGAAAAGTAATGAATGTTTTTGGACCAAATATTTTCGAAAAGTCCGCCTTTTGCCTTTACACACGCCTTAAGTAGCACTGGCCAATCGTCAATAGCTGCACGAACTTCGTCCATTGGAAAATTGGCCACAGCTCGAACCAAAGCAGTTTTAAGAGATCCAATGTTGGGGTGTCTTTTGTGACAAACCTTGTCCTCTAAAACCGGCCACAATTTGTAATCCAATGGGTTCAAATCTGGACTGCCTGAGGGCCATTCTTCAGAGGAAATGAACGCTGGGGTTAAAATAACGTATCGAAGCCAGGCCTGGGACGTTTTAGCCTTATGGGCCGGTCCAGAATCATGCTGGAAAGTCCATTGCTGGTTTTGGAACAGGGAATTGCTAAGAGGCTTCACAACAGCTTCCAAAACGGTTTCTTGGTAAACTTTGGTCAATGTTTTGACTCTTGTGAATTCTTGATTTTACGGCTTTGATGACATGCGGTGTTCGAACAGAGCGTCGGCGGCCCGACCGTTGGCGGTCTTTTACATCTCCAGTCTCCTCAAACAGTTTTATGCATCGGTAGACGAACATGCGGCTAATCCGTAGTGGCCGAAGCGTTTTGAAAGTATCGCTGTTTTCATTTCACACTTGAAGAGCGCTATTACAGCGATACGGTTCTCATTATCTGACCACTCCATGATGAAAGTTGAAACAATTTTAAAATCCCGTTACAGACTAACGCTATTGAGTTTAACTTTCATAACCCATATGACATTAACGGGGTAAGTTCAGTTCTACTATTGAAATAGGTTTGTTCAATGTTGTAACAGTATTTACTTAAGTATGTATGTCCCTACTAAGTATGTGTAAAAAACAAATACCTCTATACCGATGGTTCGTATTTTCAGTGACTCTAAGGCATTTTGTAGGTTTAATGACGTTATTGTGCCGAATTATCTCGAATTAGCTCTTAAAATGTTCTTGCCTTATTGACATACACTTTATCTTTTAAATATCCCAAAAAAAAGATGTCCAACGGTGTTAAATCACATGATCGTGACGGCTAATTAACATCGCCTCGACGAGAGATAACAGGGCCATCGAATTTCTCGCGCAAAAGATCCTTTGTTTCGTTGGCTGTGTGGCAAGTATCCATCCATACTTTTCGAACATATATTTTCCAGATCTATATCCTTAATATCTGGCCCCAAGAAGTCCGTTATCGTCTCGCTATAGCGAACACCATTCAATGTAACTGCTTGGCTGACCTCGTTTTCGAAGAAGTACGGCCTGCCGTCAGCCTATAAACCGCACCAAACACTCACTCTTTGTGGGTGCATCGGCTTTTCAACAACTACTTGTGGACTCTCATTTGCCCAAATTCGGCAATTCTGCTTGGTAACGAATCCACACATTTGGTCGATTATGCAGACCAAAAACTCTCGATGTAAAATCTCCCATTTTCATTAAAGGTTTCAACAATCTTAATGCGCTGTTTAATTGTGGACCTCTCCATGGTTAAATTTGAAACAAATAAGTGTCAAATTAAGTTGGTCAAAAAACTTGACGTTATGGTGTGACTAACTATTAACATCGTGCATTATGGTTGGACCACCCTTAATTTTGTGATGTTGCAAACTGATTTGTAATCCCATCCAATGATGGAGATGACGATTGACTTTACAGTTTGGTTTATAAAACGGCAGATAAAAAAAACGTGGCCCATATTTTCAACCAATTTGCTTTTGAAGGCCCTAATTGACTGATGAAAACAAGTAGTTGTCTAGGCCGTTGTCCCAAACAAATTCCAGAAATGTTTGCTAACTAATTTTATATCGAAAAACGGTGTACATGTCAACGCAACCCATAGCATTTTTTACATGTTGACACAACACGTTGATGTGAAAAACTCCAAGAACTGTCACTACTCGTATAATATCTTCTATGTCAGCGTAATATAACATAAGGCGAACCCGTAATTGGGTATAAAATAGCCGTGCGTACAAGATGTTGACAAAGTAAATAACACGATCCATAGCCGAATGCTTTATTAATTATTTAAATATTTACAATAAACAAATAATTGTATATGTACATTAGGGATACAACCAATTTTTTGGCATAGTACCATGAGGTCAACCATGTCCTAGTAACCACGAAAATCATAATCTTTTGTAATTTTTCTGGAAAAAGTTCACGCACCAATTGGTTTTTCTAAACAGAAAAGTTATTGAAAGATAAAAATTTATTAGCATTATGAGAGATTATTCGTTACACATTTTTATTTTTTTTCGTTAAAAAAGGTTAAAGATGCGTTTTGGTTTGCTGGAAAAATCTCTTACCATCTGTAAATATTAATGCAATTTCATACTTAAGTTTTTTTTTATTTTAAATAAACATATTATTAAGTTTTCTTAACCAAAAAGAAAATTAAAATTTTTCAAAACTTCATCGCGGTTGGTGCGTGAACTTTTTTGACCTTAGCGAAAAAATAAATATACGTTCCCTTATAGTTTTTTATGCTCTATTGGACTGTGCTATGCCAATTTTGATATTTTAAAAAATTGTTAAAAAGTTGTATCCCTAATGTACATACCTACTTACATATACGAGTATGAACTCGTATATTGAATAAACAAACAAGGCAGCTAGCACTTTCTCGCAATTCAGTTGATGTTGATGGAAACGAATGTTTACGATCTGAGGAACGTTGAGGAAAATCAGTCAATTTTACACAACCGCAAAAAAGGTATTGAATCAAAGAAAAGTTTAAAAAATGTGCACGTAACGGCATACATTAATTATATTTACAGGTACGCCACGTTCGTATGCGTTTTCCATTACAGACGATGACACGGAATACGAGAGGCTTCTACAGGCGATATATGACATTCTAAAACCTTTTTAAACGTTATTCTAGCTTGATTTTCTATATAAAAATTCGATATGCTAACCATTTGTCAGATTTGTGTGGAAAATGCCAGAAAATGTACTTCCTTTTTTCATTGTGAGTTAGAAATTCTCTTAAAAATTTCTAAAATCCGTTAAAAATTCCATGCACTTTAGACACATCAACTGGAATTTTAAAGACTTACGAGTATGTGAGGATTGTGGGACGAGCACGACCTACAAATCAAATGCCATTTATAAATCGCCAGATTTATTAGTCATATGATGGAGTTAACTTGTTTTACTTACTATGCAAATTTGTTCATGGATCGCTATACTTTGCAGAAGCGGGGAATAATTTTGTCGATTTTCTGTTCGCAATATTCGGTCGGTGGTGTTTAGAGTTTCTTTTTTCCCGGGAAAACTGGACAAATTTTGCATTTCTTGGAATTTCTGCATTACACAAAAATAAAACAAACCATGTTAATTTTGTAGTGTGTGTATTAGGATAGGCCGATTTGTAAGGAAAAAAATTGTCGATAATCACCCTTATCGCCAATTACTTGCGAACATTTTATTCCCTCGGATTTTTTTGTTCCCTCGAACAAAAAATTGGTATCGCGAATGTCCCGTGAACAATTGTTCACTTCGAAACATATGGCTGATTTCGAGAATGATCAGCTGTTTACAAATTTCTGTTGAGAAAAAGAAAAACGTTTCTTGGTGGTTTTTAAATTACGTTATTGATTAAATAAAAAATTCCAGTGCATGCATAACATTAAAATGTTTCGAATTGGTAGTATTGTGTTACTTCAGGAAGAAAACAATCAAAGGAAGGCAAAACAAAGCATTATTAGAAGAAACCTTCGGGATGCCTCAAATCCTTTGGAATTGACAAATTCACAATTCATAAATGGCCTCCTCTGTGGATGAGAGCGGTTTCATTTTAAACGGGCCTCCTCCTGTTGAATCTCGTTGCCTTACATTTGCAGCAGCCTTTTTGCGGATATACCTCTTCTGATCCGTCCATACCTATAGTAAAATCATAATTTATTAAGCATTTGCAATAACCATTATTAATCATTAGTATATTCAAATACCTTTTTCCACTCAGCTACAGATTTCACAGGTGGTCCAGCACTGTTCAGTTCGTTGTTCACATTTTTCCAGAAGGATGCTACATCTTGTTTGGATTCCTTTGTATAACCCCCAGCTATGGACGGATTTTCCTGCATTCTTTGCAGCAAAATATCCATTTGGTTCTTATTAGTTGAATTATTCCTGAAAAATTTTGTTATTTTTAATTTCAAAATAGAAAAAAACGGATACTTACATTTTACGTTTTAACAGTTCGCCGACAAAATGCAAAGTGAACAAAAAAAGAAAATGGCGAACAAAATTCCTCTAAAAAAACCATTCACGATAGGGGGAATTTTTTTCGAAGTTGCCACATTTCCCCGTGAACAGATTGGCGATTGCGATTTGGCGAAAAGGGAACAAATTCCGAGAGGAATTTTTTTCGCGATAAGGGTGATTGTGCCATCGATTTTTCGATAGCTTTGATAGAAAGTTCCACCACATATCAAAAAAATCATTTTCAAGGCGCCCATATTTAATTTTTTTTTTTTAGAAGGTAATAAAAAATATTTTTTTTTAATATTACCTTTCCAACAACAATTCATACAAATATACATTGCAATACAATATACGTAACGTATGAGCGCTTAAGAATAGAAATACGACCGAGAGAATCGAATGCCAAAAGCTTTCGAAAAATCGATGGCACAATACGAAGGTTGCTATTTATATTTCGGGTCCGGCAATAAAAACACAATAATTTCTTGTTGACCATGAATTTTGTTCTTGACGCTAGGGAATAAGAAGTCATTGGGTGCCAAATCAGGGCTGTACCGTGGATGGCCCATCAATTCGACATCTTGAGTGATCAAATAGCTCATCGTTTCAGCTGAAGTGTGAGAGCTCGCATTGTCTTGATGCAAAATGATCCGTCTTTATTCATTTCTTCGAACACTGTTGGCAAACAGATGGTTGTATACCACTCAGAATAGACCGTCCTACGTTCCACTAAAGGTACCGAAAAAAACGCAATCATTTGCTTCGATGTACTTCTTCCACAAACAAATTTTGTTGGATTTGGCTCGTCTTGAAAGACCAATACGGTCGATTGCTGTTTTGTTTCGGGTTCATATGCATAGATCCATGATTTGTCATCTGTGACAATGTTATACACTGCCTTTGAACTACCGCAGTTGTACTTTTTCAACATCTCTTTGCACCAATCCATACGAGCCTTTTTTGAGCATTCGTCAAATTATGTGGGATCCAAAGAAAACAATTTTTTTTCACGGCCAAATGAACATGCTATATCTTATTGATGCTTGTCATAATAATGCCCAAGGATGCCTCAATCTTACATGTCGGTCTTGCTTGAGCAGTTCACGCATAGCATCGATGGTTTCTGGCAAAGTGACCGAAGTTGGACGTCCTTCACGAAATTCATCCTGGAGTGAACGGCGTCCAAGATTGAATTCTTGGTACCAGCGATTAACAGTGGTTTTTGATGGAGCTTCATCGCCAAAAGTCGAAACAAGTTGATTTAAACACTCTTGCCTCGATAACCCACGCCGAAAATCGTAAATAATCATCGCACAAAAATGTTCACGGGATAATTCCATTTTTTGACTGAGATGAATTTTTCATTTTCAACACACTGTAAACAAAACAATTCGCCCTCAAATGACAAAAGGTTGAAGTGAAGTTATGCTATAATATGTCAAAGTTACCAATGGAACTTCCAGTTTGCATCTGGTAATACTAGTATTGTCAGGAAATATAAATAGCAACCCTCGTATGCATCGTCCCCTTTAAAATGCTTTGACTCGCTGAAAAATCAAAAGTAGAAAAATTGGGACCTGTTCTTTGATTACAAAAAATTACGGGTATAATACAGAATACAGAAATGAGTTAAACAGCGGTTATCAAGGCTAAAGTAAACCAAAGGGACTTTTTAGACTGACGAAAACTAATTGTTCCAAGTCGATTTCCCATACAAATACGACAAATGATTGGCAACTTCAAATTATTTTATAAGGAGAAAACGAAAACTAGTTTTTGTCTGTCTTAAACAGCTTTAAGAGCTTCTAAACGGTGGTTAAATTTTAAGGGCCGGTGCCATTTCTTGCCACCATTCTGACCAAGAGGCTTTTGTTCTTGAATCAATTGCACCTTGTAAGCGTGTAAATGCAAGTCTTTATGCAAAAAGTTCATCAGCGACAAGCGTGAGAGGTGCAATTGTTGCGCACGACGACGAGTTGAGGTGGACGGTTCTTCAGCCACACGATCGCGAACCGCAGCAATATTTTTTGCAGTACGAGCTGTACGAGCATGGTGTTTTCACATCTCCTACAGACCCAGAATTTTTGAACGATTTTTCCGACTGTACGCACATTCGAACGATTAAATTGACCGAAAAAATCACGAAGTGCACGATATTCATTTTCATAATAAGCCTGAATAACTTAAACGCGTTGCTCGCTTGTATATCTTTCCATGGTTTAAATTGTCTAAGTCTGATATTGAGAAATATCAAATGAAATGCAGAAAAAATCTTGACGTTTAGGTGTGTTTCACATTTAACATCGGTCCTTGAAACTTAACCCCCATTTAGAACATGGAAAACTATTTTTTAAAATTATTTTTCGGCTTGAGGTCATGTATTTAAAATCGATGTTATGTTTTTGGTTTACTTTTAATTTTTCTTAATATTTTTGTAGGGGTTATTCATTAAGAAAACACTGTCGTCCGTCTCAAAAACAACTTTATTCTCAAAAATCTGCCAAGTTAATCACTTTCCACTTAATAACGGCTTTAGTGCACCATGCTAAAAATGTTGTTTTGTGCCTAAAAGTTCAATGATCGCCCTGTTTTAATTGAGTGTTTACACATGCAGACACACTAAAAGCACGTTTGTCTGCCGGTCCGGCCCCCTCCCTCTGGACTGGCATTATTTGTTTACAAATGTGTCAGTCGCAGCGTGCGAGCTCTATTTTTGCGCGCTTATAAACAATTTTGATCTTGTATGGTTTTACCTTTAAATATGTTTTCAATGTTTGCATATTTTGTGATGCTGCATCGCAGATTGTTATTGTTTTTTTACCATTGATTATTTTGGTATTACAAAATATTTCTGGATTTGTTTTCACATTTACTACTGATTTTATATATTCAAGCAAAATATTTGCATTTAAGGTAATTGTAGTGGATAAATTTCTACGGACTTGTAAAGTTTTTAGGCGTGTTCAATTGGTACTTGCTTATTAAACTAGTAAGTAGTCGCTAAGGCTAAAATTTTCAAACTTTACGAAACATTTTTAAAATTTATTTGAAATCGTATACAAGAACTGATTGGCCTTATGCATCATAAACCATTTGATTTACAAGTTTGTGAATTGCAGAAATAAAATTAATGGAAAAAACTTATACTAGCGTCTGAGGTTATTCTTGAATTACTTTCTTCTCAAAAATTCTAGTTATTTAAAAGCAATTTGCCATAGTTTTCTGTTAACAAAATCATTTCCTTATACTTGTACATTAGTGTGAAGTTATCGTGTTAGCAACTCGCTAACTGAGTTGCCAATCGAATGCGGCCATTATTATAAGGCGTTTAAACAACAATTCTGTAATGCGCTATTCGCAATATCACCTTTTCTGGATACTGCTAGCACCCATATTAGACTGCCTACTTTACTGACATAACACTGGTACTAATGCTTATTTAATCAAAAAAAATTTTTTTGTCATGCCGTATCAAAATCGAAAACTCGTTTACTATCCCCCCACCCCTACTGTGCATACGGATGCGTGCGTTTTTCTGCAAAGCGGCGTAAAAAATATATGCTGGGTAAAATGTCAGTGGACGCACACTAACACATTTTAATAGTATCAAATCTTTAAAATACTGCACCCGTTTTAATTCACCAGTGGTGTATTCACTTAATTTAATAAATTTCCAAACATTTGTTTCAATATTCACAATCTGAAGTTAAATGTCAACTTGAATATAAAAAACAACAAGACAAAACATACGCAGCAGAAAAAAAGGCTCGAAGGCTGCCAGCAGCTTTTTATTTTAAACTGTGCACAATGAAATTAGCCTTGACGTTGGTCTGAGGGGTACAATACGAGGGCATATCAATAATTCCGTGACTTTTCGAAAGAAAAAAATAGTTTTCAACATAATCCGCTTTTAACTCAATACACTTAGTCCAACGTCTCTACCTATCCCAATTTTTACAATGATTCTGAAAGGAAAGCATGAAAAGGACTCGAAACAGAATAAAAACTGTTTAAGTCCTAATAATGATAAAATACCGAATAAATGTATATAAAGGGTGTTTTTTTATTGAGGTATAGAACTTCGAATTGAAATAAAACACAAGAAAATCGTTTTAATGTCCATCAATTTGGCTTTATTGGAAGGATATTTCTATGCCATTAATGTTTAAATATGATTTCGGGCATGTGGCCGCCGCGGCTGGCTCGAATAAAGCCAATTCTACAGGTCCAATTTTCAACCACTTTTTCGAGCATATGGGGCCGAATGTTGGCTTCCAAGTCCCCTAACGTTTCTGGTTTGTTGGCGTAGACAAGCGACTTCACATATCCCCAAAGAAAATAATCCAATGGTGTCAAATCACACGATCTTGGTGGCCAATTGACAGGTCCATTCCGCGAAATTATGCGCTCATCGAATGTTTCCTTCAATAATTCGATTGTGACGTGCGCTGTGTGGCATGTAGCGCCGTCTTGTTGGAACCACAACTCATCCACATTCATGCCATCCAATTCGGGAACAAAATAGTCGGTTATCATGGCTCTATACCGGTCTCCATTAACGGTAACTGACTCTCCAGCATTATTTCGGAAGAAGTATGGCCCAATGACTCCACCAGCCCATAGAGCACACCAAACAGTCAGTTTTTGTGGATGTAATGGCGTCTCAAGGGTCTCATGTGGATTCTCTTCACTCCAAATGCGGCAATTTTGCTTGTTGACGTAGCCATTCAACCAAAAATGAGCCTTATCACTGAACAAAATTTTGTGGTGAAAATCAGCATCGAGATGAATCTCATTTTCGGCCCATTTGCAAGCGTTGTTCTTTTGTCAACCTGTTCATGATGAAATGGCAAACCAAACTAAATATTAATCACTTGACAGCTGACATAATGTATATATTTTTTTCAATTAAAAATCGTTATCTTTGCACTAAAAGTAATTTTTTTAAATTTCAAATGCCTCTAACGTCAAAACTGTTGAACTGATTTTAATACCTTGTATGAAAAAGACCACTATTGATCAAATCGGTAGTAGCGTTTGAGAGTTATGATTCAAAAAGCTGAGACATCTCATAAAAAATTGTAAAAAAAAATCTAATCAGAGGATAATTTTTTAAAACTCATTTTCGTGTTTAGGAGGCCAAAATCTATGGGGAAAAATATATAGAATTCTGGACCAAAATGGCTGTAAACTAGTGCTTTTAATCATTCGAAAGTCGTGGGAATAACAAAATAAAAACACCTCAAATATATTCAAGTATTAGTAAAATAATTGCATTGTTACTTTTTTCGGTGTATGTTAACCAAAGAACGATTGGAAAAACAGAAATGTTTCTAATATTATAATACTTATAAAATAATGTGCTAATGAGCTTTCTGCTGATCTAACAATTTGGCACTGACAATATTATATATTTTCTTTCAGACGCATCTACCATTTTTAATTGTAAAATGATTCACAATAATTAACACAATTATTGTTCACTTCCAAGAACTTCTTTTCCATTAAAAAAAATCATTTTCATTCAATGCAGCTTATAATGTATCATTATAAAAACGAGAATAACGCTATTGCAATTAAACTTTTATAAGCGTAACTAATTTCCAATTAATCTTTTTTGACCTTGTCTAGGTCCCGGTCAAAGTGTATACGAAGTTTTTAATTCATAACACCTTGTTTCGAGAAGTTTTGGATGTTTGGTGAATTAAATAAGTTAAGTAAATAAAAAAAATCAAACTAAATACGGTTATTTGCAGCCAGTTCAGTAGTTTCGACAATCTACCATTATTATTAACATTTTGTCAAATTTGTCTCTGTGCAAGCAAGGTGAATTGTAAGTTCCCCTTTTAACAACATATTGTATTTACGAGAACTTAATGTACGACCTTATTAAAATAGAACATATTTTTGCGAAAGTCATCCGTGATGTTCATGAACAGACTGTTATTAAAACATTCTACTAATAAACATACTTTATTATTAAACTGGTTTTAACGAAAAACAAAATAAATTAAAATTCGAGTCAACTCTCATATAAGCACTTATCTGAAACTGAGATAATATTGCAAAATTAAGTATGTGTTTGAGTGATGGTATACTTGACAGTTCTCGGTATTTCTTGTTCCGGTTTAATTTACAATAGGGGATTAAACAGGTGATTACTACGTAATGAAAATGCAGTTCATTCCTATTAATTAATGTGAGGAACTTCCACTTGTGACTGAATAAATAAATAATACCGCAAGGATTTTCATTTAAACTCGTTTTAATTGCTACCAAATATTAACCTATAAGTGTACTCGTAGGTAAAGCTCTATTGCTGCCAAAACTTGAGCTGGAAAAACATCAACATTTCATAAAAAAGGTGTAGAAAAAATTTGTTGCCTTCTAAAAAAAATCGGAATATCAGGGATCGTAACAGACATAATTTTTACCAAAAAATCAATCGTTTACTTTTTTTGTCGTAAAATATAGCTATGATAGAGGTTAAATATGCAAGGAACGCAGCATCAGAAATAAACAAATGAGGTACTGCCTGAAACGTATTGATAAACCGTTTAAATAAATTTTAATCCGTTGAGAAACCATTTATTTGAAGGCTTTTAAGTGCTCTAAACCGGGCTTTTAATCGGATTTTCTGATTTTGGTAGTGTTTGGGAAATTTAACAAACCGATTCTTGTTGCACTTGACAAGATCTACAAGAAAAATAGTATCACTTTCCAGAATTTTTTACTGTCGCATTAAATATACTTGTAGCTAATTGCAAAAACTAATATGGTTTTCTATATTAAATGCTCTAGTAAAATATTTAAGAACCTATAGCGAACCCGCTCTGAAATTTTCACAGCTAGTAGAAAAATTACGGTAAATTTTTCATAAAAAATTAAGGGAAAATAGAAGATACAATTTTGAATAATGTGTATGTAAGGATCAAGGAGATATCCTTGATTAAGGGGGTTATGTTAAACAAGAATAAGCCATTTGTATACATAATCGTAAAGAGGACATCAATCAGGCGGCACTTCACTTATTTATTTCTAATATCGCGTTCCTAACATATTTGATCTCTAACACAGCTACCTGTTAGGCCAACTTTAAGATGCCTTAACATTGAAACAGCAAAATAAAGACATATTGAAGATGTCATATGACAGACAGCAATGAGGAGAATATTTGTCCGAATATATTGTCAAATTGGAACAAGTTTGAACAGTGCGATATGTCCTATACCCCCACTCATCAGGAACAGGCTTTAAAGTTAAATGTCTATAAACATTTGTTTGCATAAATGTTGGTTTCTATTTGAGTGGGTGGAATTCTAAGTCGGATATCAAAAATCAAGCTTGTATCTGTTACATTTTATGTATGGCATAGTTTTTCCCGCAACATTTTAGTTTTGTAATTTATTGGCGTGTTGACACTCAACGAAGTGTTTCTAAAAATTGTATGCCTTTTTAAAAAAAAATAAACATATTTTTTAAAAATGGGAAATGTTATACCTCGGGTTTAAATATATAATTTATACAATTTAAACATTATTTTTACTGTGAACATTCATTTGCGACATATACATAAATTGTAATAACTATGTATAGTGAACTCTTTTGAGAACACGTGAAGGCGAAAGTATCCACTGTCTGCAATCAATTATTCGGATTAACAAGTTCCTACGTAATAATTTTTTCAATGATGAGCAAAGAAAAGATTTTGAAAAATTCATAAAAATAGGTAAAAAAGCTAATTTAAAATTTTTGAAACTTCTGAATTAGTTACGAATTTGAATTAGTTTTGTACTAAAATCCAGGTTAATTAGGGTGAATTACAAAATTCATTTACATTGTTTATCGATAAATAATTTCCGAAACAGCTAGAAAAAAGCTAAATGCGAAATTGTCCCGCTATACCTGTTTAAAAACCGCTAGCGGGGAAAAATTAAATTGGCAACACTGATAAGCTCTGAAAATATAACATTAAATAAATAATATAGATCTCTTTAATTGTAATAGTGTAATTATCTCTGAGTGACAGACCTGACCGTAGTCGTACGCAGTTGAGCAAAAATCTACATTTTTAGAACTATATAACTATATAAGCTTGGTGATTTTGACATAGGCTTATTTTGTTTACTGATCTCCTCGGAACCGCACTCTAACAATCGGAAACTCTTTTGAATAATGAAGCATATACCGATTTAAGCCAAATAAATTAATTCATTCCAAAGCCGATATTTCCAATTCACTCAGAAATTTGTCTTTGCTTACAAATTTGATAGAACATCTCTTAAATATTTCTTTTTTTCATAACAATTTTATATATAACTAAGTATCATAAAATGTTAAATATTTTTTATGAGCAGTTTTTTTTATTAAAAACAATATTTCAATTCGATCCCCTTTTATATATTTGTTTTTATAATTTCTACAAACTTATTAATGATGTACTTAAGCACTTTTTTAATACATTTAGAATTTTTATAGTTTAATAAACACAAGCTATTAGTTATACTCGTATAAACTATTTAATGAAACGATTAGTGTTAAATGATGATGGATTTGATTATTATCTACTCGATGCCAAATGCAACTGCGTATAAGTATATGTCAGTGATGTTTAGATGGCATGGAATGCAAAGTTCGAAAAATAATACTTGGAGAATTTGTATAATTATTCAATATACAACAAGTAAATTATGCGTTAGGGTGAATGATAGAGGTAGTAGGAGATAAGGTGTATTAAAGTAAATGGTACTCGTATATGCGTTCTTATAATTCTAAATACAAAATAAAATGTAGTATAAAAAACTAACTTTTATTTTATATTATTTTTTAATTACAGTCAAAGTTATTGGAGAACGTCAAATTTTGAAGGGCTTAAGCGGTAGTTTTCGCAATGGACAACTATCGGCAATTATGGGACCATCCGGAGCCGGAAAAAGCAGTCTGCTGAATGCCATTTCGGGATTTGTGTAAGTATATCAGCAGTCTTACTTTCAGAAATATGGCGATCCCATGACAGCCGGTTCTATGCACCGGATCGACCCGAAGAAGGAATTCTTCGGCCAATGGCTGTCATCTCGGCACTATGTGCCGCTTCACGACAGCCGGTTCTACGGACCGGATTGACCCAAAGAGCAATTCTTTGGCCAAGGGCTGTCACCCCGGCACATAGTTGCCGCTACAACAACAACAATATCAACAGAAATACCTATAGTCTGGTCTTTAACAATTTTTCTATAATTTGTTAGGAGTATATTAGTACTCGATTCAGAAATCACCTTAGCCTCACCTTTTATTTTGCAAGTTTCAACACTCCTAATAAGTGTGTTAAAAGTTCATATTTTTTAGCTGTTTGTTAAGTCCACAATTACATTTATTTCAAGACGGCTTTATACGCATACCTTTTCGACCTCCAGGTTGCAATACCCTGCATTTATGTTTTGTAGATGCAACCAGTTGCTTTCTTCGCATATGCAAACAAAATCCGTAGACGTTGAATTTCAGAACGAAATCATTTAAACCTTTATTTAATTCCCATATGTTGTTAGGATATTTTGATAGCGGGATGTCCAACTGCCACGTGTCCTATATGTTAAGTATAAATTCCATTGCTCTAGTAGAAACTACAATTTAAACTTTATTATAAAGATAAGGGTTTGCCATTATGTTTTAAAAATGATTTCGGGCAAGTGGCCGCCGTGGCTAGCTTGAATAACTTGTTGCTGCACTTGGTACAGTATGTCAGCAATAATGAGCCGAATATTCTCTTCCAAGGCGTCAATTGTGTCGTGCTTACCTGCGTAGACAAGCGACTTTACAAAACCCCACAAAAAACAGTCCAGCGGCGTTCAATCGCACGATCTTGAAGGGCACGCCGCAGGCCTACGACGCAAGAAAATGCATTCACCAAATGTTCCTTTAAAAAATTGATTGTTTCGTTAGCTGTATGGCAATTGTGGGAACCAAATGTCGTCCACATCAACATCTTCCAATTCAGGAACGAAAAAGTCATTAATCATGGCTCTATAGCGTTCCCCATTGACTGTAACAATATGGCCGGTTCCTTTTTGGAAGAAATGTGGGCCAACGATTCCCTCTGCCCACCAATCAGTGACTTTTGGAGGATGTAACGGCGTCTCAACAATTGCTTGTGGGTTTTCCTTACTCCAAATGCGATAGTTTTGGTTATTAGGGTACCCATTCAACCAAAAGTGAGCTTCATCGCTGAACATAATTATCTTGTAAAAATCAGAATCGGTGACCATCTGGTTTTGGTCCCATTCAACACGATTTGCAAACGTTGTCCCGGAGTAAGTCTATTCATTATGAAATGGCAAACCAAACTGAGCATAAATCAAGTGACAGTTTTCAAAAAGACCAACTCCGAAAAAAAGTGTGGCCAGATTGAAAACCACAGGTCTGACAAAAGCACCCTTTATTAGTCTTGCTTGACTTAAGACTTTCCTTAATAATTTTTTCTCCAATCAATTACCTTACCAACCAATTATTTTCGTCGATTTATTTTGGGATAGCTTTTTATAACTTCAACCTACTGGATAAGAAGGTATATATAATTTGGTACGGAGAAAACGCATCGAACAGAAACAATTTTAAGGCCTATATATGTTGGGACCTTATCCGTTTCATGGCTTCTTAAGTCATTTGAGCTATGTCCGTGCGGCTGGTTTGCACGATAACTCTCGAAAGCAGCTACCAATTATTGTTATATTTATCATATCGTAATATTTTCCGAAAACAGCCTTTAGTATCGAAATGGGCCATATTTCCACACCCCTTCTAGTTCCTTTCACACAAATGTACCTTTATCTCCACTTTTGGTATTCTTGAAATATTTTTAATACTACGAGTATTCGATCTATACGATCTAGCCCACTTAAGAGCAAAGTTTTAATGTTAACTTGGTGACAAATACCAGGCGCGTTCTATCGGTACTCTTTTATTAAACAAGTAAGTGGTAGCTAAGGGCTTATCTTCAAAACTGCGAGATATTTTTGAAATTTCTTTAAATAAAAAAAATAATTTGCTTTAGGCATCATAAACCATTTGATTTAAAGAATTGTAATTTGTGGAAAACAAATTATTAAAGAAATACTATAAGTGAGTCATAACCGAGCTCTCTTAACTCGCTAAATAATATTCTTGCATAACGTTCTTCCCAAACACTTTAATTATTTAAAACAAACGGGGTTTACTGCAAATTGTCTATAGTTTTCTACAAACAAAATCATTTCCCTATACTTGTGTAATGGTGTGAACTTATCGCGTTAGCGACCTCCTAAGCAAGTTGCCAATAAAACACGGCCAATGTGATACCTAGTCACTCCCACAAAATTGATACTGTTGAAGTGCAAATTAGAACCTACATAACTTGCCACCCAGAGCGTACAACTCGCTTAAATTGTTAATACCGTAATATTTTAATAGCGTCTTTGTACTAACATATGAAAAAATGGTTTGGCCCGCCTCATTCTGATACGAGTACCTCCTATGAAAATGAATTATTCCGCCCACTTTTAGTATTCGTGAAATATCTTCAATGCTGTTCGTTAGATCTCAAATCAATACTTAAAAACAGAGTTAAAAAGCTAACTTGGTGACAAAAATTTGGATCTCTAGCCACGACACTTTAACTCGTGTCCGAAACGAGTGGATGGCACTCCCCATTCTGCTGTCTCCAATTCAAGTTCACCATTCCGCCCACTTTTGGTATTTGCATAATAATTTTAATAATATTCACATGATTCTGCTAAAACGTGGTATGTAGAAAATCATTTATAAATTACACCAGCTGATAAAAATTGGAGCCTTAGCTGCGCCCCTTCTTGTACCTCCCACACAAACTACACTATTCGAGCGTAGATTGAAACCCACATAACTTAATTTCTAATGCACAATTTTGGCTGGAATTTAGTTTTTTGCAATGTGTATTTTAACTTTGTATGCACGTAAGAAAAAAGTGGATGGCACGCCCAATTCTGGCCCCTTCTACTCAATCTATCATTTACGAGATTTCAGTTAAATCTGTACTCTTATGGCAATGGAGGACGCAACGAAGGACAATTTTAAATTCAAATATGGGTGAGGGCATATGTAAGTCGGTTCAACCGACTACAAATTTTTGACATGTTTCCTATAGATCCCGTAATATTTATACAAATTAAGGCCGGCCAGTCGGGATTTTTTATATACCCCGTCATGGTTTCCGGTATATAGTGACATGGCCGGTACACCACGTCCCTTTATCTAATTATGATGAGCGTGGCACGGCTCACTTTTCTGCCAGGGTGTGCTTCTTTTATGTAAGTATATCATTGTTTCATTTCTAAAAGTTAATGGGATATGATTTTTCAAAACTTAGATTTCTATGGGCAGCTTTACGCCAATTGTCCAATCGTGGCCCTATTTTTTTTTTTGCGAATATATCCTGGGCAATCGTAGCATAATGTGAGAATATTTTAACTAATTGAGTTAATAGAGGTGTAAACAGGTTGGAGAGCGGTAATTTGTTTTTTGCACAGGCTGTGTCTGCACTGTTGGTCGAAGAGAGTGAAGAGTGTTCGTGGCTTATAGTGGCTGACGGGAGATTTGTATTCGTCTGCCTTTTAGTTGCCATCATGCATTGGACACGTGAGGAAAGGTCATTTTGTGTTAAAGCGTATTTTTCAAATGCGCACTCGATCATTGCAGTGCAGCGTGCTTTTCGTTTAGGATTCGCTGTTCCCCTACGCGGTCGTGTTCCTGGACGGCATTAAATTGTAAATTGGGTTACTTCATTGAGAACAGCTGGGAAAGTGTTACGTGTACAAAGGGGACCTGAGAGATGGATTACAACGCCACAAAACAACGAGAGAGTAAGAGCAGTACTGCAATCTCCGAAATGCTTTGCTCGGCATTTCCTGATTTTTTTCAACCGGATCTTGAGGCAATGCCATTAGAGGCTACATGGTTCCAACAGGATGGTGCCACTGCACACACAGCGAGGGTTACTATGAATTGTTTGAGGCAAATGTATCCTGGACGGCTTATCTCTTTGAGGGTGATGTGAACTGGCTGGCACACTCACCAGACTTAGCCCCATGCGATTTTTTCCTTTGGGGTTGCCTGAAGTTAAAGTTGTATATCAACCATCCCAACACTTGAAAGACCTAATTAACAATATTGAATAGAAATTGGCAGAATACCAGTCGAAATACTTGTTAGAGTTCATGAAAACTTCTGAAACGTATGCAGCAGTATGTGGATAGCGAAGGTAGACATTTGCCAGATACACCAATTCAGATTTTAAATTTGAATTTAAAAATTCCCTTACTGTTCAATATAATTAAAATATAAAAAAAAAATTCTAAGGTTCATTATTTTTTTTTCATTCCCAAATAAGCAAATTTCCGCGCTCCACCCATATGAGCGAAAAATATCACAAATATAGTGATTTTTCCAGAGGTTGACTTAGTCCTTGTGTGGGGTAAATGTTTACCTTACAACCGATCTGGCCCATTTTCGATACCAGCTGCTCCAGAACATCAGCACATACCACTACAAAATGTTAGGCACCTAGCTTTACAACTGCGACCAGTAGCTTGCTATCCACAGACAGACGAATAAGGCTAGATCGTCTTAGATTTTGCGACAATAAAGAATATGACCATGTTCTTTATACAGATTCGGCCACTTAAGATTTTAAATTTGAATCGGCTGTAGGAAACGGTTCTGATAATTTGTTCAAGTTTCTGATAATTTTTTCATGTTTCTGGTGTCATTCATATGACAACCGCTACTGACTTGGCAGTACCTCATCCGATCAACCCAATTTTTCTGTACAAAATGTTTCGGTCGAATCTCTTCAACTTCGATTTCGTGTGTCAACGCTTCTACTGCCTTTGGATGCCTTGCGTAACATTTATTCTTAAAGGCTCTCACAGAAAATAATCCTAAGGACTCAAATCACATCTTGACATCACAATTTTGGCTGATTATTCGATTTTCAAAAACAGTTCGTAAAATATATATAGTTGCGTTAGCTGTGGTTTCTTGTTGAAACCCAATGTCGTCCATGTCATTCTCTTGAATTTTTGAAAACAAAACTTCATTGAGCATGGCGCGGAAACGATCACCTTCGTAGTTACGGCGGCCCCTTGCTCATTTTCGAAAAAAATGGCTCAATGATGCCGCCAGCCCAAAATCTACAGCAAACAATGACTCGTTGTGGATGCATTGGCTTCTCAATAGTCACATGTGGATTCTCTGTACCCCATATGCAGCAAATTCTTATTGACATAGCCACCGAGATGAAAATAAGCTTCATCTAAAAACAAGATTTTTCGGTAAAATTCTTTATCTCCTGCCAAACAAACTTCAGCCCATTGGGCGACTCGGATGGTCATGAGGCTTCAGTTCTTGGACCAATTGAAGTTTGTAAGCCTTCATTCCGAGGTCTTTATGCAAAATTCTTCTTAAAAAAGTCCGAGAAATGTTCACCTCATGAGAACGATAATGGGTTGATGTTGATGGATGCTCTTGGAGATTCTCAGCCACCAGAGCAATGTTTTCGATTGAACGCACTGGATGAGAACGTACTTGGGTTAGTTTGTCCAATAACGATTCTTTTTCATGAACACGCTTCACAAATCGACGCACAAATTGAACTCAAGTCCAATCTCTTCTTGAAAATTGTCCACGTACTTTTTTAGACACCACTTTGAATATTGCAGTCTCCCAATTTTGTTCGCGTGTAAAGCGTCCCATTTTCCAAATGTCAAACATAAACCTAAAAATATAAATAAATGTTATTCTACCTATCAAAGTCAAAGTAATCGGTAGTTCAAATTTAGTTTTTTATTTTTCTTTCTTTCATTTAATTTTTCTCCTCAATATTTTTCCAGCACTTCTGGCGTCTCCGGTCACATACACATCGATCGAAAACATTCCTGCTACATTACCCAAGAGGATCACCATCAAACGTTACTCTCCGTCGAGGAGCTTATGAATCTTGCCTGCGATCTCAAACTAAGAAGAGGTCATCACCACAATAAAGATCAGTTGATACGCGATATTTTAGAAAATCTCAATTTAAATCATAGACGTAATGTTAAGGCTAATAAATTAAGCGGTGGCGAGAGGAAACGTTTGTCGGTCGCCTTGGAGTTGGTGGCAAATCCGAAAATATTCTTTCTGGATGAACCGACCAGCGGTTTGGATGAAGTGACAGCATCCCAGTGTATACGATTATTGAGCTCATTGGCTAAACAAGGTCACACGGTGGTGTGCACCATACATCAGCCGTCGGCGACGATATTCAATTATTTCGACAGCGTCTATGTCCTGGCCAGGGGCCGTTGTGTGTATCAGGGATCGCCCAGGGCTTTGGTGCCTTATTTGAGACATGCGGAAAAGGAATGCCCGAAGCATTATAGTCCACCGGATTATAGTAAGTTGGGTAGTTTAAACATAAAAAGGATTTGTTTATGCAAGAAATTTAATCTGGATGATTAAATGTAAAGGACAATTGCCTTATGCTCTGTCAATCAAACGGATTTAATCAAGATTATAATTTTTAATGTGAAGGAAAATGAAAATACAGTGCGGCGCAAAACTAACGTTGTGGTTTGAATGTTTAATAACATTTTTATTGATTGGTTAATTATATATATTGTTTTTTTATTATATGTGACCCGGCACATGAAAAGGTGGCTTATGACTCAAAAAAAATTTGTGCACTACTAAGAAACTGAAGAAATGCATTGTTTATCTTTAACAGCTGTTTCTCGCAATTTCTTTTTTGAGTCATAACCACCTTTTCATATAGTATATATTATTTTTTGTTATATAGTATATTAATTATTAATATATAGTATAAGTATATAGACTATTTTTGGCCTAAGTATGAAAAATTATATCCCGCAAGTGGTGGCAATTTTCGACTGCGCACATTCGTGCTTTTTCCGCAAAAGACCCAGTTGTGCCGAACGTCTTCTTTTTGATGTTTCTGGACTGACCTACACACTATCCACAACACGTTGGATATTTTCACCCGTAGAAACCGTACGTGGTCTTCCGGTACATGGAACCATGTTGTCGATAATTTCCAACCAAGCGGTTTATTGTTGGTTCTAAAGGTCCAGTATGTATGCACATAAAAAAAGCGACGATAAGCACGCTGCGTCAAAACAATTGACTTGATTTTTAAAATAAAATTCAACAATTGCTGATCGCTGTTCTGTAGTGTTCCATTCAAATTCCCCAAGTTTGGTTCACAAAATTTTGAAATAAAATTTAAAAATGTAAATAAATTTAAAAAGTTATTTAACATTCAAACCACTGTAGTTTTGCGCCACCCTGTACAAACGAAATCCACATTCAACGTTTTTTTGTGTTGAAACCAATTTAAATGTGTATGGAAATTGAAAGTCGAAACTCGATCAGATGAAAAATAGGGGATTTCATTCGTATATGCGAATCCTGTGCAGTACGGCATTCGCATATGTACAGGAATAAAATCCGTTGTAGTTAATTTCTATTGGATTTAAGCCGTCGCACAGTAATCCGTTCCCATAATAGCATTAGACAAAAATAGAAGGAGTTTTCAGAATACAATGAAACTTTCTAAATGGATTATAATACGCTGATTTCAAAAACGTTATCGGTTTTTATGTAACACTAGCGGTTTTCTTGTATAAAGTGTTTTTTTTTGTTGATTTTTACTGAGTCATTTGGCATATCAACTAGGCCTGAATTAAGACGATGATCTGCTTTCTCAGAACCGTTCGCTGCCTTTCTAAATATAATGAATTTGAAATTTTTGAAAAAAAAACAACAACCAATTCAATTGTACAAAAAAAGTTCACCGAATTATTTGATGTTTTTAGCTTTTTGAATCAAAATTGAAAATTTTTCGAATAAAAATTCATCATAGACACTTTAAAAAATGAAAATCCAAAAGAAACAGACAAAATCGGCGAAGATTTTGTTTTTTTATACAATCGAACACGGTTATAACGAACAACTGTTTATGACAAACAGTTTCATAGGTGCCAACGAATTTTTTTTACATTTTTCATATTAATTACTATGTTTATAACGGACACGGTTATAAAGAATTATCGGTTATAGCAAACAGAATTTGAACCCTTTAACAAATTTTCATTGAAAAGACTGCGTTTATAACAAACGAAAAATTTTCACATTTAATGTTACAATACTACGAGGGCTGCTAAATATATTTCTGGCCTAATAATTAAAATGCGAATATTCTCCAGCCTGATTTATTTATACACTTTAGCATGCGCTCAAAACAATTGTCGAAGCACTTTTTTCACTCCGATTGAGACACCCCAAAACATAGTTTTTGAACGCTTCAACAGCTTCTTCTGGCGACGAAAATCGTTCACAACGCATTTTTTTTCTTGATGTGCGGGAATAACAAGAAGTCATTGGGTTTTAAGTCAGGGCAGTACGGCCATCAATTCGACGTTTTGGCCGGTCAAAAAGTCGCTGATTTGAGCCGATGTATGAGAGCTCGCATTGTCATGGTGCACAATGATTGGTCTTCTCTTGTGCGTCTTTCGAAATTCTCCGAAGACTTCAGCCAAACAAATTGTGGTGTACCACTCAGAATTGACCGTCCTACGTTTCTCAAGTGGAGCAGTCGCCACATGACCAGTTTTGCCGAAGAAACAGGCGACCATTTGCTTCGAAGTGCTTCTTCTATGAACAACTTTCTATGGATTTGGCTAGTCTTCGAAAACCCACACGGTCGATTGCTGTTTTGTTTCGGTCTCATACGCATAGATCCATGATTCGTCACCTGTGACGATCTTATAAACGTCTTTTAAAGCACCACGATCGTATTTTTTTAAAATTTCTTTTCACCAATCGACGATTGGTTTTTTGAGCGATTGTCAAATTGTGCGGGATCCAACGAGAAGAAACCTTTTTTACGGCCAGATGTTCATGCAATATCGAATGTATGCTGGTGGAAGAAACGCTTAAGGATGCCTCTATCTCAGGGTATGTCACATGACGATCTTGGATTATCAGTTTACACACGGCATCAATGTTATCTGGCACAATGCCCGTTTTTGGACGATCTTCGAGCGAGCGTCGGCCACGAATGAATTCATTAAACCAGTTTTTCACAGTGCTATAGGATGTTGCTTTATCGCCATACAGAGATTTATGTTCATCGATGCACTCTTGTCGTTATAATACACGCCGAAAGTGATGAAAAATTATCGCACGAAAATTTTGACGAGTTAATTCCATTTTTTTGCCAAATTGATTTTTTCAAGTCACTGTGAACAACACAAATGATGGTCGTACGTCAAAACGTGCTGGGTACGTTTATGCTAAAAAGGTCAAACTTTCCAATGGAAATGTCAGATGGCGCCAGGCAACACTTAGTGGTGCCAAGGCCAGAAATATATATAGCAACCATCGTGTTTTCGTTCAACTAATCAGGAACGAAACTACAATATTAAATAATTCTGGATACAAATCGCTCAAATGGCTCTGGAGCCCAAAAAACTATTCCGTTGAAAAAATATTTGCGGACTTTTCTTAGTTGGACTATTACCTTCAAAATGATATCAAAAAATGTAATTTTCTGATTTTTGTCAATGAATCGGAGCACTGAGCGTCGGTTTCCATATGAATTGCAAAAGTTTTCGACACAAAATGTGATGAAGTTGGATTTCTGGCTTATATGCGAAAAAGCCATACAATAAGAAGTTTTAAATCTGAAATACTGGTTTGCATAATATTTCTCTTTTTTTCTCCCCCAGTTATTGAACTCTGTGATTTTGAGGATCCCCAAATGGTACCCACCTTGAGCGCCCTAGTCGACAATGGCAAGCTACTCTATACGGCTCCCTGTGATAATGACTTCTTGAAGCATGAAAAATCCGACAAATATCTTGCGGAAGACTCAAAAGTATTTCGTCAAGCCTTGACGTTGTTCTTTCTGGAAACGCCCAAATCGAAAGGCTTTTCATCGATCTTTACCAAGAGTACAACAGAGGGCAGTACGTTCTTGAACAGCGGAGCAACGGTGCTGCTGGAACAAGTGAAGGCCCTATCAAAACGCCTGTCCAGTGAGAATGAGGAGAGAATTTCATTCGTTCAGCAGTTTACGGTTCTATTTCACGTCTTGTTTCTTAGAATTTTAAGAGCACGCATACCGATCATGATACAATTGTTCCACCATCTCTTGGTGGGCCTTTTCTTTGGTAAGTTATAATGGAATTAGTTGGAGGAGAAATTAATAATATTTTCTTTGTTTTTGATCTCCCAGGCATGCTGTACTTCAATAAGGGCAATCAGGGTTCACAGTTTTTTGGTCATTTGAAATTCTGCGTTAGCGTCATAGTCATGATTGCCTACACTCAGGTCATAATACCGGTATTAACATGTAAGTAGCACAACATTCTTAACTCAACTGTGACCACCCGGAATTACGAGGGTTGCTGTATATATTTGTGGTCTAGGCAACACTAAGTGTTGCCAGGCGCCATCTGATCATCATATTTTAGCATAAACGTACTCAGACGGTTTGACGTACGACCATCATTTGTGTTGTTTACTGTGACTTGAAAAAATCAATTTGACAAAAAAAACGAAATTAACTCGTGAACATTTTCGTGTGATTATTTTTCACAAATTGCGACGTGGATTCACGACAAGAGTGCCTCGATGAACTTAGATCTTTGTATGGCGATGAAGCACCATCCTATAGCACTGTAAAAAACTGGCTTAATGAATTAAATTGTGGCCGAAAGGTCATCCAAAAACGGTCGTTGTACCAGAGAACATCGATGCCGTGCGTGAACTGATAATGTAAGATCGTCATGTGACTTACCGTGAGATAGAGGCATCCTTAGGCATTTCTGCCACCAGCATACATACGATATTGCATGAACACCTGGCCTTAAAAAAGGTTTGTTCTCGTTGGATCCCGCACAATTTTACAATCGCTCAAAAAAAGGCTCGTGTCGATTGGTGCAAAGAAATTTTGATAAAATACGATCGCGGTGCTTCAAAAGATGTTTATTAGATCGTCACAGGTGACGAATCATGGATCTATGAGTATGAGCCCGAAAAAAAACTGCAATCGACCGTGTGGGTCTTCGAAGACGAGCCAACTCCAACGAAAGTTGTTAGTGGAAAGAGCACTTTGAAAACTTCGAGTCATGTGGCGACTGTTCCGCTTGAGCAACGTAGGACGGACAGTTCTGAGTGGTACACCACAATTTGTTTGCCTGAAGTCTTCGGAGATATTCGAAAAACGAACAAAAGAAGACGAATCATTGTGCACCATGACAATGCGAGCTTTCACACATCGGCTCAAACCAGCGCCTTTTTTACCGGCTAAAACGTCGAAAAACCATGTTTTGGAGGTGTCTCAATCGGAGTGGAAAAAGTGCTTCGACAATTGGTTTGAGCGCATGCAAAAGTGTATTAATCATGCTGGGGAATACTTTGAAAAACAATAAAACCATTTTTGATAATAAATAATCGGATTCTCATTATTAGGCCAGAAATACATAGTAGGGACATAAATTTTAATTTTTTTAATTTTTTAAATTTAAATTTTTATGCTGTAAAATAAAAAGTACTGAATGTTTTTGGACCAAATATTTTTTAATATATTTATTGGGGTATATTGTATCTAAAAAGAATCTACTTATCGAAATGTCCGACTTTTGCCTTTACACACGCCTTAAGTCGCACTGGTCAATCGTCAATAGCTGCACGAACCATTGGAAAATTAGCCACAGCTCGAACTAAAGCAGTCTTTAGAGATCCAATGTTGGGGTATCTCTAAATCCGGCCCCAATTTGTAATACAATGGGTTCAAATCTGGACTGCCTGAGGGCCATTCTTCAGAGGAAATGCACGCTGGCAAATTATTTCGAAGCCAGGCCTGGGACGCTTTAGCCTTATGGGCCGGCGCAGAATCCTGCTGGAAAGTCCATGGCTGGTTTTCGAACAGGAAATTGTGAAGAGGCTTCACAACAGCTTCCAAAACGGTTTCTTGGTAAACTTTGGCCAAAAAATTTTTTCATCGGTGAACAAAATTTTTCTGTGCAAGTTATCAGTGTGCTTCACCAGAAGACGTTTGCATTTTTCAATCCTATTTTTCTTAAAGCTGCAGTCAATAAATGTCCGGTACGTCGTTTGAAAGTCCCATATCTTTTTTATTGATATGACTCATGGACTTTTGCATGATATTCATCTCACGGGCCATGATTTTCTGTTTTCGGGCCGTTTCTGTGAATTCTTGATTTAAAGGCTTTGATGACATGCGGTGTTCGAACAGAGCGTGGGCGGCCCGACCAGTGGCGGTCTTTTACAACTCCTGTCTCGTCGAACAGTTTTATGTATCGATAGACGAACATGCGGCTAGGCCCTAGTGGCCGGAGAGTTTTGAAAATATCGCTTTTTTCATTTCACACTTGAAACGCGCTATTACAGCGATACGGTTCTCATTATCAGACCACTCCATGATGAAAGTTGAAACAATTTTAAAATCCCGTTACAGACTAGCGCTACTGAGGTTAGCTTTCAAAACCCATATGACATTAACGGGGTATGTTCAGTTCTACTATTGAAATGGGTGTGTTCAATGTTGTAAAGGTATTTATGTCCCTACTAAGTATATATAGCAGCCCTCGTATAATTTCAAAGTCCCCCAAGAAACCCTTTTATAACCACAATAACTTCTATCTTAATTGTTTAATTTTTCAGATCCATACGAAGTGAAAATTGTGAAACGGCAAACCTTCAACCACTGGTATTCCCTGTCCACCTATTTCCTAGCATTATGCATGAGCCGCATGCCCCTACAGGTAATTATCTACTAATCTAATACAATTTTTAGCTTCATGTCTAACTCTTCTCTCTTCTCATTTGTCTAGATACTCTACAATATTATATTTTTGACTCTGAGCTATTGGCTGACGGGTTTTCCAGCCCAATGGTGGCGCTTTGCTATATTCGTGGGCGTGGGTATAATGGTGTCATTCGTGGCCGAGGGTATAGGCCTAACAATAGGGGCCTCCTTGAGCATAACGGTAAGTTCAACCTCCAAAGAGTGTGAATTAAAACATTATTTTTCAAGCATTTGCCTTAAAATTTCAGAACGGTTCGGTCGTTGGTCCCATGAGCATTGCCGGCTTTATGGGCTTGGCCATCTATGGCTTCGACTTTGCCTCACAAATTTCGCCCCTCATGGATTGGTGCATGAAAATCAGTTTCATGCGTGACGGCGTCGTGGGTCTCATCCTTACCCTGTTCAGCTATGGCCGTGAGGTGCTCGATTGTAATGACGTCTACTGTCACTTTAGTGATCCGCGAGTTTTGTTACGTTTTTTAGATCTTGAAAAAGTTACGGTCCTACATCAGTTTCTGATATTGTTTGTGCTCTTTGTAGTTTTTAGAATATCGTTGTACTTCTCACTGAGGTGGCGTTGTAAGACATGATGGTCTTGTTGCGGTGCTGGTTTTAGTTTGGATATCATCGGGGGGTTATTAAAAACTGTGATAAATATTAAGAAGTTTTACTATTTCCAAATGATTTACAATAACATTCGATTGTATATTTTAAGTGAGTTAATATAGAATAGAATATAATAATATGTACATTTATACGATATCCAAAGAAAGTTTCTACTTTTTTTAAGAACAAACTATATTCGCTTTGTAAATTTTATATTATTCATTATTTTCTTTTGATATTAGTGGTGTTTTATATACGGTAGATATAAAGTAAATGTTTTTTTAAAATGTATATTCTCGAAGTTTAATTATTCGCACAGATCAATGCCCTTGATATCGTTAAGAAAAAGATCATTGCAATTAAAATGCCATTGACCTATTCATATTTAAGAATTTACTACGATTTACTTGCATTAGTCTATCAACATTCCGTAAAGGAACAAGGGGAAAGATTTTTTTTTCCTAAAATTTACGAAAGCTTAATGTCATCTGTGCAGCCATTAAAATGTTAAAAACCTATTCATATTTGTTGGAATGTCGAATAGATTTAATTATTATTATGCATTAGACTTGCCGTTTTGTGAGATCAAAGGCAATCCTTGCAATTTGTGTAGCTTTCGTCATAGGATGGTGTATATTAGGGTGAATCGGTTTGTAAGGACAGAAATGTGTCTACATTAAGTCATCGGTTTTTCGATAGCTTTTGGCATGAGGAGAAAAAAACTTCCACTGCGACATATCAGAAAAATCATTTTCGAGGCGCCCAAATTTCAATTTTTTGACATTTTTGATTCGATTCTTTCAGTCGTATTTGTACGAGCTCATATCAATAATTCCATGACTTTTCCAACTCCCCAGTAACTTTGTGTTCATTTCTTAAACAGACCCCTTAATGTGTCCAGGAGTATACATGCAATTTCATTCATTTATTTTTAACCTGGCTCAGAGCCATTAGAAGTCAACAAGAAAAACATCTACTTAATATTCTGCCAGACAGAACAAGTAGACAAATTCAATCCTATTCTTGTTCTCTTGTTCTTGTCCGTCAACTCAAGACGGCGCCATCTTGCGTCGTCCATTGTGGCTCGGTATTATCGATAAATAGTGATATTTATTTAATTTTCTGAGAGAATAAAAGTAGGTACGATATTATGTTGACAGGACTCTGCTTTTCTCCTTACCTTTTATAGGCGACGACTTGAAAATAGTTAAAAGTGTTCAAATTCATTTTCGGTGCTCTAGTGACCTTTGATCTATGGGCTAAGACCTTAAATATATTCAAATCGTAGAATAAATAACATTTTCGGGTTCGTCACAAATCCGAAAATCTCATTAATTATGAGTTCCCATAAACATTAAAATTATTTGAATAATCTATATATTTCATTAGTTATTCGATTTGGCTAAATTGAAGAGCTTTGCCTATGGGCGTATGCGCATGGGCCCAAAAACAGTCTCGTAATGTTCGGAGATATATCGATATCCAGAATTAACATTTTCTCAAAAGTCCAAATATGTACCTAGATTAAAAATTTTGGCCAATTTGCACTCGGACTTGATCATAGGGGTCCGTCCACAAAGGTTTGTATTAAAAACTACAAACATTTTCTTTAAGAATCCGAAAATTACATTACTTTTACGATTCGAGTATATTTGAGGTCTTGACCAATAGGTTAAAGGTCCTTAGAATGCCAAAAAATGAGGTTCCTTCGAACATTAGAATATGGTTACTCAGAAACAGTTGAATTTTCTTACTAATTCCAAATTAAATGTAGTTCCCAAAAATGTAGTTCTGGCAAACATGGATCCACCACCAACAACCATGTCCACCAATACTGTCAATGCCGTACTTCACCTCAATCCATGGTGGAGAGTATAAATGCTTCAGCCTGGTAATACTTACGAATTGTCCACTTTTTTAGAATAGAACTAGGAAAAAGGTTACTATATGGTCAAGGCGAAAATAATACGAAAGATCAATAATTCGTAACTTTTTTAACTTCCCTCGTAGTTGTATGAAGTGCAATCTAGTACCATCTGTTAATAGACTACTGTCACATTTTGAGAGAGTTCCGTCATTTAGCTTGTGTTTAACCTCGTGGAATTTTTAGAGCTCATTAAGCATTGCGAAAAAAAACGTCAATTAAACCAAGGAAACTCTTGATAAATATTAGGGGTACTCTGCACCATCGATTTCAATTTAAAAAAAGGGCTTTACTGACATTCGTTGTGGTCGCACAAGTACAGAGTGACCGCCGAAAAGGTATAGTCAGGGCTGTCATCGAAACCATGTCGGTTTTGCTGATTGTCGTTTTTGCAAGCTAACGTTGGTTTCATCAATGCTCGAATCAGCTGTTGCTGATAAACCCGATAACATTGGTTTTCATGACACCAAAGCATTTTTTCGAATCGTTTTCAAAACCAATAGTGACAACAATGGTTTCTATGACAGCCCTGACTACTTTGTTTTGCCGCCATTTTGGTAAACATTAGTCTTGACAGTTAATATTTGGCAGTCGTGAAGTAGAGACGTGGCAAATTTATTATGGAAAAATTAATCGATAAACCAAGGTGTTTTAATCGTTAAAACTTTTTATCAAATCAATCACCGATTACTGTGACGATGAAAAGGTTACGTGAAATTTTTGGGAGAAACAACGTGCCAACAAAACGCACTATTTATCGTGTAGTGAATGATTTCGAAGAAAGAGGGTCTGTAGCGGATAAGCCCAAGCATGGATCACAACGTACTGCAAGATAGGCTGAAAGCATTACTGCTGCTCAAGAAAGTGTTCAAAACAATCCATCAATCTTAATTCGACGCCGTGCTCAGAAGCTTGGTCTTCAAAGAACAACTTTAGCCACAATTTTGCAAAAGGATTTGCATTTGTTTCCATTTAAGATTCAGTTGACACAAGAGCTTCTCCCACAAGACCATTTACGCCGCTGTACATATGCCAATGCCGATATTACAGCTCGCCCATGACAACCCCGATTTTCATGAAAAAATCATAATCAGGGTTGTCATAGAAACCAATGTCACTATTGGTTTTGAAAACGATACGAAAAAAATGCTTTGGTGTCGTGAAAACCAATCTTATCGGGTTTATCAGCAACAGCTGATTCGAACATGGGTTTTATTTACATTCGAAATGTACAAAACCAGCTTGGTTTCTATGACAGCCCTGAATGAGTGACGAGGCACATTTTCATTTGAATGGTTTAGGCGAATAAACAGAATGGTTGGTTCTGGGCAATGGAAAACCCTCAAATTGTTCATCAGTCACCTTTGCATCCATTAAAAGTGACAGTCTGGTGTGCAATTTGGTCCGAAGGAATCATTGGACCTTACTTCTATGTCAATGGGGAGCGATATTGTGATATGATTGAAAACTTTTTAATGCCACAACTACATGCTTTGGGCTTGATTAACATGTGGTACCAACAAGACGGTGCCACATCGCATACAGACAGGATTACAATGGAATTAATGCGAGACCTCTTTCCACAACAAGTCATTTCATGAAATGGTGATGTTGATTGGCCTCCACGGTCGCCTGATTTGACTGCTCCGGACTTTTTGTGGGGATATCTGAAAAGCAAGGATTATGCAAACACACCAGAAACGCTTGAGCAACTCGAAACAAAATATTCGTGATGAAATTAATGAAATACCGCGTGAAATGTGTCAGAATGTAATGAAAAATATGATCAAAAGGGCTCGCATTTTTGAGGCTAACAGAGGCGGACATTTATCTGATATTGTATTCCATACATAAATGCCGACATTAAATAAAACATTTATCAACATAAGAACCATTCTCTTTCATTTAATCAAAAATTATAAACAAACAACGTAGTATACCTTTCCGAATGACGGGCAATTACGGTAAATACACCCGAAAATGTCGAAAAAATCCACGATATGGTGTTAACCTATCAAAAAAGTAAATATGCGTGAGATTGTTGATGCCATACGCATTTCATATGACAGTGTGTGGTTTTCGATTTTACATTATCAGTTGGATTTAAGAAGACTGTCTGCAAAATGCGTGCCGCGTTTGCCCTCAATTGGCCATAACCGTAATCGTGTAACAGCTTCAAAGGATTGTTTGAGTTGTTTTATCGCAATTCGAATGAGTTTTTGATGCGTTTTGTAACTGTGGATGAAACATGGATCCAGTACAACGCTCCGGAGACCCAGCAGCAGTCAAAACAATGGGTTTCTCCGGGTGAACCGGCTCCGCAGAAGGCAAAGGTGACTTTGTTGGCCAATAAGGTGATGGCAACAGTTTTTTGGGATGCAAGCGGGATAATCCACATCGATTACATTCAAAAGGGAGAAAAACAATAAACGGCGAAGATAATGCCAATTTATTGGACCGATTTAAGGAGGATTTAAAAAAACGACCCCATATGGGCAAGAAAAAGATATTTTTAATCAAGATAATAAACGGGTGCACTCGTATGCAGTCTCAATGGCAAAATTGCTTGATTTGGGTTACGAAATGGTACCTCTTCCGCCATATTCTCCGGGTTTACCCCCAGTGACTACTTCCAAACCTAAAGAAAAGGCTAGGTGAGAAGAGATTCAGCTCCAACGATGAAGTTGTTGATCAAACATATGCCTATTTTTGGAAGGTATTCAAAAAAAATTGGAAAAACATTGGACTAAGTGTATTGAGCTAAATGGCGATTATGTTGACAAATATTTTTTGCAAATAAAACAGTTTTTTCAAAGAATTATTGATATGCCCTCCGAAATCGGATCATTTTGCCGATTGTCGTACAGAATTCTGACCGAAATCTGAAGGTTTGGTTTGCTGGGTACAAATATACATTGTCCCGTACAGTAAAATATAACATATGAACGCGAAATATGTTATATTTTACTGTACGGGACAATGTATATTTGTACCCAGCAAACCAAACCTTCAGATTTCGGTCAGAATTCTGTACGACAATCGGCAAAATGATCCAATTTCGGATCAAAATTCTTAGTGAGTTCGTAACGAAAAACATATGAGAGGGTTGACACGAATTCTGAACTACTTCTCTGAGGGAATTCTGATGTTTTTGCAGACATTTCGAACCGAATTCTGAACTGTAGTCTTGGGAAATTCGAAAGGAAATTTCGATTTGTCGTATCGAATTCTAAACTAGTTCTGAATGACTTCGGTCAGAATTCTGGCATTAAGTCTTATTAAATTCTGATGTTTTTACCGACATTACGAACCGAATTCTGAACGAATTCTGAGCTTATGTCATGGTAAATTCTGAATGCAAACAATTAAAAGAAGGAAATATTTTTGTTCTACAAAAAAAGTTGTAAAACATTTTAAAAAAGCGTTCCGAAGGACTTTTAGTTACAAGCAGGGGTGTCTGCAGTTTCGCAAGCAATAATTGTGCTGTAACTATGTTTAGTGGCTATACACTTAAGGGCAACCAGTTTTGCATTTAACGAGAACTGCCTGCAGTAGAGTTTTCCTCCGAACACAATAAAAATCCTTCGCACAGCTAAGCTAACCAAACGTTCAGAATTTGAATTTGAAATATAAAAATACCTCAGACAAACAGTTAAGAATTCGTTCAGAATTTGTTCCGACATGCCTGAACACAAGAACAACAACTGTAAAATATGAAGCAAATAACAAAAATTTTAAACGAATAGACTACCTCAGATAAATAGTTCAGAGTTCGTTGCGAGTTCGATAAGAGAAGTCTGAACAAAAAATTAATAAAAAACCCCGCAGACAAGTCTAACAGAATTCGGCCCGAAATCGTTCAGATATTTCTTAACACAAAAAATAAAAAAATCCTCAGACAAATCGAACAGAATTTGTAACGATTTCGGTAAGAATTCTCGATAGAGTTCAGATATTGTTCAGAATTGTCTGTTATCAGACAATGTCGGCAAATTTGGTTTACTGGGTAGTATGTTACCTTGGAAAGGTAAAATTTAAAAAAAAATATATTTTTTATAGCCTACTGAAAAAAACCCTTAAAAATAAATGTTGAGAAAAAGTCAAAAAATTGAATTTTGGGCGCCTCGAAAATAATTTTTTCGATATGTCGTAGTGAAACTTTTTATTTTCTCATGCCATAAGCTATCGAAAAATCGTAAAATTTAAAAAAAAAATATTTTTATAGCCTACTGAAAAAACCCTTAAAAATAAATGTTGAGAAAAAGTCAAAAAATTGAAATTTGGGCGCCTCGAAAATGAATTTTTCGATATGTCTAACGTTTTATTTTCTCATGCCATAATCTATGGAAAAATCGATGGCACAATATCGATTGGACACATTTCTCCAGACCGACAATGCAAGGGGGCGGAATGGCAACCGTTTTTCTTTAATTGTGGTGCTGAATACAACATTTCTCATTTTTATTTATTTTTTATTTATGGGAGTCTTTGGCCTTAATGATATTTGATGTTATAGGATGGTGCCTCATTTTTGCACGCCCAGTTCGGTAATCGTGATGGCAGCTGTCTCACTGATGTCGATTGGTCACATCGGATGTGCGATTTCACACCGCTAGAATTTTAGGTGGGTTACCGTGAAGGACCGTTGGAATGGAATCCAGCCATTAACGATTCAGGCACCATAGACGAATATCGAGCAAGTTATTTGGAAAGAATCAAAAACCGTCGTCAAGATCTGAGAAAATTGGACTGACAGGAAGCGCTACTGCATAGTGAGCTGAGGTGGGCACATCATTATAAAGGGTTGTTCATTTTAAGAGCCCCACCGATTAATCGGCATCAGTATACGAGAGCTGTTTTAGCTTTTTCTGGCCTAATAAAGAAAATGCGAATATTTCATTTCATTTCTTTATTGACATGTAATTCGAAGCCCATTGGGGCCTATTAAAGCTAAATTACAATATGCATCAAAATGTTAAATAAAACATCATAAACTACTAGAGAAAATTCAGTATAAAATCAAATAAATAATATAAATTAAAAAAATTCTAATATTTCCTAATAAAAGAGAAAACAAAACCTGATGAAAGCATAAAAGTGATAATCAAGAAACCGAAGAAAAAAAAACATATAAATAAAAGCATTACTCTGTACTTGAACGAAAATGTTCCATTAAATGTTTACGAAATGTCATGAAAGACAAATTAAACGTTTTTAAACTGCTTGGCAAAATGTTAAATAGTCGGGCTACTCTTACGGGGAATGATCGATCCATAAGCGGTGTTACATTTGGAATAATTAACTGTCTGTTGCGAATTGAGTGACTGAAAACAAATGAATTTGCTAGGAACAAAGGAGATTGAAGTTTGTATATCTTGTAAAAAAAATATAGCAACCGAAGGTGCACAAATTCCACAAAGGAACAGCCTAAAAAGTCATTCACAAACGGCGATATGTAAGCATACGGTTTAACAGAATATACATAGCGCATAACTCTATGAAGCACTGCCTTTATAATATTCATATTACTTTGAGTAGTTCCTGTATATACCTCTAGGAAGTACAAAATATTTGGCACAGTTAAGCCATGAACCAGTTTTGTTTTTACCCAACGAGGTAAAACTAAATTGGTGTTGTATAGTTGACGAAGTGTGAAACTAATACGTGAAGCAATACTGCGAATATGCTGCTCAAAGCAACATTTTTTATCCAGTAGTATTCCCAAACACGTAATACTCTGAACGAATTCTATAGACGTACCATTGTATTGCAAATCTAGGTTGAATTTGGCTCGTCTTAGAAGATCCACACGGTCGATTGCTGTTTTGTTTTGAGCTTATACGCATAGATTAATGATTCGTCACCTGTGGCGATGTTATAAACGTCTTTTGAAGCACCGCAATGGTATTTTTTCAAAATTTCTTTGCACCAATCGACACGAGCCCTTTTTTTTAGCGATTGTCAAATTGTGCGGGATCCAACGAAAACAAACCTTTTTTACGGCCAGGTGTTCATGTAATATCGAACGTATGCTGGTGGAAGAAACGCCCAAGGATGCCTCTATCTCACGGTATGTCACATGACGATCTTGCATTATCAGTTCACGCACGGCATCAATGTTCTCTGGCACAACGCTTGTTTTTGGAAGACTTCGTCTCTGAGCGAGCGTCGGCCACGATTGAATTCATTAAACCAGTTTTTCACAGTGATATAGGATGGTGCTTTATCGCCATACAAAGATTTGTGTTCTTCGACGCACTCTTGTCGTGATAATCCACGTTGAAAGTTGTGAAAAATGATCGCACGAAAATGTTCACTAGTTAATTTCATTTTCTTGCCAAATTGATTTTTTTAAGTCACTGTAAACAACACAAATGAGGGTCTTTCAAACTTTCCAATGGAAATACCAGATGGTGACAGGCAACACTTAGTGTTGCCTAGGCCGGAAATATATATATAGCAACCCTCGTACACAAGCGTTAGCAGATTACATATGCAAAGTCTTGTATGGCTTGAATGTTGGTCTCCCATAATGCACTATACTTTATTTCAAAAGTTCGATTATAAATCTTCTCTAATGTACTAAAATTTAGCTTCCAGAGCGACAGGACGTTAGATATGAATGGACCTTTGTGAGGGCTATACAAACACGAATTAGTAATCGGTCGCTCGTTACGACTATACGACGAAAAACCATTATCGTGCCAAATTTCAGGGTCTTGTCTCATTTTGTTGTCGCGCTATCGCGCTTTCTACAGACAGAGGTGGATAGATTTTCTTAGAATTTAATGCCGATCAAGAACATGCCGATCAAGAACATGAACATACATTCAGGTGTTGCAAACATAATGACAATTTTAGTATACTTCACATCCTGTGATTGATAGTATAAGTATATAGACAGTTTTAAATTGATTTCAAAAACTATGTTTAAAAAGCATACGAGTATATCAAAAAATCCTTATCTGTGAAAGATGGTGCTTTAAAGGAAACATTTTACTTGGGAAACAGAAAAGATTTCCTTATGGAAAATTAGTTGGCTTGCGGAGGACTGACTATTTTCTGTAAGATAAGCAAGTTGTGCTCATATAACAACGTTTATCAAAGGACAAACAGTTCATTTACTGTGTATAAACATTGTAAGAGCTAAACTTTTGTTACAGCCTGTTTGAGGTTTTCTTAGGCAAACACTTTATAGTGGATTTACGAATCGTGAAATTTAAGTAAAAATACTCGTATTTTATTTTAAAATAATTGTACTTCTAACTTCTTTGATCCGTATCTACAAATACATACATATATTACATATGATATAGGGAGAAAGTTTCAATATGTTAACTAAATATTAAAATAGGTTTTAATGAAAACAAAAAACCAACCCTTACTTCTTGGCTGTGCCGATTTTCTCTTTGCGTTTCTTGACATGTTTCTTGACTTTAACTTTACGTTTCTCCGCTTTAGCTTCTTTCACGGCCTTCTTGCGAGCCTTTTTACTTTCCGGTGACTCGTCACGGGGCCGACATGAGTTTTTGAATTTCGTATCGTCATCGTCATCCGTGTCCTCCTCATCGTCATCATCTTCACCGCTCTGGGAGTCTTCGGAGTTTTCTGCATTTTCTCCCGTAGAATTTTGCTTGGCTACTTTAAGTTTTTCACAACTTGTATCATTTTCTTTCTTATCCTTTTCCGAGAGTATTGAAGGTTTGCTCTGTACTTCAAGGTTTTCATTGAGACCGGTGATTTTGCCATAAATTAGATTTTGTTTTTCGCCTTTTTTCGCCTTATCGACATCTCTTTCGAAGTAACGAACCTCATCCAAACGCTTCGGAATGAATGTCTGCTGCCAAACGGCTTCATCGATTTTCTCTTGAGCTGTTATCGCCTCAAAATCCCGATCTTTTATTTGCTCCGATATCTTTTCCAAGCATGCCTCCATATTGTCATCGGTTATGGTTTGATCTGTAATAAAATCAAACAATTCCTTGGTGGTCATGGTAGCCACGGATTTTTTGCGGAAGAAGTCGGAAACATTTGTACAATCCTTGCGCAAGAAATCAAAGGCATGTGGATGATCGTGTTCAACGGACTGTGAAACATCGATGATAATCAGTTGGCCATCTTCCACCAATATGTTGAATTCGGACAGATCCGCATGGACCAGGCGGCATTTGTTGTATATTTTCCACATGAGAACTACACAGTCACGGTATAACTCACGCGCCTTGGACGTGGTAAGTTCCACATCCTTTAGTTTAGGCGATGGCCAGCCATTTTTGCCGCAGAAGCGCATTACCAGGACATGTGATCTGAGGAGAATAGGTTCCGGCACTGGAACGCCTGCATTGAACATTCTCAAATAGTTTCTCATCTCTTTTTCGGCCCAAGTGCGTACCATTTTTCTTGGATTATGCCGACAATAGCCATGACGGAAACGAAATTCGCCACTCACATACTTGTCACGATCTTTAAAGACCAATATGGACGTTTTGTAGATCTTAATGGCAAACTCATCGTCAGTGTCCCGGGCCACGGCATGATAGACATTGGCTTCCTTGCCGGTAGAAATACAGCCATTGATTTCCTGTATCAAACCACGATTAAGGAGCTTAAACAAAATCATACGTGTTCGAGGATCCATAACCTGTTCCGCTGTAGCTCGGTCATGCTTATCGCGAATCTTTACTTTATTATCCTGCTTCGAACCGAAAGAAACCAAGCGGTTGGCAGCCTGGGCCGACATATTGGTAGTGGGATCATATTTCTCCACATTGATTCTGGCCGAATAGCGTGTGAAAAGCTTTTCATTAGGCTGGTAGCTGCTAACGCGATTGCCGGAATTGCCACCACCACCGCCGCCACCGCCACCTCCTCCACCGCCAGAAGAACCCAGCGAAATGTGATTGTGTGTATTCTGCTTCTGAAAGCCTGCATAGTTTTCTTCGTAGTCATAATCATTGTAGTCCTCATTATCATCATAATCATCGTAGTCATGTTCGTTAACATATTCATCTTCCAAGTGTTCGACTGCATCTTTTCCCTCGTCTTCTTCTTCGTTGGGTAATATTTTTTCCTTTAAATCATCGCAAGAATTTTTGTCTTCCAAGTCTTTGAATATTACGTGTTTTACGGTAAGTTTTTTGAAATTATCCACCAGATGTTCCTGATGAAGGAAAGGAAATTTATATCAAAAAAAACTATTTAAAAATATTCGGTTTATCTACACACCTTGAATGGAATTTCTTCGTCTTCTTCTGCATCGCTGAACTGGTGTAATTCCGCCATTTTCCTGCTCAAGATTTCTCAAGAAATCTAAGCCAACACTCGACTAAAAACGATTAATTCCGTGTAAACAACAATAAACAGCAACCAGGGAACTGAACTGCTGCAAAGAGAAATAAAAAGATTTACATACTCAAACAGATCTCCCAACCAAAAAAAACAGCAAAGGTTACAAGACCACCACTCCCACCCGTCTCCAAATAACACTACACAATATGTGGGTTCTTTTCTTAAAAGCTTCTTTGAACATCTATTTCTATCAGATTCACACCGGGATTTTCAAAGAAGATTTCCTCTGTTTGAGCCTCCTCGTCAGGATGTGAATCTTCCGAGGCCAAGTCGTCGGCGACATCATTGTTGATAGTCGTCCTCCAAATCTTCTAAGAGTTCGTCCGCTAAAGACATTGTGCAAAAATGACATTGCGTAGAATTCTGAACGTTATGAGCTGTGGAGGCATTAGAAGTATATGTGAAACTAGCTTAACCGGCACCGTGATTACTCACAGCATCCAACGATGAGGATTTCAGAAAAATTCCTTCAATCGTTGCCACACACGAGGGACAAAACTTAACTTCTGTTGTTTGTGTAATTACCATAACCAGCTTGGGCATGATGGGACCGGTGTCCATTTATACACAAATCGGCCACTAAGTCATTTAGTTATACCTCCGCCGATGTACGCTTCCCATTGTCATTGTCCAGCTCAAGTTCATTGTCATAGGTGGCATCCGCCTTAGCTTTTATCACATCACTTTTTTCGCAGTCCGTCTGCAAGTCACTTGTGTTCTGTGTGGTGGGTGGTGGTCTGATGATGTTGCTGGTCATTTGGTCGATGGTTTCTGTGTCCTGTAAAGAAAATTTTACCGTGAAATTTCCCCAATGATTCTTCTTGTGGTCTACGTAAGCCAGCAGTAGGCAGTAAACTTAAAACTTAGATCGACCCTGGATGTGTTTGTCGGACTGAACTGGGGAAACCAGAGTTAATTTTGACTAACTTGTACTTGTGCTCAAAAATTCCAGCCACTAATTACTCAATTTCTCGAAACATTACTAGACACACGTGTTTTTGTTTACATTCCCAGTACTATCAACAAATGTGACATTACTGCGTCAGCTGATTGTAAAGTTTTGCAACTTGGTCTCACCTTTATGCAGAGATGGATACTGTTATATAATGTAATTAATAAATGTTGCTTGTTAGAGAATGTTTACATTAGAAACTATAGGGTGTTCCAAATAGATTTTTTTTCAATAGCTGTTTTTTGACAGATCACGTGTGAGCCGTGTCATGCTGTCATGTTCTTTTTGTTTAGTATTGCTTGGCATTTTATCATGGAAAGACTTACGCCTGAACAACGTTTACAAATCGTTCAACTTTCATTGCGAAAATTCACGTTCTGTGAGGAATGTGTTTCGTGCATTTCCTTGAACTTAATTGGCGCATTTGGGACGAAGAGCGACCAGAAGAGGTTCAAGAGCTGCCACTTCATCCATAAAAAACAACGGCTTGGTGTAGTTTGTGGGCCGGTGAAATCATCGGTCCATATTTCTTCAAAAATGATGCCATTGAGAACGTTACCGTCAATGGCGACCGTTATCGTGCCATGATAACCGACTATTTAATACATGAAATTAAAGCTCGTGATCTCGGCGACATTTAGATTCAACAAGACGGCGCCACTTCCCACACATCGCATCAATCAACGATTTATTGAGAAAACACTTCGGTGAGCAGATAATTTCACGTTTTAGGCCTGTCGATTGGCCACCAAGATCGTGTGATATCACACCGTAAGACTTCTTCTTTAGGGCTACGTAATGTCGAAAGTCTATGCTGACAAATCAGCTTCAATCAGAAAATTTATTCTGATTTGAAGTTTGACACATATTTACATGACGACCCGATCTTAGTGAGCTAATTTTTTTTTCTTTACCTTTCGAAACAGATCAAAATATTTACATTTTTCTGGTGGAAATTGTGTGAACAGTAGACGAGTAAGAGATAGCTACGGCGAAAATTTTAAAACTTTACGAAAAATGTATGACTCACTTCTTTGTTTACAATAACTGATTGGCTTCATGTATCATGCAATTCCTAAAGCTATTCCACAAATTACATTGGAAAGTTAATCCTGATTATCTTTGAACTGTGTTCATACCTACGCGACACGATGAACGCAACCGCTGGTGTCTTGGCTGACACTTCTGATTAACAAATATCTTACAATATAATGTTTAATAATTTTTATAATTAAAAATTGGGTTTGTTTTTGGAAACATATGAAATTTTTTTTCTCAAATTAGTGAGCTGTTCGCCATATTAAAGATCGGTCACACTGAAGCTTTGCTTTTTTACGCTGCGTATTTATCAACGTCCGGTAGACTTAAAACCATTGAAATAAGTGTCAAAAACGTAAATGAATATATGAAAGGGTTTTTCTACGCCAACGCTGTAATAACATGAACTTTTTGTAAGTTTTTATTACATATAAATGGGTTTTAGACAAGCAGAAATGAAGAAAAACGCATCGCAAAGAAAAGTGTGTCCGGGCCTTTATTAAATTTCACTAATCAGTATCAACTGTTTAGTGCCGTCATCGAAAACTAACTTCATATTAGAATTAGTGTAATAATTTCATTGTTTTTGGTAAAATCGCTTGAAAATAAATGTGGGAGCAAATCGTAATCTGACCGATTTGATCAAATTTTAATAGCGTGGTCTTTTAAACAAGAGTTTTACTTGTGTCAAATTTCATCAAGATTTGATTTTTGGCTTCTGGAGCTAAAAACATAAAATCGAATGAACATACGTGTGTTAGCTACATGCAAATCTTTATTTTCTTTAATTTCAATAGCGCCCGCAGTTTGTCCATTAAACTTTCCTGTCCATAAAACATTCGCTTGAATATAAATGTGGGAGCTATATCTTAATCTGACCGATTTTCTCAAATTTCAGTAGCGCGTTCCAAAATAAAACTTACTTGTGCCAAATTTCATTAAGATTGGATCTAATATGTGGCTTCTAGAGCTAAAAACATAAAATCGAATGCACATACGTGTGTTAGTTACATGCAAATCTCAATTTTCTTTAATTTCCATAGCGTACGCCATTTGTCCAAAAAACTTTCCTGTGCCAAATTCTAGAGATAACGAAATAAAATCGCATGAACATAGGTGTGGGAGCTATATCTTAATCATAACTGATTACCTTAAATTCGCTTCGTTGCTTGGTCCAAAAAACTTATTTTTGCCAAGATTGGATGCAATATGCTCCTAAAAGTAAAAATCGGGAAAATATGTGGTAGCTAAATCTATTTTTTTTCAATTTTAATAACGTCCTTCCTAGGTCAAAAAAACTAGATTGGATATGAGATGGGACGTGTAAGGCTGAACACATAAAAATCGGTTAGATATCTCTAAATCTTAACCAATTTTCTTCAATATCAATAGGTCCAATGAGCTCATATTTTTTGGTAGTTGCAAAAATTTGTCATAAATTTAACCTTTAATACCCTGATTTACTGAGTGGTGCAGGGTGTGGACATGCGGCGTTGGAAAAAACATCAGCTTGCTCGGACTTAAAATGTAACAGTATATAATCGCGATTACCGCAGTCAGTTGTCAATTTATTTGCGAGATTTACTCAATACAAATTAATAATCTACAAGGAAATTATAATGTAAACATGTCTATTGTAATTCTAGTACCGAGGTTAACTTAATAAAAATGGATAATCGCGATCTATCGATAGCAAATCCGTACACAATTGAAGTATTGCCCATCCCTGATTTGCAGTGCCGGTCAACTTCATTTTTTGTTTCATTCCGCTTTGTCTCCGTTGATTGTGGTACTGCTGTATTTGTCGCACTACCACACATGTGAGTGAAAGGTAATTTTCCGCAGCCGTATTTCGGATTTTTCCTAAAATCTGTGATGTAAACTCAAGAAATTCGTAAAAATAAATAACACTACATGTCTTTGCAGGTTCTTAATACGATTCTTAAGTCGCGCTTTCATTTGACAGCGAAACTCAGCAGAATCAGTGCAACTTCTTGGGCAAAGCAACATCATTTTGCCAGCGCATCAGTGTTTTCTTCGGCTAACGAAAGTCCCATCAAAAGTGACGAAATAAAGGCCGGAGGCGGTTTGTCAGCGAAACGTTTCAAAAGTGCTCAGGCAAAGGTAGAAAAACCAGTGTGGGGTTCCAAGAAAACAAAGCGCAACGTCAGGTTACATTTGAAGGACATCATGAGTAATCCAGAAATTGAAGTGCAATTGGCTCCATTGAGAGCAGCTGTCCAGGAGCAGGGCAATTTGGTGAGAGAACTCAAAGCTAATGGGGCAGCTGAAATTGACGTCAAAAAGGCAGTGGCCGAGTTGAAAGCAAGGAAGAAAGTACTGGAAGACAAAGAGCTGCAGTTGACTCCCACTGTGGTGAGCTTCGATAGATCAAAGATGGAGGATTTGCTAAAACGCCGTTTCTTCTACGATCAAAGTTTTGCCATTTATGGCGGTATCACTGGACAGTACGACTTTGGTCCCATGGGCTGTGCTTTGAAATCGAACATTTTAAGCCTTTGGCGTCAGTTCTTCAGTCTGGAAGAGCAAATGTTAGAGGTGGATTGTTCGATTTTAACCCCCGAACCTGTCCTTAAGGCCTCCGGTCATGTTGATCGTTTTGCCGATTTGATGGTTAAGGATGTCAAGACCGGAGAATGCTTCCGTTTGGATCATTTGATAAAGAATGCATTGGAAAAACTGTCAAGGGAGAAAACGGCCACTGCTGAACTTAAGGCCGAATGTGAAGATATTGTCATCAAGCTGGACGGAATGAATAAGCAAGAAATGGCAGATGTTTTGTCTAAGTACAATATGAAGTCTCCCCTGACTGGCAACGATTTAACCGAACCCATTGAATTCAATCTGATGTTTGCTACACAAATTGGTCCCACTGGCCTGGTAAAGGGTTTCCTGCGTCCCGAGACAGCGCAAGGCATTTTCGTCAATTTCAAGCGTCTTTTAGAGTTTAATCAGGGCAAGCTGCCCTTCGCTGTGGCCCAAATTGGCAATTCTTTCCGTAATGAAATTTCTCCACGCTCCGGCCTGATACGAGTGCGTGAGTTTACGATGGCCGAAATTGAACATTTCTGCGATCCCACCCAAAAAGATCATCCCAAGTTCGAAGGTATTGCTGACACTAAAATGACTCTGTATTCGGCTTGCAATCAAATGGACGGCAAATCCGCCCAACAGATTCTCATTGGTGAGGCGGTCAAGTCGGGTTTGGTGGCCAACGAGACGCTGGGTTACTACATGGCTCGTATTCATCAATTTCTATTGACCATCGGCATTAAGCCCGAATGCTTGCGATTCCGCCAACACATGAGCAACGAAATGGCCCATTACGCCTGTGATTGTTGGGATGCCGAGTGCCTCACCAGCTATGGCTGGGTAGAATGTGTGGGATGTGCTGATCGTTCGGCGTATGATTTGGGCCAACACATGGCAGCGACTGGTGTACGCTTGGTGGCGGAGAAACGTTTACCGGCTCCTAAGACCATCGAAGTCTCTGAAATTGTGCCCAACAAGCAGACGTTGGGCAAGACATTCAAGAAAGATGCCAAGACCATCACCGATGCTTTGGCCAAACTTTCGCTGGACGATGTCAAGAGTGTAGAGCAGCAGCTGAACGATGCTAAAGAATATACTTTGAACATTGGCGAGGGCTCTTCATTCAAACTTACTCCTGATACGATCTCTGTAAAACACTCCTCGAAGACCACACATGTCGAAGAAATCGTTCCCAGCGTGGTGGAACCTTCGTTCGGCATTGGCCGCATTATGTATGCCCTGCTGGAGCAAAACTTCCTTTGTCGTGATGGCGATGAACAGCGCTGTTACTTCACACTGCCATCTGTGGTGGCTCCACTTAAATGCTCCATTTTGCCGTTATCCAACAATGCTGAATTTCAGCCTTACACCCGTCAACTATCATCGGCTCTTACCAAGGCCGAACTTTCGCACAAGGTAGATGATTCCAGTGGTTCGATTGGCCGTCGCTATGCCCGTACAGACGAAATTGCCATACCGTTCGGTATCACCGTCGATTTTGATACCCTTAAAGAGCCGCACACGGTTACGCTGAGAGATCGCAACAGTATGAAGCAGGTGCGTGTGGACATCAGCGAAGTAATTGATGTGGTCAAAGATTTGTCGACTGGCAAACTGCAATGGTCCCAGGTTCTGGAGAAATACCCGCTCTTCGAACAACAAGAGGCTACAACTAAGTAATGAGTTGGCAGAGCGATTTAAAATTATTATGGCTATTTATTTATCTTTTTTTACATTTTTTTGGCTTTTTAAACAATGAAAGTGGAAGTGTATGTATGCTGGTGCATTTATTAGCAAAACTTCAAAAGTAGAACATTTTGGTTTCACATTATTTTTTTAATAAAATGCTTAACAAAAAACTAGTTTCTCAATTTATTTTTTTATTTACTATGAAGGAACACATAGGCTTTCTGATAAATAAAATCCATAAAATCGTTATGACTCCATATTCGTTAGTTTAATGACGATAGACGTACTAAATAAACTGTTTGAGGGGCAAACCGTTTTTCTATCCTGCACCAGTCGGTGGAAGTATCGACTCATAAACACCAGATGATTCCAATTAACGATGCCAGTCTGTTCGTCCATCTAAAACTTGTAATCATTTCCCAGATCAAATTCTTGTCAGATCTTCATGAAACATCGTAAGGAGTAAGATATTAGGCCAAGGAGAACTTGAAGAAAATCCGTTCAGATTTAGATATAGCTTCCGCACCTACATATGTTAATCCGATTCTTAGTTTATAGTCTGCACCACTCACATATGTCAATTCGATTTAATGTATTTTTTTACCATAGCAGCAACATATTGCACCCAATAGTGATGAAATTTGGTACAAGTCAGATTTTTGGGCAAAGGGCGGATGCTATTAATTGACGAAAATCTGTTTAGATTTAAATATAGCTTGCAAACATATATTTATCCGATTTTATGTTATTAGCTCTAGATACAGATATTACATCTCTTGATGGAATTTTACGAAATATATTTTGAAAATTTCACTCGTTTTTTTTTCTGAACCAAGAAAACGATTTATTAAAATTTACGAAAATCGGTTCAGATTTAGATATAGCTCTCACACGCATATGTTCATCCGATTATATATCATTAGCTCTAGAAGCCATAAAGTACATCATATAGATATCATTTATCTAAATCAAGTTATTTGGACAAAGGATGGACTTTATTTAAATTGAAGAAACTCGGTTTAGATTAAGATATAGCTCCCACACACATATGTTCATCCGATTTTATGTCGTTAACTCTTAAAACCACTTAAGACATCCAATCTTGATGCATTTTGGCTCAGTTTATTATATCGATTAGTTTCAAGGTCACAACAAGTGGACGAAAAATGTATATACCATCCCTGATGGATTACGGTTTAATCTACAAATTGTGCAGGGGGCGTGGCATCGGTCTCTTTCGTAACGGGCTGTGTTTTATTTCCATAACTACATCATATATACCAACTACATATCAGTTTAAGATTACGAGATAAAGCCTTATAAAGGTAAGGGTTGTATGGACGTGGCCACGACATAATCATTGATCGGTGTTTCAATGCCAACACTATATGTTTCAAATACCATTGTCATATCTCTATTTATGAGGTATTGTCTTTTAAGTTCATAGTTGTGTGGGCGTTACGACGCCCCCTTGTTAAATTTAACCATAATGTGGTCTATAAAATAATTTTTTTAGTCAATTTTTACGATCGGTCTATTACTTTGGCCATAAATGCAATTTTTTAAAAGATGCGTGGCACCGCCCACTTTTTCTCCAGTATATGAACTATTACAACATCGTATGCTCCAAATATCATCGTCACCTTTTAAAGGTGACCTTTTAAAGTTCATGAGTTATTGTGTTTTAAAATTCAGAGTTGTTTTTCCAGAGGTTAACCCAGTCCTTGTGATGGGAACATTTTTACCTCTTGATTGCTCTGGCCCATTTTCAATACCAACCGTTACCAGTATTTGTGGACATATCGGTACCAAATAACTATGAAATATTTCTCACAACGCTAATAGTAAAATTGAACTTGCAATTTGGCTATACATACAGTGGTTCTCAGCTTATCTGAAGTTAAAATGAGTATAACTTCTGAACAAAACGAGATATACATAAAATGCAGGTTGTTTAGATTTACTCGTAGTATAATAAATTAACAAACGAAATTTATACAGTTCAAATATATGTTTTTGAGATCTAATAACCTAATAACTAAAAAAACCAAATTGCCCCAACTTATTTCAACCAGCACAAACAAAACACAATTTTTCTTAAATGTTGGAATAATTTGTATATGTACTTTAATACTTTGTATGTCCTAATTTTTGATCTAGAATCGCTTTCAGCCTTTTTGGTATGGATTCAACTAACATTCGAATTGTTTGGGGTGTGATTTTCGCCCATTCCCCCTTTAAAGCATTTTTTAGGTCATTTTTGTTTAAAATCTGGTGATTGCGAACGTTTTGATCCAAAACCATATTTTACTGTAGCTTTCAAATTCTTGCTTTGCAATTCGGTATTTGGTTTGCGCCAGACATATGACTGCCCGTCAGATCCAAAAATGTTGAATTTGGACTAGATTCTCATGTACATAACGTGATATTATACTCTGTACCGTAGAATCACTTAACCCGACCATTTCTGCTATATTCCGCCGTGAATAGTTATTTTTGAAATGTCTGAGGTCAAACTCTCGCTGCTCGATTGTAGTACGTCAAACAATGTTCACAAACGTCGCTAATGATTTAATTGACTGATAAAATCACACTAAAAACTGCTCTAAATGATTGAGAGTACATCAACAAGGAATACACATGAGGAAAGTACCGCTTTTCGAGCGGCAGTTCTCACAAGAATAAAAGTAACATCGCTAGTTGAAATAAGCTGTGAGGTCAATTTATGTGGTGCAACTGTTTTTAAATTCTCTCAGGCCAAGCAAAATTTATTTTTTTACACATTATGCTAGGAGTCTTTTGTCAACAATTCTTCATTTAATTTGTATAAAAATTGTATTTAGTTTAGAAGATATAATCGGTTGAACATTTAAATGGTTGCTGGTTAAAATAAGCTGTGAGCCAATGTAATGTGTATGTCAAAAATATTTTTTTGTGAATGTTTGATACAGATATTTAGCTTTGCAAACTTCAAGAAATGGATTTGCCAAATTTTCAAGTTTGACAGTTTTAATTTCTTTGGTAAAAATTGTTAATCATCTGACTGCATAACTCTACCTTCTTAATTGTACCATGGTCAAATTTAAAAAATTTAAATTTCTAAGAAAAATAAATTGTAAATCCGCTGACTGCGTAACACCATGTGTCCCTGTGTTCTTTCCAAAAAGTTTGAATTTTATAAAGACATTCTATCTTTAGAACGGACGATTAATGAATAGACTTAAATCGAATGTTTAACGCCATTTTACACATTTTTCAAATACAATAATATTGTAAATCAGTGTGTTTTACCTTATTTTAACAATAAACTCTGAATGACCCGAATGAATTCGTTGCAATATGAATAATGATTCTCTTTGACTCTCCCTCTGTCAATCAGTTGTATTTACCGCCGCTGATTTTAATTGGTATAGAACTCTGAGCCAACGTAAACAACCCTCTAAGAAAACCGGCACGAAAACGAAACGTTGGCGAAGTCATTTTTTCATACAAGACTACGAAAACGAACCGATTTTGCGATACGTAAATGCACCGTAAACGTTAATTTCGGAATAAGAGAATTAGAAAAATAAGTAGTAGTTTGAATGTATTGGTAGTACGCCAAGGCTAAGCTAAAGTAGTACTTTTACGTAACACTAAAGCGGTCCGTTTTCGTAATACCAGAGTGTTGCGTTTACGTAACACTGAAGCGGTACGTTTTTGTATCTGCAAAACGTTCTGTTTCCGTACTGAATTTCTTTCTCTATCGAAATAATATAAGCTTTTTTATACTGAAGAATTAATGTTGCATATATTGTGAATGATTATGAATTCTTTGGCTATTACAAAATATAGATATGTAGATATAAATATACTACAAACGTTTTATAAATACCTATTATATTAACCATTACAAAAGCTGATTTTGTTTAACAACAATCAGATCATCACACTTCAAACATCGGCATCGGCACGAAAAACGCTTCAAAACAGTTTTGTTCCATTCAATCAGCTTTCAGCTCGGCTCGGCGCGCACTCTGCCATCCCGACGCTTCGGCTCCGCTCGGCTTTGAGCGCGCACTCTGCCATCACCCTAAAACAATTAAAGTGTTCTGTCAACATGGCTGCCCGAATAAGAAAAAACAGTTAATGCCGTTACCATTAAGAAAAAACAGTTCGTTTTCGTATCGCAAAAACGGCACGTAAACGGATTGTTTTAGGTACTTTTTGGTTTAAATACGTTCGTTTCCATTACGCAAAATCACTTCCATTTCGTACCGTAAAAAACGGCACGTTTACGCAGAATTAATTTCGTCGTATTTTTATATGAAAAACTATGCAAGTGTTAGTGATATGGCGGTCCGTATGCAGTTCGTTTTCGCTCCGCAAAATGCGTTACGTTTATTTTTCTTGGAGGGAACAACTTAAAAACTTAAGCAGAAAAAATTTAATTCAACAAAATTGGATCGGCTTCAGTTTTCTTGGTTCGGCTTCATTATCTATTATCTCACCATGTCAGGGATGATAAATGAGGTTTTAAATTGAGTACAAAAAAGAGATTAAGAAAGTACTTTTTGAGCCAGAAAGCTACCAAGTTTTTATAGCCTACACCACTCTGTGGTACAAGGTATTACGGTATAGTGCTGATGTCTGTAATTCATAAAATACAAGGAGATACCACTGATTTAATTTAGAACCACTAGGGCCATGTTAATAGCTTACTCTTTCTGGTATCAGCTCAAATTCCGCCGCTGCAAAAGTCACATATTACATTCAACTCTGACCAAATGCCGATTTAATGCCAGGCCTACAAGTATTTCACTCAAATTTAGCATAGAACGACTTTAACATTCCGTAGTCGCCCTATGCTAAACATTTCGAAGTTCGACAATATTGGTTCATCTTTTGGTATAGCCCTGACGTTGCACGGGAAACATTTGAAGTTCTATCAAATAAAGAATTGTGCAACCTATTATTCATTTTAGTAAAATATAGCCGTTCCACCTAAGTTTTCATATAGCGTTCATAAAGTCCCCATGCTCAAGTTGTCATATATACCAACTTATTTATTGCCTTCTTAGCAAGTATTTTAGTATTCCTAAAAACGTCTTCTATTTACGTGCTTTCAATCTCAATTCTACCCAATAATTTTTTTTGTTGTTTTGAGCATATATTCAAGCAATAACAAATACTTAGTACGTGAAAAGTTAACTATTCAATTTGGCAAAATTTACTTTTTTCGGGATACTGAAAAAGATATCATATGAGTTGCTGGGGTACCACGGTTCTTTTCCAAGTCAAAAAGTATCAAACAAAAAAGTACCTAATTTTATCATCCCTGGACCATGTGTTCAAGCATCTCACTAAGTTGTGGTCATTTTTTTAGTGGAACTCTCGCGATAACAAATAAACTGATGAAACTCTCGCGCGCAATATAAGAAAATAAAAAAGGAATAATATTCAAGTATAAATATAGAGCGAAATTCCAGTGAAGTTAACAAACTGCAGTGCGTATAAAAAGACAATCTTGAAAAGTTGAAAACTAGTGAAACCGATAAAATCCGACCAATTGGTACTGTTGCTATAAAAACGATTTAGCGGAAGAAAAATTGTGAAATTCCAATAGATACTTGAGGTTTTTTTATTTCGTATTGTTGTCCTGCTAAGTTCGTGACGGATTGCAGAAAAAAATCGTAAGGATTTCCTAGATTTGTGTATATTTCCTTATTTTATTGATTGGCTCAAGAAGACATTTGCCATTTGGCTAGCGCGTGGTTGGTTCTGCTCGTTGCTCATTATCTCCCCATTCCCCCCTCATTTAACCAGCAAAAACCTTGCGCGCAACCAAATTCGTTCTCTGTTTTTGAGTAGAATTGTTCTCTTTGCGACGATTGTTTGTTTTGATTTGTTATTTATTATTACGTTGCCGTCTATTATTGTTTAATTCCATTGAGCTGGATTTATTTAACCGCCCTTTCATCCTCATCATGTAGTGTCCGTCACTGGCCAACTGCGATTTTTCCAATTTTAATGCTTTTTATTTTCTTTCTATGCCTTCATTACAGATCAACAAATATGAAATACATCTTGGTAACTGGTGGTGTTATCAGTGGTGTGGGCAAAGGCGTAATTGCCTCATCGTTTGGCACTCTATTGAAATCGTGTGGTCTGGATGTGACTTCCATTAAAATCGATCCATACATCAATATTGATGCCGGCACCTTTTCACCCTATGAACATGGTAAGTGTTTTGTGATTTATCGTTTTACTTACATCTAGTATTCCTAACAAGAATTGCAGAAAACCAACCTGTTTTCCAATTAGAGACACATCAAACAGGTTTTGGTTTTAATAAAATATTTTTGCTGATTTTAAATGAAACTGGTTAGTGAGTAGTGCATAGGGATTCCGATCGCCAAATCCCAAAACCGGGGATTTTCCAAATAAATGCCGGGAAATCCCGAAATTTTTAATATTATAAATTTATACAGTTAAAAATGGTATGCGATCCATCGCTTATTTTTTGTTATTATTTAATATACCTTGTAAAAAAACAAAGCAACGAAATACAACATCAACAATGAATTGCCAGCAAGCTTAATTAAATCAACTATGTTTAAGCGGGACGGGGCTTAAATCTAGTTTAGTAACAACTCTCGCACGGCCACCAAATTTGCACCATCGATAGATTTTGATACTAAGAAGAAAGTGTAAAAAAATCGGCGATCTCCCATAATTTTCGAGATATTGGCCTCGAAACATCACACTTATAATTCAGATATTAAGTCATATCTGTTAAAAATTTTCTTAATTATTAAGCAATATGGGTATCATTGGAAAGCTTATTACAGCACTATTCCAATGATACATTTATATATTCGATCTGTTAACCCATTGAAAAGCGGTAGCAACCTTTTTATCGATTTAGTTTTGTAGGAAATATTTCATTTAACGTATTTTACGGACGATTTAACCCTTCTAGAACAGATAATAATGCTCTCTTAAAAAAAAGTAAAAAAGTCGCGGAATTTTTTCAAATAAATTTTCGTCTGCGGCGCAATTTTCCCTTCAAACCTTATTTATTTCAACATTTTATTTCTGTTTTCATGCATTTCTTAATCATTTTTCTGTATTTCTTACCTCCAAATCCATTCATCAGCAACATTTTCTTGTGTAAGACCTTAGATGATAGGTTAGAAATATTCCCCCTCTTTTGGAATTAAGCCCCAGTCCCTTATAATATTTACTTCTCGGGCAGGGATGAACCTCTATCTTCATCGCTAAACAATTTTCGCAATTCCCAACTTTTTTTTATATTCCTTTTACTACACTTTATGTTTCTAATGAGTTTTCTAGAATGGAATTTTTCATAGAAAATGGCAAGATCGAAAATTCCATATCTGAAAAAGATGTGTCAATTTTTTGTGAAAATTTTGGCAAAAACTTTAAATACTCGTAAATGACTAATAAATAATATCTTTGGCATTAGGAGGGTTAAATTCCAAATGAAAGTATAAAGTGTTGGCTATAAACAAGTAGGAATATATAAGAACAATTTTCCTAGTTTTGACTTATTTTTCACAGAAACTCGGGTCAAAAATATACAAAACAATGGGGTTAAAGATCCATAAAATTGATATAGTCATTGATATAGTGATATAGCATAAGGTGTTGGCTATAGACATGTAGGAATAAATAAGAACCTTTAAATGGGCAATTTTCATAGTTTTGATCTATTTTAAAAAAAAAATCGGGTCAAAAATATACAAAATGACCCCCCACAATGGGTTAAAGGATACAAAAAATTGATATAGTCCCAAATGAAAGCAGTGTTGGCTATAAACAAGTAGGAACAAATAAACACCTTTAAATATGCAATTTTCATAGTTTTGACCTTTTTTTCACAGAAATGACCGCCGCCCACAATGGGTTATAGGATCCGTAATTTATATACCATTTGAAAGGTATTTTCTAACGATATTTGGATAATCAGACCTAGGCGATATGGGCCTATGTCCGATTACAAATGTCGCAGATATATTCAGTGTTAAGTCCGAAATTTTGGGTCCCGTAACTTGGAAAATATAGGTTGCCGCCGACCTTTTTTAACTTATTTGTTTTTAATGCCCTACAGGGCCATATTTTTTTTTGACAAGTGTTACTAATTAAATTTGTTGCTTCAACATTTAAAACTTGAATCGGCTGTAAAAAAAAAGTACTGATAATTTCGATCCCACGGCAGGCGGTTATACGCACCGGATCAACCCGAAGAAGCTATTCTGTCATCCCGGTATGGTTTGCGCTACAACAACAACAACTGATAACTTTTTCAAATTTCTGGTTCTAATGGAGAGGTTGAAGGTCGTCATTTAATAATGAAACACAATCCGATGCGTTTTCGCTTCGTCCAATGAGCTGAAGATGGCCGGAGATTAAGAATTTCACCGAAAAATTGTGTTTTTAGATGAAGCTTATTTCATTTGGGTGGCTATGTCAATAAACAAATTTGCCGCATATGGGGTTCAGAGAACTCACAGGTGACTACTGAGAAACGATATAAAGTCACTGTAAGGTGAGGATTTTGGGCTGGCGGCATCATTGGGCCATTTTTCTTCGAAAGTGAGCAAGGAGCCTCCGCTACTGTCAACAGTGAGCGTTACCGCGTCATGCTCAACCAAATGTTGTTTCCGAAAATTCATGAGAATGACATGGACGACATTTGGCTTTAACACATGCCACATCACATGTCACACAGCCAAAGCAGCCATCGATATCTTACGCACTGTTTTTGAAAATGGAATAATCTGCAGATATTGTGATGTCAATTAGCCGCCTCGTAGCTGTGAGTGTCTGTGGGAAGCCATTATGGATAAATGTTACGCAATGCATCCTGAGTAAATTAAAGCGTTGAAACATGAAATCAATGTTGCCATTGAAGAGATTCGACCAGAAACAATCGAAACTGCACTGAACAACTGTGTTGATAGGATGAGATACTGCCAAGCCAGTTGTGGTAGTCATATGAATGATATCATGTTTGATTATTAAATGACAAAGTTCAACATTTTCAATAAAACCAGAATTTTTCAAAAATTATCACTTCTTTTTTTACAGCCGATTCAAATTTAAAATGTTATATCGCCCACCCTTTATAAAATGTTAATTCGGTATGGATTATGTGCTTTTATTTGTTGATAGATGCAACAGGTGATCCGTATACATTATGCCAATTTTGTAAAAAAAAGTTTTGATAACTAATAGTGAAATGACGGCAGGTATTGTAATGCGAAAATAGCGACGATAGAGACTCAGTCAGGATAAAATAGAAAATGTCTCAATACCGAAAAACTACAGGCCGGTATAGAAAAGTTTACGAGTCCTACGATGACAATTGAAACTGTTATTGATATAAAACACAATATTGGAAGGAAACTAGTTTTCTTTGATTTAGAAAATTTTGGAGGTACCTGCAAACAGCTTCTGGCATACGTCGGACTTGTCACCAATACATTTTATTCTATAAACTGCGTTGGATTTATTCCCTTTTTCTATTTTAGATTTGGTCTTGCCGTAAAATTCGTGCAGTGTATTGCTGGTCTTTAATGATAATTGATATTTTTCTATGTCATATAAATCGGAGTTTTTGAATCTCTCGGAAAAACATGGTACATATGTGGTAGATTTGTATATCTTCGAAGTCTTATCTATGAAGTCCTGAGGTGGTTTGCATTTGACTTGTCTGATTTTATTGGGAAAGTCATTCTTTCTCAGTATGTTCCGTATCTTTCGTTCATTTGCTTTGTGAAAAAGTGTGTCGCTGATTTTAAAAACTCGATCGATGATGTTTGTAGTCGTGTTTATTTTAATTCGTCGGGGATGTTTGGAATAAATGTTAATTAGTCTCCCAGATGCTATTTCTTTTTGGTTTAGAATATTTCTTTGTCGATGAACTATCACGTCTAAGTATGGTCATTGGTTGTCCTTTTCACAATCCATGGTAAATTGCACCTGTTTGTGTAACGAGTTTAATACTATTAGAGTATTGTCCACTTCAATTTTCTTTACAATTGCAAATAAATCGTCTACGTATTTGGTCAATAGTCTTGGTCTTTTTGTCATTCTCTTAATTGATGCGTACAATAATTATTTCATTATGATGTCTGCAATTATTGTAAAAGTCAGCTCTGATCGGCATCCCTAGTGGCTAGGCCGCTCTGCTCGGCTATGCTGTGACGTATTTGTTAACGAAGGTCACAGACACTCTGTACTCTGGTGTGTGTTATTTCGCTTCTTGTGTTTGTTTATGTCTTTTCTTTAGGTCCCTCTTGCTTATTCTATTTCCTCTTTAATATATGCCGTTTTGTTGTTTTCCTCTAGCGATTTTTGTTTTTGGTTAAAAGCCAAAATAAATGTCGTCGCATATTCATTTTGTTGTTGTCTATATTGGGTAAATACAAAACTTCTAGATCACCGCTTTTTGGACGTTCCTATATGAGCGGGGGATATCATAAGTAAGACGAGCTATTTTCTTTGTCCAATCGGAGTTTATATCAACCAAAGCTAGTGTGGTAGATGGAGTAATTTGTTTAAGGCACAAAGAGTCGTAGAAAACAATTTCGTTTTATCTGCATTCCGGCATCAAAGTGGTAGTGGGGTTAACGGCTTAGGGGTCTTGGTTTAGAATAATCGACCGGCTTACTTTCCTTAACAATCTAGGACTTAAATGGAAGGTAGTATCCCCACGATTTCAAATATGTTAAAATTTCATTAAGTTTGTACGTTATTACTTAGTAGGGACATAAATACTGTTACAGCATTTGAACACACCCATTTCAATAGTGGAACTGAACATACCCCGTTAATGACATAATGAGAACCGTATCGCTGTAATAGCGCTTTTCAAGTGTGAAATGAAAAAAGCGATATTTCCAAAACGCTCCGGCCTCAGGGATTAGCCGCATGTTCGTCTACCGATGCATACAACTGTTTGAGGAGACTGAATATGGAAAACACTGCCACCGGTCGGGCCGCCCACTCTCTGTTTGAACACCGCATGTCATCAAAGACCTTAAATCAAGAATTCACAGAAATCCGCTTTGAAAACAGAAAATCATGGCCCGCGAGATGAATATCACGCAAAAGTCCATGAGTCGAATCATTAAAAAAGACTTGGGACTTGGGGCTTTCAAACGACTTACCGGACATTTATTGACTGCAGCTTTAAAAAAATAGGATTGAAAAAAAGCAAACATCTTTTGGTGAAGCACGCTGATAACTTGCACAGAAAAATTTTGTTCACCGATGAAAAAATTTTTACCGATCAGGAAAAATGTAACAAGCAAAATGATAGTGTATGCGCGGTCATCTAAGGAAGCATCTGAACTGATCCCAAGGGTGGAGAAGGGTCATCACCCAGCTTCAGTCATGGTTTGGTGGAGTGTCTCTTACGATGGGGTCACTGACCTGCATTTCTGCGAACAAGGAGTCAAACATCGGCCAAAGTTTACCAAGAACCCGTTTTGGAAGCTGTTGTAAAGCCCCTTCCAAAACCAGCCATGGACTTTCCAGCAAGATTCTGCGCCGGCCCATAAGGCTAAAACGTCCCAGGTCTGGCTTCGAAACAATTTACCAGCGTTCATTTCCTCTGATGAATGGCCCTCCGGCAGTCCAGATTTGAACCCATTGGATTACAAATTGTCGACGGTTTTAGAGGACAAGGTTTTTCACAAAAGATACCCAAACATTGGATCTCTTAAAACTGCTTTGGTTCGAGCTGTAGCCAATTTTCCAATGGACGAGGTTCGTGCAGCTATTGACGATTGGCCAGTGCGACTTAAGGCGTGTGTAAAGGCAAAGGGAGGACATTTCGAATAAGTAGATTCCTTTTGGATACAATATACATCAATAAATATTAAAAAAATATTTGGTCCAAAAACATTCAGTACTTTTTATTTTACAGCATAAAACGTGCGTAACAGTATTTATGTCCCTACTAAGTAGGTCAACCAGACAACCAACCCAGTGACCCACAATTTTAGTGACAAATAACAAAGTCATTAACGTATATGTATGTACATATATATGACATAAATACGAGGGCTGCTATATATATGTCTGGCCTAATAATGAAAATGCGAATATTTATCATCAAAATGGTTTTTATTGTTTTTCAAAGTATTCTCCAGCATGATTTATACGCTTTTGCATGCGCTCAAACCAATTGTCGAAGCATTGTCGATGTGCGAGAGCTCGTATTGTCATGGTGCACAATGATAAGTCTTCTTTTGTTCGTTTTTCGAATTTCTCCGAAGACTTCAGGCAAACAAATTGTGGTGTACCACTCAGAATTGACCGTCCTACGTTGCTCAAGCGGAACAGTAGCCACATGACCAGTTTTGCCGAAGTAACAGGCGACCATTTGCCTCGAAGTGCTTCTTCCACGAAAAACTTCAGTTGGATTTGGCTCGTCTTCGAAGACCCACTCGGTCGATTGCTGTTTTGTTTCGGGCTCAAACGCATAGATCCATGATTCGTCGCCTGTGACGATCTTATAAATGCTTTTTGAAGCACCGCGATCGTATTTTTTCAAAATTTCTTTGCACCAATCGCCACGATCCTATTTTTGAGCGATTGTCAAATTGTGCGGTAATCCAACGAGAACAAAACATTTTTACGGACAGGTGTTCATGCAATATCGAATGTATGCTGGTGGAAGAAATGCCCAAGGATGCCTCTATCTCACGGTATGTCACGTGACGATCAATGTTCTCTGGCACAACGGCCGTTTTTGGACGACCTTCTTTTTTGAGCGAGCATCGGACACGATTGAATTCATTAAACCAGTTTTTCACAGTGCTATAGGATGGCGCTTCATCGCCATACAAAGATTTAAGTTCATCGATGCACTCTTGTCGTGGTAATCCACGTCGAAAGCTGTGAAAAATGATCGCACGAAAATGTTTACGTGTTAATTCCATTTGTTTGCCAAATTGATTTGTTCAAGTCACTGTAAACAACACAAATAATGGCCGACAAAACGTTCTGAGTACGTTTATGCTAAAAAATGTCAAACTATCCAATGCAAATGTCAGATGGCACCAGACCAGAAATAGGCCAGAAATATATATAGCAACCCTCGTATTTACCCGGACAGCAAAAAATTGCCGATTAGCGAATTCCATAGAGGGCACTGCTGCTCGCTTGTTTTCTTCTAGTCATCATCCTCATCATACCACATTCCATTCATCATTTTTATTCCTACTATTGTACGTATCTGTGAAATGGCCGTTGTTTGGCATGCTCGAATGTCCGGCGAAGAAATGAGTAGATTCTTCTATTAATTGCAATTTATATGAAATTGAACGATGCATGGACGAATGGCGCACTTTGTTTAATTTAAAAAGATTATAATCAAACCACTTGTTAGTAAGTGTGCGCCTCTAAATTCATTCGTTTTATATGCATAAATTCGATTACGTTTCCTTGGCTGATACGTATTTAATGTGGTACTAAATAACGCTGACGAAATTTTGCTCAGGCCGATAACGTAGATAAATTCAAACATACGTAGTTGTAGTAATCAAACTGTTTTTAAAGATTTGTCTTCTCAAATATATATATATTTTTTTATGAATGAGAATAATAGTGATTCCTTAGGCGTCTGGGTAGTGTTATCAGCTAGGTTCGATTAGCACCTGAGTCGTAGGTTCAATTAGCACCTGAGCGAAATGTGACAATGCTCATTCCAGGGCTATCAATACACATATGGTTGTCCAAATGCCATTTAAAAAGGCTTCAAATACTACAAAACAAAGTTTTAAAACTAATTAATAACCTTCCTAGATACTTTTCTACGGCACGACTACATCAGATTACTAATATTGATCTTGTGGAAGTCAAATTAAACAAATTAATAGAATGTTTTAATGTCAAATGTTCCTACTCAGAACACAATCATATCTTAGAGCTGGTCTCATAAGATATGAATCTAGTTTTAAGTATTTTATGTATTTTTATCTTGAAAAAAAATCATAAAGGTTTTTGAAAAATTTCTCCTCCCCTTCAAACATTATATAATAAATACTCATCCAATAATTAATTTCACTATTTAAGCAGAAAAAGGAAATAACTTAAACTCTTTGAATTGTATCTAGTATAGATTTTGTACAACTTATAAATAATATGAATCAATAAATGAAATGAAATACACAGTTGGAAATAATTTAGCTGTTTCTAAACTAACAGTCGGATGTTGATTAATTGCACACACTTATAGGAGAGGTGTTTTCGATATGCGGGGGCGGAGCTTTAGGGACCCCAAGGTGGGTACCTCGAGTGTATACAGCTTTAAAACGGAATTAACTTTTAAATTGTTGAGCCGATTTGAATAAATTTCCTGTAGAATCTACTAGTGAAGACCTACAAAAATGTGTTACCTATTCGTTATCTTGTGTACTTTCTGAGAATACGCGTTTAAAAATTACCTTGGTGTAGTACAAGTATTTTGGTAAAAACTGAACCAAATATTAACTAATTCTTTTCATTCCAATTTTGTTTTAAAAACAACAAAAAATGTTATATACAGCTCCGTGCAACTAATTAGGGACATTATTATGAAAAGCAACCAATAAAAATTATATACTCATATATATAATGGATATTGCTAAATCATAAAAAATAATTAATTTAACTCTCAGTCTCGGAAAAAACAATTGCTTCAGTACGTAATAAACAACTGTTAAATGCGTTGTATGCGAATTATTATTATAAATTTGAGTGATATTTGTCGTGGACACAATATAATTTTTATAAAAATACACATATTTATTGGAAAAACGCATAATTATTGGAAAAATATTAATATTTTGTGGCGAAACCATTGTTATCGATAACTGCTTAACATCTGCGATGCCTCGAGTTTATCAAATTTTCACATGTGCTGTTTGGAATGGCTTTCCAAGCTTTTTCGGCGTAGAGATCGTTAAAATTCTTTATCTTTAACAAGCTAACTTTGGATTTTACAACTTGCCGTAAATTCTCAATCGGTTTGAGAACAGGACTGCAAGATGGCCAATCAAGAACGGCAACAGCATTATTTGCAAACTATTGGTTTACGTGTCGAGAGGTGTGCGTTGGATCATTATCTTGCTGGAATATCCAAGTTATAGGCATATTTTCATCAGCATTCGAGGGTTGCTATATATATTTGAGGCCTAGGCAACACTAAATGTTGCCTGACGCCATCTGATATTTGCACTGCAAAGTTTGACATATTTTAGCATAAACGTACTCAACGTTTTGACGAACGAACTTCATTTGTGTTGTTTACAGTGACTTGAAAAAATCAATTTGGCAAAAAAAATAAAATTAACTAGTAAACATTTCCGTGCGATAATTTTTCATAACTTTTGACATGGATTATAACGCCAAGAGTGCATCGATGAACTTAAATCTTTGTATGGCGATGAAGTACCATCCTATAGCACTGTGAAAAACTGGTTTAATAAATTCAATCGTGACCGACGCTCGCCCAAAGACGAAGGCCGTCCAAAAACGGCCTTGTGCCAAAGAACATTGATGCCGTGCGTGAACTGATAATGCAAGATCGTCATGTGACATACCGTGAGATAGAGGCATTTCACCAGCATACATTCGATATTGCATGAACACCTGGCCGTAAAAATGGTTTGTTCTCGTTGGATCCCGCACAATTTGACAATCGCTCAAAAAAGGCTCGTGTCGATTGGCGCAAAGAAATTTTGAAAAAATACCGTCACAGGTGACGAATCATGGATCTATGCGTATGAGCCCGAAACAAAACAGCAATCGACCAAGTGGGTCTTCGAAGAAGAGCCAAATCCAACGAAAGTTGTTCGTGGAAGAAGCACTTCGAAGCAAATGGTCAAAATAACTGGTCATATGACGACTGTTCCGCTTGAGCAATGTAGGACGGACAACTCTGAGTAGTACACCACAATTTGTTTGCCTGAAGTCTTCGGAGAAATTCGAAAACGAGCAAGAGAAGACGAATCATTGTGCTTTATGACAATGCGAGCTCTCACACAGCGGCTCAATTCAGCGCCCTTTTGACCTTTTTGATCAAAACGTCGAATTAATGGGCTATCCGCAGTAAAGCCCTGACTTGGCACCCGCACATTCAGAAAAAAATGCTTGGTCAACGATTTTCGTCGCCAGAAGATGCTGTTGAAGCGTTCAAAAACCATGTTTTGGAGGTGTCTCAATCGAAGTGGAAAAGTGCTTCGACAATTGGTTTGAGCGCATGCAAAAGTGTATAAATCATGCTGGAAAATACTTGAAAAACAACAAAAACCATTTCTGAAGATAAATATTTGCATTTTCATTATTAGGCCAGAAATATATATAACAAACCTCGTATTATGATATTTTATGGCGATTTCAACAGCAAATTTCGCTAAAAAAAATCCCAAAGGGTTTTGCTTACTTACATAAAAAGCTTTTGGCATTGATATATCATTACAGCTAAACTTGTGCTCAGTAAAGTTTTGCATAAAAGCTGCATCTTTCTTTTGAACTTTGCGCCACCCTTTAATTTTAGTCCTCCCGTGCTAAGCCACCGTTCCTCGTGATGATAGCCTTCTGGTTCGCTGAAAATGTGAGTTGTTGCTCTATAGCGACTAACAAACAGCCCAGTCTTCCATCCAGGTCCCGACTGTTGCTGCTTTTCTGAATAGTTGATTACGACTTGTTGTGTTCGCAGCGTTTTATGTGTTATGTACATACGCATATACCTACATATGTGGCATTTATGTACATATGTACATACATATGTAAATATATACTGTAGGCTTTGGCTTTCTTTTTTTTTGCTTCTTTTACGACAGCTGACATGTGCTGGAAACAACCAACTGTGATGTGATGATGCTGTCGGTGTCGGTGGTGGTCCATTGGCAGTCAGTGGCATGTTCAGTTCAGGTCGTCGCTGCTATTATCGTATGCCTGGCTGATGGTGGGGTGCTCCACCTCGGTAGCTTTTGTGCCTCAAACTCAGGCAACAGTGTTTGAGCAGTTAGTGGTGGCGTATTAAGCGTTTGGGGTGTACAGCGCACAGTGTGTGTGGCGCTGCCTGTATGCACCTCCCCTCTGCCCGGCAAATAAAATAAATTGCATTTGTGCCGAGTTATTGCATTGCTGCAAATACATGCATACTTATATATCTATGGGACTATTCCATTGGTGGTGGTGGCAGGATAAAGAAGCTGTCCGTGTACTCGTATGTGTACACGCAGTGTATGGAGATTTGTAATATTTTTATTCTCGTTTTTTGTTAGCTCCATTTTTGCAGGCTGGCTATTCCCTCTACCTAAAGGTTTATGTGCTTTCCAGGGCGAGGACAATATTAAGCTAGCGTTGTGCATTGAGGCAACTGCGGATTCCGCCACCACCATCATCCACCAGCCTGACGGCCGGCCACTTCTGACCACATTCACATTCTTTTTTTTTTGTTCAATCATCATTAAGTGAGTCATTTATAAATTTCGAGCTATGGCAACGCGTAGTCCTTTCAACAGCCTAGAGCAAAAGAGAAAAGGAAACTTGAGCATGTAAATGTATTTTTGAAGTGATGTCTTTGGGAGTTATAAAATTTACATCAGGTCGTTGATTACAACTAACTGACTAACGCTTAGTTAATTGAAATAGTTACCGTTTACTTATTTTTTTAAACTCAAATTTGAACCAAGCCGTTTATTGTTATTGATAAGGCGCATATAGCTTAATTAATAATCCATTAACTCAATTTCGTATGTAGTTAAACACTTGATACAAAATATATTTTTTTGTCTGTTTACACTTTCAAATGGAAAATTCTTTAAAAAAAGTAGGTGTGATAAAAATTATCAACAGGCACAAAATGCTCACCGTTTATTAAAAATATTTAATGTTTCAATTACTTCTTATGCTGATGATATGCACCTGATTTACCTATGACGCACCGGAACAAAAATGACGCACCGGAACAAAAAAAATAATCATTCGGGAAAGTAGCTATGGGAACCATTATGATAGCGCTGAATTATGTGGTGCAAAGCTCACTGATTCGATAGAATTTTCCACATTTCTTCCCTAACAGAATGTAAATAGAAATATTTAGCATAGTGTCCAAAAAACTCTGGTCGATTTAGAATGTCGGTAATTGGTTTAATTGAAAAATGCTGTTTGGTTTTCATTTTCTGACAAAACCGTGGCAAAATAAAAATAGTTTTAAAAAATGTTTATGCATTTATTTTAACCTATACTCGTACCGATCTGAGATGTGTAGAAGTCTTTTTCTCGTCTGTACAACATTTGTGCACGATCAAATTCATCAAGTGGCTTCCTGGAGGAGTAAACCTTCAAACCAGAAGGGACACTTGTAGTAGGGGTACACCTAGTGCCAGATCGAAGGTGGGTTTTTTAAGCCAAAACCAGACCAAACTTCGGTCAATTTAGTACTATTTGTCTGAAGGTCGTTCCCGAACGTGATCCAAATTATTTTATTATAATTTATTTGTATATTTATTAAATTGGCAATTGAAAATACCCAAAAACGTATAGAAATTAAAAAAAACTGGCTAATGTTTGTTGCCACCACCATCAGTTTTTTAAACGGACTTGTATTGCAATATTTAAAATTTTTGTCGCACCTTGGAACTAAGTTCGCGTTATTTAATAAACTCAACTCATAACTTATAATTTTCCATTATACTTTCTCCATTTACAGAGGTTTTCGCCGTAATGGGAAATAGATAAATAGAGTACGAGGGCTGCTATATATATTGCTGGCCTAATAATGAAAATGCGAATATTTATCATCTTCTGGCGATAAAAATCGTTGACCACGCATTTTTTCTTGATGTGCGGGAATAAAAAGAAGTCATTGGGTGCCATGTCAGGGCTGTACGGCGGATGACCCATCAATTCGACGTTTTGGCCGGTCAAAAAGGCGCTGGTTTGAGCCGATGTGTGAGAGTTCGCATTGTCATGGTGCTCAATGATTCATCTTCTCTTGTTCGTTTTACGAATTTCTCCGTAGACTTCAGGCAAACAAATTGTGCTATACCACTCAGAATTGACCGTCCTACGTTGCTTAAGCGGAACAATCACCATATGGCCAGTTTTGCCGAAGAAACAGGTGACCATTAGCTTCGAAGTGCTTCTTTCACGAACAACTTTCGTTGGATTTGGCTCGTCTTCGAAGACCCAAACTGTCGATTGCTGTTTTGTTTCGGGCTTATACGCATAGATCCATGATTCGTCACTTGTGACGATCTTATAAACGTCTTTCGAAGCACCGCGATCGTATTTTTTCAAAAATTTTTTGCACCAATCGACACGAGCCTTTTTTTGAGCGATTGTCAAAATGTGCGGGATACGGCCAGGTGTTCGTGCAATATCGATTGTATGCTGGTGGAAGAAATGCCCAAGGATGCCTCTATCTCACGAAATGTCACATGACGATCTTGCATTACCAGTTCACGCACGGCATCAATGTTCTCTGGCACAACGGCCGTTTTTGGACGACCTTCGTCTATGAGCGAACGTCGGCCACGATTGAATTCATTCAACCAGTTTTTCACAGTGCAGTTGGATGGTGCTTCATCGCCATACAAAGATTTAAGTTCATCGATGCATTCTTGTCGTTGTTGTTGTTGTAGCGGCAAGTGTGTCGGCACAGTCCTTGGCCGAAGCATTGCTGCCTCGGGTCAATCCGGTCCATAGAACCGGCTGTCGTATGATAATCCACGTGAAAGTCCACGTCGTAAGTTGTGAAAAATGATCGCACGAAAATGTTCACGAGTTAATTCCATTTTTTGCCAAATTGATTTTTTCAAGTCACTGAAAACAACACAAATGATGGTCGTACGTCAAAACGTTCTTAGAACGTTTATGCAAAAAAATGTCAAACATTCCAATGGAAATGTCAGATGGCGCCAGGCAACACTTAGTGTTGCATGGGCCAGAAATATATTTAGAAACCTTCGTAAACTGCTGTCATTAGTAAAAATTCTACATAGCTGGCATTATCGGTTTGCAAGTAATAATATTTATGAAAAATAATGCCGAAATATGGAATTATTGTGCTCTTGGGATTCGAAAATAATGTCGAAATTTGGAATGTTCCATTTGGCGTCAGTCGGACGCGCTACTGCCCTCCACATGCATTTGATTCGAGAATAGAAAATCCCAATAATTACATATTTTGGCATTATTTTTCATTATTATTGTTTTAAAATCGCAAAGTACTCGCCAAAAGCATTCCGCTCATATGCATGTTATGTGGCCAGAATATTCTATGTGGCATCAGACGGGCAGAAAATACCCAAGATTAAATTTTAAGAATTATTTTTGCTAATTTGTATTTTGGCTTCTTAAACTACACGTTTATATTTTATTTTGGTTTTTTAGTAAAAGACGTCAAGAAATGTGTTTATTATGTCTTTTTGACTATTTAACTGGGGTATATTAACCTCTTAACAGAACTCGGCAACGGGCTTAGCTGAACTCTGTAAGTACAGGCGGTACTTTGCTAGTTAAATTCGAATTTATCTTGACACACATCACTTTCTCTATGTTCTCCTTAAGTGCTATCTAATTTAAGGTCTGTCGTGGTTTACATATTTAAAATTTAAAGTACTTTTAATAAGATATCTTAAAGAGATATTGTTTTATTTTATAGACCAAGCCATCGTGACGAGCAGCAGTACCATCCGAGATGGTACTATGACTTTTTTGAAAGCCAGTTATGCTTTCTCGATTATAAAAGTTTGAGAACATTTTCTAAGAGTTTTGATAAACACGCCTATGAACCTATTGGTCTGCAGGAAGCGAAAATTGATTAATCATTCCCGGTTTTAAAATCCTTTTCATGAAGGATTAATCATTTCGCGGTTTTAGAAGTCTTTTTATGGAAATGTCATTAAGTCCTAAGATTGCGTTGAAAAAATTAGCCAGATATTTTAAAGCACATTGGACGTTACAATGAAATTAACCACTTAAATCAAGCTATGTACATCTGAAATTTATTCGACGTTAAAGTTATACTAACGTGAGATTTATTGAGAGACCTTCTAGTAAGATCACTTGTCTGTACTAACAAATTTCCCTAAAATTCTTTTCTGGTTGTGTTTTCCTTAACTTTTGTCACACTCAGGCTCCTTTTTGCCTTGTATGTACCAGAAAGGACACTGTGAGGTATCCTTGAAACCAATTAACAACTAAACTAACATACATTAGAGGCATGCAAGCTTGCCACCTACCAAGTAATCGCCCAAGCCCCAACAGACACGCCGTATCGTTGTATCCAAGCGTTTGCCCAGGGAGCAGGGAAAATGATATGGGGGTACAAGCCACGCATACACACACATACATGTACGTGTTAATTTTTGCTTGGCGTTTTACAAAACTCCACTGCTCGGCCGTTTGCATGAAGAACTACCAACAACATTGTAAGGTTGTCATCATTATCTTCTGCTACTGCCTCATCATCATTATCGTCTTCGTCATCAATGGCAACAACCGAGGAGGCAGGCTGGCAATCGTAACTGCTGCTGTTGCTGCTGCTGAAATAACAACATTAAGAACTATGGCAGCAATATTAAATTCAACAATGTGCGCCTGCTTCTTGCTGCCTCCCGTTCCAAAAATCATACGTTTTGCACTCGTCATCTGGGTTTTCTTTTTCATGTGTTCTCTGTGTGTTGGCTGGCAGGCTGGCTACGTACGAACGTTTCACGTTTCTCTGGGCTGTCTGGCGCAACGTACGTACACGTATAATTTTGAAATGTTACGAGCAAAGCTTGTCATGTTGGCTGGCATAGGACGTACGTACAGGCATATATAACGTAAATGCTTCACACGCATACACTAACAATCATTCAGTGGGTTCTCGGGTTCTGGCGTCTTATCGTCCGTCCGGCTATCCATTTGTTTGTCCGTCCATCCATCCATCCATCCGCCTGACTGCCAGCCAGGCCAGTCCAGGCCAGACCAGCCGGTCTGTCTGTGTGTGTATGTCTTGATATGTGTTTTTGCACCTTCTTCTCTTGTATTTACGTGCCGTAGATTTGTTGATTCCTTCTTTTATTTCAGCTTTACCCGCGCTCTGTGCCATTCTGCCATTGCGACATAAAATTATTTTTACTGCTGCCAACGCCGCCGTTGTTGCTATTATTTTTGTGGTAGATTTTTGTAGCTTTTGCCTCAGTTTCATCGAGTGTTGTTTTTCTGCTGAGCTTTGGCTTTATATGCAGCAAGATGTGCCTGCTTTCGGGCTGACTGGCTTTTTCGCTGGTGTATGGCAAGAGGAGATCATCCTCTTCAAACTTAAACTTGAGCGTTTGATGTGGCACACGAGGGTGGTGTGATAAGAAATGTGTAATTGGCGAAGTTCTAAATTTTGTAGTGATTCTTAACAGTACTTTTTTGTCAAAGAAAATAGAACGCGTCCAAATATGCCTTTAGCCCACCTTTTGAAAAATCGCCTTAATGCATTTTAAAAGTCCTTTTAAGTGCCCTGAACTATATAGGATGCAATTTCGTACAACATTTTTGTTGAGCGCCATCTTTTGGAAGAAGAGGTGCATTTCCCCTTAAAACATTTGAAATTTGTTTTCAAAATTACCAAGTAAACGATTCAGGACGAAGCCTTAATATTCTCTTTGAACTGTAAAAGATGATGACCTACTCGTACAACAGTTTTCTGCCTGTGGCCAAAAAATAAACGCCATATAGCGCCATCTTTTGGTAGAGAAAGTGCATTTCCCCTAAAAACATTGGAAAATTTAAATTTAAGTAATAATCGGCTTGAGACCTCTTGTAACTACATATTATTAGAAGACAAGTTTTGAAAAAAATGGTAAAGTATCATTAACATTTGAAAATTATAACAAAGCTTTAATACTCTCTACCATGGAATCCGTTCTAACTGCGACTAGGCCTCCAATTCAGCAAAATTATTGTCTTATTCGGAGACGAAATTTCATTGGTTTTGAGTACACAATGAAGTGTCCAAAACCGAAAGCCGACATTTCGGTTTCTATATCCGAACCAGACAGTCGGTATTTTAAAAATAGCTAAAACCCGACATGTCGGCTTACCCGGTTTTTTTTGCCGACGGGATTGTTGTTTAATTTAAAATCATAGAAAATTCATTCATAATACGGAGTAGGTATCTAGTATTTGAGCTAGACTCAACTTAAGCATTACCGATCTACTCAGAATCCCCTGTTGATGCGATTTAACGATATGTGTTTGTCCCTCCATCTGTCTGCTGACTAGCTGAAGCTAGTTATCAATTTTAAGTCAAAATTGTTGCCCGATATTCATGAAATGTAGTTGAAGTAAGTTTTTTGGACCAATAACGGACGCTATTGATATCGAAGAAACTCGGCTAAGGTATAGCTTCAACCGTAATGTTCAGCCGGTTTTATGTTTAGCTTTAGAAGTAATACTAATTTTTTTAGTAGATTTTTTTGTTAACAAAACGGGATTGAGTACTTTTACGCTATTATAAGTATACTGTAAATTAGATGAGTAGTAGTCGATATTTATGTTGTTAACGTCTTGAAAAAGAAAAGACTTAGACTAAACAATTTAAAAAAATCGAAGGTTTGCCGGAAAAAATACACAAATAATTCTCAAACATTCTTTAATAAAATACTTTTTGTCCAAAGGTTTATTAAATCCGTTTAGAAACTAAAAATCGGTTGAGAACTAACTAAGTTACATGCTTATAAGTGTGCAAAAGTACTTAAAACCGGGGTTTCACCCAGATATGAGGGGGTGATTAGTACATTTGAGATCCAACTCAAATAGATCTGAATGAAAATTTTTAAGAAAAGTATTTAAAATTACTTAAATGAAAGAGATTAAAGCTTTCTTAGTCACGATGTCGGTCTATGGGACTTTAGAGTTCAGGCTCACTTGTTGACCAGTTTTTTTTATTTTATTTCTAAGAAGATCTCATCTTCACAATTTACATTTCCAAAAGAAAGAGCAAACAAATATCACAGAGATGGACGGAGAATCATATAGTGAATCTGAGTCGGTCGGTAATCTCAAAATAGGGTCAATCTCCATTGCTTTAATCTGTTATAAAATCAGATAGAGATAAGCCGGGAAAGGGCAAGAGAAATAGTTGCGAGAGATATAGAAAAAGTTCTTACCTTGTTCTCATCACTATTATTTTAATATATAATGTAATATAATCGCTAATATAATAGTTAAAATTTGTGTTGTATTTATGTTACACAGATGTTTTAAAATCAATCTTAACTAACAATTTTTTAAACCGAAATTTCTGTAACGTAACGCCATGTCACGACATACACTGAGGAAAAAAAAAAGACAACTCATTTTTATATGTTTTAAGTTGAAGAATAAACTTATATTTCTTTTGCAAGAAAAAAATCCACTTTCTTTTTTAACTTCACGCCAGCACATATTTTTGGTTCTATATTTTAATCAGTAAAGTCGATTGTTCTAACTCTTTTGCAGAATATAGTACTACTAAAATATAAAAATATCAAGAAATATAAAAAACACTTTAAATTTTTTTGAAGATTTAATTTTTTTTTAACTTTTTTTCGTGCACTTCAGTTTGACAATGCCCATATTCGAATTCGTGACAGAATTGCGTTGAGTTTTAGATTATAGGTATGTAAAAGGGAGTTTTTTCTTCTCTAGGGCCAATAAGGGCAGAGTCACAAACTGTCTCATACCTTTAAAATAGGTATATATTTAAATTTTTGAGGAAGTTTCACTCTTTCCACGTATCCTCAAATATAATGAAACGTTTTTTTGGCCCTAGCGCCTATTTATGGAAAGTTTAATGCGTCTACTTCCAAGCAAAACCAAATTTAAAGTTATTTTTTTAAGACATATAGTGGAAATAAAAAAAAATGGTCATGAGTTTTTTTGTACCTTAAAAAAATCGTTTCCCCTTTTGTCCGATTTGGTTTATTCTAACTGGCGATTGTTAATGGCCTTAAAGGCGGCTTGTGGAATCCTTCTCTGCAAAGAGGCAGAGTTATAGAAAAGTGTTATTGGGAAGTGAAAAGGTGAAAAGGTAGATAAATATGTATTTTAGGAAGATGTATAGACAGCTTGTACGATTTGTTACTCTTTTATTTCGGAAACTCGGAACCATCCCGACCTTTCAAAAAAAAAAAAAAAATTGGGACATTTAAGAGGCTCATTTGCTATATCGGCCAGGTCGTCGAAAATCTACTAATTACGCAGGGAAGTCTGTATACTTGATGATCCGTACATGCGCATAGCCCATGCTCCTCTTCTTTTGCGCATTGGCAACTTTTACAGTAGTCTCTGGACGGGATACCCATGCGCACCGCCATAGGGTTTTCATCCTTAGTCTTCGACCTTATGACCTTTTGCATTTGTTTCAGCAAAGATTACCTATGGAGTCTAAAATGTATCTAGTGGCCTCTTAAATTATGAAGTCCCTTAAAGAACTTAAACATGATTATTGCCGTAGAATCATTGTAATGTTAAATTGTAATAAATAATGCAGATCTCAATCTCTCATTTCAATATTATGTGCATGATGTGTTTTATTAATTCAATTTAACATATTTTTGCAATACAAACTATATTTCAATTATACCGCAACTTCTGACTAGTAAACTCCTCTTAAGCCTTAGTGATACTTTCTGCTTCCGAAGCCTCAGCTTCGTCCATGTCCTCTATAAAAATACAAAAAATATATAAAAATTATTATTTAATCAGAACAAACTCCACCAACATAGCAAAACTAAGCACCTACGCTTGTTGCCCGGTATCCTACGCAACCTCTCCTGTTCCACAGCAGCGAAATACTCCGCCTCGGCTTGTTCGCAAGCCGATTGAAAGGGAGCTATATTCACTTTGCCATTTAACATGGTCATATCGTTTTGATCTTGACCCTGATTGGTTTTGACTTTAAGTTTAATTTCGCGAGATTTTGCCTCCAAAATCTTTTCACGACGATTTTCACGTTCAAACATCTGGTGGATATAAAAGAACAGCATAGATTACTTATCAAAGTCTATTATGGCATGTTTAGCAAAACTTACCGCGGTCAGCAAAGGTTTATCGTTCTTATTGGAAGACACCATGTTCTCGGAAACTTCAATAAGGAATGTGGCCCCCAATTTACTGCCGCAACTGACAAATTTGCCATTTTCATTGGTGCGCACACAATACAAGGGTTCATCGCACACCTTGACGGTTAGAACGGGTTCGTTCTGCTGTTGCAAAAGATCCCAAGTATCCAGAACCCCATCCATGCGGGTAATAAAAAATTGAGAAACTCTGCAATCAATAGAAAAGACAAGTCTTTAATTTGGATGGAAAACAGAAATATTACTTTGTTCACTTTGTATAACTCCAGGCTCCATCGGTTAACATGGCACTGCTACTTTTAGTCCATATAATCGAACTTTCTCGGCAATCCTCGGACCAAATGCGGGCACACCAATCACCCACGGTGAGGAAATTCTTAACAAAAGCGGGATTGCGCATTATGGCATAAACTGGTCCCAAATGACACATCATCTAAAAAGTTTTATTATATTCATAATCGGATGATTTATAATTTAAATTTTTTTCAACAAAACTTGCTCAAAAACTACTGGTACTCACTCTTAATTGTATCTTCTCTATGGGCGTCTTTCCCTTTCGATTGCAGCCGAACAACATACCCATTTCCGTGCCCGCCATAAAGCGTGTGGGTATGGTAGTTTCATACTCCAGCACCGATATTCCGTACGATCTCGACAAATCTTGATCATCACTTTTCACCGGATCCATTAACAGCCGATCCAATGGTTCGGTTAGTTTTCTGGTATCCCACCACAGCACCTGGCCATCTGAACCACCCGAAAAGAACTCCATACCACTTTTCGAATTGTTCCACAGTATCGAATTCACCGGATCACGGTGGCATATCTCCCTTTCGGAAATCATAACCGGAAGTTTGCCATGACGAGTATCCCAGGCGGCCACTTGGCCATTGTACATGCCACTCACTAAACTAGTGGGATCTTTTTGATTATATTCCAAACATACACAGGGAACTTTAGGCTCCAGCGTCAAATAGGGTTCATTGGGATTTTCGATTTCCCAAATATACGAATTACACTTTTGGCCGGATTTGTCGCCCTGAAATTTCATGTCACAATGACTGACGGCCATTTTAATGCCACCATCCGGCGACCAGCTGAGATGCGTAACCGGTACTTTTACATCATTCGGATCACGGTACACATTTACCGTACGCGAACGACAGGGTTCGGGCAGAGGAGCCGGTTCCAAATCATCAAAGTAATTTTCATAAATATTGACGGCATTATTTTGAAAGATATACTGTTCCATGGGCTTGGTCAAATTCATGACCTGAGTTATATAATTTTCATCTTTTTCAATCTTACGCTTATATCGCACCGTCTGCTCAGGATCATGCATATTAATGTCTTTCGGCCAACCGCCCTCATTGTGCGTAATGCCTGTATGCTTGTAGGTGGCCCTCTCCGTGTTGGCCACACTCAAGGACATATGATGGGCATACTGAGTCTCCCGGTCTATGGGATTACGAAGTATATAAGACTTGGAGTTTTCACGATTGGAATTTTCCGAAAACAAAACTTCATCTTTGTTGGCAAAATTGACTGGATGTCCGAAACGTCGTCGCTCCTTTTTATAGCTGTATTCCATGTTGGCCATTTTAGTGAAAACTTTTTCAAAGTGAAATTTGTGATACTTTAATAAATCCTTATTAAAGTCGTTGGTTCAATAGGGATTTGTTTGAAGTGGGTAGTCATGGTAACCATGCAAAAGCAATTGTTATAATACGGCAACTCATTTTTGTTGTGGTTCTTCATTGTCTAACGGTCGATTGTGTCGGAACAATGTGGCAAGGCTTGTTGCAAAACAAACATCTGTTGCTTGTTTCACATTAGGCGCGTTAAGGCAAAAAGAATCAAGCTGCAAGAGGTGTCATTGGCGAACTCGAGCCCAAACTCATATACATAAGATGAGGGTTTCGTCAACATTAGACATAAAATTATTGAATGGGTATAAAATAATAAACTTAATATATTAAATCAATACATCGCTTCATTTTTGCATTGGAAAAACTTAAAAAAATGTCGTTGAACTACCCACTTGAGTTGATTTTAATAGTGACATTTCCTTACCTCGTGTCCATGAACTTCAAAAACAGAACTCATAAAACCTCTTTTTGAAATTGAATCTTTTTGGATTTGGGCATATGTGAAAAGAAGGGGTCGCCGATTTGTATGTACAAAATTTTTTCGATATTGTGCCATTGATTATTCGATAGCTTATGGCATAAGGAAAAAAAATCCACTACGACATAACAAAAAATAATTTCGAACTGCCCAACTTGTAATATATTGGCTTTTTCTCAACTTTGATTTTTAAGGTTTTTTTTAGTAGGAACTAAAAAAAGGTAATATATAATAAAAATAATTATTAAAATAAAAATTGGGAAAAAAAAAAATTAATAGCTTCTAAAGACTCGTTGTAAATGTCACAAATGTACTCCATTTTTGGCACTAATGTATACTTTTTGAAAAATGTTAATGGTAACTATGGTCGGAATGGACTATAAATAGTGATTTGGGGAATGTTTAAAGTGCTTTCCAATTTTAGACCCTCATTGCTCATCGCTTGAAAGCCCCACTAGGTCTTGCAAATTTAATTTCTGTGTTCAAATTTCATTCTAATCTTTTTTAGCTGTTGAAAATATCAGGTTTATTTTTTAAAAAACTTTCATGCTTTTTGATATTGAAATCGCCCAAAAGCTCTTTTATCTATCTGTGATGCTTAGAAAAAGTTAAAAAAAAATCAGATTAGAGTCAGAATGAACAAGAATCAAAAAAAGAGTCAAGGCATAAAAAAATTTACATAATTTTAAATCTTAAGAGTTACCAAGGGGAACGCTGCCTAAGTGTTTTGTGTAATAAAAACAAATACTAGCTATTGCAAGACGGCGCGACATATTCTTAAATGAATCGCAAAATGCATGACTTAAAAGGATTTTTTGTTTAGTTAACTAAACTTAACAGTAACGGGACCAAAAACCCGTTGGAAAATTACAAAAGTGAGGTTAGGGTGCTTGTAGGTGTCCGACCGGACATTGTAATGTTAGGAAAATTACTAGAAATTTATACGGGGAAATTTATCGAATTCTGCTCTTGTGGGAGGTTGAGGGAAAGTTCAAGAAAGTAGATCATCTCCAAATAGACAGCTCAGTTGCATGTGAGGTAACCGGTTTTTCTTTAAGGACATAACGATTTTATATATATTAATAAAACACAGAATATTTAAGATATAGAGTTCAAATTTATTCCAGGTGCAGTGCAAATGCTACGTTTTAAGAATAAATTTAGATTTCGGTCATATGACCACCAAGGGCACGTGTACAGAGATCTATTCTATGGAGCCAATTTTCCACCACTCTTGCACACATTTTGACCGGAACGTTCGTAATTTCGCGTTGGATGTTGTCTCTGAGCTTGTCTAAAGTTGTTGGCATAGACCAATGACTTCCATAAAACGAAAACCAATGGCGTTAAATTGCATGAACGAGTTGGCCATTCGACCGGACCATTTCTCGAAATAACACGTTCCCCGAATTTGCCTTTCAGTAAATCGATTGTAACGCGTGCTGTGTGGCTAGTGGCATCGTCTTGTTGAAACCATATATCGGCGATGTCAAGCTCATCCAATTCTGGCCAAAAATAATTTTCTAACATGAGACGATAGCGCTCTCCATTGACGGTAACATGACAATTGTTTTCATCAACAGAAAAATACGGCCCAATTTCACCTTGGCATGAAAACCACACAGTAATATTTTGCGGATGCAATTGTGTCTGTTGAAGCACAGGTGGGTTTGTGGGCTGAAAACCGACTCAGATTTCCAAACGCTGCTCGTAAGTGAACTTTAACATGATAAAAATGTTGACGTCGACTAACGTTTTGACACTGAAAGTCACTAAAAAAATTTTAAGGGTGCGTTGACATAAAGATATGGAATGGTTATGTCTATATTGTAAATCCCTGTACTTTCGTTATAATCTGGAAGACGTATTCTCTTGCAAGATGGTAGAGCTGCTGATTTTTGTACACGGGTTGTCGAAGTCGTCGTCTTACAGACCTTGTATTGTAATTCAGTATAGATAAGGGACAATAACAATAGACCCTGGGCACACTTAAAGATAATTTTAAGCTTTGCAAATGCATAACCATTTTCTTACTTAAATTTATTTATACAACTTTCTATTAAGGAGGAACAAGGGGGAAATTCTCTCAAATCAGTGAGCTGTGCACTTGGGTGGGCCGATTTGTAAGGACAAATATTTGTCGATATTGTCCCATCGATTTCTCGATAGCTTTGGGGAAAAAAGCATGAGAAAAAAAAGTTCCACTACGACATATCAAAAAAATTCGATTCTCTACGATTATTTCAGTCGTATTTCTAGTCTCTCGCGCTCATATGTTACATTGTATTGTATGTGGCAATGCATATTTGTACCTTGGAAAGGTAATATTAAGAGAAAAAAAAATGTATTGCCTACTTAAAACCTTAAAAATAAATGTTGAGAAAAAGTAAAAAAAAATATAATTTGTTTGCCTCCAAAATGATTTTTTGATATGTTGTAGTGAACTTTTGTTTCCTTATGCCAAAAGCTATCTTAAAATCGAAAGTACAATATCGATTGCTAAATTAATCCACCCTACTGTGCACATTTTAATTTTTATACTCACTTACCGGGACCTACTATTTAACGCCGGCTACGAACGGCTAATGCATTTTTATAGAGAAGTTTTTACTTGGCTTAGAGATAAATCTCTCGCCGCTAAAATGTGTTAGATGTTCTTATCCGGGATTGAACCTGGGTTTACCACGGGGCCCACAACAATATTCAGACGACTTATTTATTAATTCTCGTTTAAAGAGTCGAATCTAAGACCTTATGTTTTTGAATTGCCAAATTTTCTTAATTATACCTCGTATTTGTTGTCGTTCTTTTTCCACATCCTGCTGTTGTGTGCTTGGGCAGCGTCTGCCTTTTCTTTACGCCACTGCTGACTGCAGGCGCACTGATTGTTCCTCGTTCTCTTCGTAGTTTTGAATACATCTCGTAACAATCGCTCCAGCAGACTGTCATTTCCGTGTATGTGTGTTCAGTCCGTTCGTCCATGCATGCAACTGCTCCACTCGCCAGTCGTTGGAGCCGTTCTTCTTTGCTGCTTTCATGCCTGAATGTCCCTGGAATTTGCTTCAGCTCATGCTTATTGACATAAAACTGATTCTAACTATGTATTTGATTTTACGTCTTTTTCGCATTACGCTAATGTGCCTTTATAGGTGCTCGTATCTTAAGATATATACATATGTATGTCTACTTGTATGTATGTTCATACATAACTATGGTGGACGCATGTGTCAAGGTCTGGGCATATTTGTTTGGGTCGTAGACTTGCTTCAGGACAGAAATGAGTGTCCGTTAATGTGTCCCACTGAGTGTCCGTCCCTAAATGTAGACATATTATACTACTTTGTCATAGGGAGTGCTCCCGGATCGACGGTAATTTGGGTATTGTTAGTTTTAAAGGCAAATGAGGTGAAAGATTTATGTGGCACTGTAGGTATTTGCCCGAATTATTTTAACCGTGGGAAATTGTCCGAGTTTCGAGCTATAGGGTTCTCCTTCTTATGTGGTGGATATAATAAATTTAAGTGTTTAATTTGAGAATTTGTAGTTTTAAAGTCGGTATTTCCCCGATTTTTTTATATCGTGGAAAATTGTCCGAGTTTCGATCTATTGTGTGCCCTCATTATATGGTGGAAACAATCAATTAGGCTTTGTGTTGTCCAGGAACCTCTTATGCTTTCTCCAATCGCAAATCCTTCTGAGATGCTCTTAACATGTATTTCAAACGTGAGGGAATGACTCACTTATTAAAAAAAAGGATATTAACTCAAAATTTTTTCAAGAGACAAAAAACTCTATGCATAGACACTTTTAGTACTTTTAAATATGTAAAAAGAAATATCTGATAAAACTGGAGCAAACGATGGGCGATTTTGACGGTGGTAAGAGATAACATGTGCGTCCGAATTTCTTAAAATAGGTTCTTTTTAAAAACTAAAATGAACTAAGTCTAATTATTTCTTTTTTCGTTTTCTTTAAATAGCAAATATTCACATTATTTATACCATATCATACCATTGGCTGCCATAGATGGCCTAGCAGAAGCTCATCCTTTCCACCTAATTTTAACAGATCTTAGTGCCGGTTTCTGGTTCTGTCCTACGAATGACTTGCTCGATTTTCGTCTTAAATGCTTGAATCTTAATGGATTGTTCGCATAAAATCGGTACTTCACGGTACCCTTCCAGAAAAAGTAAAAAGAAGTTAAATTGCAGCTCCAGGGTGGCCAATTGACATTGTAATGACGGATTATTGGCGAACTTGGCTCGCAATAGATTGATTGTGGTGTCATCCTAGAGAAACCGAAGATTGTCCAAGTGCATGTCTTCAATCGCCGGCCACACAAAATGGCATATCTTACCGCTGTAGTGCTCATCGTTCGCTTGCGATTCTCAGATAAGTCAGCTTTGCCTGTAAACATAGCCGCCGAAAGGAAAAGGAGCTTTGCCAGAAAATATGACTTCGAGCAAAATCGTTTTCCACTTCGAGTGTCCTAAGGTCCAAACTGAGAAGTGATAACGAAACGAAATATCATGTGCCTTCTATTGCGGAGTTCATTGTTAAGGAAATGTGCAGGATATTTGTGAAAAGTTTGCATCAAGCTGGTGCATGAAATGTTAGGATGTCAAGAAGGACTGTCTCGTGCACTCTTGGCTACGATGCACATTGGGGTATTTTATACCATTTTGTGTGATTAATTAAAAAAATCAAATCGAAGATACCCAACCATGATGGTAATCGTTCGAAAGAGAATAGAATTCTACATCACTATGTGGAAGCAGAATTGGAAAAAAGTCAATGGTATCCGTGCACTGCGATTGCAAATTTGACGTTTTCTTTACTTTGGTGCGCGCATAGTAAAACACACAAGTTTTTGTATATTTCCAAGTGCTTTTTCTTAAAAAATTAAATAAGTATCATTTTTTGGGCAATGGAACCTTCTACCTCAGGTATTTTTGGAACTGCAAATGAATTATAGTAGTACAAAAAGTGTCTGTTCGTATTTTTAATGTTTTTTTCGTCCAGGCTTATAAAATGTGTGTTTTTAGGTATATATGTAAGCATATAGTTGTGAATACCACTCAATTCAGTGAAAATCAATTTTTTTTTGAAACAACAAATATAAATGATATGATACCAAAAAAAAAAAAAAATGCGGGTTTTCTGCGCTTTTTAAGAAAAAAAATTTTTTTTTGTATGCCCATGCAACTGAAATACATACTCGTATATGCAAGTAAAAAACAGAAGCTTGATATGTGTAGATCGAGTTAGTGTTACTATTGTTGTTGTTTTTTATTTGTTTTGTTTTTATTATTGACGGGGTCATTTTGTAAAACGAAAGCAAACGTTTCGTTTCAATTATTTTTATATTTTATATTTTTATATTTTATTATTATTATACTAAAAAGCAAAGACAGGTATGATAAAAATATTGAAACGAAACGTTTGCTTTCGTCTTACAAAATGACCCCATAATTGTTTATTTTTCGTGTTTAACGTGGTTGTATCAGCAATAATTGGATCGATGTGTCTGTAATAACTTCCAAACTTCCCTTTAGGAACAAGTTCAACTACCGTATTCCTTCTTCGTCGAAGCCTTTATGAAATTATGGAAAACTCCGGTTGTAGCCAGCTCCAAGAAAAGTTCCAATTTCTGAGAGAAGAGTTAAGAGAACGAACCAAAGTTTCCCCTGAAAATATGAGAGAATTCAACCAGAGGGTAAATAAATTCTGTTTTGATTTCAAAACTCGCTGGTATGCATCGTCAAGGAAGCAGCATTATTTCCTGCAGTCCAACAAAGATTGGTTAGATTCTTCGATTGGTTTTAGCTGCTGTGAAAAAAATAAACGTGGTCGCATGGAGGTACCCTTTGAAGAATGTAGTGAACCAACTAAACGCAAGAAATCTGGAGCGATAAGAAAAACTGTACCTCTGCCTTTGCTAGTTCGTGCAACTAAAATGGGTATGAGAGCTGCGGGACAGTTAGATGCATCGAAAATTATTGCAAGAAACATCGGAATCACCGGCTAAAGCGACTAAGTACCGGTTAAGTTTTCAAAATGCTGGAAAAAATAAACAGATGTCAAAAGAAGAAGCGTTGTCTGTTTTAGTAGAAGGTAAATTGTCCCGTCATCAGTACAACATCATAAGACAGTCTGCTCCAGAAAAATTTCCATGCTACACATACGTGCAGTCTGCGAAAAAAGATTGTTACCCTAAACGCGATTGTATTAAAATAGATGAAACTTCAGTAGAAGTGAGTTTGCAAGGGCTATTAGATCATACCGTTGAACGTTTAATGCTTTCACAAAAAAGTGTATTTGAAATACTTGATGAGGAAAATGTATATGAATTATGCTTGTACTCGAAATGGGGCTTTGATGGGAGTTCTGGGCATAGCTTGTATAAGCAAGCATTTCATGGCTCAAATGCAAGCGATTCATCAGTATTTATAACTTGTGTAGTGCCACTAAAGTTGGTTTACAAGACCAAAATAATTTGGATGAACCCTCGCCCCTCATCCACAAGGTATTGCAGACCATTAAAAATGGAGTTTGTTAAAGAGTCTGCCGAAGTTTCGAAAGACGAAAAGGCGCGGGTTGATCCAGAAATAAGAAACCTCGGAAATTCTATTGTATTTGTTGTTACCCTAAACGCGATTGTATTAAAATAGATGAAACTTCAGTAGAAGTGAGTTTGCAAGGGCTATTAGATCATACCGTTGAACGTTTAATGCTTTCACAAAAAAGTGTATTTGAAATACTTGATGAGGAAAATGTATATGAATTATGCTTGTACTCGAAATGGGGCTTTGATGGGAGTTCTGGGCATAGCTTGTATAAGCAAGCATTTCATGGATCAAATGCAAGCGATTCATCAGTATTTATAACTTGTGTAGTGCCACTAAAGTTGGTTTACAAGACCAAAATAATTTGGATGAACCCTCGCCCCTCATCCACAAGGTATTGCAGACCATTAAAAATGGAGTTTGTTAAAGAGTCTGCCGAAGTTTCGAAAGACGAAAAGGCGCGGGTTGATCCAGAAATAAGAAACCTCGGAAATTCTATTGTATTTGTTGACAATAAACGCCTAGAAGTGCGTCACAATTTAATGCTGACAATGGTAGATGGAAAAGTCTGCAACGCAATTACGGACACAAAGTCTACACAAGCATGTTATTTATGTGGAGCTACAAGTAAGCCATTAAACGACATCGATAATATGGTAAAAAGGGAGGTGAATATGAACAATATTCAATTTGGTTTATCGATTCTCCATGGTGGGATACGATTTTTTGAATGCCTTCTACACGTGTCGTATAAACTTCCAATAAAAAATGGCAAGCAAGATTAGTAGATGAAAAAAAAAATTGTATGTGAAAACAAAGCTCGTATCCAAAAAGAGTTTAGGGATAGAATTGGTTTAATTGTCCACCAGCCAAAACCTGGCTACGGAAGCACAAATGACGGCAATACTGCAAGGAGATTTTTTGAAAACGCTGAAGTTTCATCAGAAATTACAAAAATTGATGTTGAATTAATAACCAAAATGCATATGTTGATGATTGCCGTTTCAAGTGGACATGAAATTGAAGTAGAGAAGTTTCGTCAATTTGCTTTGAGTACTGCCAGATTGTTTGTTCAAAAATATCCTTGGTATTATATGCCTCCAACGCTGCATAAATATTTTATACATGGACCGGAAATAGTCTCTCATGCATTGTTGCCAATAGGTCAATTGTCCGAAGAGGCTCAGGAGGCTCGAAACAAAGACTTCAAACGTTTCAGGGAGGATTTTGCTCGAAAATGTAGTAGGCAGAAGGCTAATGAAGACATTTTTAATAGGTTTTTGATCACTTCAGATCCTTTAATATGTTCTCAAAGAAAGCTGCCAAAGAAAAAATTTCAAACTTTGCCTAAAGCAGCTGTGGAGCTCCTCAAACCCCCAAAAGAGGATAATGACGAAAACGATGATATCGAAGATAATGATGATTACGAAAACAAAGAAGAAGATGATGATGATGTTTTTGCTAATGACTCAATGTCAGATGACTAATAACATAAAAAAAAAACTAAAAAAAAAAAATTAACACCGCTCTATGTTTTTGTATTGGATATGTATTTCGTTAATATTAAGGAAAAAAAATAAAGTTCCATTAAAGTACATGGTTTTATGATGTTTTTTGTAGCTAATAATTGTTTGTTAACTAAAAAAATATAAGTTCCGTTACTGAGAGGATTGGCTGATTTGATGACACTTTTGGCTATCAATTACCCCAGTGTGCGATGGGAGAACTTGTCCACTAGCATGGAGGGTGCCATATTTTGACCAAAACTTATTTTCCATAAATGCACTGCTTGGGAAACACAGCACTGACCTTTGAAATAAGTTTTCTTTATGTTCCAACGTTGCTGAAGCGTAATGCGTATTATTTCGGATTATTCACGGAGATATAATTCTGACAAGATTTTTGGATAAGAAAGGGTCATCATCTGCAAATAACATATATTCATAAAGAAGTTACCAAATAGACCACTTCGCTCATTCTGTCCCATTTTACTTAGGCTTATTGGGTCCCATTAGCTAGCCTTAGTTTTATCCTTGTCTTACTATACAATTGTAGTTGATATAGTGGCTGTGGCTTGCCATGGTTTATTTGTTAAGTTCCGCTTTAAACGTTTGGAAACTGCAAGAGAGGTGCCGCGACGTATTCTCAACTTGCGGACGCAAAAAACTTTCATTCATTGTCTTATATAGAGCCCCGGCTTTGGTTTCTGGTTGACCCTTCTCACTTTCATAAAAAATATGGACCGACAACTTTATTAATCAAAACACCGCACCTAACAATACATCTGGAGGAGAGTAATTGACGCTGATCCAATACCCTAGGGTTCGGACACTGACCCCTTTTCCTGTTCCTCAAATCATGTTGTTACTAAGAGCCGCGTAACATCGAAATGCCCACGATAATTTCGATGAGTTAAGATAATAGACTTGCCAGAAGAATAATAATATCCAGCAATTTTGACGCGTTGCTGTACATCATACGTAGCCATTATATATCTCCATAAAATACTATACAAGGTTGGCCATTTAAAACTTTAAATTTTAATAGGCTGTAAAAAAAAGTAGAGATTTTTTTTTTAAATTTCTGGTTTTATTGGAAAGGTTGAACTTTGTCAACTGGCTCGGCAGTACACCATCCGATTAACTCAATTTTTAAGTACATTTTGGATTGTTTTATGTGGAATCTCTTTAATGGCAACTTCAATTTCATGTATCAACGCTTCAATTGTGTCTGAATGCTTTGCGTACCATTTATCATTTATGGCTCCCCAAAAAAAATAATCCAAATTGCTCAAATCACAGCTCCGAGGCGGCCAATTGTCATCACAATTTCGGCTGATTATTGGAATTTCAAAAACAATGCGTAAAGTACGAGGGCTTCTATATATATTTCTGGCCTAATAATGAAAATGCAAATATTTTTCATCAAAAAAGGTTTTATTGTTTTTCAAAGTATTCTCCAGCTTGATTTATACACTTTTGCATGCGCTCAAACCAATTGTCGAAGCACTTTTTCCACTCCGATTGAGACACCTCCAAAACATGGTTTTTGAACGCTTCAACAGCATCTTCTGGCAACGAAAATCGTTGACCACGCATTTTTTTCTTGCTGTGTGGGAATAAAAAGAAGTCATTGGGTGCCAAGTCAGGGCTGTACGGCGGATGATGCATGAATTCGGCGTTTTGGCTGGCGCTGGTTTGAGTTCGCATTGTCATGGTGCACAATGATTCGTCTTCTCTTGTTCGTTTTTCGAATTTCTCCAAGGCTTTAGGCAAACAAATTGTGGTGTACCACTTAGAATTGACCGTCCTACGTTGCTCTCAAGCGGAACAGTCGCCACATGATCAGTTTTGTCGAAGAATCAGGTGACCATTTGCTTCGAAGTGCTGCTTCCACGAACAACTTTCGTTGGATTTGGCTCGTCTTCGAAGACCCACACTGTCGATTGCTGTTTTGTTTCGGGCTCATACGCATAGATCCATGATTCGTCACCTATGACGATCTTTTAATCGTATTTTTCAAAATTTCTTTGCACCAATCGCCACGATCCTTTTTTTGAGCGATTGTGAAATTGTGCGGTAATCCAACGAGAACAAAACATTTTTACGGACAGGTGTTCATGCAATATCGAATGTATGCTGGTAGAAGAACTGACCAAGGATGACTCTATCTCACGGTATGTCACATGACGATTTGCATTATCAGTTCCGGCACTGCATCAATTTTCTCCGGCACAACGGCCGTTTTTGGATGACCTGCACGACCTTCGTCTTGAGCGAGCGTCGGCCATGATTGAATTCATTAATTCAGTTTTTCACAGTGCTACGAGTATAGGATGGTGCTTCATCGCCATACACAGATTTAAGTTCGTCGATGCACTCTTGTCGTGATAATCCACGTCGAAAGTTGTGAAAACTATCGCACGAAAATGTTGCCAAATTGATTTTTTTCAAGTCACTGTAAACAAAAAACGTCAAAACATTCTAAGTACGTTTATGCTAAAAAATGTCAAACTTTCCAATGGAAATGTCAGATGGCGCCAGGCAACACTTAGTAATGCCTAGGCCAGAAATATACTTACATACTCGTAGCAACCCTTAAACAAAAAATTTGTTTTCAACGAAACAGAAAAAATCAGAATTGGTCGCAAGGATACTGCGCTTTGAAGATATCTTGACGCACAGTTTGAAGATTAAACGCAAAGGGTTATTCTCAGTAATTCAATTGAGACTCCCGTATAAGTCATTTGATTTGTAGTCGAAGTAATCGTTGCCAAAGAATGCTGCCTGGCAACCTAACCAATACATTTCACCACTTTTGACGTTGATTCTGAAAAAGAAACAACATAGGTCTCGGACCAGGATAAAATTCGTCACAAAAAGGTTATGAATATTTTTAAGACTCTTTTTGACCACCCTGTATTATAATATTAATCCGTATGGGTTGACAAGATAAAGAAATATAGGTATTGTAAAGATATTTTCAGTGGTATCCAAAAATTAAACAAAAAATACACCATTAATTTTGAATTTCCTGAAAATATTTAAAAAAAAAAATCTAAAACAAATTGCCCAAAATTTTAAATACCTCGAGCTTGCGAAGGCAAGAGCCAACATATTCGCTTAAAAACTTACCAATCGTCATTTCAAGAGAAAAACATTTGCCACCCTTTTTTAGGCTATACACAAATCGAGGCTCTTTCAACATAAATGGCGTTTTCCCAAGCTAATATTTTGCTAGAATTGAATTATTGCATGTGAACTTTGATCGATCACAACCCGAGAATTTCGTTCGCAACCTTTTGTGACATTTCTAAGATGCGATCTGGCAACTTGTGCTAACAATCAACTTCAATTACTATATGGACCATAGCGTCGATGGCTTCAAATGTATGTATGTGTGGATATGGGCTGTTGGGGTTTCATATTTCGCACGGGTGTATATATATATGTATGTATGTGTGTATGAGTGTATCCATGCGACTTAATGAATCTCTTGTGTACATATATTTAGGCTTTAAAAATCACCCTGGCTAGTGTTCCATGACTCGCTCGCTTACTGCCTGAATGGTTGACTGGCTTTACTCGCCTTGCGTTGCCTCGCCCAGCCTTGCTGGGCATTGTTGATTGCTGTTTGCTTGCCGGCTGGCTCCATTTTGGCCGAATGCTTCAATGGGTAGTTAGTTTGGCTGGCGAAGGCGATGGTGATGATGATGACGCTGCGTTGGTTGGGTTCTGGTTCTGTTGGCTGCTTGTTGGTGGCATGCCACTCTAACCCAGCTTATAAATGCTGACGCTGGCTATAACGACTATGTTTTGCGCTCGCTCCCCTGCTAGTCATTAGCTAGTTGAAGACGGTTCTTGTTGCTACTGCTGCTGATGTTGTTGCTGATGAAGGCTATTATTGCTGGTGTCTTTTTGCCTGCTGTTACTGATGATGTTCTCTTCATTTTGTTGTATCCATCTTGGTATATATGTGAGTGCGTGTGTGTGTGTGTTTGTACGACGACAGTATGACTGTCTCCCCGAAAAAGCACAACATAAAATCTCATACCTGCGCTTTATTTTGTTTTTGTAAGCATTTCCTGTCAGAGTTGGAGCCCACAATCTGGAGAAGCTCAAGTGAAACTACCAGCGGTCGAGAACTAGGGTTGGCACAAGAGCATAAAACCTTAAAGGATGTGAAATGGGTGCTTCAGAGACTTTTACAAAGTCGTTGGAGTCCACAAAGGATCACAATGACTAAATAATTGCAAAGAAATGAAATTGGAATAGCTTTCATTGGATATATTTTTCCTTATCTCAAATCAGTAAACTTTGCTAGATACTTATCCTGCTGACTGGGCAAAGCAAACGTTTTAAAGTCCTTTCGGTAGAGCTTATTTAATTTTCTAGATACGATTTTTATAATTGGCTTTAGATCTGAGCTAAAAATGTCAGTTTAAATTTGTAACGTTTCCTCGTGAATACCGGCGACTCTAAGAGAGAGTTTAATCTCTAAGCCTTGTTAAAGATTCTTTGCAAAATGCAATATCACATCGGAGCAGGTTTAAAACATTAGGCAACATCAGTGAGTAGAGGACTTTATTAAGCAAAGCCCGCCGTATTTAGAGCAGTTCCCTGTATATTCATTAAAGGGATGTTGGAATTTTTTTTGTAGGGAAAAAAAATCCTGATCTTTGGTCCACATTTTTTATAGCTGACACACAAGGGACCATATTAATTAAGGTGCACTACTCAGATAGACCAAAAACAAAGCCTTTAAGATTTGGAACATAGCGGTCCATAGACTCCATAGGTCATGTAGACTCCATACAAAGATCCCTTCTAATTTGAGGTTCAGGCGTTCTTAATAAGATATTAAAGAACATATAGAAGAACACTGCATTTATTGGATCTTATGGTTTCAAGTTTATTTCATACAATGACATTAATTTATATTGTAATCCTAGGCAAACTTGAAATTTTTGACCATAACCTTACTTCATTATTAGTTTAATTTTGAACAAGTTGTCTAGATGCATGATTCGTTTCCTGTTACGATCTGTTAAATGACATCTGTAGAACCGCGATCGGATTTTGTTAAACATTCCTTTGCTGTTAATCTTAAATTGAGGTTTTTAATATAAGATTTTTGAATATCTTGAAGATTTGTAAAAAAGCGAAAAAAAATTTGGTAGACTAGCTTGTAAGAGTAATAAGAAGTTTTTAAATTGTTTTATGTAGGAAACTTTCAAGGCTACCAGTTTATTTTATACAATGGTAACAATTTATATAAAGAGCCTAGGCAAACTTGGCATCTTTTACCATAACCTCATTTGATTTGTAGTTTAATTTTGAACAAATTTGTCTAGATGCATGATTCGTCTCCTGTTACGATCTGATAAATGACTACTGTAGAACCGCGATCGGATTTTGTTAAGCATTCCTTTGCTGTCAATCCTTAATTGAGGTTTTTAATATCTTGAAGATTTGTAAAAAAAAAAGCGAAATTTTTTTTTGGTAGACTAGCTAGTACGAGAAATGAGAAGTTTTTAAATTATTTTATTTTAGAAGCTTTCAAGGTTACCAGATTATTTTATACAATGGTAACAATTTATATTAGTAGCCTAGGCAAACTTGGCATCTTTGACCATAACCTCATTTGATTTGTAGTTTTATTTTGAACAAAACAAATTTGTCTAGACGATGATTCGTCTCCTGTTACGATCTAATAACTGACTTCTGAAGTACCGCGATCGGATTTTGTTAAACATTCCTTTGAAGTCAATCCTGAATTGAGGTTTGCAAACTAAAATTATTGAATATCTTGAAGATATGTAAAAAAACGTATAATTGTTTTTTTGTGGTCCAGCTAGTAAAAAAAAAATTTCAATTGTTATAGTAAAAAGAAATTTTTCAATTGTTATATTTTAGAAGCAGTCAAGGTTACCAGTGGGCACATATCAAAATTGCGGCTCCGTGAACATGAATTTTGTCGCGGATTCAGTGCTCAGGTAATTCGACGTATCGTAGGAAAGTTGCTTCTGGAGTCACTAACCAGACAGGGGTTTCTGTAAAGAAAAGCAATCTGTAGCAGTCAATATCGAAGAAGACCCAGGAATTGTTATGACTGGCTACACGCCCAGAACCAGAAATTGTTATGACTGGCTACAGTTCAAATGACGCGTTTCATTCACCTGGGTATCGAAGCAGATCCCCCATAGACGAACAAGACTTCAAAATAAATATATTGTTTTTACAACAACCACAACAACAACAACTGGCTACATGCCGTTGCTGTGTGCAGAATGGAGGAATGGCTGATCTTCAACATTCTTCCATACATCACATCATAATCGTCGCCGTCGTAATCGTCCAAAAACGGAACATCAACGCTCTCGCATGTTTTTAATAACCTTCGAAATCTACTTCTGTGATTCGGCGTCGATCAGCTCAATTGGGCATAGCCGGAAAGTCAACCCGGTAATTTTTGTTTTGTTTTTTTTAGTTCAGTGCGAAATTTTTTTTACACGCATTTGAAGTTGGTTATTTTGGAACGCTGCCTAACAAGAAAAGATCATTGAAAATTTGATAAAAATAATGCTTGCATTCGGAATGTTCGATTTTGCATCACTGTGTTATGGAGTACCATCCGATGCGTTTTCACTTCGCCCAAAGGGCTGATGATTGTTTGGCAGGAGATGGAGAATTTTACCAAAAAATCGTGTTTTCAGATAAAAAAAAGCTCTTTTTCATCTCGGTTGCTATGTCAATAAGCCAAATGGCCTCCTATGGGTTTCAGACAACCCACTCGTGACTATTGAGAAGACAATGCATTCACAACAAGTCACTGTTTGGTGTGGATTTTGGGCTGGCGGCATCATTGGGCCATTTTTTCTTCGAAAATGAGCAAGGAGCCGCCGATACCGTAAACGGTGAGCATAGCCGCTCCATGCTCAACGAATTTTGTTTACAAAAATTCAAGAGAATGACATGGATGACATTTGGTTTCAATAAGACGGGGCCACATGTCACTGGACAAAGTTCAGCCTTTCCAATAAAACCAGAATTTGAAAAAAATTATTAATACTTTTTTTTTACAGCCGACTCAAATTTAAAGTGTTAAATCGCCCACCCTGTAGGTGAAGTTTTAGCCGAGACTAGGGTCAGATGCTTGGGCCGACAGGGGCCCCAAAAAAGAATCTTTTTTTTATTTCTTAGCGCTTAAGTGGAGTTGGAGGGCATAAAAGTTTCGACCAGGCCGAACGAAGTTTTTTTTTTTTACTTGTTTAACTTGTTTTTGTTGCAAATATTAAGATGGAACCTTCTAATTCTCGACTCGTCCATAATCCGTGCTTTGATTAGACTTCCTTCAAGAAAACTATATTCTAAAACCTTTCCTAACAAACCGCCCTCTCTCTACGTTTTGTGGACTCGAGTATTGCGTTAAAATTTCTTTTCGAATATCTGGGTATGTGTGTACAAGTGAGCGTTTCATGGTGTGTGTGCATGTGAGTCCTTGTGTTATACGTTTGAGACATCCTGTAGTTTTATAAATGGCTCTGCGTTTGTATGTGTATGAACATTTGCCAGCTTTTTGCTTGTTAACTGCTCGGCAAAAATGTTGGCGGCAATTTTTGCTACACTTTCAGTGTCCCTCCCTCCAGTTCAATTTCCGTCCCCCTGTTCTTTGGTTGCTTGCTCTGTCCTAACTCAACTCCTCCTAGAGTTTTCTTCGCAAGATGTGAACAAGTAAAGCATTGGTTTGGCGATATGAATGGTAGAGTAGAACGCACACCAACATATGAAGGTGGCGCACACAAATACACAATCGTTCATCCATCCATCCGTCCTGCCGCAATCATCATCGTCAGCATCTGCTACATCATCATCATCATCATTGACGTTGTGTGCTCATCGTCAGCATCATCAGCATGAGCGTCCTTATCACACAGCTATTGTTGATATGATGTTGTTATCGTCGTAGTTTGGCTTGGCTTGGCTGGATGGGTTCAGTTGGAAACTGACGATTGGTTTTTGTTCTCGTTGTCCTGATGAAGCAGATACTGATGATGATGTCGCTATAGATGCTAATGATGATGATCATCATGACGGTGATGTTGTTGTTGCTGATGATGTTTTGGCCTGTTGTTGTTGCTCTTTTTATACTGTTGCCGCCGCTGTGCTATGTGTGCTGTCATTTGCAATCTGTATGAAAATTTCGTTTTTGGTTTGGTTGTCAGGCACTTATACAAGCTCTATTCACCCCCACTCACTCACTCTCAGCCAGATAGCTAGCAGCCTGCCAGCCTTCAAGGCAAGTGAGTCAGACGAGGCGAAACGGGGCTTGTTTGCCAGTCTGGCACAAAACTACTGCAACTACTATTTGAACATGCCAAGAGAGGCCAGCTGGGCCACCCCATATATTTTTGCAAGCTTTAGCAAAATTTCGCCCCCTCTATTGTTTGTGGCTGGCTGCTGCTTTTCGTTTCGTGTGGCTCTAGCCTGCCGCTGCTGTATGCCGAAAGGAGGCTGGCAGTGGTCTTCAACATTCTCGTATGCCTTACATCGACATCATCATCGCCATCGTCCTCGTCCAAAAGCAGAACACTAACGCTCTCGAATGTTTTCAATAACCTCCTCACTCTACTACTCCTGCTTTGCCTTGACACACCGACACACACACGCCACACCGAGCATTTTCATCATTTCTTTATGGCCACCATTGGCAATGAGCGTGTTCCATCTGAACCATTCCCAACATGGGCCATGTGCTGTCACTAAGGCTCGTCGTCGGTGTGTGTATGGCTGTGTACCTACAGCAAATAAGGCCCACCATCGTTCCACTGTGGTTGGGGACAACGAACAACAGGCTGATAGGTAGCTAGCCAGTCATCCAGCCAGCCTGTTAGTCCAACTAACCAAAGCAAAACCTAACCGAAGCGAACCATTCATCCATCCATCCGACCAAACATTCGATACGAGTCACACACGTAAACGACCGAGAACGTTTTCGGTCGGTGTCATTTGTGCGAGTGTGTGTCGGCCGGTCGTTCGGTCGGTGTCAGTCGTATGTATGTATCTCTGTGTGAATTGGGGAAGGTTTGATGTTTCGAAAAATCATTTGGTTCGGTTTGTGCCCAAAAAGCCCATGTGTCGCGGCGCGCGTTAAAAGTCCATACGAATGAGGGTGTCTATGTGTGCGTGCCTTTGTCTACAGCATCGGGCTAAAATATAATAAATGAAGACTTCACAGAGATAGAATAAACCTAGCAGCCAACTTGATGAGCTCTGGACAACTATCAATCACGTGTCTTTGATTTCCTTATAAGATCACCTTAAACACATCACATAGGAAAGCCAAGTACCTTATATAGGGTGATCCATCTAGAGGTATTTTTTCAGAACAAGAAAAAATATAAAAATGCAAATCAAGTGTAGAATCTTTGTTGGTAATTTGAAAGGACATTTTATGGCATTTATTTTTTGCAAATAATTACCTTCAAATGTTGGTAACTCTATTATGGAAATGAGCGTTCGGTGAGAAACGTGAAGATCCGCTGTTTCCGACCAAAATTTTGTTTAGTGATGAAACCCATTTCTGGCTTAACGGCAAAGTCAATAAACAAAATTGCCGCATTGGGCTGAAGAGCAACAAGAAGAGGTTCAAGAGATGCCATTATACCCAGAGAAAACCACGGTTTGGTGCGGCTTATAAGCTGGTGGAATCATGGGTGCATATTTTTTCAAAAATGATGATGGTCGGAACGTAACAGGGAATGGTGCTCTCCATCGCGCCATGATATCGATCTTAATTTTACCTGAAATTGAAGCCCGTATTCTTAACCACTTGCCATACAGCTGCTCAAACAATAGATCTATTGAAAGGTAATTTCGAAGAGCAGCTAATTTCACGTTTTGGACAGGTGAGTTGTCCACGTAGATCCAGTGATATCTCACCCTTAGACATTTTTTTTTGGGGTTACGTAAAGTCCAAATTCTATGCTGACAAACCAGCTACGATTCAGGTTTTGGAAGCCAATATTACGCGTGTCATTCAAGCCATACCGGTCGAAATGCTTGAACGAGTCATCCAAATTGGACCCTCAGAATGGAAACCCTGAGGCGTAGTTGCGACCAACATTTGAAGAAAATTATTTTCAAAAAATCAATGCCATAAAATGTCCTTTCAAAATACCAATAATGATTCCACACTTGATTTGAATTTTTATATTTTTGTTTTTGTTCTGTAAAAATACTTCTAGATGGATCACCTATATAACCGAAACTTATATACCTTCCACCGTCCTACGAACCGTCCATGAACCATCGTCAACAACCTCCTCACTCCACTACTCCTACTTCATCCTACGAAACTAAAGCGCAAAAAAAGTTCAGTTTTTTGGGAAATTTGTGCCGTCTCTAATCTCAATCAAAACTACTTTTTTTTGTTTATGTCGTTTTTGACTGGGCTGATTGGTCAGTCTTCCTTCATGAATTAAATAAAACTAATTTATTCCATGTTTTCCCAACATTTCGATAGCTTTTTTCTAACTTCTTCAGGGGATGTTTATTTAAAAATCAATTAGTTTTACATTTCATTCGTCATAATTTCTTATTACTATTATATACTGGATTCTATAATTGGATTTGTAACAAAACTTGGTTTAATTTGAGTACCACTATGGCCATTGCTCGCCCGTTTGGACCAAGCACGACGCTGTTAGGCCACTTTAGTCAAAACGTCCAGGAATTATGTTCTTTTTTGAGATTTTAAGTTCGTCCAGTAACCTGTCAATCATCATTTGTTAAGCAAATTCTCAAAAAAGTGTAATTTTTCCGTGGTAACTCTAGACCTTGAAGGAAAATTGTTTCCCTCTGGGCCGATTTCGCTCATTAACAATCACAAACAGTTTATTCGTTTGACATCTATTTTGCTTTGAACAGACATAAAGACTAACGGACGGACGGTAAAGGTAAGATCGTTGTTGTAGCTGCAAACCGTAGCGGGGTGACAGCCCTTGGCCGAATAATTGCTGCTTTGAGTCGATCCGGTGCGAAGAACCGGCTACCAAGGAATCGATGGTATCATCGTCTTAGAATTTAAAGACAATTAATATTATATATAAACTTTATAGGGTTTCCGATCGATATTTTGAATGACAAATGCGGTACTTAAACGGCAAAAGTAACAATAACCAATCCCACGACAGCTGGTTCTATGGACCAAATTGACCCGAAGAGCAATTCTTTTGCCAAGGGCTGTCACCCTGGCACACAGTTGCCGCTACAATAACAACAACGATCTTACCTAAATTTTCACATAATGTTTAGTTTGGCTAGGAAGTTTTTATACTTAACACCACACTATGCAAGGTACAACAACAACATAACCATGTTTAAAGTCGATTGTTTTGTTCTATTTAACAGAAATAATAAAGCTTTAAAATAAAGCATGACTTAATAAATAAACAAAGCTAGTTTATAATAACCTATAGACAAAACTCTTATTATTAACCCTAACTAACTTAATGTAGTTAGTGCTGATTTTTACAACACCATAAAGGAAAGGAGATAGAGCCTATGTTTAGAATACTGACTCCGAATCACTATCTGAATTAATTGAACGATGTCCCTCCGTTCGCCGTCTGATTATCTATCATTATAATCAATGTACTAGTCGCAATTATGATCAGATTTGATGAAACTTGGTACTAACCTTAAGTTTGGGCCAAGGACGAACCCTATTTAAATTGGTCAACATCGGTCCATATTTTGCATCGGTTTTTCCCGATTTCAGAACCTACAGTTTTAATAATTACGTATTACATCGATTTTGACCAAATTTTACACAAAGTATTTCGAGTAACCAACACCTATTTTTGTCCATTTCGGTCCATGTTTTTAAATAGCCCCCACACAAAGGTTCCTACTGATTTGAAGTCCAATTGCCTAAGAAGCCATAAATTACAACCGATCAAGCCCAAATTTTGTATGGTACGTTCAGAGCGAAAATGATTAAAACTAACATATTGAATCCGACCTTGGTCATGTTTCAGACAGAGATGCTTAATCCTCTGAATAGCAGAGTGGTGTATGGTATCTCAACATTATTTTCTTGTTTTTACATATTTTTATATGTTTTCCATACTTTGATTCTATTGGTCCATTAGTCTGACTCCAATTTTTCATATTTTGATTTGTTAGAAAATTTACCTTACTTTGAGTAAACATATTTCCATATTTGCTATTGGTCGCTTTTAATGATATTGAAAAATGTCTACGGAAATTCTTCAAATTGATGATTTTAAATGGTGAGGGAAAGAAAATTCGGGGGTTTCTATTTAACAGTACAGTGAGTAACGGATACATGAACAGCTTTTATAAGAAAACAAACGCATACAAGACATTTTTACAAAACACCATATACCACAACATATAAGAAAAAAACGCATGTAAGAAATATACTTGTGGTATTTTTTTTGACTTTCTTATATACATACGTATCTACTTTATACATATTACCCCGCGCCGTACTGATCCTAGTCGGCTAGTCGCTTAAAGCTGCAAATACTCTTGTATTCTCCATAACCGACCACATCCATTTAAAAGCTGTCGGTATTCCGACTCAAGACAACTGTTGCAGTTCCAACGCGGGCCCGCTTCTTTAATCGGAAGGTTAAAAATTCTCTTGACAAATAGTCAACCATTTGGTTTATCGATACCGTGAATCTTTTGCAATTTTATATTGGCCAGATACTGTGAGTGTGTATGAATTTTGTGTCAGTCTACATGATTGCTGCCGGCCCACAAGCTGAATGTGGCAGTTCAGTTGTAGACAAAACTTGGGCAGCCAGGGAGCCGGGCAGCCAGGCAATCATTCAAAGCAAACCAAACAGTCACAGGCACCGGCTCTGGTAAATACTCAATACGTGTACACTGGCAGGCTAGCATGAAGCCAGCCAGAGCTAACACAGGCAGACTGCCAGCCAGCCAGGAGAGTCAAGCAGCAGCAGACACACACAGACAGGCAGGGAGCAGGCTGGCTGGCTGGCTATAACAACGACCCGATGGCTCGGCTCGATTTCTGAGCGAAATGAAATGTGAATGGTGAAATTACACACATACTCGCATTCGTTTATTCGCAAAAGAACAGAACACGGACGACAAAAACAACAACAAAACCACTCGCAACTGATGATGGCTTTGGGTTCTTGGGCTGGTTGGCCTGACTGACTGGCTGGCTGTTTGGCCTGGCTGGCAGCAGTTGTAGTAGCAGCAGCACCAGAAGAACGCTCTGTGGCAGTAAAAATTACACACATTGCTGCAAACAACATACACACATCCATTCATACCCACATCCAAATCATCATCGTCGTCATCATCATCATCAGCAGCATGAGCACTGGCACTGGCACAACATTTGACTACTCCTCACATATAAAATGCTCGCACTGCTGCCAGAACGACCGAACGTAAAAAGCGTTTTATACGGTTTTTGTTTTTGTCGTTATTGCTGCTGTTGCTTTGTGCTTATGCCTGTGCTGCTGGCTGTTGTTGCTGTTTTTTGGGGGGGCTTTTCCTTCCTTCGGTCGGCCGTAGTCATTGTCGCTGCGTCGTTGTCGTCGCCGCTATGCGCTTCACAATGCTTTGCTGAATTTTCAATTTCAGTTGTAAGCTGACTGCAATCAGCGTTGGAAGTGAAATAATTCTTGAGTTTTGTGTGTTCGTCAATCGCTGGCTCGTTCACCACCGACCACCGTATACCGCGTCCGCATACCGTCTGTTGTGTTAGCGCGTTTTCTTTTCTTTGAACGTAGCGCGCGCGGCACAAAGAGAGAGAGAGATAAAGAGAAAAACAACACGTGTGTGATAACAACAACGAAAGCCGCCACAACAATCACAACAATAGTAATAAACAAGCCGCGACCGTTTAAGTTCGGCTGAAACGTAATTTTGCATTTTTTTTGTGTGCAAATTTTTGTGCTTGTCAAAGCAAAACGGAAAATCAAATACCGGGTAATTTGATGAATACCACTCGCAAGATTGGCTAGCACGGAGTTTTACCTACCACTCGTTTAACCCAGCTCTAAAGTGTTTCAAACTGAACGTTAAAGCGTCACAAATTACAAAGATAGACCGCTATGCGCGTACGCACGTTTATTTTTATCTGTGGGTGAAAATTCGGCCGGCCGACTTAGTGATTTTTAGGCTGTTTATGTTTACATTAAAAATAATCACGATTATTGTGCTTACAGTAGATAAAACAAACAATCAATCCTTGCACAAGGAAATTGTCATTCTTGACACACAGTTTTAGTGCGCTTTTCAATTTTCTTTTTTTTTTTTGCAACCTGTGCACCTACGTCTCAAAGTCCCCTCGATTGGCAAGTGAGTAGCAGATTGTCCAAAAATGCTCTTCCTCTAGGATTGGTAACCACCATGTAAAAGGCTTTATCTCTCGACCGCACTTTGGCCTCCTTCTGCTAGCTGGACTAAAAATTCAAGGAATGGTTCCTTTTTACGACTTCTTTCATTATTAATTAAACATTTCAGTATTTAGCTAAAGGTAACAGATTTCAAATTACATATGTATTTGATGATCTTAATTTTGTTTAAAGCTGGTATTTGTTAACAGCTGTCTTTGACAACGGAAACTATTCATTTTGATTAAGTGCGAAATGCATGTTATTGTTGGCCTACAAATTATTTGTCTTGAATTTACATGTGAAATTGCGGACGCTTTAAAACAATTATGAATTTGCTACATTTTGTAAATTCGAGGGCATATCAACCACTCCGTGACGTTTTGAACAAAACACAGTTTTTTTTTGCAAAAAAAAAATACGTATCTCCGATTTTTGTATCCTTTTCAAAAAATAGAATTTTTCGGAGTTTGTTTTTGGAGCTAAATCTCTTTCCACCGAGCAATATCTTTAGGTTTGGAAATAGGAAATAGTCACTGGGGGCTAAATCCGGAGAATATGGCGATGAGGTACCAATTCGTAACCCAATTCATTGAGACTGCACACATGTGCACCAGTGCATTATCTTGATGAAAAATAACTTTTCTTGGCCATATGTGGTCGTTTGTTTTTAAATCCTCTTTAAATCGGTCCAATAAGTTGGCATAATATTCTCCGTTTTTTGTTTTTACCTTTTGAAGGTAATCGATGTTGATTATTACGCTTGCATCCCAAAAAATTGTTGCCATCACCTTAGTGTCCGACAAAGTCGCCTTGACCTTCTTCGAGCCGGTTATCCCGGAGAAACCCTTTGTTTAGATTGCTATTGGTCTCCGGAGTGTTGCAATGGATCCATGTTTCATCCACAGTTACAAAACGCCGCAAAAGCTCATTCGAATTGCGTTTAAGCAACTCCAAACCATCCTTTGAAGTTGTCACAGGTTTACGTTTATGCTCAATTGAGAGCAAACGCGGCACGCATTTTGCAGACAGCTTTCCTAAACCCAACTGATCATGTAAAATCGAAACCACACTGCCATATGAAATGCGTATGGCATCAACAATCTCATACACTTTTACTCTTCAATCGGCCAACACCATATTGGGGATTGTTTCGTTATTTTCTGGTTAGCCGTCTTAATTAGCCGCCCAGAACGTTCAGCGTCATTTGTACTTGTGCGACCACAACGAAAGTCAGTAAACTACTTTTTATCATTGAAATCGATGGTGCAGAGTCCCCACAGTATTTACCAAGCTTTTCCTTGGTTTGATTGAAGTTTTTTTCCGCAAAAATTAATGATTAATGAGCACACGAAATTCACTTTTTTCCATTTGTAACAAAATCCACGTGGTTGTGTGTTTTAAACAGCTGTTAAACACAAACTAAATGACGGAACTCTAATAGTTTAACTATAGTTTATTAACAGATGATACTTGATGGGAGCAGTTTTGAGTTTCATATAACTACGAGGGAAGTTCAAAAAGTCACGGAATTTTTGATATGCCCTTGTAGCTTCAGAGAGGAGCTACTGAATGATCATTTAAATAAACAATCTTGGGCTTAGCGATAATCAGCACAAGTTCCCAAATTAAATAATTGGGGATTTCCCATTCATAAAAATGATCGGCAGTAAAAGAAACGCAACATTTTGTAATTAAACTCCGAGTGTGGGATGGCTCTGGCATTAACCAGCCTCAAGTCTTGAAGACCTTCTTAGAATAAGAACAATAACACTCGACTTAAATTTTACCAAGACGTAGGCCAATATAATTCGAAGTGCAAGGTCTAAACTTAAAGTCAGCAACACTTACCTTATGTATTCACCGTCAACCAACCCATAGTTCCAGTAAGCGTCCATACCGAGAAAGTGCGTGAGAGCGTGCGTGTAAGTTAAAAAATCTTAGGAGCGCACTTGTACGTTGCTGCTGCTCAGGCATTATTTTATTTATTGATTTTATATTATTCTCTGCGCCACACATTGCTGGTTAATGGTGTTGGCTCTGGTTCTGCTGCTAACGCCAATGATGTTGTTGCTGTTGTCATTTCTGCTCCGCCAGTAGCTTTTGCTGTTTTGTGGCCTAACCGCGTGCTGCCTGCCGCATGCTCGCCTAAGTTTCATTTTTTTGTGTGTGTCATTTAATGGGCCTCCCTCTACCATAAGCCCCCAATCGGCTTTGCCATCCAACCAGCCAGTCAGCCATCACACGCTAGCTAGGTGGTGAGGTGATGTATTGTACAAATATATGTACATAAGTACAATACTATGTATGTACGTATGTATATACACGAGCACATATGACAGTTGTTGTTTTGTTTGCTGCCCCGATGTACAATTTGTTGTTGCTTTGGCTGGCTAGGTCGGTATAGTATAGCTGGGCATTCATGCTCTCTCCCATCGGTTACCTAGATTTTCTGTTTGTGCCGATACGATTCTTTTCGGTGTTAAAGCCATTTTTATTGATGTTGCAAAAGTGCCTTTAATGCCCCCAACTCGCCAACTGTGACTCACTCGTTCACTCACACCAACCAGCCGGCCGGCCGGCAATCCAGCTCACTCATTCTCTAATTATTTCCAATTCTATGCAGTTCTGTTTGTGGTGCATAGCATATTAGTTTTGAAAAATAAAAACCGAGTTTGCCCTTAAGTTTAGAGTTGTATTTTGACATAAATATAATGTTCTAGGTGCGAGAGAGAGAGCGATTCTTTTCGTTCCGGATATGAATTGCCCAATGTTGTACATATTTTAAAAGCGGGGAAATTTGAAAAAAGGAAGATTGTTTCACTCTTTGAAAACGAAATGAAACTGAAAAGAAGTGATGCTGGCTTAAATTTTAGGGACAGTATACAAAGGGGGAACAAATAGTATGCTTTGAATAAAGTTTGGACAACGGGAATCCTGTAGAGAGGGTCTTCAAACTGAGCAATTCGTGGTGGGCTTCCCACTACTTGCGGAGATTTTTCATACCCAAAACCCTCGCTATATGCGATTTTTACTCAAAAAAATCTACTCCTTTTTTGCTTCAATTAAGGATTTTTAAGGTAGTAAATTGTTATTGCATTAAAAATTAGTTGAAAAATTTTGCATGGAGAAAAATATCAGGTTTTTTGAACTTTGGCCTAACTAGAGAGAGATTTTGAGGTTAGAAACTGATGCATAGAGGCGAAAAAGAGACTTAGAAACAAAACAAAGAAGCTTTGAGCTAATACTTCGGTGCGAGAGCGAACGATACCTACAGGAAAAAAGAAATAGAAATATCAGCAAAGAAGAAACAGGTGAAAAAGAGGAAATGAATTGATCTTTTTTCATCAATTTCTCCTTTTTACCTGTTGAGTTTTAGAAAAATAATAAAGGAACAGAATCGTATTCAAAATAAATTTTAGTGGATAAAATTAATAAAGACACACAAGATAAAGAGAGAGCAGGAACCAGTCGAAGTAGTAAATAGACAAGAGATGAAAATATTTAGGAGAGTAATAGAGGCGATAGGCAGAAAAAGGGAAAATTTACGGACTTAAAGGCGAGAGAAGGAAATAGTAGTAAAAAGACAAGAAATGGAGATATTGAGAAGAGTCATAGATGAGGAGCAGGGAAATAGGAAAAGGCGTAAGACGGAAATGTTCTTAGTAATAAAGAAAACTAGAGATGGAAATATTATAGTAGGTGCAAGAGAGAGAGAGAGAGAGAGAGAGAGATAGGTGCAAGAGACACATAGAGAAATGAGACTGTTAAAGACGTTGGCTGAGAATGAGAAAGTCTATACTGAAAGAGATAAAAATATACGAGAGAGAAAACAATACTGTAGTGATATATTACATTTGGAAGACTGCACTACAGCATCGGGTGGAGACATACAGTCTGAGGAATATTAGAGTAAGAGACTGGACAGAACGCTTACTAAATCGAAGAGCTTGAAAAACACAGAATGGGTATAAAAGAGAGAGATTAAGATAGGCAAACGCTAGCAGATAATGTTATGGTTACGGCAATATAAGTCTGAAGAAGAGATACGGGCTACCGGTAAAGATACAAACAAAAAGTAAGCGTCAGATTCAGCATGTATGGGATCTTTGGGAGGAAAGAAATGTTCCCGCATTTAAGCTATGACCTTACGAAAAATCTATTCCCGACCCACTAAAAAAATGAATGCAAATTGAACCGCATGAAATTCCCAGTCTTGCACTGTGTGACAACTGCGTATGCCAATCTTAATTATGGTGTCCTTTTTTTGTTTGCACCATCTTAATAATTCAATTTTGGGGAGGAAAATTTAATTTGAATTACATCACTGCGGCGCTCGATTCACTCGCTCGCACGCTAGCTTGTCGTTGGACCCCAAAGAGAAAAATGTCAATTTTCCTGCCTTCGGTAGTTATGTATGTGAGTGATATTGTACTCGATTGTGACCACCAAGCGACGAGTGTGCCAAGGCGAGTAGCAGCAGCAGCCGTACAGCACATAGGAGCTATTTTCATTTCCATGAAATGAAAGTAATTTTTTCATTTAACACTACTACTACAACCCCCCCTGGTCGACATCGTTTGGTGTTTGGCTGGCTGGTGGTAGCCAGAACACACCCATGCTCCAAGTTGATTGTTATAGCGGGCTGACTCGGCTGGCTGGATGGTTGGCCTCTCGTCACCGTCACTTGGCACCCCCTGGAGTCCCCCTCTTGCCTTTCTGTGGCTCTTGACAAAAACTCGCCAACCCAGCCAGCCAGAAATGTGAGCCTTAGAAATCATCGCCATCACTATTTCAACTGGCTGCTCGGTGCTCTGTGTGTGCAAAGCTTTATAGTCTCCTCTTCGGAACGTAGATGGCGATGATGATGACGACGGCGACGATGATGTTGGCTGGATGGTTAGTGCTGACTGGCCATGGCGATGGCTATGATGAAGTTGATGATGATGAGGTTTTGCCATTTACAAACTACTACTGTACTGGTTGAGTGGTATACCACTCAACTTGTGAAATTCCTGACGCAATTTGCAACACAACAACACAGCAGAACATACGGATATCTGAACAGACGAACGAGCGGACAGCCAGCCGGAGCAGACCCGGCTAGGCAGAGGCATTGAAATATAAAAAGCCCTCGGTATTATACCCACAAACAGCCTCAACTGCTTTAGCCGCCACTGCTGCTGTGCTATGTACGATGTATGCCAGTATACGTGTACATGTGGACGTTCTCTCGCGTAAGCCTCTGTATAAAGCTATAACCAAACTGAACCATCAGCACCGAATGGAGCTCCTCACAGCCAGCACATGGCATGGACACATTATTGCGATGTGATGTGATGAAGCAGCAAAAGACTCGACTGACTCCTCTACCACTGCCACCGCCACGCGAGAGTCATTCATTTCGCATGTACGATGACTATACGCAGCAGCAGGCACAAAATTTTTTGGTGCAAAAAAAAATATTTAAGCGGAGCCAAAGATGCACAGTGAGTTAAAAGCAGGAAAGATAGGTACAAAAATATGTTTGCAAAAATATAATTGAACTATTAAAAGCTTGATAGTAGAGACTCTTGCCCTTTCTAACCTGTATATTAAGTTACAAGCCTAGATTATTGCTTCTACCTCAGAAAAACGATTTACTTTTTATCCTCCAAATCGTATCACTTTCAAGAAACCTTATGCTACGCAATAGTTAACTATTGATCAAGGAAACATTTTCGACATACAGTACGTGTATACTTAGTAGGGACATAAATACTGTTACAACATTGGACACACCCATTTTAATAGTAGAACTGAGCATATCCCGTTAATGTCATGGGTTTGGGTTTTGAAAGCTAACCTCAATAGCGTTAGTCTGTAACGGGATTTTAAATTTGTTTCAACTTTTATCATGGAGAGGTCAGATAATGAGAACCGTATCGCTGTAATAGCGCTTTTCAAGTGTGAAATGAAAAAAGCGATATTTTCAAAACGCTCCGGCCACTAGGGATTAGCCGCATGTTGATAGAATTCGAGACGAGGGAGAGGGACTTAGAGAGGGAGAAACACTTGGAGGCGAGAGAGAAAGTAAGATGAATAAAGACATAAGAGATAAAGACTTAGGAACGAAAGAGAACGAAACTTAGAGCCGGAAGAGAGAAAGACCTAGCGAAAAGAAGGAGAAAGACTTAGAGACAAAAGAGAGAGAAAGATCAAATGACGAGATATAGAGACGGGGAGATGCTTAGAGAAAAACTAAGAGCCGAGATAGAGAATGACTTAAAACCGAGAGAGATAAAGAATTAAAGACGAGACAGAGAAAAATAGTTTGATGTGAACGAGAAGGAAACCGATAAAGGCCTAGAGATGAAAGGGAGAAATACCTAAAAATGAGAGAGACATACCTAGAGACGAGAGAAGAATATCTAGAGACGAGAGAAGAATACCTAGAGACGAGAGAAGAATATCTAGAGACGAGAGAGAGAGAAATACATAGAGACGGAAACCTTAAGACGATAGAAATTGTGAGTAAGTATGAGAGAGACATCAAAGCGGGAGTAAAATAAACCCTTAAGGACGAGACAGTAAAAAATAGTTTGGAGAGAACAATTTTTAGTTTGAGACGAGACAGAAGCATAAGGGGCGAGAGAGATACTTTTATACGATAGCGAAAGACATCGAGACGAGGAAAAAGACTTGCAGACGATAGAACAACAACGACTTAAAGACGAGAGAAAGAAAGACCTAGTGGCAGGAGAGGAAGTGAGAGGGACGTGAGAGAGAATTACCTAGAGACGACAGAGAGAGAAAAAAGACGATGGAGACTGAGAGCAAGTATGAGAGGGACATCAAAGCGGAAGTAAGAAAACCCCTTTTAGACTAATAAGAATATTATAGACTTAGAGGCAAGCGACAGAGACTGGGGTGGGAAAGAGTCTTATAAAAGAAATATTAACTTATGTCTTGCATTGTAAGTCGGTTAAACTTATATGTATATACGAGAGAGAATGACTTAGAGACGAAAGAGACAGATTAAACGAGAAAGATACTTAGAGACGAGCCACAGAGACTGGGGTGGGAAAGAGGCTTATAAAAGAAATCTTAACTTCTGTTATATATTGTTAACCGGTTAAACTTATCAATATATATATATAGGTATATATTTTGGAGGCATAAAAACCAACATTTTTCGATGTAGTCAAAGAGAGCCCATATCATCGTCAGATTCCTCGTGTTCTTTCTCCTTCTTCTTCTCTTTCTTCTTGGCTTCAGCGGAGGGTGTAGCTTAAACTCGATTTGCAAGAATTTAAAATTATTACTTATGCTTTGCCTACAGTTTGCATTTTTTACTTTGTCGTAAAATAAACGACAAATATGGATACAACAGAACTATTTAAATTAAATAACATTTCTTTACAATACATATATTTCACAAAGTTTAAGGTTTGTCAGAAAGTGCGGCTCGTGTCACCAACCTTAGGGACCTATAAAATAACTCATTTGGTTAACAAAAAGCAACGATATAAACCCTAAATATATTTGTTATTTATGCTATTTTTATAGCAAAACCACGGTGATTGGTTAATAAGTTTTGGTATCGGTCCAACGACAGCAGAAGCAGCAATTCTTCGGCCAATGGTTGACACCCCGGTACGGTGTGCCGCTCCAACAAAAAGATTTGGCATAGACGAACTTAGGACGTTTTAACTTATTTATGGTAATTTAATTTTTTAAATGTTAGTAGATGGTCGTTTCGAAAAGTTCTAATTTTGATTATGAACCCTAGGACCATATTTGTTATTAGGGCTTTTTTAATAGGAAAACCACGGTTGGCGGTTAATATGATTCGGCATAGACGAACTTAAGGACATTTTTACTTGTTTAAGATAATTTCATTTCGATGTGTCTTTTCGAAAGGTTCAACTTTCAGTCACTCTCCATTGCCAACTGCATCATAGCGAGTTGAGCAAGTTATCTTGAGAGCAAAGTCTTAAATCGTAGCTGGTTTATCGATTAGTAATTTTGACCCAGAGGTGTGATACTCGTATTAAACGATCTTCCAATATGAAGACCTACGGCTTAAAAGCCACATATTAAATCTAATCTTGCTAAACTTAGGCATAGTTTGTGATATTTTGTTTTAATGTTTTTTTTTGCTTCGCACCACTGTGGCTGGAACTTTTGGTACGTATGTATGTACGTACACCCAACGTCCGCTTATGTTCAAATGTATGAGGACGGGAGTAGAAAGAACCACACGCTAATTTTCACCGTTGGTTTTTATTTCGTTGCGTTGCCTTTGCTGCTTTGGTCATAGCTTTTCCCCTCGCCCGTTGTATGTGTGTTCGGTTGATGGGTCTGGTCTGGTGGTCGCTTTGGCTGCAGCAAAATTTGATACGTCGAACCTCCTAACGACGACAACGGCGACGGCAATGATATTTGGCGGCTTATGTGCTGCAAGTCATTGGTGCAGTGCAGCAGTTAGTAACTCGCTTGAAAACGTTTGCTCTGGCTGGCTTTTGCTTTTTTTATGGGTTGTGGGCACACTCGAAATATTTTCGAGTTGTTAAAGGAAGTGCATGACGATGATGGCGACGATGCGCTGTTTCCATCCGTCCATTGCTGCTATAGTCGCTGATGATGTTGTCTGCTGCGCGTTTTGGTTTTGTTTTCTTCTCTTCAGCTTTGTTGAGAAGGACACGAGGGATGTTGGGGTGAACCAGGTTACAGGTATGGGTAAATATATTCAGAGATGGTAAAGGGGTTGCAATTTCCTTGTGATCGAACGATTTTCGATATCGAACATTTCCACTTTGTAAAGCTTAAATACTTTGCAATTTACGCGAAGCTAAATATTAAGCCTAGATGCTAGTAAACGGATAAAATGCTAATAGCTTTTATTGATTTTTGAGAAAATTAAAAAAAAATATACTGATGGGAAGTTCATTATAAGTCCCCATTTACACCAGACAACTTTACATGCCGCAACTCTCAGTTTGTAGGAGATAGTGGCAAGGGGAATGGAGAGGGAAAAACTTGCCCTTTTGAATCATAATAATTGACGCAAGTAAAGTTCCCCGTGTAAATGGGACACGGCAATTTTTGTTTTCATTATTGCCTTTCCTGAAATTCTGTGATTTATTTGTTATAATTTTTGTGTAAAAAAATACTAAAATAATCTGCAGCCAACTTCAAACTACGAAAAACACAAAATAAATTTACAGTATGGGCAAGTTCTTTTCCTTTCCATTAATCTTACTTCCCTCTTCAACAAATTGAGAGTTGCGGCAAGTAAAGTTGTCTCGTGTAAATGAGGACCCTGTGTAAAAACAAGAGGCAAGTTCAAAAGGGAATCATAAAAATTGATGCAAGTAGAGTTGGCTCGTGTAAATGGGGACTTAAATTTTTTTTATTGATTTTTGAGAAAATTCAAAACTTGTTGTCCAACTAGGTGACTAAGTTAAAATTTTAATAGAAATCGTAATGTTTCACCATTTCCAATTATAAATATAAATTTCGTATTTAAATTAAAAACCTTTATTGAATTGAGAATTTCAATTTAAATTTGAGAATTTTCATTTAAAATCAAGAATTTCCATTTGAACATTTGAATTTCTATTGAAAATTGTGAATTTATATTTGAAATTGGGAATTTATGTTTAAAATTTAGAATTTGTATTTGAAATTTTGAATTTCTCTTTGAAATATAGGATTTCTATTTGATATTTAGAATATCTATTAAAAATTTAGAATTCCTGTTTAAAATTTAGAATTTCTATTTGAAATTTAGAATTTCTTTTTAAAATTTAGAATTTCTTTTTTAAATTGAGAATATCTATTAAAAATTTAGAATTCCTGTTGAAAATTAATATTTAAGCAGTACTTAAAACGGCACACGACCGTTATTGCCAAGTTGTATTAATTGTGTCCATCTTGCCGTCAACACTAACTGATTAATGGGAGATATCTTGAACTCTTTTTACAAAACATTTTTAAAAAAGTTGAAACCAGGGTTTTGTTTCGATAGATGTCTATATTTTCGAATAAAATGAGTATTTTTTGTAGTAATAAAAGTTTCTTTCGCTTTTGATTTGTTTTATTATTTTTTTACGGAGCAGAACTTCCTCTTGGCACTTTATCACCCAAAAACTTCTTGTAAACTGACACTCGACAGCTGTAAGTTTCAAAACAGGGAAACCCGTTGTTGTCAATTTGACCAACGGGAAATATCCCCTTGTTAGCACAACTTAAAAGAGGACGCAACCAAAGCTTTAACGTTGCAAATCGAATCAACAAATCGGGGTATAAATGTATTTATTTCACCTTAAAATCTGCATATTAAACTGTGTAACGTCGGGAATGTCGCAGCGGATTCGCGCCATGTCGCAGGTCAAAACGGGCGATTAAAAGTCGAACTAAAAAAAATATGTTGCTAACAATCCAAATAAAAGGTAATTTTAAACTTTTGCCTAAGACTAGGAACAGGCGCATGGAACGAAAGGTCCCAAAAAACTTAACAATTTTTGCGCTCTAGTAGCATAGGTACTGTGAAGGGCGGGTATGTAAGGTTCGGCCTGTCCAAACTTAACGACGTCTTTACTTTATTTAAAGGGGTTGCAATTCATTTATTTCAGCAGCAAAAGAGAAAATTGAAAATTTACGGTTGGTTTATCCGACATATTTTTCCCGGCTGTGTTGATTAATTGCACCTTAAACGATTGAGCGTGCCCATTAGGCCCCCACTTTTCCAGCTACCCCTCGTTTGGGCATTTCAATAGCTTACTGGCTCGCTGATTGTTGGTCTACGGAATCACCAGCACGAACCAAGTTGTTCCATATAATCGCACATAGATTTTGTTGCTGCTGCTGTGATCCACACATTAGTGACTTGCCGGAGTTTTGAGTTGAGTGAATGACTGTCTGAATGACTTTGTTTTGCAAATTCGACAGACGTCGTCGACTATTCCTTTAGCACCCATTCAGCAGTCAGCCAGCAGCAGCTACACGTAGTTTTTATTGCTATGCTAGCAAGGAAGGCGATGATGATGACGATGAGGTTGTTGCGAACGCCAACGTGTAGGAGAAGAAATGGCACAAGATGATGATGTTCATGAGGTTTTGCTTTGTTATTGTTATTATTGTCGTTGGCTGGCTGGCATATTTGCTGCTATTGCTTGCTAAAGCGGGTCTGGTGGCCCGGTCTATATGCTTTTCTTTCAATGCTGATGAGTCTCTATTGTAGCGGTGGTGATGATAATGGGATGGATGTTTGGTGATGGCGGTGTTGGCGGCATAAATGTTGATGAACAGACATTGTCAGGGACGTGCTTTGTGCCTTTGCATACAACACTTACCGACAAATGGGCGGAGGGACGAACGGAACGGAAAGACAGTCCGACAGACGGCCGTACATTTATGCACACACGACATTTCTGTGCCAGCTTTGTGCTTCGCCAGCCAGCGCAACACAGTCGTCGTCAGCTCTGTGTCTTCCCCGTCGTCGTCGTAGCTTGTTTTAATATTCATTCGTTTGCTTTTCGCATTGTGTTTATTACGTTTTCTTTATGATGAGCATAGCTAGTTATTGTTGCTCTCGCTACATCGTTCTTCCTCGCTCCTCCTGGCCGCGTACTGCTAATATCAATACTTTGTTGTACGTTAGCTAATGGCTTCTTTTGTTGTCGGGACTAGTCGTAGCCCTCGCCACAGCAGCTGCCTAAAGAAAACCTCCATCGGTCGTCGTCGTCTTGGAGGCCAACCAACATTTATCAAATTGAAATCCTGTGACAACGGCGTATGGTGGTGGCGTATACTTTTGTGCGTTTGTGTACGAGTGTTATTCGATTCAGAAGCGTATTAATTGCGTTCTCCCTGCCTTTAGCTGGCCTAAAGTACACACAAAGCGGGCTTATACACATGTATGAGTATGTTGCATGTATGTATGTATGTGTGTTTTATGTCCGTGGTACACACTGTTCCGTCGGTGATGAAGACAAATTGTCCTTCATCAGCTGGGATTTGTTATTGGGGGCTTTCATTTTGAGGGGAGAATTCGTAATCGTTTTATCGTTTTTTCCATATAGGTGAAAGCTGGTTCGACTTGGCTGGTGGTCATCATAAGGTGTAGATTTTTGTCATCATAATTCCATATAAGAAATGTCCTTATCTGAGCGCATATCTGTGCATTACAAGGAATTTAGATTAAAATTCAAAATATGACTAAAGCTTTATTTTCTAGGAACAACTTACTATAGTAAAATCTCGACAGTAGTATGATCTAGGGCCACATGTAACTAAAATAAATCGTAGGCAAAGTTTTAATAACAGTGATTTCGTTTCTCAAAAATATTGTTGCCTTCTATATACTTGTGCAAAATTTTAAAAATTTTGTTAAAATGTTACACTTTTACTCGTACTACAACAATCGACCATATTTAAGTGCAACACTTAAAATTGAAAACAAATACATTCTACATGTAAACATAGTTTCAACCTAAACAACTGCGTCGTTGTTTTTGCTACAATTTTGTATGTACGCTTTTATTTTGGTTTGTGTGTGTTGAAAATACAACACTGTAGGCAGCAGCTGTTTTATGGTGTGACATTCTACAATGTAGACTGCAGAAAATGCAACATTTTGGCACGCATTGCACACAACACTTTAACAATCGAAATCAAAATATATTCGTAGGGTTGACAACATTTAACTATAATAAAATTCTAGGCGACATTTTACTATAGTAAAGATCTAGGCGAAAAATAACTATAGTAAAATCTAGGTATCTTTTTCGAGGCAACACATACCTTTAGCAAAATCTTGGCAAATCTAGTCAACATTTTGCTATAGTTGAATTTAAACAATATTTTATTTAAGAATTTTACTATAGTAAATTGTAGGGAATCATGTTTTACTGTAGAACAATCCATGCAAATTTTACTTGGCGTCATTTTACTACAGTAAGAGTCTTGGCGTCATTTTACTTTAGTAAAAGTCTTGCCGTCATTTTATTATAGTAAACGTCATGGCGTCATTTTACTATAGTAAAAGTCTTGCCGTCATTTTACTGCAGTTTAAGTCTTGGGGTCATTTTGCTATAACAAAAGTCTTGGCGTCATTTTCTATAGTAAAAGTCTTGGCGTTTTTTTTACTATAGTAAAAGTCTTGGCGTCATTTTACTGCAGTAAAAGTCTTGGAGTCATTTTGCTATAGTAAAAGTCTTGGCGTCATTTTACTGCAGTAAAAGTCTTGGGGTCATTTTGCTATAGTAAAAGTCTCGGCGCCATTTTTCTATAGTAAAAGTCTTGGCGTCATTTTACTATAGTAAAAGTCTTGGCGTCATTTTACTATAGTAAAAGTCTTGGCATCATTTTGCTATAGTAAAAGTCTTGTCGTCATTTTACTATAGTAAAAGTCTTAGCGTCATTTTACTATAGTAAAATACTTGGCTTAAAAAACTAGGCTACGTTTTAATATGCATAGTATTATTTTTATGCATTTTATGGAGAAGTTTTTCATGGTGTACTCTTAAAGTCGCCGTCATTTACGAGATGGACATTTAACTATTGTAAATTCTAGGCAAGTTATTATTGTAGCAAAATCTTGCCAACATTTCGCTATTGTAAAATACAATTAGAAAGAAATATAAATGTTACTATAGTAAAAGCTAGACGGCAGTTGAAATGTGTGCTATCTGACTACAGCTAAAAATCTGTTTTTAAACTAGTAACAACTAAAGAGGTAGACAAATTATAAAGTTTGTTGTTCTTAAGGCTCGAGACAAACCATTGCCAAATCATTAAAATAAATACATTTTGACTAAAATCTAGAAGATTTTAATAAAGAGTAATATCTAGACGATTTTAATAAAAAGTACCATCTAGACGATTTTACTTAAAATTAATATATAGACGATTTTACTAAAGAGTAAATCTAGACAATTTTACATGAAATTAAAATCTAGTCGATTCTACAAGAGTAAAATTTAGGGGATTTTTTAAATAACATTTACATATGTGATTTTATTTAAAAATATAATGTAGGCAACCTTACTAAAGATTTTACTCAAGAGTCACATTTAGGTGATTTCACTTAAGAGTCAAATCTAGTCGTTTCCATTTGAGAGTAAAATCTAGGCGATTTTACTAGAGTAATTTTAGACGATTTTACAAGAAAATAAAATCAAGCGATTTTACTAGAGAGTACAATTTAGGAGATTTTAGTAGTATGAATTTTAGACTTACCGTTGTGAAAATAACTAATTTTTCTATAGTGTAAAATCTTAGTTTTGAATTAATTACCCAATGTTTTGCCCATAGCTAACGATCATTAGTTAAAAGTTGACTATTTTTCATTCTTTCAATATTTTTCGCTTGTATTTGCAAAACTTCAATTAGCATTTTCGAGATTCGTATGTACTCACTCCATCGACGAAGTTTCGTCTGCTTTGCGGGCAGACGTTCGTTCTCGTTCTCCTTTTTACGTTTGAAATTTTCTTCACTTGTGTTTTTTTTGTGTTTATTTTTGTTTTATTCGGATACTTAGTGAGTTGTTTTTTTATTTTTTGTTTGCGCGAGGCAATGGTTTTGACGTTTTGGATTTTTTCTTTGCAAATTCCAACACAGCACTCGCTAAGCAATGCGTCCGTCTGTCTGCCCGCGCCCGTTCATGCAGCGAGCTAAAGAAACACTTAGCCAAGCATTTCCTGTCGTCCATTGTTGGTGCTTTTTATTGGTGGTCTCTGGAATGGAAACAAAATCTACATGTTATTTATCTACATACATAGTTGACTTTAGCTGATCGCATAGATATGTACATATGTATGATGTATATTGATATGTACAGACGTACATATGTATAAACCTGGGAATCTTTATGTATTTCGTTCCATATATTCGTGTTTTTATTTTCATTGCTGCACTTTCCAGGTATTGTAGAACAAATTTGCCCAAATGTAGCGAATCTTTGTTATGCTTGATTGCTTTCCCAGTGCTTCAAAGCTGCTTATGGCGCACAGCTCAGCATCCCAATCGACTCCGTCGGAAATTTTGTTAGTTTTCGTCATACAAGTGGCGTGGCGATTGTTGTTTTTGCTTATTTCTGAGGTGGCTAGAAGCTTTTTCACATTTGACTTTATTTTTGTTTGGCAGTTTTCGTTCTTTTTCATGTTCCATTCATTTTGAAAATATGTCGGTAGTCGGCATGTTTTTTTCTCGGGCGGGGAGAAATGTGTCAATAATCAACATCGTCATCTGCAGATGTGTGTACTCGAGTTCGAGCAGCCAGTCGTCATTGCCTTTGCCAATATTTGTAAATATCGTTATTAACGTTGAGAGCTTTGAAACTTGGTTCTGTTGTCAAGGATTTTTCGCAACGGGGGATTGACAATCACCTCTGCTCTTGCCATAAACCTACTCGTGTTTGGCACATTTGGTTCGATTGTCTAGCTTTTAAAGAAACTGAAACACACAACTTTTCTACCACTTCCTTCGGGATCCTTGTTATAATTATAGCCTTAGACGCTCACACACACGCACACACTGGCTGTCGCTTTTGTACCAGCAGCATCGTCTGTTTAGCGATGTCGTCTGGTGGTTGCCGGTCGCAGCTGTTGTTGCCTTGAGTACTTACGTCGTACCTCTAATATATAGGCTCGTGTTTGAGAAGCCAGCATCGTCTTGTTTGGTTGCCCTTATCACTATCGACATGGAATCATACTTAGTAATTGTAAATACTTTATGAACTTTGGCCGCTAAGGTCGAAACGGTGGTATAGAAGGGAATAAAGAACAATTTGGTAAAACTTGGGAAACGTCACTATACTAGCTGACCCGGCAAAAGTTGTTTTGCCTTAAAATTTTATTTTCACTGAAAGTCTCCGTTGCAAAGTCGTGGTGGATTGATATTTCGAAGAAAAATGACAGTTGCACTGAATTGGAATACAAATATTATTTAAATAACTTTAACTTAGAATAGTGTGTACACCAAACCATCATACCTAATTATGTTCAAATGCCGTTATTTGTCTAAAGCATTAAAATTGAAAATTGTTTATACTCCCGTAATAAACCAACAACGAACTAAACGAAAGGGTTTAATATTTAGCGATTTATTTTATTTAAACGTTCGTAGAAAAATATATACTTATATATGTACAGTGCCGGACAAAATTATTGGCACAGTGAACATTTTTGAATAAAACAACAAATATCATACAAAAAGAAACATAATATTTAGTAAATTTAAATGTAATTTTATTGCTATGGTTGTAGATCACTTGGTGGTAGCATAAACCTATAATTAAATATTTCTGTTTTAGAAAAATTAAAAAAAAGTATTTTAAGGTCGGTTTTGGCATGGACAAAATTATTGGCACACCCAATAAAAAAATTACAATATGTTGTTTTTAGTTTGATCTGGCAACGCAATGTCACAGATCATCATAAATTAGAACCGTTATGTTTCAGTGACGTTCTTTGGAAGTTGCAAAAAACATTAGTATTAGCATTGAATGACAAAGACAATACTAACATGGGCAGAAAACAAAAAGAAACGACAGAATCTGAGCGGAAAATTATTTTACATTTGCACCAACAAAAGAAATCGTACGCAGAAATCGGTGAATTAATGGAACGCAGTCGGTATACCATTCGCAGTGTCATAAAACGTTTTTCGGGAGAGAAAAGTCTCTCAAGTGGCAAGCATACTGGTCGACCACGAGTACTTACTTCTAGAGAAGAGACACAAATCGTCAGAAAGATCAAAACTAACCCTAAATTGACATCAACGCAGATCGCTGCCGAGGTAAAAGAAGAATTAAATAAGGAAATTCATCCCAAAACTGTACGAAGAACACTGCACCGTGCTGGTTATAATGCGAGAGTAGCTAGACGAAAACCACTCATTAGTGACGTGAATCGAAAAAAGAGGTTAGAGTATGCCAAGGAGTACAAAAATAAAACAGAAGATTTTTGGAGCACTGTACTGTTTTCAGATGAAAGCAAATTTAATATTTTCCGGTCAGATGGCAGAATATTGGTGTGGCGAAAACCCAATACAGAATTTGATGTAAAAAACACAGTGGGAACTGTAAAACATGGTGGAGGAGGAGTAATGGTTTGGGGTTGCATGGCTGCTTCCGGCGTCGGCGAGTTGGTGTTTATTGATGAAATCATGGACAAAACTCTATACCTCAATATCCTAAAAGAAAATGTGAAAAAAAAGTGTGGAAAAGCTTAATTTGGGACGACAATACTATTTTCAACATGATAATGACCCCAAACACACGTCTAATATTGTGCGCATGTGGGTTATTTATAATATCCCACATATTCTGCCGCACCCTCCGCAATCACCAGACTTGAACCCCATCGAACATCTTTGGGAAGAGCTTGAAAGAAGGATAAGAAATCATAATATTTCCAATAGAAACCAACTGAAGGATATTATCAGACAAGAATGGCAAAATATCGGTGCAGACGTTACTAAAAAATTAACTAGTTCAATGCCAAAGAGGTTAAATGAAGTCATTAAAAGAAAAGGATATGGTACAAAATATTAATTTGATTAAATATGTAATTTATATATATTTTTTTAAAGTGTGCCAATAATTTTGTCCATTCCAAATCCGACCTTGAAATGCATTTTTATTTTTTTTTTTTTAAATATAAATATTTAATTATAGTTTTGTGCTACCTCCAAGTGATACACAACTGTAGCAATAAGTTAACATTGAAAAATAATAAATATTTTGTTTTCTTTTGTATGATATTTGTTGTTTTATTCAAAAATCCGAACTGTGCCAATAATTTTGTCCGGCACTGTATATATTTACTGAAGTCTACAGGAAAAAAAAAGTATTTTTTTTCGTTGGATAACTATGGAATTTTTACTATAGTAAAAATTTATTCTAGTAAGATATAGAGAACATTTTGTAACTCCACTACAGCGTTAGCATTGGTATTTTATCTACAAGTTTGTTTTTCTCAATTTGATTTCCTAATTTCAATTTGTTCTTTTTTAATTAACGTTTCTCAATTTCAAATTGTATTTTCTCTATTTTAATTTTCTTAATTTCTATTTGTACTTCCTCAATTTCATTTCAATTTGTATTTTTTCAATTTTAATTTGTATTTTTTCAATTTTAATTTGTATTTTTTTAATTTTAACTTTTATTTCATTAATTTCAATTAGTATTTTCTCAATTTGCATTTCTTGGTTTTAATTTGTATTTTCCTTCATTTCAATTTGTATTTTCTCAATTTCAATTTGCGTTTTTCAGTTTCAATTTGCGTTTTTTAATTTTAATTTATTTTTCCTCAATTTAAATTTGTTTTCTCAATTTGTATTTTGTTTATTTCAATTTGAATTTTTTCAAGTTCAATTTGTTTGTATAAATTCAATTTCAAGTTGTATTTTCTCAATTTCAATTTGTATTCACGCAATTTCAATTTGCGTAATTTCAATTTGAATTTTCTCAATTTCAATTTGTTCTTTCTCAATTTTTTAACGTTTCTCAATTTCAATTTGTATTTTTCCTAACTTCAATTTGTATTTTCTCATTTTCGATTTGCGTTTATTTCAATTTGTCTTCTATCCATTTTTGTATTTTCTCAACTTCAATTTGTATTTTCTCAATTGCAGTTGGAAATAGTGTAGTAATTTTGGTAAAGAACTTCAAAAATTGTTTTACTTGGCAAAAACTTTAACTAATGTAAGTAATTTTACTTTGGATTGGCATGTCAATTTGCAAAATTAAATCCTAGTCTCTACTAAACCACTGTGCCGGCTACCAACGTCATCTGTTAAGTTCTTCTTCTTTCCATCTCCCAAGATATTGAGTGGAGGAAGTCTGTCAGAAGTTTGCGTGTGTATATGTAGGTTTTTGCACAAAGTCACTGTGTGGTGTCTTAGTAGTTGGATATGACCGACTGGCCGACGTATTGGCGTCCTGACTGACTGGCTGATGGTAGGACTCACTACTGTATTGACAGCGGCAGGCCTGTTATGTGCGTGTGTTTCGCTTTGTTGCTTTCTTTCTTTATGCGGGAATAGACTGAAATCAACCAAATCACACGAAGCTTACGGGGAGAAGGAAGCGGGACAGGAAAGTCGCGTCTTGATGCCTTCTACTGGCTGCTGTTGAGTGGATGGCATGACATGGTGGTGTTATTGTTTCTGGCGTGGATGTTGATCACGATGATTAAGATGTTGTATTCTGTTCTATGGTTACGAGCGGTCCCAAAGTTTTTGTTGCTGTTCTTCAGTTTTTTTTCTCGTGCGTTTTCACTTGGTTTTCTGCCATAACGTAACGTGGTGCGGTGCGTTTTGTTGTTATTACTTAGTTATTACTTACTCAATACGGCCAGACATTCGCCATCCGTCCATTCATCCAGTCATGCAAACTAGAGCCAAAGTCAACGAGCAGGAGCCCTCATTCGACTGTGTGTGTGTGCTCGCTGGCTGGCTGTGTCATAAAGTTTATGGCGTTACGTTGTTCTTGAGATGCAGAGTAGAGTGCCTGTGTTGCGAATTTCGTTTGGTTTTATTATTCTTTTCCTTTCGACGTTTGGTGTTGTTTTCTTCATTCTTTACATTTGTTTCGTTGGCGTGCGTTTTTGTTCGTGATACTGTGGTTTGCGATGAAAAACTTTGTTGTCAGTTTAAAATCCCAAGAGCCTTTTTAGGTTTTCGACAACAATTTCCACTGAATATGCTCATGCCGTAATCTAAATAAGGGGTGGTAACGAATGTTCGCATCATATTGAATATTCGCAAAAATAATTTTGGAACATACCCATTTGCAGAAACCAATTTTTGAAATATTCGCCATAAAATAATAATTCAATTAAGGATATATGCAGTTACCTCAGAACTTTTTTTTTAAATTTTCCATGACTTTCCACAAGTTTTTCGAATTCCTGTCGAATTCGCCGTAAGGTTTGCGAGACTTCAATTCTGTTATCTGGTGTGACTGGCTTACCAAGACGTAGAAAAAAAGTATGGTTGGGAGAATAATATTCAAAGAGCATCATACTATTGTTGAGTATATGGTTGTGGCAATTGCAAATACAACCATAATATGATCCTCACAACAATAGCATGATTCACACATAAACATATTGTGACCCACACAACCATATTATGATCCTCAATACCATAGTATGAATTAATTTTCAAAAATGTTTATTTTACCTCAAGCCTTGTACTTAATCACGTTTTTGTATGAAAATGTGTCTGGCACACAACAACAAACGTTAATTTTTTTTTAATTTCCCTAGAAAATGATGTTCATTTATATTATTTTATGTAAAATAATATTAATAAAAAAATAATTATTCGATTTTGCATTCGCAAAAACCAAATATGGAATATGTATCCGCATTCTAAAATTGCATATTTCGATATTCGCTTAAGCGAACCCCACTTTCGTTACATCCCTAAACGAAATACCTAAAATATATAGAATTGAAAATTCCTATCTATAAGTTCAACAAATGAATGAAATATTGTTTTATAGAAATAGGAGAGCCACACGCTTTCAAAAATGTGGTTTAACAGTTCGTTTAATTTGTTGACACCATTAAAATGTCCCTTGAAAGTATTACTAGGACGACCTTCTGGTTGCGCACAAACCCCTGCAGACAGAATAATAACACCGAAGAACTTAAATTTAACCAGTTTTAGAAACTTCAAGTAGGAAAAAAGAATATTATGGTAGTTCAAAACTTTTTTGAAAAAAGAAAATGCACTTTGAACTGCAAAAACCAAGGTAAAATTGTAGAAGTAAAGTCAGGCGAACAGCTGATTGGAATTTTTGGCTTAAATCTAGTTTGAGTACAACTCTCGGATCGACTCAAAATTTCTACCATTAACTTGAACTTAAAACTTTGCCTTTGGAACAAAATATAATATAAATTTTTGGTCGGCGACCAACATTTTCCGAGTAACGGACCCCCAAAACTTTGCAATGCATATCTTTGTTGTTACTTCCTCAATTCTGATGTTATATGAACTGATTATTGGTGATTATTATATTATAAATTTTCTAAATATATTTTTATTATTTCATTATTATATTTTGAACCAGTCACTTCCCTTGTTGTCATATTCAGGGCTATCATAGAAACCAATGTTGTCACTATTGCTTTTGAAAACGATAAGAAAAAATGCTTTGGGGTCACGCAAACCAATATTATAGGTTTTATCAGCAACAGCGGATTCGAACATTGGTTTTATTTACATTCGAAATGGACAAAACCAACTTGGTTTCATGACACCAAATGAAACCAACATTGGTTTGCAAAAACGACAATTATCAAAACCGACGTGGTTTCTATGACAGCCCTGATTATATTTCATCACTCTGGAGTTATATATTTTTCATATATGTTGATATGATCACAATCATCAATTTGGAATTTAAATTTATAATTGAGTCAGAATATTTAATGCGTACCTTATTTTTTTTAAGTTTATGAATTACTTCTTAATATTGTATAAATAAATGGCAGCAATATTTTAATTTTTTTCAAAACGTAAAATGTCCAAAAAATTTATTTTTTTGGCATTAATAAAAATATTTCTGTTCTGGAACGGATTGAGCGATTTGTACGAAATTTGAATAATATAAAAGACAAAACTATGGTCAAGTTTGAATCCATCACTTTTAATTTAAACAATTTTATTTTAATATAAAAAAATAATGTTTTTTTTTTTAAATTTCAGTCGTTTTAGAATTTAACCATTTTTTAATTTTTTTAAATGTTTTGTTATTTGGAGTTGTTAACTTATCTAAAAGTCCATTAATTTGCCGGTTCAAATATTTTATTTATTTTTACATTAATTTTTACATTTTACATTAATTACTTACTTGGTCTTTTTAAAATTTAACCAATTTTTAATTTTTTTAAAATTTTTTTTTCGCGTTCGCCGAAAAACATCACCAACAGCATATGCCTAGCGATGCAAACCTATGCGAATCAGAAGATAGTGCGAGGGATTTTAAATGTGGTTACTTTGTTTGGTGAAATACTATAGTACTTGCCGGCAGGCTCTCGTTTATTTAGAATCTGCCTGCACTTAAGTGTCTAGCTATTGATCATGGTTTAATCACATTCGTTGCTTGGGGTCTGCAGATGTTAAATTAACGTTCACCGAAACTGCAGTCGTCTCTGTTTGCAAATCTGACTTCTTATATACCATCATTTTTCTTATTAAATCAAAAAACATTTGGTAAAATTTAAAAAAAAAGTTCAAGATTACGAACATTTAAAAAAAATATACATATACATATCAAAAAAAAAATGATTTTAAAAAACCGTGGTGTTCTGTTTTTATGACTCAAATTTCGTGCAACTCGGTTATCCGTTCCAAAACAGCAAGGTATATTTATTAAAGCCTTAAAATTATTTTTTTGGCCATTGTAAATTTTTAAAACTATCAAAAAAATAGCAGCTTTTTATGCGATTATAAAGAAGCGATTTATAAAATAAACACTCCAAATCGTGTTACTTTTGTGCCACTGTGTTGTTTGCCGTTGTGTTTACCCTACCATTAGCAGCGTTGGGCTCGTCTTCGTATTCTTTCACACACATATTTGCCCACCACATGCATACGTACATATGTACGTTAGCGCGAAAAAAAGTGAAGTGTGTTTGATTTTAACAGCTTTGGAAGGAGTCCAATCAACAGTAATGGCAACAGCAACAATAGCAACAGTGCCAATAACAGCAACATCTCGTTGACGGTGACACTAAAAACAACTATAGCAACAACAACACCAATAGCTAGGGCAAAAACGAAATATCCATAGTGTGCAGCATTAAAACTTAAAACCTACCTTCCTCCCTTGTAACTCCTCTCGAGCTGGTGGTGGCTGTTTTTTGTGAGGCTATGGCTGGCTTTGCTAATGATGACGTTGACGGCGTTGATAATCATGTTCAAGTTTGACTTTATTGTAGTTTAGTGATTACACTAGTTTACAGAATTGTTTACAACATTAATCTGGAAGAAGAAAAAAAGAGTCATAGTTCTGGTCTTCCAGCGTCTCAAAGAAAACATTCTAAAGTAGTCCTCGCTTTATAATCTCCACGCTCCACGCTTTTTTTTTCACTCTTCCAACACGAACATCCACTGTTAATTACCTTTGGTTTATTTCCCATTTCGCTTAAATACCCAATTATTTTTTTTCCCAAAATAAAATATCATTTGAATTGCCCTCGCATAACTAAGTCTACCGTTACCAAGCAAAAATTTGCGCAAATGTTTGCGTTGTGTAGTGCCGCTCTTACATTAAGACTCTTTAACCAAAAAGAGTGGTTAAATTTTAAGAGCCGATGTTGATTTTGAATAGAGCACAAATTATTTAGGCAATTATTGTCATTTCTTTTTATTATGATAATATTGGTATGGTTCAATTATGTATGGAACAAAATATCGGCCAAATGGCCGCCGCGAACTCGGTGGCACACCTCCATCCGATGGTCCAAATTTTCGATGACGCTGAGGTTTAATTGAGGTTCTATGCTGTTAATGTGCCGAATTATCTCATCCTTTTGCTCTTGAATTGTTGCTGTCTTATTGACGGACGTAGACCTTTTTTTTTCAATTAAACCCCAAAAAAAAAGTCCAACGGTGTCAAATCACATGATCTTGGCGGCCGCCAAGACGTGATATAACACGGCTATTGAATTTGTTGCGCAAAAGAGCCATTGCTTCGTTAGCTGGGTGACAAGTGGCACCGTCCCGTTGAAACCACATATCGTGACATCCTTATCATCTCACGATAGCGAACATTCACAGTAACTGCCTGGCCGGCCTCATTTTGGAAAAAATACGGCCCGATGATGCCGCCGGCCCATAAACCGCACCAGACAGTCACTCTCTGTGGGTGCATTTTTTTCCGCAATCACTCTTGGATTTATCATTTGCCCAAATGCTACTTTTCGAATTTTTTTCGAATGCTATTTTATTTGAATTTGAACACCCATTTTCATAATAAGCCTGAATAACTTTGACGCGTTGCTTGCTTGTGTATCTTTAAATGGTTCAAAATGAGTTAGTCTGAAATTGAGAATTTTTTTCGAATGATATTTTTTTCGAATTTGAACACCAATTTTCATTATAAGCCTGAATAACTTCAACGCGTTGCTCGCTTGTGTATCTTTAAATGGTTCAAAATGAGTTAGTCTGAAATTGAGAAATATCAAATGAAATGCAGAAAAAAACTTGACGTTTTGGTGTGGTTCACTGTCAACATCTACACTTAATATTTAACCACCCTACAATCAATTCTAAATTGACACTTGTCAAACAGACAAATTTGTATAAACTCTACCGAAAGAAGGAGTGTAAAAGTACCTAAGAAAAAGTAAACTTCTTGAGAATTGGCGTTAAGTATTATCATTTTTTTTGTAACAAACAATGGCTTAAATAGGGTCGTTTAGTTGGCACGCACTTAATACCTTCAAAAGCGCCTAGTTGCTGGACGCCCAAAAAAACGACCGTATGATCAACATTAGTGACCTATAACATGGACCAATTTTGTCCGTATAGACGCTTTTTTGATATATTTTTTCCATACAAATGATTTGGAGGGCCAAAACACGGCTTCCAGAATGCATGGACATATGGGTTTTTTTTAGAGTTTTTGATTTGTTGTGATCATTTGTTTTTGTTATTTAGGTATATGGGTTCCAACAACAATGAAATTTTCTCACAAATAAAATATGACATTAGTTTTAAAATCTGAGTAAATTTATGGCCCGTCTAAGGGAGTTCAAAAACCTGTTTTTGTTTGGCTTTTCTAAAAATATACCCTGCCGTTAGTGCAGGGTATAATGTAGTCGGCTTTAGTTTTATTTAATTGTATTTCAGTATTTATCCAAATGTGTTATTTAGTCGAATTTCTATAATTAGCCATATGAGCTAAAAAAAACTATTCCTATTCCAATATGAGGAACTAAAAAGGAATTACTTTTCCCGGAAAGTGCGCAAAACTCTGAAAATCTCTTACCACGAATTTCGAAAAAAAATTTAATGCAAGTAAAATTTTTGTTTTGTTTTTTGTTGGTAACTGTTTGTTTTTGCGTTAGGAACTGTTCGAAGCAAACTCAACAACGAGACTAACGACAGTACTTCTTACACGTTTTGGTAACAATCTGGTCTTTAAGGGTTAAGCTTCCCTTAAATTATTGCTGCAAACTAGCATTTTGTTTAAGGACCTGAAATCGAGTTAAAGCTCAGGCAGCCGCGATAACACATATCACTTTGCAATTTGGCTTTTCTGTCTTAGAAACCGAACCGCCGGCTTTTAAAAACCCGAATTGGTCACCAAAATAGATGACAGCTAAGTCTAATCGATTCAGAAAAAAATCAGTGTTGATCGGTTTAATTTTTAATTGGTCTTTTAAACCGTTTTTTTCTGGGCGTTACAAATATCAACTTTCTGAACAAACTTATAATACCCATGTACTACAGATTAATGCTATTTTTACTTTATTATCACCATTATGACCTAAACCACGGTGTCCCAAGCACGGGGGTAAGCTGTAATGCAACTACCAACGTCCCTCCAGATATACTGGAGGAGCAAATTCTAGGATCAGCTGTGCGGTATTTAGCTACCTCTTGGTGAGGGGTTGAGTTGTATTTAAAACCTCGGCTACTCTTTGGCTTGTAGCACCCGGATGATACGCAACTCCACGCCAAGCATGTACTTTGCCTGCGATTTATGTTTAAACCACAGACACCGGGAAACTACCCGAAGGGCCGTTCCCAAACAGGACAGACTAGAACAGCAGTTATAGGGGTTCCTGACCTCCAGTGGCACCAGATTTGAGTCTCTGGTCCCACCTTGTAGCACATGACTACTTCTGGTGTAAGCCCGGCACACTTTGACTGTCTACATCACTGTCTGACAATGTCTTCACCAATAATTGGCTCCATGTCTACCAATAAACAAAGAGGATGGATATGATTTTTCGAGATGTAACTTAATCTTGCAGGGGAGCTCTTGGCATTACCTAAAGGAAATCAGGTGACCGCACTCGTACCCAGCAGGACCCATGTACCACAGTACGGTAATGGTATAAAGAGCCTATTTAAATATATTCAGAATTATAATAAAGGATTTCATGGAAGATGATGATTTTTTACATAAGAATTATGTGAATTGAAACTAAAATATAGGGTGATCCATCTAGAGATATTTTTCCAGAACAATTAAATATAAAAATTCAAATCAAGTGTGTAATCTTTTTTTTTTGGCAATTTGAAAGGACATTTTCTGGCATTTTTTTTTTGAATATAATTTCCTTCAAATGTTGGCCGCAACTACGCCTCAGGGTTTCCATTTTGAGGTTCCAATTTTGGATGACTCGTATGAGCATTTCGACCGGTATAACTTTAATGACACGCGTAATGTTGGCTTCCAAAAGCTGAATCGTAGCTGGTTTGTCAGCATAGACTTTGGAATGTACGTAACCCCAAAGAAAAATGTCTAAAGGTGTGATATCACTCGATCTGGGTGGCCAACTCATCTGTGCAAAACGTGAAATTAGCTGCTTTTCGCAATGATCTCTCAATAGATCCATTGTTTGATCTATTGAGACATTTTTGTTTGCTGTATTGCAAGTGGCACCGTCCTGTTGAAACCAAGTGTCGTCAGGATTACGGGCTTCGCTTTCAGGTAGCATAAAGGTCGATATCACGGCGCGATATCGAGCACCATACACGGATACGTTTCGGCCATCATCATTTTTGAAAAAACATGCACCGATGATTCCACCAGCTTATAAACCGCACCAAACCGTGATTTTCTCTGGGTATAATGGCACCTCTTGAACCTCTTCTTGTTGCACTTCTGCCCAAATGCGGCAATTTTGTTTATTGACTGTGTCGTTGAGCCAGAAATGGGCCTCATCATAGAACACAATTTTGGTCGAAAACCGAACGCTCATTTCCATAATACAGTTGCACACATTTGAAGGTAATTATTTTCAAAAAATAAATGCCGTAAAATGTCCTTTCAAATTACCAATAAAGATTCCACTTGATTTGAATTTTTATATTTTTTTTGTTCTGAAAAAAATACCTCTAGATGGATCACCCCTTATATTGGCGCTGATCCTTAAATATGTAGATCAAGCTTTCCATTAAAATGTGACTGTACAATTTTGCTTCCATTCCTAAATGTTGACCCGAACGAAAGTTTTTCTTCTGTACGCTAGTGTTACTACGACTGTTTACGGCTAATGTTTGAAAAGTTTCCTTTGGCTCTTTATGTCGTTTACGTCGTCAGCACCGCAATCGCCATCTCTAACTCCCTCATTCCATTCATTGTTAATTTGTCTAGCTGTCTACTTAAGATGTTTGGTTGGTTGGTTAACTAACTGCCTGTTTGGTGGCTCATCATTAGGTTCTTCTATTTGTCGCAACGATGATCAGTACAATCATTATTATGATGACAATAATTTGGCGGGCATAGCATTTTACACCCCAGCACTGTGAGGAGATTACAAATGGCGGTTCTTTTTTTTTGTTGGATTGACAATTTGCTAGTCGCTGACCACCACCACCACAAGCACGTGCATCATCATTTGCTTTGGTATCCCCATCTCCAAGTCTCCTCCTCGCTTTCAATAACATCATTATCATCTATGCATTTGTAACAGCAGCCCAGCCGCTCAACATTGGTGTAATTGTGATGGGTTGTAATAACGTTCCAAGTCCGTTGGCCATACGACGAGTTCGACAACGATTGCGATTCCGTTTTGGCTGGCTCTTGTTTTCTTCTCATTTACTACTCTTTGAACGTTTCTGCTCTTATTGTGATTTCTTTTATGTTGCGGAAATTCTTTGCTCGTCGCTGCCGGCAGCCGCTTGAAAGCAGCAACTCAACACCAGCACAACACATTGTTGTAGTTTTGCACGTTTATGCCCAAATGTCTTGTGTTCTTTCTTGCCTTCTTCGTCTGCCAAAGGAAAACAAGCCACAAAAAAATCACACAAATGTCGCATTGATTTTCTTGATGCCGCCAGCATAGAGTAGCGGAGAAGAGTGGAAAACAGACCGCCTGCAGTAGGCAACATCAACTTAGAACCTGTGCCTGTGAGTCGAAAGTATTTCGAAACAACACAACAATTTCGCTTGAAGACGCTTAGCATAACGGTTAACTCAGAGTTGGTAAACGAGTGGTGCTGCTCCGTCAGATCAATAAAAGTTCTATTTTAACAACTCAATTTGTGTTTTTTGAAGTTTACAACCTCCCTTCCTCCCCACAAAACAATACAAAAAAAGAACAACGTGCACAAGTGTAACCGCCAAAAGAAAAATACAAAAAAAAGAGTTGAATTGAATTGAAATTGCCCGCAAAAACGCTAACGTTGCCCAAAAGCAAACGCGCTGTCGTCGCCATTTTCGCCTTACATGGCTCCGAAAAAATCCACCATAGTCCTAAACGTGGAACAGTTCATAAGGGACGTTGAACAACGTCCCGCAATATGGAATCGCAATTTCCACTGCAACAAAGCATTTCTCGAGCAAATGTGGGATGAATTATCAGCGGAACATAAACTACCGAGTAAGTACCATCTGCCCTCCTAACTTTTTTGAAAGAACCCATTCATTTTACCATGATTCTTTTTTTTCCAGAGGTTGTCCTAAAGGCCAAATGGAAAGGTTTACGCGATAATTTTCGCGTGGAATACAAACGCATACCACGCAACGATGCGGGTGACTTTTTGGTGGAGCCCGCCACATTTGAATCGAAGTGGATCCATTATTATGCTTTGTTGTTTTTAAGTAAGTATTTCACAGTTTCTTGCAGTGTACAGTTTTTGGGGATTAAGGATTTAAATTTACGAAAGAAACAACTACGTTTGGATTGAAAAGTAAGCTGGAGTTAATTGAAATCGGTTTCAATGACATTTTTCAAACTTCCTTAGATCTTCTTGTATGAAAATTAGGGTGTCCAAAAACGAAACCGAAAACCGACATTCAGATTTTTATGCCCAAACTCCGATTGTCGGTTTCTCTAAAATAGCTTAAAACCGACATATCGGTTTACCCGATCCAAAAACGAAACCGAAAACCGACATTCAGATTTTTATGCCCAAACTCCGATTGTCGGTTTCTCTAAAATATCTTAAAACCGACATATCGGTTTACCCGTTTTTTTGCTGCCGGGTTTTCCGGTTTTTTATTTGTTTTAAAGGGTGGTCCAACGAAAACCCACAATGTTAATTGTAAACAAAAAAAGGTTTCAGAAAATTATCTAAATTTGAAAATTAAGTCTCCAAAAACAAAACCGAAACCCGACATTTCGATTTTTATGCCCAAAATCCGATAGTCGGTTTCTCCAAAATAGCTTAAACCCGACATATCGGTTTACCCGTTTACTTTTTTGCTGCCGGGTTTTCCGGTTTTCGCTTTTTTGGTTGTTTTAAAGGGCGGTCCAACTAAAACGCACGAAGTTAATCGTAAATAAAAAAGTTTTCGGAGAGTTATCTAAATATTTTTTATTATGATAGGATTTATGACAATTATGTGTAAAACAAAATATCGGCCAAATGCTCGCCACGGCTTCGGCGGCATACCTCTATCCGATGGTCCATATTTTCGATGACTCTGAGACATAATGGGGGTTCAATGTCGTTAATGTGCCGAACTATCTCATCCTTTGGCTCTTTAATTGTTCTTGGCTTATTGGCGTACACTTTTTCTTTTAAACATCCCCAAAGAAAGAAGTCCAATGGTGTCAAATACTCGTATATAAAGTATAAGTATAGACAGGAGGGGCATTTTAAATTTCAAATTTGAACCGGCTGCGCAAAAAAGTACTAATGCATCTCATCCGGTCAAACCAATTTTTTAGTACAGTTTCGATTGTTTCGGTTCGAATCGCTTTAATGGCAACTTCGATTTCATGTTTCAACACTTCAATTGTCGCTGGATGATTGGCGTAACATTAATCCCTAGTGGCTCCCCGCAGAAAATAATACAAAGGGCTCAAATCACAGCTCCGAGGCGGCTAATTGACATCACAATTTCGGCTGATTATTCGATTTTAAAAAACAGTGCGTAAAATATCGATGCTTGCTTTGGCTGTGTGACTTCTTGCCCCGTCTTGTTGAAGCCAAATGTCGTCCATGTCATTCTCTTGAATTTTTGAAAACAAAAATTCGTTGAGCGTGGCGCGGTAACGCTCACTGTGGACGGTAACTAACGGTGGTTCCTTTCTCATTTTCAAAGAAAAATTACGTTTAGCCCAAAATCCACACCAAACAGTGACTCGTTGTGGATGCATTGGCTTCTCAAAGTCTAATGTCCAAGGGACCTAAGGGTAAAAACCAATTTTGTTCAGGAAAGCCATTTTAAAGATTTAAATACGTGTATCTTTGGTGTAACACCACTTTCATAAAACGCGCATATCTCTGGGAGGGAACATTTTGGGGCATGGGATCGGTCTCATTCGATGCTCAGATGTTGTCCACATCAAAAAAAAAAGTGAAAATTAATTTTTTTTTACCCTTAGGTCCCTTTCTCTATGCGCTGTCACATATGCGGCATTTTGCTTATTAATATAGCCACCGAAATGAAAATGAGCTTCATTTGAAAACACGATTTTTTGGTACAATTCTTCTTCCCCTGCCAAACAAACTTTAGGACATTCGGCGGAGCGAAAACTCATCGGTTGGTCATGAGGCTTCAGTTCTTAGACCAATTTAACGTTTTAAGCCTTCATACGGAGGTCTTTTTGCAAATGTCTTCTTAAAGAAGTGCGAGAAATGTTTACTTCCTAAGAACGATGATGAGTTGATGATGCATGCTCTTGGACATTCTCAGTCACAGCAGCAATGTTTTCGATTGAATGCATTAAAAGAGGACGTACTCGGTTTGGTTTGTCCAATAACAATCCATATTCCTGAACTCGCTTCACAAATTGACGCACAAACTGAATTGAAGGCTGATCTCTTCTCGAAAATCTTCCAAGTAAATTTCTTACAGTTTGCGTTAAAGGCTTAATACTTTGGAAGTTTTTTATAGTTCCCAATTTTGTTAGAGCGTAAAGAGTCCCATTTTACAAATGACAAACTAAAACCTGATCTATAAAAAAAGAAATGAATGTAATTCTACCTTACAAAGTTATCGGAAGTTCAAATTTAAAATTTTAAATAGCCCAACCTTTATAAAGTATTTTCTTACCGATCATTCGCGGTTTTGGAGAAATATGAATAGATGATACCAACCAACAGCTAGCGTGTAATTCACACTAAACCGTTATTTTTCTGGATGTATAGCAGCTCTTGAACCTCTTTGGCTTGCTTCTACCCCAAGGCATGAGTTTTGCTAATTTACGTAGCCATAAAGACCAAAATAGATCGAATTGCAGAATTAAATTTTTGCTGTGGAGCCTAAAACTAAAATTTGGACGATGAAAACGTTGGGTCAGCTTCAATTTCTGCATGAGGTATATTGTGTAAACTTTTTTAATAGAAGATATACACTTAACTGATAAGATCAGATAATTGATTTAAATGAGTCATCAAATCCCTACTAGATGGAGTACGTCTAAATAAATCATCTGTTCAGGTTGTCTTTTTTTAAAATTAGCCTATTCAAATTTTGTATAGTCTTTCCCTATGTTTGCATAAACAATAGACATTTATTTCGTGTCGGATTTCAACGAAATTTTTATACAAATTATAATTGATTCGACCCAAAATCCAATGAATCCAAATTTCGCCGAGTACATTCCAATGACCCCTTTCTTCTAGACATCGGCAAAGACTTTTTACGGCGGACTACCATTTTCGCTTCCTATTAAAAATTTGGATTCTATAGAGTATTCACTGGGTACATTGACATGGCTAGAAATTCTTTAAACATTGTTTTAAGCATACAGGAAATGTATTCTATGAACTTTGGAATATGGTATGTGTCCCTTCCGAGTCACTTCGATCCATTCGTCTTAAATTCCCTCTAAAATGAATTCATTTTTTGCATTCTATTCCAATTCGTTCCAAACTCATCGTCGTGACTAAAAAATTAGTGACAGGACAGATACTTATTAATTATAGTACGTATACTTATATTTAATTGATTAAATCGACTGTTTGACTTCACCTTTCATCCCATGCTAATAATTTTAGACAGTTCTTACAATCCCCAACGAAACCGCTGTACAACTGAATCCATTTTCTCAAAAAATCCCATGCTATTTTTTAATAACTACCCTCTTTTAACCCACTCTTTACTTTAGCCGAACATATGCGTCATCGAGTGCCCAAAAACGAACAGGATCAGGCCTTCTTTTTTGCTCAACAAAGTCAGGATTGTGAAAAGACAGTGGTCGAGCCGGATTTAACCAACGGCCTCATACGCCGCATGCAAGACAGTGACGAAGAGTTCGATGAAGACGATGTCGAAGAAGATGATGATGACATTACGGAGACTACACCGCCCGCTGCCCACTCACAACCGTTGACCACAACGACCGTGCCGGGGGCCATAATTAAAATTGAGGATACACGTAACCTACTGCACAAGAGCTTCGATATGGATATTCAGGATTTGTCCAAGAAATCCTTGGATAATGCAGCAAAATTGGCGCAGGCGTCATCACCCGCATTGCTACAGCAACAACAACCGCATCAACAGCAGCAGCAGGCCACAACAATATCCTCAACGACGACAGCTACAGCATCGACAGCAATAGGCGGCGGCGGTCTTGCAGTTGCAGCACTACCAATCTCAATGGCGGCGGCCACATCGCCTTTGGGGTTGCAGGCAGTGCCCGCATCTTCAACAACCGTTGTTGCCTCCTCGTCGCTGTCCTCCTCATCGGCCTCTTCGGTGTCAAGTACCACGTCCACCTCGCCCCCATCCTCGGCCGCTTCGCTAACAGCTTTGAATTTATTCCAAGCCTCACCGCCGGTGGCCCACACCACCGCTCTGGCAGTAGCCGCCACTCTGGCCTCCATGAATGGCTCAACTAGCAATTCACTACCCTCGATGCTGCCGCTATCACTCACTTCATCGCTACCCAGCGCATTGGTTTTACCAAATACTTGCCTGACTGTGGCCACACAACAAAAAATACGCTCCGTATCGCCACCTCCGCTGTACAACAAGGCCCATCATCCACAACCCACCACCGTCAACATGGTGATGAGCAAAGAACGCTGCTCCGATGACTTCCCCCTCAATGTGTCGACATGTTTGCACGGCAGTCATGAGCATTTAAATTTTACCAAACACTCGTACAGCAATGGCCTCATACCGGCGCTCAAGCTGAAGAGGCCTCGACTCTCGGAGGACAGTAACTTCAATGGCTCTTCAACGATGGATACATCGACGCCCACACCGCTGGTGCCCGAGGACGATGACTACCACTATTTGTTGTCGTTGCATCCGTATATGAAACAATTGACGGCGGCACAAAAATTGAGGATACGCACTAAAATACAAAAATTGATTTTCAAAGAACTCTATAAAGAAGATTTGGAAGAGTCCAAGTAAGAGGATGGCTGGGATGGTAAAAGGCCGACACACACATAATACAAACCAAAGTCATTATTTAATTTATAAGAATTGAAAGAAAAATGCAGGGAGAGAAGGCAGAGATTTAAACATTTAAAAGAAATTCTCTATATCAAGTGATTATAGAAATATTCGACTCCATCTTCTCTAAGTATACCTAAAATTACAAACGGACCACGTTGATTTTTTTAATGTTAAACTTTGTATAGTTTATAACCTTTTGTTCCACATTGGGACGACGGAAATAAATATATATTTACTTAAAATTAAAGACCAACCAAGTTGATATTCAAAGTAAAACTATGTATAATTTATGGCCTTATATCCACGTTGGAACGACGGGAATAAATATATACGAGTATTTATATTGAAACATAGGGTCATAAATTAATCATAGTTTTACATCTAAATTCCTCGTGATTCTTCTTTAATTCCATCACATTCAAAAGTGTTTGAATTTTGAAACTTCCCCATATTTTTTGATATTACGAGTACTCTCCCTGGTTTTTTTTCGTATTAACTTTTAAGACATTTGTGTAAATATCGCTATCTAAGTTCCTCTACATATTTTCCTCAGCTACACAACTACTCGTAAAGAGATGAATTCTTTTTTAATTTGTGCTAATTTTTTTTTACATTAAAAACAAAATATCTATGGAATTTCAGCATTTATTTAAGTTATAAGTCATTAGTGTTCTAAGTATCTCAATGTTGATTATATCATTTTCAGCACTTATCTCTGAAACTCATACGTTTTCTAAGTTTATTTTTTATTATTCGAAAAGTGAACTTTAAGAAAGCAAAAGAGAGCATTTACTACAAAAAAAAATATCTCAATTAGTTTATAATTGAAAAATGGAAATAAAACACAAGAAGAAAATCGTGAATAAAATAAAATTTATTGATGGATTTATGTTGTATAGATATGAGTTGGAGTTTTATTTTATTTTTATTGAAATTTAATGGATGTTGTGTATGGAAAGAGAGAATTTTAAATAATTTTTTTTCTTCTCAGTTTTGAGCTCTGAGTCTGCATTTTATAGCTCAAAGCCATTTTTCGGAAATACGTTTTAGAAAATAAATTTATTGTACGTAAACTGAAAATTCTAAAAACTTGTAAAACTATAATTTCCCTGTAGAAAGCCTAGGCTGAAGTGTCCCCAAGTCAATACTTTGTCTACTATTTTTGTTGACTTTATGTTGGCATTGTTACCGAAACTTCTACACTTTTTGCCTTTGATGTGTTTAGAAATATTTGACAGCTGGATAGTTGTGGTACCTCTTGATTTGTTTATTCAATTAAATTATTAAACTAAATTTTTTTTAAAGAGCAACGTAAACCTCATACATTTTGAAAAGTTCCACATGAAAAAATTTAAGTATTTTTTCCTGAACAAAACATGTTTTTTACAAAAGCATTGCACCTGTTTCATCGTATACCCCTTTTTATACAGGGTGTCCGTCGGTATGGTATACTACTTCGTTTGTTTAAAATTGTTGATAAAATGAAAGAGAATGGATCTTTATTGATAAATGTTTTATTTAATGTCGGCAATTATAAGTATGTATGGAATACAATATCAGATAAATGTCCGCCTCCTGACCAAATTTCACACTATTCCTCCTGACCAAATTCCACACTATACTGTACTTTTAATGAATGCAAAGGTTATTGATGAATAATTTGAGGGTTTTCCATTGCCCAGATTTTCCATGAAATCAAATGAAAATGTGCCTTGTCACTCATTATGCTTTTTTCATTAAAATCGGGGTTGTCATGGGCGAGCTGGCACATGTACGGAGGCATTGGCATATGTACGGTGGCATACATGGTCTTGTGGAAGCAGCTCTTAAATGGAAACAAATGCAATTCCTTGTGCAAAATTGTGGCCAAAGTGTTTTTTTTGAAGACCAAGCTCCTGAGCACGGCGTCGAATTGAAGTTGATGGATTGTTTTGCACACTTTCTTGAGCAGCAGTAATGTATTCAGCCGATTTTGCAGTAGTTGTGGTCCATGCTTGAGTCTATCAGCTACAGACCCTCTGCGAAATCATTTACTACACGATAAATAGTGCGTTTTGTTGGCACGTTGTTTCTCCGAAAAATTGCTCGTAACTTTCTTATCGTCACAGTAATCGATGATTGATAAAAAGTTTAACGATTAAAAGACGTTGGTTTATCGAATATTTTTCCATAACAAATTTGCCACGTCTTTACTTCACGACTGCCAAATATGAACTGTCAAGACTAATGTTTACCAAAATGGCGGCAAAACAAAGTATACCTTCCCGGCGGACACCCTGTATTACTAATGTAAAAATTTAGTTAAATGATCCATGACTGTTGACTACAATTATTTATATCCACTTCTGATTCTATGGTCCAAAGTCTCCATATGATACAAGATAAATAGAACATAGGCAATAATGTGAAAGTCATATAAAAAGTTTTAAAAGTGTCGTCAACAATTACTGAAATGTTGTAGTGAATTACTAGTTCCAATTTCTCCAAGTGGCTCCAAGGGTAGTAGTGGATTCTCAATGACAAGCACATGTTAACTGTCTACAGCAGTGAGTATTGGCTGGGGTATAATTGGTCAAGAGTAGTGGTGACAAAGTCAATAATAATTCAGTACAGTGTCACCATCGACATTTCCTACGGGGTATTATTTAAGTACTGATACAGTTCCATCGAACTAATAATTTTCAAAAAAGAAATGACTAACAGGGTCTTTCAACTATGGAACTACTTGTACTCGTTAAAGATTTTTCATAATTATAAAAATTGTATAATTAGTCGAATTTGGACAGGGATTATTAACCGGCTCAAGACCTCTTGCATCTACATTTTAAAAGAAGACACGTTTTTTTCAAAATGGCAAAGTGACATTGATTTTCGAGGCTGCACACTGATATTATCGAGATTTCTGGTCTGTGGCACAGAATGCTTCGCAGCAATTGTTGAAAGAGGCATTGAATTCTTAAAGATTAGCTTCACACCAAACGTTTGAAAACTACTTTTAATCTGTAAATCTCACTTTTTAACTTTTCTTCAAACAATTTCCCACGAAAAAAGTAGAATTTATTAATTTTTATTTTATGCAGTTTTAAAAAAAGGTGGTTAAATTTTAAGGGCCGATGCCATTTCTTGCCACCATTCTGACCATTGATGACGTTTGGAGTGGTCAAAAGGCTTTAGTTCATGAGTCAATTGCACCCTGTAAGCGTGTAAATGCAAATCTTTATGCATAATGTTCATCAACGTCAAGCGTGAGAGGTGCAATTGTTAAGCACGACAACGAGTTAAGGTGGACTGCTCTTCAGCCACTCTATCGCGAACAGCAGCAATATTTTCTGCAGTACGAGATGTAGTAGCATGCACTGGTGTTTTCACATCTCCTGCAGACCCGGTTTGCTCAAATTTTTGTACGAGTTTTCCGAATGTACGCACATTTGGACGATTAAATTGACCAAAAAATCACGAAGTGCACGATATGCATTTTAATTTGAACTCCGATATTCATAATAAGCCTGAATAACTTTAGCGTGTTGCTAGCTTGCGTATCTTTCCATGATGTCTGAAAGTGAAAAATATCAAATAAAATGTAGAAAAAAAACTGGACGTTTAGGTGTGGTTTACATTCAACATCGGCCCTTAAAAAAACACCCTTTACTAAGGAAGGAAATCTCTTAAACCCTTCCGGAGTATTGTATAAAATATTCTTCTACTAAGTGCACTTCATCACTTATTGCGCTTTCTGTGTAAATAATTTATTCTGAGTTCCCTAGGAAACAAACACCAGAAATGCACTCTCAACTTAAATGTTATACTTAAAGGTGATATTGGATGTTTTATTATTCAAAATGATCCATGATTCATTGTCATTCCCAAGGTACAAATAAATTAAAAATAACCAAAATTGCGCTTAACAATTTTGCCATTACGTTCAACTTAACAACTAAATACAATCATTTTTTTCAAATTCTGTTTTTCCCCAAAATGTTTGACCCATGGAAGTATTCTGTAATTCCGCAAAATGTTTGACTAACGGATGTTTTGTCATTATTTTGCTTCGAATTGGAGAGTTTACCTCCTTTACGCTTCTGCCGCTAGAGGTACTTCGACTAAGGGAAAATTCGAGTTTTGGAAGTCCCACTGCACTTCAGTAATCGAGTAAAGTTTAAGCATTTTAGGTTAATTGGCGTCTTCTTTCTGCTATGTGGCTTCGCTAAGTTGTTCACGGTCTAAGTGAATATCCAGATAGGTCACATCGTTGCGATAAGGTTGTAACCTACGCAGACGATTTGATCCTGCCGGTGATAGGAAATGTCCTCTCTAAAATGTGTAAACAGGGAGCCAATTTCAGGAATATCGAACTAGTTTTATTCATACCCGAAATCCTCTTTGGACTGTGTTAAGTTCGCCTCAAAAAAGTACAGTAGAACAAGTTCACAGAAATCGATCGGAATGATTTTAATTCCGTACTTACCATACCGTTCGGTTTTGTTCTACCTGCTTCCGAATCCGATCGATTTAGGTAATTCCGAATCGCATATGCATATCAGAAAACAAAAACCATATGTAACCGTGTGTTTTAAGTAAAATAGTTTTACAAAAATTGTTTAACAATAGTTCCTTTACTTTATAATGGGCTTCCAAAATATTGCACAGCCTATCTAATTTTTCATTTTGTTTTTGCATTTCATGGCGTTGTTCTTTCATAGGGTGGACAACATTTCCCACTTTGTTGTCGACACGTTGCTCTTCCAGTAACTTAGCAATTTTCCGCAAGTGTTTATTTTCTTCTACTAAAAGGCTGCTTAATTCCGGGTTGGATACATGTGGAGTACGTGATCTGTGGCGCTTAGGAGATGGTGATGCCTCTTTGAAATTGATGGTGTAACACCTTGCTTTTTGTCAAATCATTTCCCTTTTCCCTAGCACTGTCAGATGTTGAGGGAGTAAAATTAAGATCTTCGTCGTTTTCTTTGTCAGATTCACAAATGTGCGCGATCAGATCCGCTTCTCCAAAACTTTTGGCGCCAGCAACGCCTTCTGCACTTCTCTGCATTCCGGAGACTCTAACAACAGCCTCCTCAACCTCGGATAATACATGTTCGTTATATGGACCACCACCTCTTTTACAAATTTCGTTTTTGTTGTAGCACAGTTTCTTTTTCACGTATGTTTTCCAGTCCGTCCAGGGTTTCTTCCATCCAATCTTTGACAATCTTTGCGTGGTGTTGCAGAAGAATTAAATTTTTCTGTTAATTCTATCCAAAGCGCTTCTACAACCACACGATCTCGCTTCACGAATCCTCTGGCTATATCATTGTGGCACTCCATGAACTCGACAAAAATTTTATCTTGAGCAACGTTTTTATGCGTTCCCCTAAAATATTTGTTTGTAAATGAAAATATTGGGGGAAAAAACTTATAAAATACTCACATTTCTTATTTGTTTTATTTATGCCAGCCAGAATATAGCACGCCACAACAAAAGACGACCAAAAACAATACAAATTACAAATTAATTTTCCAACGTTTTTTTTTTGGTTTTAGTTTATTTCGTTCAAGGCAATTATTTGGCTTGTATTGTTGTTCTAGTGCTATTGAAAATATAAAAGATTTATTAAAATAAATGTTAACTAAGCAAAAATTTAAAGTAATTAAGACACGTAATAAAGAAAATAATCTTTATTCAGAAAAAGTATTTTTATCAAAGTTTTTTGTGTTTATGGAGTTAAAAATATCAATTCCGATCACATAATCAAAAGTGGTTTCATTCCGACCAAATCATTCGGAATTATTTTTCTGAAGAATCAAAATACGGAATTGAAACCACTTTCGGTCGGAATTGTGTTTTGTGACATGTCTGATACTTATAAATACGCTCCCTTAAACCAAATTTCGAATTTAAAGAGCCACAGTCAGACAACTTCTTCGAGGGCGGTTCGGAAACTTCTTAGCCTAGCACAAAAAGCGCGGTATAAACAGAAAAATGTTAAGTGTTTTGGAAACTTCCATCTCTGCTTTAAACACATGTTGAATTTTGTTTCGATCTGGCAACTCCTTCATATAGAAACAGGTGTTCACAAAAAAAAGCATCCGCGATTTTTTTACAATAGAAAAATTAGAAATGCGTGGTGTCATTAAATATTTACATAAATAAGGTTTATCGGGACTAGAAATTCATAATGATATGGTGAATGTGTTAGGTGAAAGTGCTCCTTCATAAGCAACAGTAAAAAATTGGGTTGCTGAATTAAAACGTGGTCGCAAAAGCATTGAAGATGAACCACGTAGTGGACGTTCAAAAACAGCAACAACAACAGAAATTGTAGCCAAAGTGCATGATATGGTATTAAATGATCGACGAATAAAAGTGCGTGAAATAGCTAATATCATGGGCATCTCAAATGATCGAGTCCATTTAATTTTGCATGAAGAACTACAGATGAAAAAGCTTTCTGCAAGATGGGAGCCGGACTTGTTAACAGTCGACCAAAAACGCATAAGAATGAACATTTCTCAAGCTTGTTTGGATCGTTTTCAGCGAAATAAAATGGATTTTAAGCATCGTTTCATAACTGTTGATGAGACATGGATTCACCACTATACTCCAGAGACAAAAGAACAATCCAAACAATGGACTGACGATGGAGGGAGTGCCCCAAAGAAGGCAAAAACAATTCAATCGGCTGGTAAGGTTATGGCAACGGTTTTTTGGGACTTCAAAGGTATTTTATTGATTGACTATCTGCAAAAGGGTAAAACAATAAATTCAGAGTACTATTGCAACCTTTTAGATCAATTAAATGTACAAATTCGAGAAAAACGTCCTGGCTTACAACACAAAAAAATAATTTTTCATCAACACAACGCACCAGCGCACAAGAGTGTTTTAACAATGGCTAAAATCAACGAATTAAAGTACGAGTTGCTTGACCACCCACCTTATTCTCCTAATTTAGCTCCCAGTGACTTTTACCTGTTCCCAAATCTAAAAAAATTCCTTGCTGGCAAGCGTTTTACCTCAAATGAAGATGCAATTACAGTTGTAAACCACTATTTTGAAGACCTTGAGGAAAACTATTTTAATCAAGGGATAGAATTGCTAGATAAGCGTTGGACTAAGTGTATTGAAGTTTCAGGAGATTATATTGAAAAATAAAAATATTTTTGAAAAACTAACTATTCTCTTTCATTGATAGGCTAAGAACTTTCCGAACCGCCCTCGTAAAGCTAAATATTAATAGTCTCGTGTGATTCAATGATCAGGGGTAACTTTAGGAAACTTTTAGGAAAAGTTCAAAGAGTTACACAACTTATTTTACATAAAATCTTTTTAATAGACAGTTTAAGTTTTAGATATATTCCTGTAATTGGAACAAATTGCGGATTTCACACAAGAGGGGCACTGAAACAAAGAGAGGTCGCAATAACTTACTGGCGGTAATATTAACATTGGGACTTAGAGAGGTAAGTCTCTGGTCACAGCCACTAACTCGACATTCTAGGTTGCTTAAAACGATAGGTAATTCTTGTAGAGCGATCTTTTCAGATTACCTGAGTGTATGAATACGAGTATGTTTAACCAAAATATGTTTAAACAAAAATGCCGAAAGAATTATTCGATAGAGCGGTGAGTGATTTAGAAAAACGTCTAAGGTCCCTACGGGAAATTGGACCGGCACAGAACCAGTCAAATGATAGGTCCCTTATGGATATTGGCCGTTCCCGGTATAGATCCAACTATACGAAAAGAACCGGTAACTTGTACATGGCTTTATCATAGGAGGGAGTCAGTTTACCCTGCTCAGCTAGCATTTTACTTATTACAAAATAACAGACACCCGGATGGACAAGGCTAGATCAATACTATACCTATATATACTCTATATGGTCTCCGATCAATACTTCGTCGAGTCACAAAGGCAGTGAAAAATTTAGTATACCTTCCACTCTTCAGTGGAGGGTATAAATAAATTTATTAAATCAAGTACTAAAAAAGACCAAAAAAATTAAACCTGAATAAAATTAAATGCAAAACGATAAATTGAAATAATTATGAATAGCAAAGCAAGTAGAAATAACAAGTCAAAGCGACATAAATAAATAAAAATCCCCATTTGGTCAAAGAATAATATAATTTGAAATAATTATTAATAACCAGTGTTGACTAATATCCCATTATTACATTGAAAATATGATAAGGAATTATAAGAATTTATTATAAATTTATAAATATATTTAACTTATAAAATAGATTAATGGAAAGACCACATAGATAACAGCGAAAACAGCTCATAGATGCTGATCAGTGCGGAGGAAATCAATCGGATCTAAATGCAACCTTAGGCCAAAGATGACGCACTGACTATACAAGCGTTTATGAAGGATAAACAAGTGAATAATTTAGAACCAAACAGTTGCAGCTAGAACTACCAAACTCCCTTACACTTTAGATTTAAAGTAGAAAAGGGATTTTTTGAAACTATAAAGCTAAAGGGATACATTTCTTACCTTCTAACCCATAGAACCTAGAAACGTGGAATTGGACTCCAGGGGGTAAATTTGGAGCTAAACAGTGTAAATACGGGTAAAATTTGTTTTTTTTTGGACTATTTAAAATCTTTAAGTTTGAAATTTGGATGGCGTGACCATTCATGACGCAATACTTTTAGCGATAAATCTAATTTGGGGTTTAAAACGGATAAAATTTGTCCCCTTTAATTTGTAACCATTTTTGGCTATTCTTGGTCGAAAATTTCAAAAATGTTTGACAATTGCGAAACTTTTAAATCAAATACATATGTTTTTGTTATTATAAATTGTAGATAATATAAATAGGGAGCAAAACGGGTTAAATACAAAAAAGTGCAAAAAAATTATATGCAATTGTAAGAATGGCATATAAAATAGAAATAGGGCTTAAAATGGATTTAAAAAGGGTCAAAACGGACAAAACAGAAGGAATTGAGGAAAGACAGTATCAAATCAACAGGATGGCTTGGAAAATAACAAAGGGAATAGAGAAAGACAGAGAAACAAAAGTTTCAAAAGGGGGCGGAAAAATAAAAATATAGAGAAAACTCGAAATAAATCAACCCAATGGAAAATACGAGTAGAAATGATAATAACAGTGATTAAAAAAGTACCAAAACGGGCGAAACAACAGACAGAACCTTAGAAAAGCATTACACATCAAATCATCCTGCATGGAAAAGAAATGTTGATTAAAAGTTGTGAAAAAGGTCCAAAAGTAGCAAAATTTTAGAAAGTGAGAAAAACAATTTTACTCGACAGGATGACATAAAAAGGGATAAAAAGTGGCGAAACAGCAGGAGGGATGGTATGGAACGTAGAAATAATAAAAACAGAGCCAAAAAGGACAAATATATAAGTATATGAAATCAAAGGGATAGCCTGGAAAATAGAAATGGTTATAAAAAGGTATACAAAAAGGCCAAAACGAGCGAAACTGAAAACAGAAATGGAAATAAAAAAGTAAAAATATTCAAAAGGGGCAAAATATAAAGAAAGAAAACTCGGGCGAAAAAGCAGGAAGTGATTAAAACTATATTAAATCATGAGGATGAAATAGAAAATAGAAAAGGGGGTAACACTAATAAAGAAATGTTAAAAACAGACAAAACAGCAAGAATTGAGAAAAACACAATAAATCTGCAGGATGGCAAAGACATGGGGATAGATATGGGACAAGACGGCCGAAATTAAAAAAGTAAGAATAAAATTGTACTTAGTAGGGACATAAATACTGTTACAACATTGAACACACCCATTTCAATAGTAGAACTGAACATACCCCTTTAATGCCTTTGAAAGCTAACCTCAATAGCGTTAGTATGTAATGGGATTTTAAATTCGTTTCAACTTTCATCATGGAGTGGTCAGATAATGAGAACCGTATCGCTGTAATAGCCTTTTTCAAGTGTGAAATAAAAAAAGAAATATTTTCAAAACGCTCCGGCCACTAGGGAGTAGCCGCATGTTCGTCTACCGATGCATAAAACTGTTAGAGGAGTCTGGAGATGTAAAAGACCGCCACCGGGCCTCCCACGTTCTGTTCGAACACCCCATGTCATCAAAGCCGTTAAATCAAGAATTCACAAAAATCCGCTCTGAAAACAGAAAATCATGGCCCTTGAGATGAATATCACGCAAAAGTCCATGAGTCGAATCATTAAAAAAGCCTTGGGACGTGGGGCTTTCAAACGAAGTACCGGACATTTATTGACTGCAGTTTTTAAAAAAATGGAAAATGCAAACTTCTTTTGGTGAAGCACGCCTATAACTTGCACAGAAAAATGTAGTTCACCGATGAACAAAATTTTTACCGTTCAGGAAAAATTTAACAAGCAAAATGCAAGAGTGTATGCGCGGTCATCTAAGGAAGCATCTAAACTGATCCCAAGGGTGGAAAAGGGTCATCGCCCAGCTTCAGTCATAGTTTGGTGGGGTGTCTCTTACGATGGGGCAACTGACCTGCATTTCTGCGAACAAGGATTCAAAACATCGGCAAAAGTTTGCCAAGAAACCGTTTTGGAAGCTGTTGTGAAGCCTCTTAACAATTCCCTGTTCCAAAACCAGCCATGGACTTCCTAGCAGGATTCTGCGCCGGCCCAAAAGGCTAAAACGTCCCAGGCCTGGCTTCGAAACAATTTGCCAGCGTTCATTTCCTCTGAAGAATGGCCCTCAGGCAGGCCAAATTTGAACCCATTGGATTACAAATTGTGGACGGTTTTAGAGGACAAGGTTTGTCACAAAAGATACCCCAACATTGGATCTCTTAAGACTGCTTTGGTTCGAGCTGCTGTGGCCAATTTTCCAATGGACGAGGTTCGTGCAGCTATTGACGATTGGCCAGTGCGACTTAAGGCGTGTGTAAAGGCAAAAGGCGAACATTTCGAATAGGTAGATTCCTTTTGGATACAATATACATCAATAAATATATTAAAAAATATTTGGTCCAAAAACATTCAGTACTTTTTATTTTACAGCATAAAACGTGTGTAACAGTATTTAATTTTACAGTATTTAATTAAAAATGGGACAAAGGGGTCGAGTTATTTAAAAGTGAGATAAATAATAAAAAGGATAAAAGGACTAATCAGAAAAACAATATCAAATACGCCGGATAATAAACAAAATAGATATGGGGATAAAAAAGTATCAACAGGAGCATATAAAATCTATATTATAGATAAATGAAATTGGGATCAAAAAGGGCCAAAGCGAGCGAAATTTAAAAAGTATGATAAGCAATAAAAAATCAATAGGATAGCATATAAAATAGTCTTTCAAAAATCCGACCACTGTTCCAGAACTTAGCTATTTTACCCTAGGGTACGACCATCAACCCGAAAACCCCCTTGCATTTTCGGGCATAGTCGTAGATGGACTTATTTTCATGAAATGAGCCAAGGAATACGCTGGTGAAATTTGTTCAGTCGTGAAAGAATCATTCTGTAGAATAGAGTGAAATGGGGCAAAAACCCTAAATTAGTACCCAGCTTAAAAAAAGTATAATGCGCAAAATCTATTAAAAACTAAAATGTATTTAGGACCTCTAAATAGAACATTATAAATCTAGAAAGTCATATTAAGGCAAGTGGAATTATGGTTTTGATATAATTGTTTTCCGCTCTAGAAGTAGTGGGTATCTGCTGGTGCAGCGTAAGGCTTCTTCTTATCGTCGACAACTTCGTTCGCGATTTATTTTTAATTATCTATAAAATTGACGCCATCCCTTAATTTACTAAATCCCACTCTTTTCTCATTCTTTCTCCATTCTAGGTGAAGTCTACGTCCTTGACGATGGTGGTGAAGTCGATTTAGATTTGGGCAATTACGAGAGATTCCTGGATGTAACCCTACACCGGGACAACAACATAACTACGGGCAAAATTTATCAATTGGTTATAGAGAAAGAGCGTAAGGGCGAATATTTGGGCAAAACTGTACAAGGTAAATTAAATGAAAACATAAACATGTATTCTCGAAATATTAATTCAATTCTATTTCGTCCACGTCTCCAGTTGTTCCCCACATCACGGATGCCATCCAGGAATGGGTTGAGCGTGTAGCAGAAACTCCCGTCCGCGGAGAATCCAAGCCACAGGTATGCATTATCGAGCTGGGCGGCACCATTGGTGATATTGAGGGCATGCCCTTTGTCGAAGCCTTCCGTCAATTCCAATTTCGTGTTAAACGTGAAAATTTCTGTTGTGCCCATGTCTCGTTGGTGCCGTCGCCCTCGTCGACGGGTGAACCGAAAACCAAACCCACACAAAGTTCGGTACGTGAACTGCGTGGTTTCGGTTTGAGTCCCGATCTGATTGTTTGTCGTTCGGAAAAGCCAATTGGCTCGGAGGTTAAGGAGAAAATATCGAATTTCTGTCATGTGGCCCCCGATCAGGTAATCTGCATACACGATTTGAGTTCCATATATCATGTTCCATTGCTGATGGAACAGAATGGCGTCATAGAGTTCCTCAATGAACGCTTGCAATTGAACATACAGCCGAGCAAGAGGGAAAAGTGAGTATCGTAAATGTCTTTGAGTCAATATTCCAATATTTTTAAATTAAAATCGATTTTTTCACCTCTAACAGATGCTTGCAAAAATGGAAAGATTTGGCACGCCGCTCCGAGACTTTGCGCAAAACCGTCAACATTGCTTTGGTCGGCAAATACACCAAGTTCAAGGACTCTTATGCTTCCGTCATCAAGGCTCTGCAACATGCCGCCCTTGCCGTGGGCTACAATCTCAATCTGAACTTTATCGATTCCAGCCTTTTAGAAAACGAAACGCTGGTGGAAGCCCCCTCCAAGTATCACAAAGAATGGCAGCTGCTGTGCGAGAGCGATGGCGTCTTGGTGCCCGGTGGCTTCGGCTCCCGCGGCATTGAGGGCAAAATCAAGGCCTGCAAGTGGTGCCGTGAGAATCGTAAACCCTTCTTGGGCATTTGTATGGGTCTGCAGGCGGCCGTCATAGAATTCGCTCGAAGTGTTTTGGGTTTGGAAGATGCTCATACAACGGAAATCAATCCGAAAACGACCAACGCCCTGGTCATCGATATGCCCGAACATCATACGGGTCAAATGGGCGGCACGATGCGTTTGGGTAAACGCACCACCATCTTCTCCGCAGAGACCAGCATAATCAAACAATTGTACGGCAATCCCAAGAGTGTGGACGAACGCCACAGACATCGTTATGAAGTGAATCCCAAGTATGTGCCACAATTGGAAGAGCATGGCCTGCGCTTTGTCGGCTGTGATGACACCCAGACACGCATGGAAATTGTCGAACTCAAGAATCATCCCTACTATGTGGCCACACAATATCATCCCGAGTACCTATCCCGACCGCTGAAGCCGTCTCCTCCCTTTTTGGGCTTGATTCTAGCCTCAGTGGGTCGCTTGCCCAGCTACATTGCACGTGGCTGCCGTCTATCGCCACGGCAACAGTCGGATGCGTCCTCGGACGAAGATGAATTAGCCATAACCACGAAATTGAATGTAATGAAACTCAACGGCAGCTGTAGCAAACAATTAACAGTCAATGGCGGAGGAGCGGCGTTAATGAACGGCAACAACTCTGCTCAAGTCTCCGATTCCGAATCTGCAAACCAGACACTCAATGGTGTGTAAAGGGCCAATTTCCTTCAGATGAAAAAAATAATACAAAAATTGAAATGTAACAATAGTTTTTAGACCATCTTTTTTGTGCAAGAAATATGCGTGAAGTCTACTTTTTATACCTTCCAAATATGACTGTAGGTAGGGTATTTTAAGTATTTGTGTTGTCTACGAAGCAAAAGTTCCCTTTTGCTTTAGTTTGTAAGTTGCACATACACATCATGTATGTCTAAAATGAAAAATATTGCAAGTTTTTTTTATATATAAAAGTCCAGTCGGAAGCTTTGTTCCGAACACTAGTTAAAAATAATCAAATTTTGTCTCAAATAGTTTTCTCTTTAAAGTAAAACGTTTAAAAGTACTAAAATTATCACCAACCGCTTATTGGCGGCAATAGCGCCATAACTCAAAAAACAGAAAATCCCAAAAAAAACGAACAGAGATTTTGTTTTGTCTGTTTTGAGTATCAAAAGTATTTTTAATTACTGACAACAAGAAAGTCGAATTTCGGCTTGTGGCGTTCTTGCCGCCAAATAAGCGAATAATTACACTGAAAATTCCTCGTACATGTGAACTGTAATGTTAACGAAAATCTTCACAAACTAATGAGAATTAAAATAAAATTATAAAAAAAATATTTAAAAATTTTACTACACAGAATTTCCAATATTTATTGATTATATGTGACGCGCAAAATAGAAAGGGACCTAAGTGTAAAAACCAGTTTTGTTCAGGAGAGCCATTTTGAAGATTAGGTCCCTTTCTATTTGCGCTTAGAATCGTCGACTTCATTTTCATAAAACGCGCATATCTCTGGGAGGGAGCACTTTTGGGGCATGGGATCGGTCTCATTCGATGCTCAGATGTTGTCCACATCAAAAAAAAGTGAAAATTGATTTGTTTACCCTTAAGTCCCGTTCTCTATGCGCTGTCACATATGGAGTTATTGTTGTTGTAACAACAATATATTTTGGCGGCTTGGCGGGACAATTGAAGAGGTGCCAGCACGTCATGTGGTCACTGATGGCAGGCGGTACAAACGTCCGGAACGTTAGCATCAATTGGCGCTCAATACGAATTGAGGCGGCTGCACCATCCATATATCGGCTGAGCCAGAACCACGTGCGTCTGCCGAGCTAGCCCTGTTGTTGTTGTTGTAACGGCACATAGAGCCGGGGTGACAGCCCTTGGCCGAAGAATTCCTTCCTTCGTCGATGGGGTGCATAGAACCGGCAGTCGGCTGTGAATTCACCGTTGGATGTTCCTCTAGCACGACATTTCTGCTATAGCTGCATACTGCTGCTGTGACTTCACCAGCGTGAATGTCGTTTAGACCTGCCAGATAGTACCACTGGACGTCTCCCTCTAGATCATGAAGATCTTACCTGATCTGCCTGGGCGGAGGCATCCTGTTTAAGATATGGTGGTTGGGATGACTACTGCGAAGACACCCAAGCAGATACTGCTTGGACAACAAGAAATTGTGACTGCGCACGGTAAGGAACTTCGTCTACTCGTGTAGATGGTCCTCAGAAGACACCCTGTTGATGTTCTCAGGGCGGCATTCTGGCAGGTCTGAAATTTCTTCCACTACGTCGTTGTTGTTGTAGCGGCATATAGTGCCAGGGTGACAGCCCTTGGCCGAATAATTTCTCCTTCGGGTCGATCCGGTGCATAGAACCGACTGTCGGGGGATCGAAATGATCTGCGTCGTACTCACGTTCGCCGACCACACCGGCGCTGCGTAGTTCTTTACAAACCGGCCTATAGCTTTGCAAGAGGCCAACAAGGTGTCTTCTGTCGGCTAGTCACTTGAGAATTTTGTTCCTACTTTTAAGCTTATCGAAGGTAGCTATAGCATATGCAGAGGATCGAAAACCGCTGCCTAATGTGACCCCAAGGATTTTGGGGTAGTTGGTAGTCGGGATGTGGACGTAATCGACTTTTTCATTGAGTGACAAAGGGGGGTCTAACCATAATGCACAATGTTCACTGTGAGTCACACCTTAACGTCAAGTTTTTTGCCCAACTAAATTTGTTATTTCTTTTGGTTCAGTGTTTGGCAAATTTAACGATGTAGAGGAAGACAGTTGAGTAGCGCCTTAAGAATGTTGAAGCCTTTTACGTAAATGGGCGTTCGAATCAAAATGCATTTCGTAATTTTTTTTTGGTCAGCATAATTGACCAAATGTGCCCACAATCTGGAGAATCGTGCTGAAATTTAAGGGTCAGTAGAAATTGTGAAAACACCTGTGCATGCTCGCCTAGTTCGTTCAGTCATCGTGCCGAAGAAATAGGTCTGCCTGCGTACTTTTCCACAGTAACTTTAATCAACACAATTCTAACTTGTAAGTTCTTACATCTGCCATTATTAAATTTCAATTTTTGTTCTCATTTCACAAAAATTACTTCATTCAAACATTAAATAAAAACAGCTATTCAAACTAGTTGCAAAATCTTGCAAGCAGAAATTTCTCCAGCTAAATTTTCCAAGTTCTATAACTTCAAACTGTCAAAAAATTCTCATTTTGGCTCTCTCACTGCAAGAGATTTGGAGTACGTAGACATTTTGCACAAAATGATGCAAAATATGTGTACGCAGACAGGCCTAATGTCGGCCAAACAGTTACCATGAATGGTATCGCTATCGCGAGACGATAATGGTCTTCTTCTGGCCAGAAATTGAGTATACTTATATATAGACCTGGACGATATGTGCTTCCAAGAGAATGGTGCCACTTGCCACACAGCCAACGAAGCTATGGCTCTTTTGCGAGAAAAATTTAATGGCCGTGGCGATGTTAATTGACCGCCACGATCATGTGATTTTACACCGTTGGAATTCTTTGGGACTATTTAAAAGAAAAAGTGTACGCCCAGAAGCCAAGAACAAAAGAATGAGAAAATTTGTCAGATGGGGGTAAGCCACCGAAGCCGTAGTGAGCATTTGTCATAGATCGTTCTATCATAATAAAAAAACATTAAGATAATTCTCTGAAAGCTTTTTGTTTTATTTACAATTAACATCGTGCGTTTTGGTGATTCAAAATTAATTTCTTTGGCGTTATTGCGTAAGAAATTTCCGAAACGAGCATTTTCACTTTGTCTGCTTGTCCGCCAAGATCATGCGATCGATCCTGGTTGCAGCAGGATCGACCAAGAATGATAGAAACAAAGATTACGCCATCCCGCGCACAAAATAAAAATGTTCTGCGCAGGTGTGGTCTGTGACGTCACATAAGCTGTGTTCCTATTGGCTAATAATTTTCAGTTGTCAAACTTAAAAAATGTGTGTAAACATGACAGTGGGACCATATGTAATTTTTCTCTTCATATAATTTAATAGATAATTAAACAAAATTTAAATTACGTTAATATTTTATTAAATTTTCTCTTTCGTTTGTTGATATTTTGAGAAATTTCGTCATTGAGTAACCTTATTCTAAAATACATCCTACACCGAAAAAAAAGTTTTTTTACTTTTTCATTGGATTCTATGTCCCTTGCTTCCGCCAAATGTTTTTGCAAAAATCCGCTAGTAAGCAACAACTTCTCTCCATTTAATTTTATAAATATTGCATCGCATAATCTCATCGTTTCCATTAAAGAACTTGATGGCTTACTTAGCCCACCTTCACTTAGGTGGTTAACCCAGGAGTAGGTAGAGTCATCTAAGGGGTTTGCCGCAAGAGTAGGGTTTTCATTTTTCATTTTATGGCAAATATAGCCGGCCAAATTCTCCAAACCATCATAGTTCAAGTCCAACGCGTTTTCAGTATTTTCCGCTGGTAATACGTCTTCTTCAACGCTAGGTTTAATACTCTTGAGTATAGTACCTGGATACAACACAATTCAAACTAAGCACTGTATTATTTCAAATTTTATGTTGGTGTTTACCTGTTAAAGAACTATGTATATTTTCTAAATCGGGCGTATTGTCGACATTTGCATTACTGCTTAAAACTCCTTCGTTATACCCCAGAATATATGAGCGCAGTCTGTATTTAAATTCTTGACGATCAGGATGATCGTGAAGCTCTCCTTTAGATCTAATTATCCCGAAAAAAATTATTTGATTGAATAATGCCTGTGAAAAAAGTGTTAAATATTTTAATCAAAAAATGTAATATACAGCTTCTTACCTTTCTGAAATGGTAAGAGTGTATTTTTGCCAATCACACGGATCTCTGACATCATTTGCGACATATTATTTAGGATCTCATTTTGTGTTGGTAGTGCCAAACCATATGCGTGGCATCGCTCTCTTGTGTCTTGTCTCGGCACCCTCGAATTCATAACATCAAACCAGTCATTTGACTAGTAAAGGAAAATCACAAAATTGATATTGCAATTATTTGCAAATATATAATAATTAATTACCAGTTTTAACAATTGACTACATTCGTTCCAATTTTGATTTGTCAAAAATCCTAAACTAGCAGCTCTCGTAATAGATTTTGCAATTGTATGTGAGAAAAGTTTGGTAGCTAGTTTAACCTTCTGTCTCTCAGCTCCAACAACACTTAAATTATGAGCCGATATCTAATGTGTTATCTTTAAGTCATTGGATTGGAGAGACAAAAGGTTTAAAACAATATCTTTTTTAACTTATTTGCCATTAATAATGAATCCACTGTCAATAAAATGGTTTCTTAACAATTTTATTAGATGGGGAACATCATTGAATACAAATATTTTTGTGTCGTCGTAGGTAAACCTGCATATACAAAGATACGTTAATTATAATCCGATATATGTGTACGAGTATTTTTAAAAACGTACCAAGGCTTATTATAATCTACTTCAAGTTCATTGGACAGTTTTCTATTACCCCCACCTAAATCGCTTACAATTGCCACAATAGTAAACCCACACTGCTTCATTGTAAAATAAAATAAAATTGTTTTGGTCATTTGGCAATCATAATCATAATATATTGGTTGCTTCCATTTTGCAATTAAACCTGTTAATCAAATAGACAAACGTTTTTAAAAACACCTGAAGTGGATGTAAACAACTCACCTCTTAACATAGCCACTTGGATATAATTAGCTGGTGCTAGCGTAGAGTCTGTTTATTTGTCATAGCAGTATTTTTTTTCGCCTTCATCTCATCAAAGCTCAATACACATAGCTTTTGTGTACCAGACATTTGGTTAGCTGGAGACAATAGTTTTACAACTGGCTCCTAAATACCTGTTGACACATTTAATTTTTGCGACCATCTTTGCAATGTTCTCACCGATGGAAGTGGAAAATGTTTATTTTTTAACAACCTGTACGCCTTGGCACTTGTGGAGTACAAAGTGATTGACTGAGCAATATCTGCTTCTGTAAAGTTCTACCTTTTGTCGCCGCTTTTAAGTTTTTTAATTTGGCCTTCAGTAAATATGCGACTCAATGCTTTCTCAAGATTTCCGTTTGAAAAACTCAAACTTTGAACTTAAGAAGACAATTGTTTTATTGTTATTTCAGATTGACATTGTAAGCTTTTCAGTATATCATTCTCTTGGCGCAATGCGTCCCTAAATTAAATTTTATATAAGTATTTGTACACTTTTACTACATTAACATACATTTTTGTTTCCAAAGTTTTAATGTGCAGTTTTTGATTATCTTCGTCAATCTCAGTCGGCATGGGAGTGTATTCCTCGGCACATGTAAGCGGTTCAACCTCAAAAGGATCTGTCACCATAGGAGTGCTTTCTTCGTTACAAGGGTTATTTTGCTCTTCACATGTAATGCCGCTCGCCTCTATTGTCGGAACTACTCCCGGTTTCAATTTAGGGGTACGCCGATTACTAAATCCTATTCACATTTATTAACTAATGAACTGCAAAAATACAAACACTTATAACTTACCCATTTCAAATTTCTTTCGAAATCTTCCTCTTTGAAATGTAAGGAACAAATTTTCAAAGTTTTTGTATTTCCTAAACTTCTTTGCTTGCAAAACTCTACCCAAAGCTTCCTTTGCCCTGCATCCTTCGGAAAATTGTAAAAGTGTACAGGTTTTCCACTACCTATTACAAAAAATATTAACATTTCAAAAAACTTACAATTTCTCACTTGTAAATTATCTCACTTGATTTTCTGCTATTACTTTGGTGGCATTTGCCCTCTGTACACCTCATGTTTACGTTTGGTTTCTTCTTTTTTATTTAGTTTTTCTTTGATATTTAACTTTATTCACACTGTATTCACGTTGTTTCATTAATTGATTTTTTTATATTGTTTTTACTGTAATATAGAGCCTTTTCTATAAATAATTTCCAAATACAATGTACTCTTTTGTGGAGAACTGTCAAATTAGTAGACGGTAGATTCTGCAACCTGCAGAAGTCTACCGTCGTCAACCGTCAAACTGTAGTTATCTCCCTCTAACACATGCAAAATGCAACCCTCAACTGAAATAGCTGATTGCCTACCGTCAACCGTCCACCGTCAACCGTCGAGACTAAATGGGCCTTAACGGGAAATCATACGCATGGCGTAATCTTTATTTCTATCATTCTTGGGATCGACTGCTGCAACCAATCGAGACGGTTGTATTTCGTACAGTATATCAAGAGCCAAACATTATAATGAAATCAAAGTTTCATAGAAATCATAGCTTTCAGTTTTTTTATTTAGTTTTATGCCATATCAGCATATACCGACGAAATTGTGGTTTTCGTAATTTCTATCAGAAATCTATTACAATTTGTATGTAAATTAATAAACACAATAAGCTAAATTTGAAATTGTAATCAAGTGCGTTAGCCATTTTACTTTTGTGGATAATCCTTTATCATATCAATTGAAAATTTTCTAAACAAAAATTGTTTTAATTAATTATAACGACGGAAAGCTGACACTGTCGTTAAGCTCCATCGGCTTCTGTCTTTGGTGTATACAAGACACTAACAGGGCGTTGGTTGCCACATCCTTAGCAATTTCATTAGCCGGCGTATGGCAGCACTCACGCATACAATCAGCTGTTTTTTGTTTATTGTATATCTCACATGTTATCATTGTTGTTGTTGCGTTTGTCATATTTTGTAGGTGATTTCCCTTCAGGCACAAGCAGGTTACACAAGTTTTTTAAAATTGAAATTTTCTATTACAAACGTATTTAGTCTAAAACTTTGCTACAAAATCATAGCCAAAAATTAGGCAAAATGAATTTCTCGAAAATTGTGACTGGCATGGCCATTTTACGAACTGCAACGAGAATTACATTGATCTCTAGAAATGCATCTTCGGTATATACCAACGCAATTGAAAGCTCCAATGACGAGAAAGAGGTAAAGAGCTGTTACTACCATGAGAAAACCGTGCAATAAATCCTCTGTACTCGTTGTAGAATCTGAATTATCCACGAAAAATCTTTTCCGGCATCCAGCCGACCGGTCAATTGCATTTGGGAAATTATCTGGGTGCTGTGCAGAAATGGACAGAATTGCAGAACAGCCAGGAGGATGTGTCTTATTGTATAGTTGATATGCATTCCATTACAGTGCCACAGGTAAACTCGGGGACACAGAGATCCTAGATCCTAATACGAATGAAAATAAACAAGCAGCGTAATGGAAAAATGTTTACTACAGTTTTAATGAACAATATTTCTTCTATTTAGAATCCGGCATTATTGCGTGAAAATATTTTCGAGATGGCTGCCACCATGTTTGCCTGCGGCCTAGATCCGGAGCAGTCGACAATATTTGTTCAGTCATCAGTGCAGGAACATACTGAACTTGGTTGGATATTGAACTGTCTCTGCACTATGGCACGACTGGGCCATTTGCCCCAGTATAAAGAAAAATCGCGCACAGTCAAAGATGTGCCATTGGGTCTTTACGTATACCCTGTGCTGCAGGCAGCGGATATTATGTTGTACAAGTGAGTGTGAAGAAAAACTCTGAATTAGACTGAACGACAGTTTTCATATATAGAAAATTTGTCTTAGTCCGACTTAGAAACAGTTTTTAATATAGAATACTTGTCAGTCCGACTAAGACACAGATTTTAATATACAAAACTTGCCTTAGTCCGACGAAGACGCATTTTTCATTCCTACTGATGCTAACATTTTTTTTTGCTTCCAGAGCGACGCATGTACCTGTAGGCGAAGATCAACTGCAACACATTCAATTGACCCAGCATTTGTCGCGCATTTTCAATACCAAATACGGTCCCACTTTCCCGATTTGTCATGCCATGATTGAAAATCACGAGGCCGCTCGCATACGTTCGCTGCGAAATCCTTCCAAGAAAATGTCCAAATCCGATTTGGATACCAAAGCCACCATTAATATACGCGATTCTCCCGAAGTTATAGTAGAAAAGATTAAGAAAGCCGTTACCGATTTCACTTCAGATGTGACATATGAACCCAACTCAAGACCAGGTGTGTCCAATCTAGTTGTGATCCATTCGATGGTCACCGGAACACCCATTGACAAGGTAGTGGAAGAGGCTAGTAACGTAGATACCGGACGCTATAAACTCCGTGTGGCCGAGGCTGTGGTGGAACATTTGAAGCCTATACGGCTACAAATTGATGAGCATCTGCAGCGAAAAAATGAATTGATTCATTTGCTCGAGATGGGTGCTGACAAGGCGCGACAAATCGCCCAACAAAACATAGTGGAAATCAAACAGAAAATGGGCCTAGGCACTTTCACCAATATACCACAGTGCATAGACATGTCATCGGAGCTGCTAGATGGTACAGCAAAGGAGGCCAAAGGTGAAAAACAAGAAGAAAGAGAATCCGATGTACCCAAAGTGCCCAAACAGAAACTGCGACAAGAAAAGAAACGTACTGGCCAAACACAACACAAACTCGCTCCAAGTTTTAAGCTAGAAGATTCTATAATAACACCGCCTATTGTCAAGAAAGCACAATAGCCCTCGATAGGCAATAGTTTTAACCAAATCACCAATAAGTTGATTTTAAGTATTTGTTGTGCCCACCATCTGGACATTATCGTTAACCAAAGAATAGAGGGACGATCGTATCTACCCTTCATTCATTGTCCTAGTCTATAGTAAATAAATTTTTGTTTAACTTAAATCGAAAAACTACAAAAAAGGAAGTGAGAATCTCATAAACCCTTCATTTATGTTCCTTTTCCATACATTTTCCCATAACATAAAAAAAGTAAACGCTCACGCCTTAAATGCAGCATAAATATTAATCTTTATTGGGCACTATTCCCCCTCTAATTATTACACTTAACCATGTGCCTAAAGTTGCATACTTGGAAGGTGTTGTCAAAGTATAGATCACCCGGACACTTGTGCCTCACGGCTCTATCGTTCAAGCAGGTATAAAACAGGGAGCAATTGTTGGGGTCACGTTTTAAAGCGCCATATTGTTCACCTACACAGATATTGGAAACTTCAGACAGTTGAGCTCTACCCTTGACTACGTGCAAACGCTTCAAATCTGTTTGGTTATTTTGTGACGAATAAGGAGCAGCCGTCGTCGGTGTTGCACATGAAGTGGTTGTAAGTTTCGTACAAGTTTGGGTGTTGACCGGCGTTGTGGTTTTGCATGTCGTCGTTTTCTCGGTTGTGGTGACCTCCGATGTTGTTTGGCAAGGAGTGCTTGAAGGTGTTGTTTGGCTAGGAGAACTTGACGATTCTGTTGAAATCTCCTCTGGTGTGGTCGGGGAAGCGGTTGTTTGATCAGAACTACTTGATGTATCTGTGGAAACATCCTCTGGTGTTGAAGCGGTTGTTTGGCAAGGAGTACTTGATGAGTCTGTGGAAACCTCATCTGGGATTGTCGGGGAAGCTGTCGTTTGGCAAGGAGTACTTGAAGATTTAGTAGAAACCTCATCTGGAGTTGTGGGAGAAGCGGTTGTTTCACCAGGAGTACTTGATGTGTCTGTGGAAACATCCTCTGGTGTTGGAGCGGTTGTTTGGCAAGGAGTACTTGATGAGTCTGTGGAAACCTCATCTGGGATTGTCGGGGAAGCTGTCGTTTGGCAAGGAGTACTTGAAGATTCAGTAGAAACCTCATCTGAAGTTGTGGGAGAAGCGGTTGTTTCACCAGGAGTACTTGATGTGTCTGTGGAAACATCCTCTGGTGTTGAAGCGGTTGTTTGGCAAGGAGTACTTGACGAGTCTGTGGAAACCTCATCTGGGATTGTCGGGGAAGCTGTCGTTTGGCAAGGAGTACTTGGAGATTCTGTAGAAACATCCCCTTGTGTTGAAGCGGTTGTTTCGCAAGGAGTTTTTGAAGATTCTGTAGAAACCTCATCTGGAATTGTCGGGGAAGCAGTTGTTTGGCTAGGAGTACTTGGAGATTCTGTAGAAACATCCTCTTGTGCTGAAGCGGTTGTTTCGCAAGGAGTTTTTGAAGATTCTGTAGCAACCTCATCTGGAATTGTCGGGGAAGCGGTTGTTTCGCCAGGAGTACTTGAAGATTCTATTGTAACCTCTTCTGGTGTTGTTGGGGAAGTGGTTGTTTGGTCAGGAGTACTTGGAGTTTCAGTTATAGTTGATGAAGCTGCTGTTTGGCAAGGAGTTCTAGAAGATTCTGTAGAAACCTCATCTGGCGTTGTCGGAGAAGTAGTTGTTTGGTCAGGAGTACCTGAAGATTCTGTGGAAACATCTCCTTGTGTTGAAGTGGTTGTTTCGCAAGGAGTACTTGAAGATTCTGTTGAAACCTCCGGTGTTGTTTGGCAAGGAGTACTTGAAGATTCTGTGGATACCTCATCTGTTGTTGTCGGGGAAGCTGTTGTTTGGCAAGGAGTACTTGAAGATTCTGTGGAAACCTCATTTGGTGTTGTTGGGGAAGTGGTTGTTTGGTCTGGCGTACCTGAAGAGTCTGTGGAAACATTCTCTTGTGTTGAAGCCGTTGTTTCGCAAGGAGTTTTTGTAGATTCTGTAGAAACCTCATCTGGAATTGTCGGGGAAGCGGTTGTTTGGCTAGGAGTACTTGGAGATTCTGTAGAAACGTCCTCTGGCTTTGTCGAAGAATCTGTTGTTTGGCCTGGAGTACTTGAAGATACTGTTGAAACCTCAGGTGTTGTTTGGCAAGGAGTACTTGAGAATTCTGTGGAAACCTCAAGCGTTGTTGTCGGGGAAGCTGTTGTCTGGCAAGGAGTACTCGAAGATTCTGTGGTAACATCTTCTGGTGTTGTTCGGGAAGTGGTTGTTTGGTCTGTAATATCGGTAGAGTCTGTCGAAACATCCTCTGGTGTTGAAGCAGTTGTTTCGCAAGGAGTTTTTGAAGATTCTGTGGAAACCTCATCTGGAATTGTCGGGGTAGCTGTTGTTTGGCTAAAAGTACTTGGAGATTCAGTAGAATCTTCCTCTGGCGTTGTCGAAGAATCTGTTGTTTGGCCTGGAGTACTTGAAGATTCTGTTGAAATCTCAGGTGTTGTTTCGCAAGGAGTTTTTGAAGATTCTGTGGAAACCTCATCTGGGATTGTCGGGGAAGCTGTCGTTTGGCAAGGAGTACTTGAAGATTCTGTAGAAGCGGTTATTTCGCAAGGAGTACTTGATGAGTCAGTGGAAACTTCCTTTGGTGTTGTTGGGGAAGCGGTTGTTTGGTCAAGAGTACTTGAAGATTCTGTGGATGCCTCTGGTGTTGTTTGGCAAGGAGTACTCGAAGAATCTGTAGAAGCGTCTTCTGGCGTTGTCGGGGAAGCAGTTGTTTGGCAAGGAGTACTCGAAGAATCTGTAGAAATCTCTTCTGGTGTAGTAGGTGGAGCGGTTGTTTGGCAAGGAGTACTGGAGGATTTTGTAGTTTCCCTAGCCGGAGTCTCTGTACAGGGCGTCGTGGTAACAACTGTTGATGCGGTGCTGGTAATTGTCTCTGCACATGGAGTGGTTGCCACAATTCGTTGGTCCGTTACAGCGTCAACCAATCTAAGGGCCAAACGTCTCATTTGTACGCACTCAACGTTGCGCGCAAAATTACACATATTCAAATTTTCGTCAAAATACAGACCCAATGTGCAACGCTGACGCAGCGGTTGTTCGTCGCGGCACACATAGAAATGTGAACAACTCCTAGGATCGGCCAAGTAGGTGCCATCTGCACGGGAGGAACAATCGGGAGCAGCCAAAGGATTTGCAGCCATTATCACGGCTGGAGATAGGACCAGCAAACATAGCAAAAGATTTACTGAAATATAAATATAATTCTTATGATTACGGGGCCATGTAATGAATTGAACCTACTCACAGTCTCTCATATCGGCAGACTTCAACTTTCGATGTTGTGGTAGAAAGTGTTGTCTCTGATTGCAACTGGTCTAAATTTATATCATTTCTAGTCGCTGACATGGCCAATTTGTTTACCTTTACATTGTTTTTTTTTATCAAAATAATTAATAATATCTTTAATTATTCTCTAGAGATGTGTTACGTGATGCAGAAGACGGCAAGAACACACGTTTAATTTTTTATCATTTCAATAGTATTCCAATGGCCATTTCAGACAGGACATGTAAGATAGTGGAACACAGTGGTTTAATAAGAAACTCTTGCCGTGATCGTATTCAGTCGAAGTTTGGTTACTGTAGAAAATTTGGATTTCTTTTGAATAAAGCCAAACTTTTTTATATCGATTCCTAAAAACATGCATTTTTGATGTTTGTTTTTATAAAAAAAAAATATTTAATTCTTTATATAAAATATTTATAAAAATGTAATATTTTGAATATTGCTTTTTATATAGAAAATGTAAGTTTTTTTATATGTCGCCGAACTGTTTTTTTTTATAGAAACCTGATGAATTCGTCGAGTTAGTATTTTTAATAGCAAACTTCGGTGAAAAATTGTATTTTCTCTAAAGAATATTTCGACAAAATATTGTTATTTCTATATATATTTCTTATAACAGTTATTTATAGGAAAAGTGATTTATTTTTTGTGGACTATGAGCCGAATGATTTTTTCTATTTCTTAAAGAAAATTTATTGAATTTCATATCTTCTATTAAAGATATTTCGTCGTATTTCGTCGAGTTTTTGCACACAGACAAATTTTGTTTGTATGTAAACTTTTGGAAAATAATTTTGACAATTTTTACTTATAGAACAAGTGTCGAAGATTAGTGAAAAAATATTTGAGAAGTTTATATGAAAAATGTCGTGTTTTCTTTGTAGTTCTTAAATTATTTTTATATAAAATTTAGTCTACCTTTTCATGGAAATGTCGTCAATGGTTTTATAGAACATTTTGTTCAATTTTTTTCTATTTAAACATTATTAAAAAATTTTTAGGGAAAATGTTGTTATAATTTGTTTGACTTTTCATTTTCATCAACTTTTCATTTTGTTTTTTTTTTTTTAATTTTCGTGAAATGTTTGTAACAATTCAATGTAGGTTCAATGTAGTGCATACAAATAGCAGTCCTCAGATCAAAACATTTTTTAACAAAAAAAACAAATTTTCAGTGAAAAGTTTTTATTTTTTATAATAACCCATTTTTTAACAAATATATTGTCGAAATTTTAAACAAAAAAAAACAAATTTTCAGTGAAAAATTTGTCATTTTTTTATAATATACCATTTTTTAACAACAAAATATCGTTAAATTTTTACTAAATTATTTTGTTTATATAAACAATTTAGTTACAATTTTTTTAAGACAAAACAAATAATTCGCCGAAAATTTTACACAAATTACATTGACAATTTTTATGGAAAATAATTAAAAACAAAATGCTAAAAATTGAGTTTAGAAGAATTCGTAGAGCTCTATGGTTATTTTTCAAAATTTATGATTGTCAAAAGTATATGATTTTTGTTAACTTTTATGTTGTACATAATTTGTTTACTACGTTTTTTTTTAAATGATGTCAAGATTTCTTTTAATAAAACAAAAACTCCTAGAGCTGTTTTTTGATTTTGTAAAATTTTTAAAATTTATTTTTGTAAAAAATGTCAGAAATTTCTTTTATGTTGTACATAATTTGTTTTGTTAAAAACATTTTGCAATTTATTTTTGTAGATAATGTCAGAAATTTCATGCGATTTTTCAGTTATGTTGCGCATAATTTGTTTTGTTAAAAACATTTTGCATTTTTTTGTTTAAAAAAATATTTTTAATAAAAAAAATATTTTTGAAACAAAATAATTATTTACATTTTTCTAGGAACATTTTGTCGGCGAACAATTTGAGTGTAGAAAATTCCACATGTTGAAATCAATATTTTTATACCTGATGTTTGCAACACTTTAAATGAATGGAGATAGACCCTATGTTAAGTATACTGATCGACTCAGAATCAATACGAGTATCTAAATCCATTGAGCGATGTCAATCCGTCCCACTGTCCATCTTTCGTTTAGGTCAAAGTATAGGACGCAATTATGAACCGATGTCGATGAAACTTGGTTCATTCTCAAGTGTGGCCAAGGACGCCCCCTATTACAATTGGTCCACATCGGTTCATAATTTGGTATCATAATTAGGGTTTACAGAACCTATAGCTCTTGTGCAAGTTGTCCAAATTCTTTATGGTCTTTATAAAAGACCATTTATAATCTGTGGTAAAAGTGGATCACATGGGTCTTAAATTTCGTATAGAATTCACGATTTCAGAACCTACGACTTTAAAAGCCACATTTACATCCGATTTCGACTACATTTTGCATTAAGGTCCAGTTAGTCTTGACGGTTGATTCTGCAACCTGCAGAAGTCTACCGTCGTCAACCGTCAAACTGTAGTTATCTCCCTCTAACACATGCAAAATGCAATCCTGAACTGAAATAGCTGATTGCCTACCGTCAACCGTCAAGACTAAATGGACCTTAAAGGTGGACGGTTGACGGTAGGCAATCAGCTATTTCAGTTCAGGATTGCATTTTGCATGTGTTAGAGGGAGATAACTACAGTTTGACGGTTGGCGACGGTAGACTTCTTCAGGTTGCAGAATCAACTGTCCACCGTTAAGGCTAATAGGACCTTTAAGCATTACGAATGACCAACATAACAAAAAAAAGCTTCAGTGTGCCCGAGCCTTTATACAAAATTTTCTTAACTTGCATACTTTTTAAGAAAGTTTTGTCGAAATTCTGTTCTTTTTGGTCAACATTTTTCTCCTTACGAAAGAGGTGTTTTTTATAAAACAGATTTCCACGACTTTTCACAACAAAACTTAATTAGAATTCATCTGGCATCACCGTAATAACAAATTCATTGACTCTTATAACAATTAAGAGAGTCCAATATAAAGTAATTGCTCCCACCCTCTTTCCATTTCTTACCAGGGATGGGATTTCGAAAGAGTAAATTGTACCAAAAATGTAAAATGTACTTCATTAATATGTGGTAAGGTTGCAAGAAAACTTACCTAGTTTTAACAGTGTTATTAAAAAAATGGATGCTGCAATTAGGGGTTAGAAATTTTGAACCGATAGATTTAAAGATTTTTTTAAACTTTTTGTATAGCATCAGTTTTAATAGGCCAACAGGTACTTGAAGCCAAAACTGACTTAGCTTTTAAAAATAATGGCATATTTAAATTTGTGAGGAAATTTCATGGTTTTTTTGGTACTCACATTTCCATGTTTAAATTGTACAGATTTTTGGTCCTACGTCCGTCATCCAAATTTTGCCAAATTGACTTTACTTTTAACTTCGTGAAATTTTTTTTATTGGTTTATAATACCCACATATCCATGTATTCTGGAATCCGGAAATGTCCCAATATTGTTTGTTAGTCCATTGATATTTTTTGTCCATTGATATTTTTGCAAATTTTATCGTCATCTGAAGTAATTTGAATTTTTTTGAGTGTTGTATGTAAAATCGGGAGGGAACTATGTCAGGACTAGGACTATGTCAAAATTTATAGGACCTATTCTAACCTGTTCTTGTTATTGACCCGACATAACAAATTGGTGTAAACTACAGCAATCCTAAAACGTGGATTCTAAAGCTTAAGACAGAAAATAAATTTGTAAAATGTAGCGTTTAAACGTGGTCCAACTACATCATTGGTGGTAGAATAAACACAGAAAGTACTTTAAAATATCGGCTTTTAACCATACAAAATAGGTTATTATTTAATTTGTATCATTTGAGTAGATTTTTATTTTAATTATGTATAAACAAGTTATTAAATTGTGATATTTAATTATTATTTAAGGTAATATATTTAAATTAAATTTATTAATTTGTTTTGGAAATTATATTAGCAAATGCTCAGTCTTAAGAAAAAAGGCCACCAAAAACAACGCTTTAAACGTGAAAGTGGCAGCTCTGCTCACTGCATCAACATTTCTTCAAAGAGCAACAAATGTTGCACAGTTTTCATCACTGACATCTCTTCTCTGAGGCTAATTGTAGAGTTGCTGCACTTTACATTTATCTTATAAGGCAAAGAGAGAGAGAGCTCTAGAGGGAGAGAGAGAGCCGTTATTGTCGTTTGTTGTGTCGGCATTTTGGGTCTTTGTCGGCCGTCGACGTCGTCGCTGGTGTTGTGTTGCCTCAGTTGACGTTGTGAATTCATGTCGTGCGCTTTGAGTTAACGGACGGTAAGATTTTATTTTTGCATTTTTTTGGTTTTTAAGTGCAACAATAAACAACAAAAAAAGTATCAGAGATGGATTTTTTGCCTACATTTTGATTTGTTTTCATTGTGGTTTTGTTATATCTTCGTTTAATGCGAGCTAAATGCAAAACAAAATAAGAAAAGAGCCTTAAGCTTAAACTAAAAACCAATAACAACTAAACGACCAGTAAAATAAAATAAACGAAAAACGTTACCAACGTTACCTTAACATCGAAGAAACAGATGAAGAAACCAAATAATTGTGGAAAACAAACAGTGTATGATAATAAGATAATCCAAGAGAGAAAGATAAAATAAAGTCAAGTGAAAGTGCTGAAATTGAAATTAAGAGAAAATTTGCAATAACAACTGATTTTTGCGTGAAAAGTGGATTTAATATAAAATATTTAAAAAACACGAGTTTCTTGCCACCTTAAAGTCGGCCTACACACAAAATACAAATTAAAAATAAACGAAATTTTTGTTAACAAAATATTCACAATTGTGAACAACAGCAGAGCCAACAACTATTCCAGTGTTGTGGCAAAGAAGCCAAAAAAGAAATACAAACAAATTCATCAAAAAAAACATAAAAAGTGTTTTTTGGTTTCTCACTAAAGAAAAAAAACTGAAAAAAATCCACAATTCAGTTCGAAAGAGTGAGTGACTGTCTGACTACCTGTTCCCTCCATTAACCAACAAGCATTGGAAAAAACAACAACGAACGAACAACCGAAAAAATCTAACAAACAAACAACAACAAACTGTGTACAGACGACGTGACGTGCGTGTGTGCGTTTCAGTTTTTTTCTTTCTTATTTTATATTTGTCGTTGTACAAGTTAAGCAACAACAAGTTCTCACAACAACAACAACAGCACTATTCAGTCGAAATACAAAAGCCCGACCTGTAATATTTCATGTTTTCTTCGTGTATCTTATGCATGTGTATGAGTGTGTGTGTGCGCGCAAGTTCTTTGTCTCTTTGAGCTCTCCCCGATCATCATTAATTAGTGAGTGTGCCGGTTGTGTTCTCTGTGTAGTGTTCTTTTTAGTTTTGTTTGATTTGTGTTTAGAAATTCTCAAACAAAACAACAGCAATAACAGCACCAACAACAACAAAATACCATATCATCTGACAGATCAAATAGAGTGCAGATGCACCTGTTTGAATGCAGCAACAATCGTAAACAACCATAACAGACGTGTTACAAATCCCATTTGTTTTTTTTTTGTGAAAAAAGTAAAAATCGCCGCTTATAAGCACCCCTGGAACAAAGCAAAAAAGTGGTTGTTAATTGTTAACACTTACACAAATACACACTAACCTGCTGTGTGGGTATGTTATGCTCTCTCTCATTCTCGCTTTGCGATCTCAGTTAGTTTTGTCACTATCATCGCTAGCATCGTAGAGGTTTTGTTACTGCTGTCAAGAAAAGTAAATCCCAACATCCAAGAAGTTGCCACCTCGTTAAAATATCGCAGTCAATTGGAAATATCATAAAGGTAAGTAAAGTGGAGTTTTTTTTTAAATTTGTAGACCAGCACGATAGGATACACTAGTTTACAAATTATGATTTTTTTCTTGGTCTAGAGTTCTAAATATTGTTTTCCCATAGATTTTGGCCACCTTAACAAGAAAATGAATTTTAAAAAAATGTTCTTCTAATTAGTTTTTAATTTTTTATTTTTTTATGAGATGTCTCAGCATTTTAGACCATAACTCCCAAACGCTATGACCGATTTGATCAAGAGTGGTCGCAAATGAAAGGAAATAAGCTTTTCTAGCTTTTTTTTTGTGCAAATATCACGATTTTAAATTGAAAAAAATGTATAAACAACAATATAAAAATATATAAATAAGTTGAGCATAAAGTTTGGACCTTTTCGAGCGGAGACATCTCAGAAATAAATCGTAAAAAAATTCAAAAAATTCTAACTTGAAAACTAATCACAGAAATATTTTTCAAAATTCATTTTCGTGTTTAGGAGGCCAAAAAAATATTTATAACTCTAGACCAAAATGGCTGTAAACTAGTGTTATAGATGATAATTTAGTATAGGATTATGATTATATAGATTTCAAATAAATAGGTTAAACATTAACATTTTCATAAAATCTTACAGTAGAAGCTTTAAAGAACAATTTTATAAAGACATTTTGAAATTTAAACCTTCCGTCAATTTCTATGAATATAAGTATTACCTTAAGGAAATTGTTAATTTTAAAGTCTGTGTTAAAAGTTTTACATTTTAACAAATGTAATATTTCTCTAGACGAACGAAATATAGTCGCTCTTATGGAAGTACTCGTATCGAACTATTGGAAATCCTAGTATGAAAGTCCTGTTAAACCTGAAGCCGGTTAACCCAGATACACAAATCCCAGGTTTCCTCGGTAATTCGAGAATGATAATTTTGTAGGCATATCGTGTCATTTCTTTCACATTCTGATGAAGAACTAATTGGAAAACTTGATAAAAATGAGATAACAACGATAGGAAAATAATTTTTTATTAAACTTAAACGGTATGAGATATCGAATTGAATTTCGCTTTATTTTGAAGCTAAATGGCCAATGGCATTGGCTTGTCATTCCAATAAACGGTCGCTCCAGTTTTTGATAAATCTGTCCAATATGAGCGGTGCTTTTCTGTCAATAGCAACTTAAAACTTTTCGCTAGCTTTTCCGAAGTGGTTGGCGTAAACTAAGGACTTGTCGTAGACCCAGAGGTTTTTATCGAGGGGAATCAAGTTGCAAGGTATATCGCCTGTATGGTTGGAAACAGAGATTGATGTTGTCGACAGAACATTCAGTTAACCAAAACTGCGGCATCTCTGGGCCATTTCGAAAGAAATATTGACGAATGTTTAAGTCAAATAGTAATGGTTAGTCGAACCGATGCTCCACTTAGAGCATGTTCTTATGTTGACGCCCAGCCGAAATTGCAAGAATGTGATTTTTTGGCCAACATCTCAGCCCAACAATATCGAACGGCGTTATCTATGATTTTCCGCCATCAATCTCGTTATCTATGATTGTCCGCCATCAATCTCTTACCCAAAAATATGCCTGCCTGGTTGGATACTCACGATCTTTATTTTCGATGGCGAGACGGTTGACCTCATAAAGTACTCTGAACAAAATTTTGATAATATTTTATTTTGCAATTTGACGTAAAACGATCTGCAAAGCAACGGTAAACCTTAATGAATGCTTTGACCGCTGGATAACACTGACGCGATCAAACATTTCCATTGGAAAGTTTGACATTTTTTACCATAAACGTACTCAGAACGTTTTGACGTACGACTATCATTTATTTGTGTTGTTTACAGTGACTTGAAAAATCAATTTGGCAAAAAATGGAATTAACTCGTGCACATTATCGTGCGAACATTTTTCACAACTTTCGACGTGGATTATCACTATAAGAGTACATCGATGAACTAAAATATTTGTATAGCGATGAAGCACCATCCTATAGCACTGTGAAAAACTGGTTTAATGAATTTAATCGTGGCCGACGCTCGCTCAAAAACGAAGGTCGTTCAAAAACGGCCGTTGTGCCAGAGAACATTGATGCCGCGCGTGAACTGATAATGCAAGATCGTCATGTGCCATACCGTGAGATAGAGGCATCCTTGGGCATTTTTTCCACCAGCATAGATTCGATATTGCTTGAACACCTGGCCGTAAAAAATGTTTTGTTCTCGTTGGATCCCGCAAAATTTGACAATCGCTTCAAAAAACGTCTCGTGTCGATTGGTGCAAAAGAAATTTAAAAAAAATACGATCGCGGTGCTTCAAAAGACGTTTATAAGATCGTCACAGGTGACGAAGCATGGATCTATACTTCTGAGTCCGAAACAAAACAACGAAAGTTGTTCGTGAAAGAAGCACATCGAAGCAAATGGTCACCTGTTTCTTCGGCAAAACTGGTCATGTGGCGACTGTTCCGCTTGAGCAACGTTGGACGGTCAATTCTGAGTGGTACACCACAATTTGTTTGTCTGAAGTCTTTGGAGAAATTCGAAAAACGAACAAGAGAAGACGAATCATTGTGCACCATGACAATGCGACCTCTTACATATCGACTCAAACCGGCGCATTTATGACCGGCCAAAACGTCGAATTGATGGGCCATCCGCCGTACAGCCCCGACTTGGCACCCAATGACTTTTTTTTTATTCCCGCACATCAAGAAAAAAAGGGATGTTAAACAATTATTGTCGCCAGAAGATGCTGTTGAAGCGTTCAAAAACCATGTTTGGGAGGTGTCTCAATCGGAGTGGAAAAATTGCTTCGACAATTAGTTTGAGCGCATGCAAAAGTGTATAAATCATGCAGGAGAATACTTTGAAAAACAATAAAACCATTTTTGATGATTAATATTCACATTTTCATTATTAGACCAGAAATATATATAGCAGCCATCGTACTAATAATGGCAGTACCAAATACCTTAGTGTATTAATAGACTGGAGAAATTAATACCAAGCTCCAAAAATTTTGTTTAGTCCATAGTGGTACTATGTACTTTGAAAGAGGGCTGTAGGGAATAAGTAGTAGTAGTAAGTCCAATAAATGAACTAAAGTGTGCTAATAGGCACTTCAACCGTCCACAGATTGTAAGATACTCGTACTGCATAGATTTAAAGACTAGTTTATGAAGTCTGTGCGCTCTGCGCCTGAATTAAACAATCGAGTTGTGTCCATGGTGAATGGAATGCTTTTTTACTTTGGAAGTTGTTTCACCTCTTTAATGACGATTTATCTTCTTCACAGCTCGTATTTTCTAGGTTTAACGTTTTAAAGACTTTAAGCCAGGTCCTCCCCAAATGAATGAGAATTACTTCTTCAGTTTTCGAGTTTATTCAAAAAATTACTCCAGACAACACAACTCACCAGTACTCTTTGCTTTGCTCACTAATTTGAGAAATGTTTGACGTTTGTTCTTAATGGAATGTTAAGGGGAGATGGTAATTCGACGAGGATCTAGCCCCTATGTCTGATATTGCTTTTATCAAATTTAGAAGCATTTTAGGGTGCTCAAAATAGTTCAATGAGACTATGCGAATCAACTAAGAGAAGACATTAACTTCTTTGGGGTCCGCGCATATTTAAAATCAAAGTGCTTGGAAAACATTTTGTAAAGAGGATGTTACAGACTGACTCTACAGCTGCTTACCCTAAGATGACTTAAATGTCCTGGGTATGTATTGCTAACTGGGACTTTATATACTGATACTGCTTTATACTGATTGGATTTATGCAGTTTTACGGCCTGAGACCAACAACATTTTGTTGAGCCAATATAACCAAGCCAGCGTGCCTTTTCTGTTGCAATTCAGTACAAATACAGTTAGTGAATGACGACTACTTCTGAGAGCAAGTGTATTTGCCCTCAAGTAGAAGATTTAAAAAGATAATTACTTAAATAGATTATGAATCACTTCGTAGACTTCTTTCGCATTAGTCTAAGAGGGTTACGTGGAAAATTGTTGATAAACCAAAATCATTCTTCTAAGTTAACCAAATTTTTAAGATATATCAATATTAGCCCAAAGCAGATCTACTTTAAAACCCTTTGGGTTTTTGTTTTCACTGCCAACGCTAACAAATACTCTTTAGCATTAATGAGGTCATGTTTTGAGAATACTTACAAATACTTCATTTAACCGAAAGAAGCTCGATATTATCTTCTAGAGCATCGAGTTCGTTTTGACGCAAAATCACTGTAATTGATATTTGCTCGACGACACTGCCAGTTTATCTAGTTAATGAATTTCAAATATTTGATTCGAAATGTGTACACGAGTGTAAAATGCAAACATACTTTGTTCTATGCCAAAACTGAGGAAGAGCAGCGATAACCAAGGTGTAGATGAATTTCAAGAACGGAAATTATTCTGGGAGCAGAGTGATATTCAAATTTTTCGTTAACTGTTTTTAGATCTATTTAAGCCATTAAAAGCAAAAGACGTTAAAACGCTTATTCATCCACGAAAGCAATTCCAAGAGAAGCCTTTAACAAAATGTGGGCTATTTGGATTAACCATAAAAGTAGGAAAGAAAATTTGTCTATTTAAAAAAATTATCATAATAATTTTGAATATTTTAGCCTTATTTCTCATATGGATTTTGTCTTGTGCTGTGACCTCTGAAGCCTATCAGTTAAAATCACAATTCCGCCAATCGGGTTTTTGTGCCAATCATGCCAAGGAGGATTTGGTGGCCAATCCCGAGGATTGTAAACTTTTCTTTTTGTGCGGTGAGAACGGCGAAGCCATACCGGCTTCTTGTCCCTCCAACATGTTGTTTAATGCCATCAGCCAGATGTGTGACACGCCAGCCAATGCCAACTGTCAAATATCGGCAGCGGAAACTCCGCTAATTTCTCCACCTCCCGCTGCCACAGCCAGTCCAACTCCCGATACCGTCTCAAATGCCAATCAATTCTGTTACCGAATCTACTCACAGCAACCCGACTCCAATGCCTTGGTGTTCATAGCCAATCCTAACAATTGTTATCAATACTACATGTGCTATCATGGTCAGGCTTTGCTGCAGGAATGCAGCGCCAACCTGTATTGGAACTCGAAAATCGGCAAATGTGATTTGCCCTCGAATGTCAATTGTATACCGCCGTCGGACGATCCGAATGCCATACAGATTTCACCGCCGGTAGAGGATCCTTTGTCGGGCGACTACTCGGGCTGTCCCTTGTATGGTCACCATATTTTTCCCCACAAGGAACGTTGCGATTTTTTTATTTACTGCGTTAAAGGCTATGCCGTGCTACAGCAATGCCCATTTTTCCATTATTTCGATGTGGAAAGTGGTCGCTGTAAGTGGCGCACTAGCGCCCTCTGTGTAAAGGATTTACATTTGACATTTCGCAAAAATACTTTTTAGAATTTATAGAGAGAACAATAAAAATGCAAGATAAAGTAACATGAAATGTGTATAAATTGGAGGGGTTATTCTAGGTTATCATTTGAATTAATTATGAGCCCTTGTTCCTATATATTTACGATAAGAATACTCCTTGGATTTTTACGCCAAAACATTAAAGTCCCGAGGTAAAAGACAGGCCTCTGCCAGACCTTCTAGGTAGTCATCTTAGGCTACAACACGTGCTTGCTGCATTTTACACTCATTTCAATTTCTAGACCAAACCCTTTCACGCTTTTGGAATATCCCGGAAAAAATTGCTTTGAAAGCTTGCACAAATTGACTTCTTGAAAACTGCCTTCGCCCACCCGGCATTGGAGAATGCCTTCCAGAAAAAGATAGACAGGAACAATTATTCGATCTTTCTAATAAAAAATAATGAATGAGTATGGGATGAATTTAGTGCCTTCCACCAGGCCTTACAAGAAAAGCGACATATGAATGTTTGAGGGGTAATTTTGAAGGTTATCGAAAAGCTTTATTTCGGAAGACATTAACAGATGCGTGTTGGATCTGAAAAGAAAGTATTCTCAAAGATATTCCATCTCGCAGGCATAAATCAGTGGTAGCAACACCAACGTCAACTTGAGTATATAGTCGGCGCCATGTCCCAGCTGTATCAGTCGTACGTTCGATTCTTACAAAAAATGAATGAACCATATTTCGATTCCAAGTATGCGTTTTTAGAAAAATCATATTGAATTCCGAAACCATTATCCTCTGTATTATAATAGAATGCAAGTCTTGTTTTGCCAAAGCACAGTTGTATAACAACTAAACTCTTTAAAATAAGTTTCTCTTGTAACGAATGAACTACTGTTCCTATTATTACTTTTGAAGTTGCATTTAAACACTGAGCTTATATTCACAGTAAAAGCCACCTAGAGAGAATCCCCTGCAACAGGGATAGAGAGAGATCCTTTTTCCCTTGTGGCTCCATCTATAGAACATCTCCTTTACTGCCAAAAGTTCGCCTAGTCTACCATTTAAATATGCTTAGCTCGAATCCGCCAAAAATAGTTTTCAATTATCAAAAAAAAAATTATTTGTGCATCTTAACTGCGCAGGGGCTTGTGCTACTTTAGTAGTTTCTTCCAAAAGGTACTGCGTAGGATTTTCTTTGGAAAACATAAGGTTGATCACAGCCTAGCAGCACCTCTAAATCTCAATGTTTGCCTTCCAATTGGTCAAGAAAGTTGTGTGTGAGATCTTTACAAATCCAATCGGGAACAGATCAAGCTAGACTGAATGCAACATACCTCTCCCTTGCATATAGTTAAAACTTTGCATTGATCTTTTATTCTACTGACTTGAAGGACAATGAGAAGGTTAGCAATATTGTCTGGATACATCATTGGTGAGTTTATGGTGCTTCGAGTGTTCCAAGCTTAACCAATATCTTGCTGTGGAAGCTTATTTGGTACTCGTAAAAAATGATAAAGGTTGTATCACACGACTACCTTCTTTATTCTTGGGTAGACTTTAACTACATAAATTTCTTACTGTGAAGACAAAAAGTCTACCCACCACTTACTGCCTGATGATTCTCTTAGAGAAGGCCATATTTGTTTTTAAAGGCAGATTTTAACCATTTCGAAGGACCATTTATCTTAGGCCGACTTAAACTCATACAGTTTTTGGGTTGAAAATAAAGAGTGCACCTATGCAGTGGTGCTAAGACTCTGAGAGAAGGTAAAACATTTTTGATTTTAAATTCTATTAGAGCTGTGCAAGTTTTTAATTATCTCGAATGACCATTTTAATGAGCCAGCGGGAACTTAATAAATTTAATTTGGTAAATTATTTAGAGGAAATGTTAAAAAAAATGAAAAACATAGTCTCAATTTGGTATTTTTCGAGTCTGACGCAAGATTTTACCGTCTCGAAGGACCATTTTTAGTAAGATATAAGGTAAGAACCACCGCTTAGGAAAGGTAAAAATTGTGTCTAGTATATGTATGTTCAGAGGCTTTTTAGTCTGTAACAGATTTCTTGAAGGACTACTTTTAACAAGTCGTCTAGAATCACTCAATCTACCCGTGATAGAAGATACGAAGTGTGATCCACCGCTTAAACTCTACTGAGACTCTTAGAGAAGGTTAAAAATTATGTCTGATTAAAGAGGCTTCAGTAGAATTATATCGTCTCGAAGGACCATTTTTAAAAACATGCGTATATTACTCTAGTGGTAATAGGCGAAAAGTATAAACCATCGCTTACTTTCTGCTAAGGCTCTCAGAGAAGGTAAAAATATTGTCCGGTTTAAGTATTTTCAGAGGCTATAAAATAATTTTACTGCCTTGAAGGACCATTTTTAACAGCTCGAGTTGAATCGCATACATTTATCGTGGTGGAAAGTTAAAAAAATTAAGTTTTTACACTTAATATCTACTTAGGCTATAATAGAATGTACCATCTCGAAGGACCGTTTTTAAAAACTTGTGTAAAAGAACTTAAGTTTCTCGTAATAGAAAATACAAAGTATGAATCACCGCCAACTCTTGACTAACTTACTCGGAGAAGGTTAAAAGTGTTGTCTGGTTTAAGTATCGTTGGAGGCTGTAAAATACTTATATCATCTCGAAGAACCATTCAAACAAGCCGTTGTAATAAAAGTTATAAATAATTCATTAACTCTGGAGAGTTGAACTTATTTTGTCGATCGACTGGAACCCTTACAAATAACTATTATCTTATGGCTGTATGTCTGTATCTTCGGTATCCGTGGCGTGATGGAAGTGTGAACGACTCTCATGCCAGTCAACCTTGGTTCAACCCCGGGTATGAACATCTATATATTTTTCAGCGGCGGATTCCCACCTTGTAAATGCCGGCGACTTTACGAGTAAGAGATTTATCTCTAAGAGCCGGCGGTAAACAGTTGGTCCCGGTAAGTGAGTATAAGAATTGCAACATTCACAGATCACTGATTTTAAGAAAGTTTCCCCTTATTCCTTAATGAGATGATGCGGAACATATCTAAATAAGTAAATAAGGTTCACTAAATAAGATTCGGCTTATTTGACGTCAATCCTGAATTGCTGCTTAGAAAATAATGGCTGTCTCGAAGGACCAAAACGCTGAACAATTTGCCCGCTATAAGGGACAACCTGGACCACAAACATTTTATTGACGTCAACGATTACAAGAATTTGTTTTCGGATATGTTTCGATAAAAAAATACACTTGCAATTACCAGCCTCATCCGTTTTTTTCAAGATAAACTGCGATTACCTTGTACTGTCTGGGTCTCCAATCTTTTCCAATACCAGTAGTCCAACCTCAGACTAAAGGTCATTCTATATTGACTTACATTGATGACTAAAGAAAGAATTTCACAAATTCTTTGAACATCCAATTATCCCAGAAAAATAAAAGACAAGGCGTCAACAAGACATGTAAGATAATAATTAAATTCAAATGAAAAACAATTCAATGACAACTCTTTTAAAGCAGAAGATGGCAGAGTTTTAATCATCTCATTCCATTCGTGTGCGATAAGCAAACATTCACAACCTTAATAAGCTTCTGTTGGGCCACAAAAGAAGTCAGTACCTTTTCAAACCGTTGAACGCTCAAACAACTCGCAAGATATCGCGCACAATGTGGACGAAACTTCTGGGCGTTTTAATATTTTCTTCGTGGTTGTGTGAGTTTTCATTCGCGGAGACCTTTGCGGAATGTGGCACAAAGGACAACATGTACATATCCTCCGAGCAGAATTGTTCACACTACATCTTTTGCTATGGCGAAGAATCGTTTGAGGGTGACTGTGAAGCTGATGCTCCCTACTTCTCGGAAGTGGATCAGACCTGCGATACCGATGCGAGTGTCTGTAAAAATGCACCATTGCCAAACGAACCATCGGCCGCGCCGCCCTCCGAACAGGATGGTGTTGTGGATCCACAAGAAAACCCAGAAGGACCAATCGTCAATCCCCCTAACCCTTCAGCACCCTCGGTGTCGGAAGGGCCAATTGTAAATCCACCCAATCCTTCAGCACCCTCAACGGTTGTTACAGTTCCACCGCCAGTCATGTCGTCGACGTTTACAACCATGTCATCTTCCTCCCAGAAACCGGCGACCATTACGAACGGTGTTCCCTCAACTACGGTAGCCCCAACTCACATAGCCTCGGAATGTCCTTTAAACGATGATCCTTCGAAAATTGTATTTTTACAAGATCCCAAGTCCTGCTCGGACTATTTTATGTGCTACCATGGCGAGCCCTTGGCCATGCATTGTTCCAATATGTTGCATTTCGATCTAAAAACGCAGAGATGCGACTATCCTGAAAATGTCAGATGTCAGGTATGTCAAGGAATGCATTCTATTTTATTTTATTCTTCTCATTCTCTTGACGTTTTTTGTTCTAGTTGGATTCAGCTTCCCCGCGAGAGAAATGCCAAATCCATACGGTCGATGTCTATCCGCATCCGACCAATTGCAATTACTATTATATGTGTCGTTTCGGCTATCTCATGGTCATGCAGTGCCCCGCCAACATGGACTGGGATAAGGAAAAAAGAGCCTGTGTCTTGCGTTCCAAAGCCAATTGCAGTGTTAACGTGGAACGTACATGGATATTTAAATTGTAGACTAGTGCTTTTCGAAACTGCTTATGTAAATAGTTGATTTTTTATGTGATATTTGATTTAATATAATCAATATTCTTAAATGGAATTTAAGTTAAGCGAAGCTCGAATTTTAGCATAGAATATTATGGGGATTGTCCAGGTTTTTTTCTACTGCCTCAATTGAACTCGTTCAGTAGTTTAAGTAGTTACTCTTTGTATTTTGCCCTTACAATGTTCATTAAGAATAAAAGGGGTAGGTAAGGCTAACTTGGCAGCCGCCCGAAGCATACGAGTGCGAAGGTCCGGTTTCCTGTTCAACCTGGCCATGGCCTCCTTTATTCTTCAGAAGTTGGGCAGTTTCGGAGAAAATGTTCAGTTGTCTCCTCTTTATTGTTACAACTCACACAGAAGTCGTTGTATGGCAGACACAAGCGTGTTCGCCAAGAGAAAATTACCATAGATAACCGCAATGAGGTTTCTTCCACGGATCCCTGGGAAATTAATCGGGGTCCGCGTTCTCTGTTCATCCCTACCAGGCAAGATCTTTCTAGTGTCCATTGCGGTAGCTTTTCTTGGCAGTGATATAGAGTTTCCTCGATATAAGCTGCTCAGCCTTTGCGAGAGAAATGGCAATCTGCCTATGGCCAGGAACCCATTTACAATTTACTGATGAATGAATCCGACATTCTTGAACAATCCTCGAAGTGGTGTATTCAATTTCCAGGGATCGTATGGCCTCCTTACTGTTAGTAAATATGAAGACTTCCCTACATGATATCTCACAGTACCAAACATACTGCGTGACAGTTCCTTTGGTCATGATTTTGGCTTGAATAATGCTACAATAGTCCGGTAGCTTGAGGGACAGTTTAAAATTCAGCTAAACCGAGTAGAAAGCGCACCGAACTCTTTTTAGCAAAATTAAATCTTAAGTGTATATTTGGTTTACATCCTTCGGGAGCCGGGTACCAATTACGTAGTCCGATTCATCCGCTTTGGTTGTTGCCAAACCAGGATAAGGTTTAGGTGGCGCATAGTCAACAAGATTACACATTTTGATGGCACCCAAAATGTTGGCATTGGCATAGTTCTCGTTCTTCCCTGCCCCGCAGCGACAAATCGCAGCCACTTGATTTGTCAAGATCTCTGGCGGAAGACAGTTAAGGGTAATGAACATTGCCTTAGATGGAGTCGTTCTAAGCTCATCTGTTATCATCATCGTTACCGTTCTCATAATTCGTTCGATGCTGCTCTGGGGACTATCCCTCTCCACGCCACGCAACAGACAGCAGCCCCGTAGACCAGAATCAGTTTGACAACAAAATCATATAGCCAGTCTACGCTTTTGGGACTTATTCCCCAATGGCCTTAGATTGGAGGGGTAATTCGCTCTAGTCGTCTTTTCCGTAAACTACAGAGTCTTCTTGTTATGGTAGTCCTAGTTGACTTTTGATACAACTTATATAAGTATTTTCAGTAAGGACATACTTTTAATTTCAAAATAATGCAATGGGTAATGGTTGTTCATTGCCTGGTAATGCGAATGGTAATGAGTTGTACTAAAGAAGTATTTGCCGTAGCTCTTTTTGCGAACGGAATCTACCGTGGAATCTTCAAATCTGCTCTGGTGTCATTACTGATACCATATACTCTCACACAGCTCCTCAACATTAACTAACATCCCCAGCGGAATTACCACTACGTATTATTTCGAGAAGGCTGGTTAGCCTTTACGTTTTCGTCTTGTCAATGCATCTCAAATGCTTTGCGCTCCCCACAACTCCTTCAGCGCTGTTTACCTACATTCCAAAAGATGCTTTGGTCCGGGAAAGCCCTAAGATTTCCCAGAATCTAAGAAATTAAATAGTACAAGTTCTACGATTTCCTCCTCCGCAACAGTGTTTAGGCATCAAGGCGAGTCAGTATAACATATTTCTTTGCAGATATTTCCTAAGAGAACCATAAGTTGTGAGGAATTGTATTAGGTAATAGTGTATCTTACATTGGAAACTATTTCCGAGACAGTGGGAATTACCGGGTGCATCCATCTGCCACCTCGATTGCTTCATTTAATTAAAGACTTTTCTTGTGTCCTTTAAATATCTCCTCTTAACACTCGAGTTGCTAGTCTTCTATTATATAAAAATGATCATTTCATCTACCACTTAATGGTTCGGCATCATCCCTGATTCTAATGCTCTGGTTTGTTTTTTGGAATCTGTGATTTGGAATCCACTTTTTGTTCGCAGAACACTGAATTTACAAATTTGGTAGGCTTCTTTCTGACCTTCCTTGGCATTGCATCTGTCCAGGGTAACGTTGCAGACTTAAAGACTGTCGTTAGTAGTCTTCTATCCGCCAAAGGTCTACGATGTTGAGCAACATTCTAGCTACTTTTCATACAATACTGCCGATTCGATCTACATATTTGCTTTTTGAAGTTGTACCTGCTATCTAGCATAACCCTATCATACGAGTAGAGCGAGAATTTTAGTCCCCAACTCAAATGCCCGTTAATCTACTACATCTGTTTCCTGCTACTGACTAGTACTGCCGCCGGGGTTAGCTAACTTTTGACCTGCTAATTCTAAATACATATACAGGGTGGCCCAAATAAGACCAGCTGATGTGAAACACAAATAACTTTTTTATTTTTTAACATAATTTATTTTTTCTTTTTGCAGATTATAACTAAACTCTTGGAAATTTAAAATGAATACGTACAGTACACAACAACGCATTAAAATGATCGATTTTTGTTATTCTTCTCAACGATTAATTGTTCTGAAGCAGCGAAATTATCGCCGTGTTTTTAACGTAAGATCAGCGCCCACATCTTCAACGATTACAAGTTTAGCTCGCCGTTTTGAGGAACTGGGTTGCAGTTGGCACTACAACTGCATCAGTTACACCCAATCAGATGCACTGTTTGGTGCGGTGTTATGGCCACAAAAATCATCGGCCCATATTTCTTTGAGAATGAGGATGAAACGCCAGAAACGGTCTCGGGGGCTTCTTACAGAACAATGATCGACAACTTTTTGCGGCCAATAGTGGAGCAACATCCTAATTTGTAGTTGCAACAAGTTGGACATACTGCTAGGCAAACTATGCACATGCTTCGTGAAATTTTTGCTGAACGCATAATTTCAAAAAAATTCAGATTTCCCTTGGCCTCCTCGTTCACCAGATTTAACTGCGTCCGATTTTTTTTTCTGGGGATATTTAAAAGACAAAGTGTATGTTAACAAACCACAGACACTTGGACAGCTCAAGCAGAATATTCGAGACGAAATACGGCGCCTGCAACCAGAAACTTTACGCCGTGTAATGCAAAATGCGCTAAAAGGAGCCAATGCCTGTGTCGAGCAAAATGGTGGTCATTTGTCTGATGTCATATTTCACACATAGTCACGTTAAATTTCCATAAAATGTATTTAAATTATAAAAATAAATCTTTAAAAAAAAAACGTTATTACAAGAGTTATACGTGTTTAACATCACTAGGTCTCATTTGGGCCACCCTGTACATTTCGCGTCGTCCGTCATGTCGTTTATTTAACGAATATGCAGCTACGTGGTAACTATAACCAACATTGGGAATAATATGGCAACATTGTTTATCTTTGTGTCAAAGAGAATTTAATAAGAGGTTTCTTCGGCGAACTTTTCAAAAGCAGACAATTAAAAACTATTATACAATAAACAAACAAAATCAATAAAATTTTAATAAATCAACTTATTGCTACACGTTTTTTTTTAAAAAATGAGTTTTTAAACTATCAGTTTAAGTTGATAAATAGTTCACTGAGTTTTTGGTATACATAACAAAACACTTACGAGTATGTTTTTATATAGCAGGCTGTGTCATGTTGGACTTGTTGTTGAAAATAAAATAATTTGGCAACTCTTACTCGTTTCTTAAGCGACTTGAGGCTAACTTTCTTGCTAAACGAGTTACTTATATACAAATGCTAATTTAGCAATTGAAACAAATTCAGGTACTGTCCTTAGCGAAGCTAAATCTTTGAGTACGATATTGGAGTGGTATTTTTGGGAATTCGTCGATCATGATATTCCAAAGGAGGAGAACAAGCTCCAATATCTGCGGACACCGGCCGTCCTGTGGTGTGGATAACTAACTATTTTCTCCTCTATCGAAATTAAACTATGCACTGCATAGATAGGGGACTTTCTCTTAGATTAACATGTAGTAAACTTAATTTCTATTCATCCGAATATCGAACCGAACACTTTCTGTTAGGTTAGGATCTTTAAATAGGCCTCATAATTTTATAAGTTACTCGAATATTATCTCAAGACAAACTCAATCTAAAAACTTATTTTTTTTTCATACTTCCTCATAAGAAATCTGTTTGAAAACCATTGTTTTCGTTTGAAATGTCCGTTTTTTCGCATTTCTTATTTTTGAACAATTTGTTGGTAGTTAATGGAAATTTAAGGCCAACCAGGGTTAACAACGAATCATAACAACGATTAAACACTAAATTATGTGAGTTAACACACTACACACGTCCAATACGAGTACGTACAATTAATTATGAAAATAAAATAAAAACGCCAAGCATACATTTTTGGTACTAAAAAAAACAAAAGTTAAAAAAGTAATCAAATTTAAGACATACTCGTAAATATGAAATGTTTTAATAGGGGGAAATTGCATAAACTACTCGTAAGAAATGATGCAATTGTCTTGTGGAAAGAAAACTATAACGGTTTAACTGAGAGTTGGAAAAGCGTCTGCCTTAAAAAAAGTCAACTAACTCTAATTGCAAGACTTTGTGTTGTTTAGAAGGTCAATAAAGCTAAAATGAACTAGCTTCTTAGGATTATTAGAAATTTTATAATATTAACCCGTTTTCTTAAACATGATGAGAATTATTTCGTTATTTAAGTTTTATCGCCCACTGAAGAACAACATGTCAATGAACCGCATTACCTTAGGATGCCCACTTGTTCAGATCCTACAAGTGTACCCACTTGCTTAAAAATCTTTGTAGAAGCAAAGACAATCAAAAGAGCAGCGATGCCCTTATTTAGGTGCGGATTTTCCCTACAGAGGGCGGATACAGTTTCTTCTACGAACGCAGCACTAACTTACCTTTGTAAAACTTAGTTACATTTAAAGTTTTGCAGACGTACAAATACTTCTGCAAACAGACCTGGGTCGTCTACCTTCATGACTTTTGAAAAAACCTAGCACCAAATGTCTGAGATAGTAACTTGTAGCCAACCCCTTGAACCTAAAACATTTGTGACATACCACACAACTAAATTCCTTTGACTATTTCGTAGCTAAAAACAACCTACACAACCCGTTCCGAAATGCCGTTGGGGCCATAACATCGCGACAATTTCTAGCAATATAATCTTTGGGGAGTCTAAGGGTATATCCTTTTGAAACCAACCCGGGCTATTAATCCCTTGCGATGAACCATTTTGATACCTTAATTAAAAAAAAAAACTTTTACGATATAAATCCTACAACTGGAGACAATTACATATTCGAATAACAAAATATTAGGTCAAAACTCCTTAAAATAAAAGCTGTGGAGATTTTCTTTCAACAAAGCCCTTGGCAAAAATCCGTGCGATTAATAATTTGCAATAAACCATTGTGAAAACCTATAGCGGCAAAACTTGAACAAGAAGGCTCAAACCGCATAAAAGTCTTGAGACAACTCCCTTCGGAAACCCTTGGGACAAAACTTTTGCAAAAAAACCTTTTGCAAATAACCCCTTAAATCAATTAATAACCGGCCACTTCAAACCCCCCTGGTAAATCACTCGCAGTAAACCCCTTTCGAAAATAGCCCAGTGATGAACTCATTGCGCTGAAACCGTTCCGATAAATACTTTTAAAAACGCACAAACCACAGGTTAAACTTCGGGAAATGTAGACAATATACATTTTATCGCTTACGTCATGATATTTAATAAATCTGCAAGACTCTATTATCGACATTGTCACTTCACAATCCTTAAGAAGCTGGCGAGTATGCTGAACTAATTTCGATATACTCTGTACATAAATAGCACCATATAAACGGTATTGCCGACATTTTTTTTTGTAAAAACATTTGCCACCGGATTATCTAAACTATTTGTAGATTCTGCTACTGAAAGCAGTGTAGCACTTCGGAGACAAAATATCATAATTGAAACGGCATTACCATCACCAAACGCCAGTATCGACATAAAAATGTATCATTAGTATGAATGCGGTGTTAAGACGTCATTATCGACATCAAATCACACACCTAGAAATTAACACGTTGTTATCGACATAAAACATCGTTATTGACTTTAAAACGTAATTACTGACATAATGACATGACATTAAAACTTTACTATCGACAACTAGAACTTAATTATCGGCATTAGAAAGACAACGATCGCCATTTACGCAGTGACGTTATTTTTTACATTCGTCATTAAAAAGCCCCATGAGTACTTCGCTCAAGCGGCGGTAATATCGCAATCAAACCGGCATCGCCGTTATGAAGATGTCGTTATCGACTTGTGAACGCCATTATCGACACGTTACTATCAGTACGTCGCTTTTGAGTCGATGATATCGCTATTGAAATACTATTTATTACCTTGTATCGCAATCAAACTGGTATTGCAATTATAAAGATGTCGTTGCCGACATATACACGTTTTTATCGACAAAAAACATCATTATCGATTTCAGAACGTAATTACTGACAATGACATGGTAATTGACAGTATAACTTTACTATCGAGAATTAGAACTTTATTATCGACGTTAAAACGACAACGATTGACATTAAAACGGTGTTAACACTGTGACGATATTTTCTACAATCTACGTTATGAATATGTCGTAATCGACTTATTAACGCCATTATCGACATATACACGTTGTTTTCGACATAAACATCATTATCGATTTTAGAACGTAATTACTGATAATGACATTGTAATTGACAGTATAACTTTAGTATCGACAATTAGAACTGTATTATCGGCGTTAAAACGACAACGATTGCCATTAAAACGGTGTTAAAGCTGTGACGTTACTTCCTACATTCTACGTTATGAAAATGCCGTAATCGACTTATTAACGACATTATCGACATAAATAAATATAAAAACTCTCTTATCGACATTAAATATCACAATTTGCATTAAAAATCGGTATAAGTACTTCGCTAATGCATCGATGCTTTCGCGTTATTATCGACATAACGCCATTATTGTAATTTAAAAGCGTCATCCGTACTTTGCTACCAAGACGATGATATCGTAATTAAACAGGTATTGCTGTTATTACGATGCCATTATCGATATCTTAACGCCGTTATCGACGAAAACGTTACTATCAGCACTAACCCGTCAATGGCGTCATAAGTACATCTTTAGCAACATTAAAAAATAATTTTAGACATTGAAACGCCACTATCGACAATTTCCATTGACTGAATTTTAACTTTTACGTTGCCCAATTCTAACTCCATAAACTTCAATTTGCTTAAAAACTAGTTGAGAGATGTCGATACGTTAGTACCGATATATATATACATCATTATCGATATTGATAATTGCGTTATGCTGATATACTCGGCAATTCTTACGATCTGCTATTGTATATGTTAATCAATATCGATACGTTAATACCGACATTGAAACGTCTTTATCGACAATAAAACATTGTTGCTGGCAAATGTCCCTCCTATTATCACGGACCTACTTAACTTAACATTCCTTAACATCCGATAATTGAAGAAATGGAAAACTTATTAAATACCACTGAGCTAAGGTCGATATAATCCACATATTTACCTCGGGACCTATTGTTTACAAGTCCGCTTTAACGGATAAAAGCATGTGGTAGATGACCTCTTTTTGACTTTGAAAACTGATTCTACCTACATTTTTGGGGTCAAACCGCTGCAAAAGATTTTCAGCTGTTTTCATCTGAACCTAGGTTTTTTGTGCGATATTTATACGAACCGGCTATCCCACAAGTTCGGTATATCACAGCACGAGTATAATCTGTATCATGTAGAGTATTTCTTGTCGGCATTTCAGTAGTAATTTCGTTTCAGTTGCCTTGATGTCAAATTTCCCCCCACCTTCACAAGCTAAGTAATTGTTATGGAATCTAATTGTGAATTTCCATTGACCTTCATTATCACAACTTCCTCAATCCGCGGCTAGTGTGAAAAGTACTCGTAATTCAAGACAATTGTTGGGTTTCATTCAATTTTAAACAAATTATTATTTTTTTTTTGCTTGGTAGTATCTTCAATTTCAGTTCCTTTATGTAAATAGAAATAATTCAAATTAAAAACGAAACAACCAAAAAGAATAAACCAAAAAATAGACATAATAGCTAACAACTACTAATGGAAGACAGCGACAAAAGAAAATCGCAAAAAAGTAAATTAAATACGAATACGCGACTCTTTTCTTTAACCCCAGTAAGAAAAAAAACAAAAAATACTTGAGAGCCAAACTTAAAGCCAACAAACAACTGTTACCAATTTTTATTTTTTTTGTTATTTTCTGGCGGTTGCTTTTGCTGTCGTTTGTCGATTTACGTTTTTTGTTCGTTTTGTTTTTGCTAACATTTGCAATTTGCTCATTTCAAAAGTTTACGATATCTCCAAATGGCACTGGTGCTAAGACTTACCTACGTACGTTGACGACCGACCGAATATATCGCCACTCTTACCAGATGAGGAGCGAGGAAAAGTTGTGGTGGCTGTTGGCTTTGTAACCATATCTGGCCAACTAACTCGATGTTATTGTGGCCAATAAAATGGAAACGTTGATGGAGTAATAACGTATTATTAAAGTAAAGTAATTCAAAACTATGGCGTATGCTCCGCAAAAAAAGAAATATAAAAAACATAATGTACATTTTTATTGCTTATACTTTCCAGTTTCAATATCTCTTTATGACCTTTTCCTAAATCTGCAATAATTCTCAATATAAGGGACCACAAAAAGATGGAAAACTGAGACAGGCGAAAGAGAATATGTTAAAGGGACATTATATGCTAATGCTGTTGGTTAAAGCTGATCATAATTAATTAAAAAAACAGGTCCAACTTACATAACTTCTTATCGTATGGCGTGGCGTATAAGGTGAAAAGCGGTTGTAACCCATTGTAAACCAACTGACAAAGAAAAAAAGTATGGTTAGGGTGACATTTTTCGAAGAGCATCATACTATTGTTGGGTTAATGATTATGTCACTACAATATAATTGTCCTGCCACGAAAAGTGTGAGTCGCACACAACCATTCTATGAACCATAATATGGTCAACATTTAACCATATAATGATCTCCGCAATCATATTATGTATCTCACAACCATAGTAAGTTTCACATGATCCTAACAACCACAGTATGATTCATACGCAATCATTTTATGATCCTTACAAACGCAGTATGATCCCGCTTAACCATACTATGATTCCCCAAAATTACTGATTAGGATTGGTTTATATTTTCATTCATCAAGAGAGATTTTAATTAAGTTAAACATTTAAGTTTATTTTTAATTTAAAATAATAGGAGTGTTCTTTTAACAATACAAAAAACTAGATTTAAGAAAGCCTTTTTTTTAGTTAAAATATTAGTTATAAAAATCAGAAGCAGTTCGTTTTGAAAATTTTAATTAGCAGATAAAAAGTACTCTTAATATTATTGCCTTAGATTGCTAACAATAGAATTGTCCTAAAAACCATATTCAATTTTATATAAATTACAGCCCTATGGTATGATTGCCGTAATCATGTTATTGTTAACATAAAATCCAAAAAAAAAAACAAAACCTTTGTAGCACCAATCATATTTTTATTTTTAAATTCTGCATTAATACTTTTGTTACATTTCAGCAATAATACGCTGATACGGCTGATATATATATTTCTGGCCTAATAATGAAAATGCGAATATTTATCATTAAAAATGTATTTATTGTTTTTCAAAGTATTCTCCAGCATGATTTATGCACTTTTGCATGCGATCAAACCAACTGTCGAAGCACTTCTTCCACTCCGATTGAGACACTTCCAAAACATGGTTTTTGAACGCTTCAAAATACTGAATCTTCAGGCGACGAAAATCGTTGACCACGCATTTCTTTCTTGATGTGCGGGAATAAAAAGAAGTCATTGGGTGCCAAATCAGGGCTGTACGGTGGATGGCCCATCAATTCGACGTTTTGGCCGGTCAAAAAAGCGCTGGTTTGAGCCGAAGTGTGATGTGCTCGCATTGTCATGGTGCACAATGATTTGTCTCCTCTTGTTCGTTTTTCGAATTTCTCCGTAGACTTCAGGCAAACAAATTGTGGTGTACCACTCAGAATGGACCGTTCTACGTGCCTCAAGCGGAACAGTCGCCACATGACCACTTTTGCCGAAGAAACAGGCGATCATTTGCTTCGAAGTGCTTCTTCCACGAACAACTTTCGTTAGATTTGGCTCGTCTTCGAAGACCCACACGGTCGATTGATGTTTAGTTAAGGGCTCATACGCATAGATCCATGATTCGTCACCTGTGACGATCTTATAAACGTCTTTTGAAGCACCGAGATCGTGTTTTTTCAAAATTTTTTTGCACCTATCGAGCCTTTTTTTGAGCGATGGTCAAATTGTGTGGGATCCAAAGAGAACAAACCTTTTTTACGGCCAGGTGTTCATGCAATATCGAATGTATGCTGGTGGAAGAAATGCCCAAGGATGTCTCTATCTCACGGTATGTCACATGATCTTGTATTATGAGTTCACGCACGGCATCAATGTTCTCTGGCACAACGGCCGTTTTTCGACGACCTTCGCGAGCGTCTGCCACGATTGAATTAATTAAACCAGTTTTTCACAGTGCTATAGGAAGGTGCTTCATCGCCATACACAGATTTAAGTTCATCGATGCACTCTTGTCGTGTTAATCCACGTCGAAAGTTGTGAAAAATTTTCGCACGAAAATGTTCACGAGTTAATTCCATTTTTTTACCAAATTGATTTTTTCAAGTCACTGTAAACAACGTCCTTTCGAATGAACAATAAAGATTCCACACTTGATTTGAATTTTTGTACTTTTATTATTTTGAAAAATACCTCTAGATTGATCACACTACTATGGTTGCGTCGACCGTACTTTTATTGCAGCGAACAAATTATTGTTGCCGTTGGCATATAGTAACCATATCTTTTCTTTTACGTGTGGCGCTTTTGCCTTAATGTGCCACTTCATTTATCCATATAATTTTTTAATGGATCCTCTGTTTAAAAGTACATTTCTCATGCATATTTCACTCAATATCCCTTTGGGGAACGGAATTTCTCTAAACTCAGTGATCTTTTCACTTTCCTTACACCGGCTTTTCATTATACAAAACGCGACTTACTCAAAAAACTTTCCCCTTAAGGGACTAAAAGTTCTTCTAAAGAACGAATACTTTTTGAGTATTTGCTCAAATTGTCTCTAGGATTTGTGGAGCAACCATGGCTCAAGCTCGGAACGTGATTAAATACGAACTCAACACATTCAACTGGGACTAATTTTTAGACATGTGATAGTAGCCCAAAACGGCTCTGTGGTCCTAACAAACATTTACTAATAAGCATGGAGTAATGGAGACTTAAATGTAATAAAAAAAAATTATAAATAAAAATGCATTTTCATGATCTCCTTAAAATTATGTTTGGACCCATGAACCCTAGAAACCCTAAAGAGGCCTTTATAGTAAAAGCTAGCTACTAATTGCAAATATCAACATAGGGGACTCTAAAAAAAAATTTACTGCGAATCCAAAAACAGATTTAGTTTTACGATTGGGGCTCGTACTCAAGAACCATTGGACTTATGGGCACTCTAATTAAAACAAATTTTAAGACTTGAACAGTTTTTATTCTGGTTCGAGACCTTTTTGTTGTTTCTTTGTTAGAATCAACAAAATTTCACTACAAACCGAATATGGATTTATTTCTTAGATTTAATGTAGACTTTGGCGGTCTCATGGCCAGTGAACACGATCTTATATCTATTCGTAAAAAAACACTGTAGACATTTATGATTCCCTTTGGCGTTTGTAGAATAAAAACTGTATTGAGGTTTCTGTCCTCTTTGAATGTCTGTGCTCTCAAGTTCAATGTGATACACTGCCTTATCGACGTTATCCATCGATAAGCCTTCCAATCTTTTGTACTTCTAATTCGTTGCTGCCTACTATAGAGTGTCCTCTCACTAATCCCATTAATCATTGCCAAACCAATTAATCATTTCAATGTCTGAAATTTAAAAATAAAAAAAAAAATATTTTCAAGCGAGACGAGGCGAAGTCAGAAAAAAAATCCGCAGTTTGCGGTTACAGTTGTCGGAGAATGTAAAGCGAGCACGTATTGAATTTTTTAATGACTACTCGTATAAAAACATAAAATAAAAATAATTAACCGAGACAAAAAACGTGTTATATTTCAAATAACACAACAGTTTTCTTTTAAACACAATTACGGAGAGAAGTTGAAACAGGTGGGACGTGGAGACAAGCCTGAAAAAAGCAAACACAGATAGTCCTTTGAGCCGAGCATACCAAATGCCGTCCTGCAAACAAACAGCGACGACGACCAAAAAACCATCAGAGTAGATCCTCAAACTCCGTCGTTGATACAGACACGCTACACGCACATTTCCTGTTTGACTAAAGGCTCTCGGGGGTTTTCTTTTTGATCGTGTTTACATATTTAAATTTAGTCAATTTCAGCCTTCAAAATCCCACATCCTTGGGTATATCCCATTTGTTTGTTTGCCTACCCATACGTCCTTTGAAACCGGCGCTACTAAATACCTCCGCTACGTCAAAATACAAAAAACGTGTCATCTTAGGAAAATCTAGTCGTGTGTTGTCTTCGGGGTTTTTTTCGGAGGGCACTCAAACATGTGTTCCATTCCTTTTGGCACTTTAAGCCTCAAACGATTTTCTTTCGTGTTCGTGTTTGTCACCTACCTTCCGTCGAACTTTTGTAAGTGGCACATAATGATGACAATTGTCATTGTCGTGCGTTTTCGCATTTCTTCTTTTGGCAAAATGTCATCGTCCGTCTGTCCCTCAGCAGTCCGTCCCTTCGTCTTGAGCGTGTATTTTTTAGGTGCCATATTTTACCATGCCCTGTACTTACCCTCCTCTCGTACTTATGTTTAGTTGATAATCACATGGAAGATGAAAACCAAAACACAACCAAACAAAAACAAGAAAAATAACAATTACTGTGAGGAAAGAATGGCCGGAGAAGCCGAAGAAGGCGCAAAAGAAATACAATAAAATTTGGTATCGTAACTGAGTCAAGGTGAAAACAGAACCTAAGTTTTATTTCAGTATTACGCCAGCGACGAATCCGTCGCAACGAAAGCAATGCGAAACTTCGCCAAAGAAGTTGGTGTGAAGAATGACAATTGTCAATTGATGGAGGGGATTGCGCCAGTTTGCCCCCACCTAGACATAGCATGTTCGTCTTAGGAAGCGTGATGTAATTCGGAAGGCTAATCCATGGCTGATGACATGAATAGGAAAGGAGAATAAAAACGGTTAGCCACTCCCCCCCATAATGAAAAGAAGGGCTCTTTATTTTATCCGTTTATTTATCAATGTTTTTTTTTTAATTTTTTTACCTAAGTTTTTTTTGCCATTAAAAGTAGTTTAAAAAAACAGGAAGAAAGGGCGGCCAGAAAACTAACCCCAATATTATTTAAAATCTAAAAAATAGATCCAAAGTTGGGGTTTGAGTGCAATTCTCTTTAATTTGAGTAGCCATATTTACAATTGGTTTTCTGGCCGTTTTTTTTTGGTTCCAAAGGGTCCTTCAAAACTCGCACCAAATTTAGTTAAATCATAAAAAATGTATCTTTAGAATTGTATCGTAGTGAATTTTTTGAATTGGAGTATCCATGTCTCCGTTTTTACAATTAGTAGCTTGTTTTGACTTTGGCCTCAAAAGTCCACGAGAAAGAGCCCCAATTGCGGCAACATCTAAAATCCATATTTGCTTTAATTTAAGTACTTTTATGTTCATATAAAAAATTGGATACTTGTTTGAATTATAACGGACTGTTAGGCCCAAGAGTCCCAGAGTTTAAGTCTTGACCTCAGTTAAATCAGAAAAAGAAATATATATAATTGCATTCTTAGTGAAATTCGCTGAAAGTGATGACCCTTCTGTCCACATTCACAAGTGTATCGTTTGTTTTGACTATAACTGGCGTTTCTTGGGCCCCTGGAGTTCATGAGTCCTAGCAACAATTAGAGTGGAATCTTAAAAATAAACCGTAATTTCGATTCGTAGTGAAATTTGATTCGATTTGAGCACCCACAACTCAATATTTTGAATTAATCGCTTGCTTTGACAACAAAGGTCGTTTTTTGGGCTCCAGCTGTCTATGGTGCTAGTACATAGCATATCGGATTGGGCTCCAGGAGTCTATGGGGCTGACCTAGTCTTAGTTACGCCTTAAAAATAAATTTACATCTCCGAAAACCCAAAATTTGTCCATATTTAATAGTGGTCGCTTCATTTGGCACTAGCGGCCGTGTTTTAGGCCTTAAGGACCCAAGAGAACGAACCCTAAGTAAGCTTTAATTTAAGCGGGAAAATATGCAATATCAACTTCTATGAGACCTTCTAGAAGGCCTTCTTTTCAGATTCAATACTCCTATACATCTGTGAGTGCCTTTCAGAATGAGGCATAACAGATTGCCCTTTTTTGACAACAGTATGATTGCGGCAATATTAATATTGTTGAAATATAACAATAGTATTATTGCCAAATTTAGAAATGAAAGTATGCTTGTAGCAACCATATAAACATGGTTGGTGCAACAAAAGTATTGTTGTTTAAAATTTACGTTAACAATAATATGACAAAACAGGTTTTATAGAGCATACATGTATGTGTGTGTGTCGTATGGTTGAGTAAATCATACTATGGTAGTGGGGATCATATTATGGTTGCGTGTGAATCATAATATGGATGTGAGGATCATACTATGGTTGTATGAGAAACATACTATGGTTGTGAGGATCATAATTTGGTTGTGGAGATAATAGTATGGTTGAGTGTAAATCATACTATTGTTGTGAGGATACTAGTATGGTTGGGGAGATCATAGTATGGTTGAGTGTGAATCATACTATGGTTGTAGAGATTATAGCATGGTTATGTGTGAATCGTACTATTGTTGTGAGGATCATAATATGGTTGTGCCACAACCATATACGCAACAATAGTATGATCCTCTTCGAATATTGTCACCCCAACCATACTTTTTTTCTGCGTGTGTGTAATTTTGAAGTGAGTGTAGAATGCAGCAAGAACGCCTTCGAACTCCCTGAGAAGACTTTCTAGAAGGCCTTGCCAGGCACTTCCGTTTTCCGCTAACTACCTCGGTATTTTTTGGGTCTCTAGAGCCCATAGGTCTAGCCCAAATTAAAAAGAAATTGTAAGACAGAAAGATATATTTCGAATAATACTAAATTTTATTAACTTGATGATTTGAGTTGGGACCATGGGACCATTTTTTAGGTACTCTAGAGCCTTTGGGTCCTTAAACCATCCCAATGTTGAGTGTCTTTAGTGCGTCTTCACTAACGTTTAAAGATTAAAAAATGGTTTGCCCAAAAAAAATTTAGATATGCTAGGCCAATTCCTTTCCCTTCCCTTTTTGTCAATTTCGTCCGTCTGCATATCGAAAAATTCTAAGTTATCTAAGTTATCTTCGTGCTCAATTCTGGGGTCCTAGCTTATTTCATATGACCGCTAAAGTCTTTCCAACAGACACTACGACAGACGGACGTACATGGCTAGATAATTTTAATACTTTTCGACGATCATATTATGCCTCCGGTCAATATATGGTAATCAATCTAGAGGTATTTTTTTCAAAATAAAAAATACAAAAATTCAAATCAAGTGTGGCATCCTAATATTTCATTCGAAAGGACATTTTAGGTAATTTTTTTTTTGATTACAAATGTTGGCCTTCAAATGTTGGCCGGAACTACGCCTCAGGTATTCCATTTTGAGGGTCCAATTTGGCTAACACGCTTGAGCATTTCGACATGTGTGGCGTTAATGACACTCGTAATGCTGGCTTTCAAGACCTGGGTTTTCAGTATAGACTTTCGACTTTACGTAGCCCCAAAAGTAAAAAGTCTAAAGGTCTGATATCACATGATCTAGGCGGCCAACGCACCGGCCCAAAACGTAAAATTAGCTGCTCTTCGAAATGATCTCTTAAGATCCATTGTTTGGACAGTTGCATGGCAAGTGGCAACGTCCTGTTGAAACCAATTGTCGTCAAGATAACGGGTTTCAATTTAAGGTAGCAAAATGTCCGATATCATGACGCGATTGCAAACACCATTCACGGTTACGTTCTGGCCATCATCATTTCTTAAAAAAATATGGACCGATGATTCCACCAGCCCATAAACCGCACAAAACCGTGGTTTTCTCTGGGTATAATGGCACCTCTTGAACCTCTTCTTTTTTTTTGACCTTACAAAATTATTCACGAGCGACCAATATTGTTGTAGTTTTCTTTTTCTGCTTTGATATGCTGGTGAAGGAAACGCACCATTTGAACTGGATGCGTCCATAGAGACGTGCAGATCTGCTGAGTTGACTTTGACGGACAATTGAAGAGGTCACTGATGGCAGGCGGGACAAAAGTCTGGAACGTTTAGTGTCAATTCGCGCCGAATTGAAGCGGCTGCTGTTCAGTGAATAGGCCTCATCACTGAACAAAATTTTGGTTAAAAACAGCGCATCTTCTTCAAGCTTTTGTAGAGCTCAGACACTGAAAAGGCGACGCGCAGGAACATCGTTAGGTCTTTCCATAATGACATGGTAAAGATTACGCAAACGCATAATCTGTGAAAAAAACCCTATTGAAAAAAATACCTTTAGATTGATCACCTATATATCGATCGATATGCAAACGCAATGACAAATTTAGTATACATTTTATCCTAAGGTGAAACATCTGTTTCTAAACCAACCAAGGTTGTTCATCAGCACTTCTATGCTACAATTACTTTGGTCCAAATCAAAAGTCATATATACTGTAATAACATATGATTTAATGAGAATTATTCCTTGCTTATACTTTTGAACTGTGCGTTAAGCAATCTACTGAGCGCAATACCATTTATACGAATACACTTTTGAATCAGCACGGCAACTTTTTCATTGAAGTAGGATAATAAGAGTCTATTTTACAGGCGTCTTAACTCAGTTGCGGATTTTTCCTACAGAGGGCGGCTATAGTTTATTTTCCTGCGAGCGCAGAATTAATTTCTTGTGATTTATTCTATTTATCCTTAAAGAAGGCTTAATAATTTGAACAAACTGTGTCATTTGCAGGACTTGAACACTAGATAGGGACACATGTCGTTTGGTATGGAATAAGTACAAACAACATTTCTCCTGCACTTCTCTAGCTTTGGCAATTATCAACATTTGGTTCTTACTTCCAAAGAAAACTTGTCAATCTTTCTCATTGGTTTGTCCTATTTTTTTTTGGCTCTTCTTATATTTGTTTCCTAAATTTCTGGGTTAATAATATGGACCAACAGTGTCATTTGCAGGACTTGAATATTAAATGGAAAAACATGTCGTTTGGTATGGAATAAGTGCAAACAAAATCTCCTGCACTTCTCTAGCTTTGGCTAATATTCAGATTCTTACTTCCAAAGGAAACTTGCGATCTATCTCATTGGTTTGTTCCACTTTTTGGCTCTATTTATTATTGTTTCCAAATTTTTTGTGTGTTGAATGTTCAGAGGAGCTTCTATTTTCCGTCTCTTCAAACATTGCAACACCACACTCGCATATCCGTATAATTAAACTCACTGGAGTTTGACCCAATTACCTGGCACACGCCGCCGTAAGGGGCTTACAGCGGCCTCACGTACAGGTTTCCGCACCCGCATTAAAGTGCACAATAACACTCACACATTCATACAGACACCTTTCCTCTGGCAACACTTAAAGCCAAAGCTGCAAGCCAACTTGAAGGCGAAAGTCAAAATGAAACAATCCAACTCGCGTTCATGTAATGACAGTGGAAAGGTAGACTTGCAACGTTGCAGTCAAATCGACAGGCTGACAGGCAGGAGGCCAGGCCATGTCGTTTGGTTTGTAATTTAAAGCCAATCAGCTTTAATTTTATAAGACTTTGCTCAGCTTTCCTCAAACACCCCAAAAAAATTATATCTGTTAAACACAAAGATTTTAGAAGCTTAAAGTAGCGTTTAGACTAATGCGATTTCGATGCGTTAGTAGAGTCGTTACACAGACTCTTATGTATTACTCGTATAATATGTGAGCGATAGAGAGTACGCGATTGTCATAATTAATCTGAAGCAAAAATCGCTTTTTTATGTGACCTGCTTTAAACTTTGAAAATGTACACTCAAAGATTAATATCTGTTCAAAAAGAGAATTCAATAGCTTAAATTACGACAATCTCAATCTATAATAAAATAGTTTATATCTGTTTGACATTGCAATTCAAATAAATACCACGAGTTCCCATCTTGCAACCCCACAGTAGAACCTCAAAAAACATGCATATCGTTTCTCTTAAGGGGGCAATGTGTTTGAAAGTTTCGAAATGTAGTTCGAATTTTTTATATTCTATGCAAAACCAGTCCTCAACGCTAAAAACTCCTCAATGACTTTTCATTTCTGTCCACCGAGTATCTAGTGATCCGAGGAGGAGAGCGGACACGAACACATAAGGTGTTCTACTCTTTCCTCCTGCATCTAGTTCCGACAGAGTTTGCAGTAGTCAGTCGCTGATACTTTCAGTTTATCTGCATTACTGCCCATCAAATAGGCCATGATTTGCCAGTTGATTCGCTGGGCCAAATCGAAAGCGTATACGTTGGCAGGATTCTGTACATTTTTTAAATCCTAGTGCAATACCTCGAAATATTGATTGGAGACCCTATAGAATAATTGAGATTTATTCGCTTATAATAACTCGTGCTTTCTTTTCAGACTCTTAACGAGCAATTCAATAAAAATGTTTTAATTTCTTTTTAATTGCAGGTATGTACCACAAGCACACGTCGTAGTTATCATCTCCACATGTTTTGTAAGAGTTTAACATTTTGAAATACATTTTCCCGGGGTTCCGGTGATGGTGGTGAGTAGTGTTAAGTCTCGTTAAGAACAATTAAGACGAACAGAAGAAACTATAGCTCAATTAAGTAAGGATAATCAGCCGAAAGTTACAAAAAGGTGGGTATGGTAATCATACAGTATGGTTGCGACTATGAACATAACAAAACAGGTTTTATAGAGCATACATGTATGCACCAATCGGAAGGTAGTTCGAGGGATTTTTATTGTGTTTACTTTGCTCGGTGAAATACTCTACTGCCGAATGGTTCTCGTTTATTTAAAATCTGACTGCACTAAGGTATATAGTAGGGTGGAGTGAAATTAAAAAAAAAATTTAACCTCGGAAAGAGATCTAGTCTGGGGTCCTAAAGAGGGGAAAAATAAAGAAAAAAATTAAAAAAATTTTTAGGGGTCGCGCCACTCCCTAGAAATTTGGAAATTATCGCTATTTTGGCGTTGATTTTAGAAAAATCCTAAAAATTAACGACTTAACTTATTCGAAATTTAAAAATTTGAGCTTGTTCAGTGCCCAAACAAAAGTATTTGAGGCAAATATGAGGATAATCGACTAATATTTGTAGCTTTGGTGGCGATTTCATTGTTCAGTCAATTTTCTGAAGAAGGGACGATTTGACTTATTTTACTTTTTGAAATTTTTGAACAATGAGAAATTTTTTTTTAAATCTTTTCATGCACTTATTTCATTGTTTACGCTATTGCAAACATTTATTGACATAAAACTTTAAAATCGGTTCAGGGGTTAGGAAAATTCACGCCTTCAAACATGTGTATTTGTTTATTTTGGCGCGACCCCTAAAAATTTTTTTTAAATTTTTTTCTTTATTTTTCCCCTCTTTAGGACCCCAGACTACATCTCATTCCGAGGTTAACTTTTTCAAATTAAAAAAAAAGCATGTTTTCACTCCACCCTTGTATATAGCCATTAATCATAGTTTAATCACATTCGTTACTTGGCGTCTACGCATAGTGAAGTAGCATTCACCCCTGCTGGCAACTAAAAGTATTTTCGACTGCCGTTGGAATAAAATGTTCAATAAAAACAGCCTCAAATGTGGCTATGAACTAATTGTAATGCAATTTAAAATAAATTACTTGATAAAAATCTGTATTTTTAAATAAGAACATTACCCAATCTTAATACATTATTTTGGGGATCATAGTATGGTTAAGTGTGAATCATACTATGGTTGTGAGGATCATACTATGGTAGTAAGGTTCATAATATGGTTGTGGAGATAATGGACATAATGGTACGATTGAGTGTAAATCATACTATTGTTGTGAGGATCATAGTATGATTGTGTGTGAATAATACTATTGTTGTGGGGATCATGGTATTGTTGTGCCATAACCATATACCCAACAACAGTATGATCCTCTTCGAATATTGTCACCCCAACCATACTTTTTTTCTGCGTGTGGAACGGCGTGATGTGATACTCTTAGTTCGTACCCAGGACCGCCCTGAGACTCTAGTCAAGGTGATTTTCGAAATGCTAAATGATGTTTTGCTATTAGCAGAATATGATACATCAATACTAGGGAAAAGTTAGTTTTTAGTACACATATTTAATAAAATCAAAAAAAAATTTTTTGAACAGATAAATTTTGAATTTTTCAAACTGTTAAGGATTTTTTTCTTATTTAAGAAAGTGTAGCTTTTAGTGCACTTTTAAAAAATCATTTTTAGTATTTTTTTAAACTCCTAAAAACGGTTGAGGATTTTGTTCTTAAAGAAAGTATAGCTTTTAGTACAGCTTTAGAAAATTAATTTTTAGTACTTTTTTAAACACCTAAAAACGGTTGAGCATTATGTTTTTAGTAATGAAAAAGTTGCTTTTAGTAAACCTTTAGTAAAAATTCATTTCTCGTACTTGTTTAAACACCTAAAAACGTTTGAGAATTTTGTTTTTATTAAAGAAAGTGTTGCTTTAAGTACACCTTTAAAAATTCACTTCTAGTACTTTTTTAAACTCCTTACAAAGGCAGCTTTAAGCAAACTTTAAAAAAAAATTAGTACACTAACAATTTCGAACAAGAGTCGGAGTAGCCCTTGGTTTAGTACATACATAAAAATATATACTACACTTTTTTAAAAAAATATAATTTTATTAGTTTTAGTACCAATTGTAAAAACAATAAAAGCAATTCTCAGAATCGTGTAGAGTTTTTACAGATACATTTTTGATTTTATCACACTGTTTAGGTTTTTGTTCTTTATTTTTCTGTTATTGTTAGGCTTGAGGTCATAAGCAAAAAACAGATGCTGGTGTTTTTATAATTTATTTAATTTTAAATATTTCGAAATGACTTCGTCGTTCATCATCAGGGGTAATCAATTTAATTAATTGTTTTACTTCTGTCCTGTTGTACTTCTAATATTCAACTGGATATTCAACTTTTTGTTCTTATTAAAAAAGTGTAGCTTTTAGGACACGTTTAAAAAATTAATTTTTTAGTAGTATTTTTAAAAAGTTAAGTTAAACTATACAACATCTAAAATAAGTAGTTTAAAGCATTCTTATTAAAAAAATTAGTATATCTGGATTTTACAAACAAGAATCGTAGAAGGCCTAATCCAAACGTTTAGTATGCACTTAAAATATATATAAGTACTAAATTCTACACTGTTTTAATTTTTTTTTTTATTAGTTTTAGTACTACTTTTAAAATGTGTAGTTTTTAGTACACCGTTTACACTAGTGTAGCCAAAAGATCCGAGTACAGTACTTATATACTTAAAAATGTATACTAAAATCTTCCCTTTTTTAATATTTAGTACTGAGTTCTTTAATATTTATTTTAAAAACGTAGACCCTTCCTTGCCTGAATAAGGATTAATCGTCTCGATTCCGCTTGCATCTCAATTTTAGAAGACCGAAGACAGTAAATAAGCAAACGAGCTAAAGCAAACGTTTTGCTATACTTTTGATAACTTAAGCTATTAAAACGCTTGTTAACTCTGTAGATTCAGTCATATGTTTTAAGAGAAATTTTTAGTTTACTTCACTTTTCGAGCCATAGCGTCTACGGCTTGCATTTTTAGTACACTATTCTAAACAAGTAGAATACACTTAAAATAGTGAAGTTGGTTAGTCGCGGAAAGTTCTTCCTCAGATGAGCACAGGTTTTGACTGAGCGAGGTGAAATTACAACCGTTCTGTGTCCTGGCGCCGAAAAGGAAATGCAGCGGTCAGCTTCTTTTTAAGATTGTTGAACACACAGTTCCTCGGCACAACTTCTCCACCATGACCCTAAAAGTGTTTAACGCTCAGATATTCAATGAGAGATATGGAGTATATCTCTGTTACGCTTGGGAGAAAAGTCTTAGAATGACTGGCACTACTTTAACGAGCCATAACCGCGAAAAAGACGTAAGCGCCAAAATTAAAATTCTACGAAAGGAATTTTTTGGCTTTTTGTCTACTTCATCTGGAGGACTCCGATACAATTAAATTTGATTTATCTTTCTAAATATTAATACTTAGTTCTTAGTACTTACGCTTTAGAGTGTAATACATCGCTTTATATTCATGGCCACTTCTACAAATCGGAAAGCAGGAACCATTCTTGCACTAGAGACTCTGAACACGAGGTAGAACGTTAGCCCTCGCAACGTGACAAGGTTGTTAGCCATTTTTACAGATCGCAAAGTAGGATCCAAGCCTGCACTTGAGACTGTGGTCACGAGGTAAAACGTAAGCCCTCGCATCATGACAGGATCGGTAGCCTTCGCGACAGATTCTCATAAAAACACTTTTAAAATGTTAAATTGAAAAAAAAATTTAGTACACTTAGATTTTTGTTTTTGTATATATCGAGCTCTTACCGCAAAAAAGACGTAAGCGACATTTGTTTCGAAACTTGTACTTTAATGAAATTCGATAGAAAATTGTACAACGCTCTTAAACCAAATATATAAAAAATTAAATATCTATATTTACAAAGATATAGAAAATTCAATTGTATTAGAATCCTTTAGATGAATTGAACAAAAAACTAATATAAATCCTCTCCTGTAAAGTTTTTTTTAGTGTCTTTTTCGCGGTTAGGGTTTGATATGAGGGATTCTCTGCAAAGCAGATCATAAAAAAAATTGTTGTTTAGAGCCGATTTTAATTGGACTGGGAGTGCCAAGCTACAGTCAGATTCTTTAATCTAATCTTAGCAAGCACACTCAAAAAATTAAAGTCTGTCCAATATGGCAATTCTATTTATCAGCTAATTTTTTTAAGTAACCCTCAAATACCCTCAAAAAATTAGGTCAGCGACTTACATTTTTAAAAAAAATCCCTTAATACACCCAACAAAATTAAGTCTGTCCAATGGCTTTAATATTACCAGACGTTCTCCTCTAGACAGAAAAACAAAAATCTGTTCAAGAAGCCCACCAATGAATGATAACCGCCTAAGTGGTTTAGTTTTCTTCAAAGTCATTACAAGTTTTGTGAAAAGATTTATTTTTACTTAGGATTTTCACTTCTCTTTGGCCATAAATTTCCAAGTCATGTGCCGGCTTTTCATGCTCCCAGAAACGATTTAGGTTTTCATTTATTTTTTTTGTGTTGTTTTGTTATGTTTCATTTGCCGGGAAGCCATAATGTGGGGTGTGCACTGCTGACTGACTGACTCTTAATGTTGCTCCCCACACACACACACACACACGCGAAAAAAGTATTTTTATTGCATTTTAAGATTCCAAAAGGCCTGAAAAATTGCTGTGACTTCTTGCAACTAAAAATAAAATGTTGTTTCTTTTCTGCCACAATGTTTAGTTGGTTGAGTTGCGTTGGGTGTCGCTCTGGTTTTGCCGGCGTTGTCTATATTTCCGTCTTGTTCCTATTTGTAACAAAAAAAATCAAACACCAGAAAACTGAAATGCGAAAGAAAAACACTTCGTCAAAGAAAATACATGTCACCGATAATTTCTTGTTGCAATTTACAATTTTGTGAATGTGACAGATTTTTTTTTTCCATTTTGTAGACTTTTAAGTGTGAGTGAAAAATTGGTATCAACACCAGACAGAGCCTTTACCATCCCACCACCAAACAACTGATCTCGTTGATCCAGCCAGCGTGTGAGGATAAAAAATGACTTGCGTTCGCTTCTCTTTCTTTTCAATGGAAATTAAGAATAATTGCTTCGTCTTGTGTATAAACGTCTTTCACTCAACATCCCATTATGGTACAGACGGTGAACTTTTCTTGAAGTGTGCCTCCAGAAAGGCTAATTTCAAAGGGATGACATGTAGCGACAGTTGAGTGTTATTTATGTGGGCCAAATTATAAAATCCGGAAAAGAACAGTGAATGAGAAACAATCATTTTTTTGAAGGGCTTTAGTGTTTTTCCTAGTTTTAGAATCTTGCCAAAATTTTTTGATGAATTTAAAAAGACTATCTAGTTTTCCATTCAACGATATTTAAATTGATAACTGCTGTTTATCCTAATTTAATGCTTCGTTAAAAATATATAAATTTTAAAAAAAATTGGCAAAAAAACAATGTTTTAACTCGGCTGGCACCGACTAATTGATACCCTTACCACTTAACCAAAGTAATATCTCCGAATTGCTAGTTTCCCCTGTGTACAAGATAAAAAAGGGGCTTTCCGACATGTGGGTTTCAAGAAGAAATAAAACGCATATAATTTATTGTTATGGCCAAGAATTTAGCTTTGTTATAAAGGTAAGGGTTTGCCATTATGTTTTCAAAATGATTTCAGGCAAGTGGCCACCGCGGTTAGCAATAGTACTATTGGTTCATTTCAACAGTATTAATATTGCGGCAATCATGCTATTGTCAAAATTAAATTTAAAAAAAACAGTACTATGGTTGCGACGAACATACTTTTATTTGCACTTGTTGCAGCATTTGGGGCCGAATGTCAGCAATAACGCGCCGGATATTCTCTTCCAAGGCATCAATCGTGTCGGGCTTATTTGCGTAGACAAGTGACTTCACATTAACCCAATAGTCCAGCAGTGTTAAATCGCACGATCTTGCAGGCCACAGACCTACGATGCGAGATAATGTGCTCACCGAAAGTTTCCTTCCATAAATTGATTGTTTCGTTAGCTGTATGGCATGCAGCGTCGTCTTGTTGAAACCAAAGGTCGTCCACATCAACAAACTTCAATGCAGGCACGAAAAAGTCCATAATCATTGCTCTATAGCGTTCCCCATCGACTGCTTCATTTTTGAAGAAACCTGGACCAATGATTCCCTCTTCCCATAGAGCACACCAAACAGTGACTTTTTGAGGATGTAACGGCGTCTCAACAATAACGTGTGGATTTTCATTACTTCAAATATAGCAATTATCAGGATCGGGATGAAATGGCAAACTAAACTGAGTATAAATCAAGTGACAGCTGTTAAAAAAGACCAACTCCGAAAAAAGTGTGTCCAGATTGATCGCTTATTCAGTACGATACTGTCGCTAATCACAAATAATACAAAAAAATGTCATTCCAATCTAGTGCAATTTTCTGTTCTTTTATAGTAAAGATCCCAAATTGGTAATAATAGGGTGGGCCATTAAAAATTTTAAATTTGAAGCAGCTGTAAAAATACTGATATTTTTTTTATATTTCTAGTTTTATTGTAAGGTTTGAACAATTGGCGTAAGATAGTTTGTCAGGAGATTCAGAATTTTACCGAAAAATCGTGTTTTTAGGATGAAGCTCATTTAAATCCCGGTGGCTATGTCAATATCTAAATTGCTGCATACGAAGTTCAGAGAACCCACACGTGACTATTGAGAAGCCAATGCATCCACAACGAGTCACTGTTTCGAGTGGATTTTGGGCTGGCGGCATCATTGGGCCATTTTTCTTCGAAAATGAGCAAGGAGCCCCCGTTACCATCAACGGTGAGCGTTGCTTAGCGGATTTTTGTTTTCAAAAATTCAAGAAAAAGACATGAACGACATTTGGTTTCAACAAGACCACATGTCACACAGCCAACATAACAGTCGATATTTTACGCACTGGTTTTGAAAATCGAATAATCAGCCGGATTTGTGATGTCAATTTGCCGCCTCGGAGCTGTGATTTGAGCCCTTTGAATTATTTTCTGTGGGAAGCCATTAAGAGACAATTGAATTGTCGAAATATGAAATCGAAGTTGTCATTGAAGGGATTCGACCCAAAACCCGAAAGATTAGGTTGATGGATGAGGTACTGCCGAGCCAGTTGTGACAAATAACAAAGTTCAAGCTTTCCAATTCAACCAGAAATTTGAAAAAATTATCTGTACGTTTTTTTTACTGCCTATTAGGTTAGGTAGAAAGGGTAGCTCGGGAGAGGAGGGGAGAGTGAAGAGTTATTATTAAAATAGAACGCGTATATGAATATAGGCTAATATCCCATTTTGTTTGACTGTTATGGGTTAAGGAGTTTAGCTGGTTTGAGCAATTCGGAATCAGCCGGACCTTTCAACAAGGTTTAAGAGCTATTACGGCCAGGTCATCGATGTATCTACTGTCTAGCCAGTCAAGTCTGCACTCTTGAAGACCAATACATGTGCATAGCAAATGCTGCACTGACTCCTCTTTTTCGGCGTCCTGACAACTTCTACAGTGGTCTATACATAGTATGTCCATGCTCGCTGTCAATTAAGGACCGTGAGGACCCCTATGAGGGTTGTCATCGATCGTCATATGAATGTAAACAGTTCCCTTGTCCTTTTTCGATCTATTGCCGGCCAAAACGACCGGCTACTCAGCAGTTGTAAATTGAGTTCTCCATTACCTTCTTCTAAGAAAGCCACTCGCTTACTGCTTCTGAGACAATTCTGGCACATTCATCGGTCATCTTGTTGCCAGGTATATCGCCCATGTCAGCGTAATTTTGTTGCCCTCGGAATTGTACAAATGATTCAATACATCTCATCAGCCTTTATGGCTGCAATGCTCTCCACATACTGTCGAATATTTTACGGAGATATGCATAGTTCCAGAATCTTCTCTGCCTAAACGACCGTGCACTTGTCGTCGATATATTGTTAGGTAGAGGGATTCTAAGTAAACTCTTGATCCCGTATGTACACCCATTTGCGAACTATTCGTCAAGATCTTGATTTCGTCTTTTGATATTACTGCGTCTGATGCCCAATCTTTTTTCGCTAGAAGTTCCGTCCTGAACTGTTTTTTTGTATCATTCTCGTTAGCAGATAGTCTGACGCTTCGTCAAGCCTGTCCATCCTGTTGGCTGATCTCAGTATCGCGCCGTGTCATGATTAGAATGACTTCAAGGCTCACCTGTGCTGTGGATATCTATGTGGCAGTTATGCCTACTACGAGTACATGCTAGTTTTTGGATCTTGATGAGGCCTGTCTTCCACTCAACTGCAGTCCACCATACCAGTGTTCCATATGTTAAAATTGGTCTAACGATTGCAGTGACCATCTTGTGTATCATTCTTGGATAAATAAAATACTCATAGGAACGCCTTTTATAGTACACACCCCTGAAAAAAAAGAAACTAAAACCATGTACAAAGCGACAAATATACAAAAGTTCCCAAATTATTGGGAAGGACCTTGAATATTCTCAAAAAAATCGATAGCCTAGGAGTAAAAACTATGGCTAGATCTTCCGCTTAATTGAAATAGAGTCTATTTGTTATGGCCTGACGGTTGAGACTAGAATATGACCAATCATTCGACATATCTGGTCATGAATGAACTAAATCAAATATAGCTAATCGTTGGAAGAAGGTTTATAATAGGCGACCTGTCCGTAACGCAGTTCTTACTTGTTTTAATCTGAGAGAAGAAAAATGAGATTTTTTTTGGTACTCGTATCATAATCCGCCACATTACCCTAACATTTAGGTCACTTAAAGGCCATGGGTGACCGAATTCCCTCACAAACAAAGCGCCATCTTTACCATAATCATCTTCATTAATCATATCACATGTCGGCAAAAATTACCCGCCATAACATTTTTCACCCCATTTTCCAAATCTCGTATTGCGTCTACTAAATTTCAATACTTTTACAATATTTTCCCAACATTATCTTTTACTGCTCTAAAGTTCAAAGTCACAATAGAAATTTACATGCACACTTTTTGGTAATGTAATTTGTAATTTCGACAGCTATTCGACATGGTCTTCCGATTTATTTCCCCCCATTTTATGGTGCGGGATATTTGAATTAGTTTGACTGATTTTTAGACGGAAAAATCGTTGTTCCCGTCTGTTCTATTTAAGCCATCACGAAATGTGTAGGCACACATTTAGAAACTTTTAATGGATGTTAAAATGGACAAGAATATACACAGACAAATACTAAAAACAGAACAAACAACAAATGGATTTGTGTCAAATCTTTTATGGGCCATATTGTGCCCCCGTGTGTGTGTGTGAGAACTCTTTTGTATTCCTCCGATTTATTGTTCGGATTTTATGTTATACGGAGGTTTTTAACATTGTCGTTGATTTATGCAAAAGATCTGCAAAGCATTTCATATTCTAAGGTATTGTTTTGCAATTATTTCCTTAATGTCCTATTAAGAAACCAGGGGGAAACTTCTCTCGGAATCAGTGAACCCAATGCACGTGTTTATTCAAATTTGAAATATTTTTGTTTTTACAAAGTACGGTTATTTAGAACAATTTTCGCAGAGGCAAAAATTGAGGTAAGATTGTGTCAATAAAGGCCAGACAGCAACAATTAAACCCTGTAGCTCCGTCCCTGCTTATAGTGAGGGCCCAAACTGAAAACTTTAGATCGAAAACATGCCTACATGTTTTGAACACACCTTTAAAAATAATAGAATACAACAATCACGCACAGGGATAAACCGGATCGAGACCTCTTGAATCTACATTTACGAAAAAAAACCAACATATTTAAAAATATTTATGAGTTAATAAAGATTAAGTGAAGAAAGACCAAAGTTATCATTTCCAAAGCGGAAAAAAAGCTCCCATACAGGACCCAAGGACTTCAAGCCCATCAGCCTGTCATCATTTCTTTTGAAAACCATGGAGTAACTGATGGACAATCACATGAGGACAACTATAGACCAGAGGCCACTTTTAGTTATTTAATATGCATACTGCATGATCTGATCGGTTTAAGTGGAGGATGACCAAGGTTTTTATTTCTAAAGCGGGAAAAGGCTCCCATTCAGGACCCAAGGATTTTAAACCCATTAGCCTGTCATAATTTCTTCTGAAACCCATGGACAGGCTGATTGGCTATCACATTTGAGCAACAAAATACCAGAAGCTACTTTCAGTTAGTAAATATGCATACCGCATGATTTGATCGGTTTTACAGAAGCACCACTCTTTCTCATGAACAACAGCTTCATAGACAATAGCGTAACTCCAGGTACGAAAGCTGCGGTACTATCACATGGAAGTGAACGTCATCTTCAGAAGGCTTGTGCAAAATCTTTCCACATGAAGACATGTCATCGCCTTACTTGTCTATCCGATCTAAAGGATTTGTAAATAGAGGAACGCCTCTGGGTGGCACCCTATATCCTCTATTCTGATACCTCGCCCCAAAAAAAATCCTGTTCTCTTTGGAGAAAGGTTAAGTAAAGGTTATTGCCTTAACTTCCCTTTGAGGAAAGTTTCCGAACGCACCTAGGGACATCTTTTAAAGAGCGTTTCTCACTTTCAAACTTTGGCAACTCCAACCGATACCGAATAAGTTATGTTTACCAGAAGATACAACATCCCAAATGTGGGAACTGTCTCCTTGGAGGGTACTTAAATTCCCTTTACTGACAGTACAAAATACCGAATACGAAAGCTGGGGCACTATCGCATCTGGAATTGTGCAAACTCTTCTCACATGAAGACATGTCATCGCCTAACTTGGATTATCCGATCTAAATGGATTTGTTAGTAGAGGAACGTTTCAAGGTGGCGCGCTATATTCTGTATTCTAGAACATCGCCTTAAATTCTTTTCTCCTGGAGCAAGTTGGTCTTTTAAAGTGATTTCTCACTTTCAAAGAGAGTTTCTAACTTTGGCAACTCCAACCGAAACCGAATAAGTTATGTTTACCAGAAGAGACAATATCCCAAATGTGGGACCTGTCTCCTTGGAGGGAACTTAAATTCCCTTTACTGAGACTACAAAATACCGAATACGAAAGCTGGAATTGTGCAAACTCTTCTCACATGAAGACATGTTATCGCCTAACTTGTATCATCCGATCTAAAAAGATTTGTTAATAAAGGAACGCCTCAATGTAGTGTGCTATATTCTCTATTCTAGAACATCGTCTTAAACCAATTTTTTTCTTCTTGGAGCAAGTGAGAGTTAAGGTTTTTGCCTCAACTTTCCTCTAAGGGAAGTTTCCGAAGGCAACTAGAGACATCTTTCGAAGAGTGTTTTTTTCACTTTGGCAAAGTGGGTTGTTCTCGGGGTTATTCTACCCAATACAGAAGTAGTTACGTTTACCAGAAGATACGAGTACAAGATCACAAATGTGGAAACTTTCTCCTTAGAGGTAACTTAAAATACCTCGACGTGCACCGGATGTACCCTTTAGTAGTACGACCGATAATGCTAGATGGCGCTATAGTCTGGTAGATCGCTCTTCAAAACATAATGCGCGACATCATAACTAAACAAACTGCGGGAACCTCAGCAGTAAGATAAAGAAGGCTGTGACAATAGTCGATGGATGATAAAGACCGTATTGAAATAAAAGGTACGGCATCAAAGAATGCTGCCCATAACGCAACGCTGCAGGATGTAGCAACAAGAGCTGCGTGGGAGAGATACCGGTCGATTAGAAAACAGGTGAAGCGCCTATTCCGTCTCAAAAAATTGAATATAAATTGGGTGGGTGTGAGAAGATTTAGATGTACAGGTGAACAAATAATGCTTGAAAATTTTATCAAAAAATTCAAACATCACACAAACTGTCGAAAAGGTACGCTGCAGGGTGTAGTAACAAGAGCTGCGTAAGAGGGACATCGGGCGATTAGAAGAGAGGTGAAGCGACTATTACGTCTAAAGAAACGAGAAATAAAATTTCGTGACTGAGGAGATTTATATGTACATGCTAAAAGAATGATGCACGAAAATTGTATCAAAAAGTCAAACATTAGACACAGGGCTCATTTGATGGTATGAGCTCCTGAGGAGAAAGAAATGAAAATTTATCGACAGCAAGTCTACTGATAATAAGAGGAGAACACTTTTTCAACCTATTGACGCCTGAAGATTCTGTCGAAGAAGGCTAAACATCTGCTATGTAACAATCATAATGATGGCGTAGAATGCTTATTACCCAGCCTAGAATAAGTCATAATACCTTAAAAAATAAGCTTTCAGGTGCCGACGGTTTCCTGGCTGAGCTGAGTAAGGCTGGAGGGGATGATTTGGTTAACAGCATGCACCAACTCATCTGCACATTTCGGTTAAAAGAAAGCATTTCAGATGATTGGAATCTCAGCGTACTGTGTCCTGTTCATAAAAACGAAAACCCACACGTAACAATCGCCAACGCTTTAATTAAAAATCTCAGCGAAAACTCATTGAAGTCTCACACGTAATTTGCTCAATGAAATTTCAAAATTGACACGACCCTATTAGAAATCCCTTGAATCTTCAAAGTTGCAGGATATGCAGGCAGTCCTACACGAAAGGAAATGTACATCATTTGCTCCTTAATTCTAACATAATTTAGATCTTCCCTAAGCTCGTTTTCATTTTCCAATTATCCTCTCAGTTCAAATAATCTGTCGCTTGTCTCTCGTATTATTAGGATACTATTACCCGCTTGTGGTGCCTTCCTTCCCTTTTCATTTATCGTTCATTTCGAAGTAAGCAACAGCTCGTGCCCACTCCATACATTTTCCATGAAAAGAAACATTTGGTGGTGTTAATTACACGATTCTGAAACAGCGACACATGCTACCGCGCCTCCCCTCTTTAACAACACGACCCTACTCAATATCATTTAGTGTTGTTGTATTCTTCTTCATTCATACGATCATCATCGTTATTTTCCACTGATATTGAAAATCTCCCCGGGATTTCGAAAAGAGATGTTGACAAATCCGTTTCTTTGTTTTATTTTTTTTCTTTCTTTTTATTGAGGGGTGTATTTAATTAACAAGAAATTTTGTTGCAATTTCGGTATTGGGGACAGATATGGGAAAACATGTTTATGTCAGTCTGGGGGCGTTTTTTTCAATTATCAACAGACACGTGAAATGACGGAGGAGAGGCGTGTTTCGAAAGTGGTGGAATGCATTTCTTTACGAGCGGGTGTGTTTAAAAACGATTCCCCATGCAGATGAGTAGTACATTGCCAGAGAGGCGCAAAAGCATCCCACCGGGAATATATGGCCCCACGTTTAAAGCCACATGGATGTAAATTTTCGACAGGTCTAGCAGAAGTTTAGCGTATCCACCTCGTCCTTCTTATTTGTGTTGTCAAGCAGAGCTAGGATCCATCATGATTTTTTCTCAATGCCTAACGCAGGGAATGATATGGTTTCGGCAACAATAATATGTTTTCTGCAATAAAAGTATGTTAGTCGCAACCATAGTAATGTTTATTCCAATTTTATTTTGACAATAGAATGAATGAGGCAATACTTTTGTTATTGAAATATAGCAAAAGTATTATTGAAAAATTTTAATTTGAGAATATAATTGCAGCAAGAAAATAAATATAGTTGGTGTGACAAAAGTATTGTTTTTTGAGTTTTATGTTAACAATATTATGATTGAGTGCCATGTGATTGTAATAAATTGAGAATATAATTGTAGCAAGAATATAAATATAGTTGGTATGACGAAAGTATTGTTTTTTGTGTTTTATGTTAACAAAATCATGATTATGGCACTCATACCGTGTGATTGTAATTTGCATCAATTTGAAAAGGGTTTCGAGAAAACAAACGGCGTTGGATTTGTACTCGTATAACTGAAATATTTTTATTACACGAAACACTTTTTTGAAACGATTTTTTTCTATTGTTAAACAAAACGTTCCTATTAATTTAAATTTAATGTATTTTTTATTGTATTTCTATTGTTAAATAACAACATAACCCATACTATGGTTGCGAGGATTATACTACGGTTGTATGTGAAACTTATTATGGTTGTGAGGTCATAATATGGTTGTGGAGATTGTAGTATGGTTGAATGTGTTCTTGTGGAGATTCGATGTCAGGTTTAGTGGCGTATTTGTAATCGGATATTTGGATTCCCCAACCGATGTGTTTAAACTCCCTTGAATCAGCCGAGTGCCAAAATCCCACATCTGTGAAAGGATACAGAATTATTTTACTTTAAAAACTCCTATTCCAAGCAAAAAAAGGAATAACATTAATATGAATAAATTTTAGTTACCATCACCAATAATTGGTAACAACAACAAAACCTATACAAAACTGTTGGTTGCCACAAAAAAAAAAACAATAGTCATAACGGTATTAGTTCTCGAGATATAGCCCCTAAAGTTCAGAGTTATATGGGCAGGTCCAAGCAATTTTTTTTCAATTTTAAATTTAAAAACAATCTTTTTATTACTTTGGCATTGTATACGATTTTTAAAAGCGGCGTGACACCGCCCACTTTTCCTTCCGATCCATGCCAACATCAAATGTTCGAAATATCAGCGCCATATGTCAATAGGTAATGAGATATTGTATTTTTAAGTTCAGGTTTGTTGATTTTTTCAGAGCGGGAAAATGGTTTAACTCTTGCCTGATCAACACATGTTTTTGCAAAATTTTAGTAGTAGACAGAAAGACGGCCATGGCTAGATCGGCCTACAACAATTTAGAATATTTATACTTCATGCGGTCTCCGACCAGTACTTCGAGGTGTTGTTGCAAACTAAATGACTTAACGAATATACCTTATATCCTCTGATGGAGGGTATAAACCTGATTTGCCGGATCTTAAACATTTTCGTAAAAACATATATAGGCTTCAAGTATTATTTATCGACACAAAAAGCTCCGATCTTAAAAGGTAAGTAAAAGTATAAACTATTTTACCTGCTGATAATTTTCCAGAAACACTTCGCTAAGTCGTAAGAAAACTGCCGGTCATTTTTTTTTCTTCAAAAAATCCCATATAAATATAAACTAAAGATATCAGCAGATGACTATAGACGGGAAAGCTGTAGGGCGAGGAGGGTGAATCCGTGGAAGATCTCATATGTTCGTGTACGGTTGTATGTCAGAGTACGTTTAAGTTTTTTAGGGTCATACTCATTATTGGCCCCGATTCATATTCAATGCGACACCCTGTTCCAGCGCCTTAGTAGTTGCGTTGTTCATCATTCAAGATTCAAAATTGCATTCACAAGATTTATGATCTACTCTGGAGGTTTTCGGGTAATGCAAACCGTTGTTTTGGGAGATTTTGAACAAATTATTATTTGAACATTCATACCATACAAAACTGGTAAAGCTGAACTTGGCGGATTATGTTAAAATAGCCTTTCATACGATGTAACGTACTTTTTATTTACTCGCGCTTGCTTAATTTGACAGTAGATTACGGGTAGAGGCTTAAGAAGAATTTGTTTAAACGTGTTTGCTAGTCTTTTAAACTTAAACATTGCTATACATATTTCTGGCCTAGTGTTTTTGCGCCATCTGACATTTCCATTGGAAAGTTTGACTTTTTTTTTTAGCATAAACGTACTCAGAACGTTTTGACTTACGACCATTATTTGTGTTGTTAACAGTGACTTGAAAAAATCAAGTTGGCAAAAAAATGGAATTAACTCGTGAACATTTTCGTGCAATAATTTTTCACAACTTTCGATTATCACGACAAGAATGCATCGATAAACTTAAATCTTTGCATGGCGATGAATCACCATCCTATAGCACTGTGAACAACTGATTTAATAAATTCAATCGTGGCCGACTCTCGCTCAAAGACGAAGGTCGTCCAAAAACGGCCGTTGTGTCAGAGAACATTGATGTCGTGCGTGAACTGATAATGCAAGATCGTCATGTGACATACCCTGAGATAGAGGCATCCTTGGGCATTTCTTCCACCAGCTTAATTTCGATATTGCAGGAACACCAGGCCGTAAAAAAGGTTTCTTCTCTTTGGATCCCACACGAATTGACAATCGCTCAAAAAAAGGCTCGTGTCGATTGGTGCAGAGACATTTTGAAAAAATACGATCGCGGTGCTTCAAAAGACGTTTAAAAGATCGTCACAGGTGACGAATCATGGATCTATGCGTATGAGCCCGAAACAAAACAGCAATCGACCGTGTCAGACTTCGAAGACGAGCCAAATCCAACGAAAGTTGTTCGTCGAAGAAGCACATCGAAGCAAATGGTCGCCTGTTTCTTCGGCAAAACTGGTCATGTGGCTACTGTTCCGCTTGAATAACGTAGGACGGTCAATTCTGAGTGGTACACCACAATTTGCTTGCCTGAAGTCTGAAGAATTTCGAAAGACGAACAAGAGAAGACGAATCATTGTCCATCATAACAATGCGAGCTCTTACACATCATCTCAAACCAGCGCCTTTTTGACCGGCCAAAACGTGGAATTGATGGGTCATCCGCCGTACAGCCCTGACTTGGCACCCAATGGCTTCTTTTTATTCCCGGACATCAAGAAAAAAATGCGTGGTCAACGATTTTCGTCGTCAAAAGATGCTGTTGAAGCGTTTAAAAACCTTGTTTTGAAGGTGTCTCAATCGGAGTGGAAAAAGTGCTTCGAAAATTGGTTTGAGCGCATGCAAAAGTGTATAAATCATACTAAAGAATACCTTGAAAAACAATAAAACCATTTTTGATGATAAAAATTCGCATTTTCATTATAAGGCCAGAAATATGTATAGCAGCCCTTGTACGAGTATTTTTCAAATTATTTATGATTCTAGTAAGTGTATTTTTGTTAAAGAAATATACCGCATAAAATGTCTTTCTTTTGAGGAGACATCCTTTTTAGTTCTCGCAACCGGATGTCCTTCCTTAAAAGCAAACATCCTTTACTGTTCCGGCAACTACCTGCAGAATTTTGAAATCCATCTTCAAGTGCATACTTAAATTTCCCATTAAACACAAAAAAAAATATATTTAAAGATTAAAAACAAAAACACATGCACCACACTTCACTCTGTCCTGCACTTGAAGATAAGTAAGTTAGGCGGGCGGGCGGACGGACGGACACTTAAGCAACTTGTGCTAGTGGCAGGCAGTAAAGACAGACTGCGAGTGCTCAAGTGTTTAAATATGCCGCGATTATGTTTTAAGAACAGTTGCAGTCTGTCCGTTCGTCCATCCGTCGGTCGGCTGTTTTAGCAAACTTTTGATGCAGTTTTTCTCCTCTTTCCTTACATTTTTGTTTTTATATTTTTTGTTTTAAATGAATGAAAAGTGAGTGAAGTGCTGGCTCTTTGGATGGAAATGAAATATGAAACCGAAATGCAGCTGCAGTCTTTTATGCACTTAAATTATTGCATAATTTGTTGGTTTCTGTTTATTGTGTGTTTGCCTTTTCATTTATTTTGTTTTATCTGTTCTTCTTCGCTTTCGAGTGGTCGGTCATCTGTGAAATCTGGAAAGTTTCTATGAAATTTGAGGTAATTCGGTAATGGACAGATAAGACCCTCGGCCATAGGTTGGAAAATGTTTACTAAGTAGATAATTAACGAAATATGATATGATGACCAATCATTTTCCATTCTTTTTGGGGTAAGTGGAAAAGTAAATTATGCATATTATGAATATTGAACAAGAAAATTAGAACAAACAATACTTGGACCCCCAGTCAATGATTATTTTTTAAAACTAAAAAAAAATGAGCCAAATGAGTTTATGTCTTATACTCGTATTAAAGAAAACACTATATGTGACGCGCAAAATAGAAAGGGACCTAAGGTTAAAAACCAGTTTTGTTCAGGAGAGCCATTTTAAAGATTAGGTCCCTTTCTATTTGCGCTAAGCATCGTCGACTTCACTTTCATAAAATGCGCATATCTCTGGGAGGGAACACTTTTGGGCATGGGATCGGTCTCATTCGATGCTCAGATGTTGTCCACATCAATAAAAAGTGAAAAGTTGATAAAAAGTTTTGTCCAGGAGTGCCGTTTTAAAGATTAGGTCCCTTTCTATTTGCGCTTAGAATCGTCGACTTCACTTTCACTTTCTCTGGGAGGGAACACTTTTGGCGCATGGGATCGGTCTCATTCGATGCTCAGATGTTGTCCACATCAAAAAAAAAAATGAAAATTGATTCTTTTACCCTTAGGTCCCTTTCTCTATGCGCTGTCACATATGATGTACATGAGCTTGAATTCATCGCCAGGCTCGAATTCGCCAATAGTACCTCTTGCCAAGAATTAATTTTCAAACCAAAAAGATTAAATGTTATAAAGACGTTCTATGAGTTCTATTTTGAAGTTTTATATGCGTCAAATGGGAAATGACACTATTTAAATCAACTTATATACTTAGTTCTAATAAGTTTTTTAAAAATTTCCAAAGCAGAAATGGAATGATGTACGAGTATTGATTTAATTATAATTATTTTCACATGCAATGAGTTTATGTCTAATATTAAAGAAAACACCATATGATGTACATGAGCTTAAATTCATCGCCAGACTCGAATTCGCCGATAGCACCTCTTGCCAAGTATTAATTTTCAAACCAAAAAGATTCAATTTTATAAAGAGGGTCTATGAATTCTATTTTTAAGTTTTATATGCGTGAAATGGTGAAATGCCAGTATTTAAATCAACTCAAATACTTTCTTCAAAGACATTTTTTAATTTTTTCTAATGCAGTAGTGGAGTGATGCATTGATTAAATATATTCCGAATATTACTATTTTCCCATGCAATGAGTTTATGCCTTATATACAGGAAAACACCATATAATGGACATGTACTTGAATTCACCGCCAGGCTCGAATTCGCCGACAGCACCTCTTGTAGCTTGAATCCTTTTTGATCAAACATTCCCAATATTTAAAGAATACGAGGGCTGCTACATATATTTCTGGCCTAATAATGGATATGCGAATAATTTTCATCAAAAATGGTTTTATTGTTTTTCAAAGTATTCGCATGATTTATACATTTTTGCATGCGCTCAAACCAATTGTCGAAGCACTGCGATTGAGAAGCGTTCCAAAACATGGTTTTTGAATGCTTCAACAGCATCTTTTGGCGACGAAAATCGTTAACCACCCATTTTTTTCTTGATGTGCGGAAATAACAAGAAGCCATTGGTAGCCAAGTCAGGGCGAATGACCCATCAATTCGACGTTTTGGCCAGTCAAAAAGCGCTGGTTTGAGCCGATGTGTGAGAGCTCGCAATATCATGGTACACAATGATTTGTCTTCTCTTGTTCGTTTTTCGAATTTCTCCGAAGACTTCAGACAAACAAATTGTGGTGTACCTCTCAGAATTGACCGTTCTACGTTGCTCAAGCGGAACAGTCGCCACATGACCAGTTTTGCCGGGGAAACAGGCGACCATTTGCTTCAAAGTGCTTCTTCCATGAACAACTTTCGTTGGATTTGGCTCGTCTTCGAAGAACCACACGGTCTATTGCTGTTTTGTTTCGGGCTCATACGCATAGATCCATGATTCGTCATCTGTGACGATCTTATAAACGTCTTTTAAAGCACCGCGATCGTAGTTTTTCAAAATTTCTTTGCACCAATCGATACGAGCCTTTTTTTGAGCGATGGTCAAATTGTGTGGGATCCAACGAGAACACCCCTATTTTAGGGCCAGGTATTCATGTAATATAGAATGTATGCTGGTGGAAGAAATGCCCAAGGATGCCTCTATCTTACGGTATGTCACATGACGATCTTGCATTATCAGTTCACGCACGACACCAATGTTCTCTGGCACAACGGCCGTTTTTGGATGATCTTCGTCTTTGAGCGATCGTCGGCCACGATTGAATTCATTAAACCAGTTTTTCACAGTGCTATAGGATGGTGATTCATCGCCATGCAAAGATTTAAGTTCATCGATGCACTCTTATCGTGATAGTCCACGTCGAAAGTTGTGAAAAATGATCGCACGAAAATATTTACGAGTTAATTTCATTTTTTTTTGCCAAATTGATTTTTTCAAGTCACTGTAAACAACACAAATGATGGTCGTACGTCAAAACGTTCTGAGTACGTTAATGCGAAAAAAATGTCAAACTTTCCAATGGAAATGTCAGATGGAGCCAGGCAACATTCAGTGTTGCCTAGGCCCGAAATATATATAGCAATCCTCGTACAATTTCATCGGTCAGCTTAGCATTAGCCCATCCTGCCAACCTAATTTTCTAAGACCTTGGTGGCGGTTTCTGGCTCTATACCTATTATAGATTGTTTAATATTCGCCTTAAGGACCTAAATCTCTAATGAAATGTTGCACAACACGGCCCAGTGGTCGAAAATAAATATTTTGTCATGAAGTCTCTAATTTCAGTGGAGTTTATCGAAATTTCACACAACTATAGGTATGGTGCATTCAGTTGCTGACCCAATTGAAACTTGTATGCTACGATTAATTTTTATTTAAACAGCGATATGAACGAAACCACTAGATGGACCACCCGGTATACATGCTTAAAGGAAAGGGGTATATTAGTTGTGAATAAAAAATGGACCATAATGGCACGATTGAGAATATGATCGATCTAAAGTTGTGCACGCGATGGCTTATTGTAACTGAACATAACCGGTTCAGAGGGAAAAAAGTTTCCATCAAAGGGACTAAAAATCTTCGAAAAACTTTTTCTCAACATTTCTCGGATTTTTATGAAAATTGGCAGAAGTTTTGTTTTGGACCAAAGGCGGTTGCTATTGATATATTTTTGAGAGGGGCGTGACACCGCCCTCTTTTCCCTGGAATTTGTTTTGATCCATGCCAACATCATATGTTCCAAATATCATCGCCATATGTCAATATGTAATGAGATATTGTATTTTTAAGTTCAGGATTGTTGATTTTTTCAGAGTTTGACTTGGTCCTAGTGCGCGAAAATGGTCTAACTCTTGACTGATCAACACATGTTTTTGCAAAATTTCAGTAGTAGACAGGCAGACGGACATGGCTAGATCATCCTACGACAATTTAGAATATTTATTATTCATGCGATCTCCGACCAGTATTTCGAGGTGTTGTTGCAGACGAAATAACTTAATGAATATGTGACAGTGCATAGAGTAGGTCCCTTTCTCTATGCACTTTCACATATTCAAAATCAATTTTCATTTTTTTTTTTCTTTTTTTGATGTGGACAACATCTGAGCATCGAATGAGACCGATCCAATGCCCCAAAAGTGTTCCCTCCCAGAGATATGCGCGTTTTATGAAAGTGAAGTCGACGATTCTAAGCACAAAAAGAAAGGGACCTAATCTTTAAAATGGCTCTCCTGAACAAAACTTTTCACTTTTTTTGATGTGGACAACATCTGAGCATCGAATGAGACCGATCACATGCCCCAAAAGTGTTCCCTCCCAGAGATATGCGCGTTTTATGAAAGTGAAGTCGACGATTCTAAGCGCAAATAGAAAGGGACCTATTCTTTAAAATGGCTCTCCTGAACAAAACTGGTTTTTAATCGTAGGTCCCTTCCTATTTTGCGCGTCACATATAAAAAAACTTTTGCTCAACATTTCTCCGATTTGTATTAAAATTGGCAGAAGTACTGTTTTGGACCAACGACGGATGGTTAAATTTTAAGGGCCGATGTTGATTTTGAATAAAACACAAATTATTAAGGAAATTATTGTCATTTCTTTTCATTATGATAATATTGGCATGGTTCAATTATGTATGAAACAAAATATTGGCCAAATGGCCGCTGCGATCTCGGCACCACCACCTCCATCTGATGGTTCAAATTTTTGATGACGCTGAGGCATTAATGAGGTTCTATAACGTTAATGTGCCAAATTATCTCATCCTTTAGCTCTTGAATTGTTGCTGGCTTATCGACGTACACATTTTTTTCAAATAACCCCAAAGAAAGAAGCCCAACGGTGTGAAGTCACATGATCTTGGCGGCCAATTAACATCGCCACGACGTGAGATAACACGGCCATAGAATTTGTCGCTCAAAAGAGCCATTGTTTCGTTGGCTGTGTTTCAAATGGCACCGTCCTGTGGAAAGCACATATAGTCCACTTCCATATCTTCCAATTCGGGCCATAAAAATATCGTTATCATCTCACGATAGCGAACACCATTCACAGTTACTGCCTGACCGGCCTCATTTTGGAAAAAATATGGCCCGATGATGCCGCCCGCCCATAAACCGCACCAAACAGTCACTTTTTGTGGGTGCCTTTTTTCCGACAATCACTCTTGGATTATCATCATTATATCCATCAGAATATGTTTAATTGTTTATAAAATATGCAAAAAGCATCAAAAAAGACGTAGTAACATAAGGATTTCGGTTACAGAGAGCTAAGAATCACCGTGGTTTTTACTTTTTTTTTTATCGATTTTGTAGGCTTTTATCGATTTTTCCCAACTAGAAATAAAAACCTCCTTGGATTACTTAAACTTCAAAGACACATCAAAATATCAACAGGTCAATACTAAAGTGTAACCTTCAATTGAATCTAGGGGTATTGTTTTTCTCTTTTTGCGCCTCCCCGTATTAGTACAAGATCATACGAATACAAATGCCACTAAAAAAAATTTTAAATCCGCTTGCTTGATTTTCAAGAAAAAAAACATTTAAAGTTTAACTCGAAAAAAAATTACTCCGCAAAATAAAAAACTGAAGAGAAGACAAAAAATGAAATACGAAGAAAAGAAAATCAGACAAAACAACGGTTGTAAATAACAAAGAAAAATAACTCTAAAAATCTGACCGCAATACCAGCGAACGAATTCCGTTTGCATGCCAACACTGGCAACCAAGTGGCAACATCGTCGTCGCCGTCATCGTTGTAAGCCAAACTCATCTAAGCGAAGAAGATGACAACTCTCATGTACTCTGAGCTATACAAGCAAAAAGAAACAAGCTTGCAAAAAACGAAGAAGAAAAATAACCGCTGCAAGATAATTATGAATGCATGTGTGAATACGAGGCTCTTAAAACAAAATAGGTTTTCCATCTAATTGATGTTGCTGTTGTTGTGTTTTTTCTTTTTTGTTTCTTTCGATATGTTTTTGCTTCGGTTTATAACTGTTGAATATTCATGAATACTCACGATTTTTGCATGAGCTTTTAGACAAGAGGCGGCCATAACGACAGACAGACTTTCAAGTCGGCGTTAGCGTCAGCCAGCCAGTCAGTCGCAGACAATCTTGGGAACAATTGCATTGCAATGCAGTTAGATTGGATTAGGATTTTCAAAATTTCTCACGTTCGAAATGCATTTTTAAATATCAATTGTTTTGGCGTTTGTGTTTTAGTTTCTGTGCTCAAATTACGTTGGCTTATGGAATACCCACTGGTTAACAGACAACAATACCAAAACATATCACTCATAATTGCATAATTTGTTTCTGGAGCAGTTTGCAAAGTGAGCTTTAAATGGAATCCAAGTTAATGGATGCAAATAACACGGAGGTTTAGTTTCCTAAGGGTCCAGCTAATACACAGAGAAAAGGTCTAACTTTTTCGTAAAACTCGTTGTCAGAAATTATAAGAAAAAACTTTCATAATATACTTACATACGAGTATATGAAACACTTTATTTAAATTATAAAATATACATAGAATGTATAAAATGTTTCACATATCTCAAGAAAATATTGCATTGGGGAAAAAACCAATAAAACTTTTCGTAAATATTACGCACAAAATTTGCTCACTGTAGCTAAGAAGGGTTATAGCTGTTAAATTGCTAGCATCATGATATGTGACAGCGCATAGAGAAAGGGACCTAAGGGTAAAAAAAATCAATTTTCCTTTTTCTTTTCTTTTTTTGATGTGGACAACATCTGAGCATCGAATGAGACCGATCCCATGCCCCAAAAGTGTTCCCTTCCAGAGATATGCGGGTTTTATGAAAGTGAAGTCGACGATTTTAAGTGCAAATAGAAAGGGACCTAATCTTTAAAATGGCTCTCCTGAACAAAACTGGTTTTTAACCTTAGGTCCCTTGCTATTTTGCGCGTCACATATAGGGTTTTCCATTTCGTGGTTTCTAAACTGTCGGTCTGGCAAGGCTGTTAAATTTATGAACTGTAATTTTTTAACGTGGCCACTTTGATTTTATTGCGTGAGAAATTTGCGAACGCGTACGTTTTGGCGATGTCAACTTGCCGCCAAGATCTTGCGATGTGACGCAGCTGGACTGTCTGTTGCGGGGATACGCCATACGCTGTCTAAGCGGATAGTTCCAATTTTCGTTAAGTTACCGCCTTAAATTAGCAAAAAAGTAGTTGCTATTTTTTTCGGGTCCTGACAATACTAGTGTTCTCTGATTCAAACTGGAACTTCCATTGTAAACTTTGACATAACTTTACACAGATCGTTGTGTCATTTGAGGGCGAATTGTTTTGTTTACAGTGTGTTGAAAAATTCATCTCAGTCAAAAAATGGAATTATTCCGTGGACATTTTCTTGTGATGATTTTTTAGGATTTTCAGCGTGGATTATCGAGACAAGAGTATTTAAATCAACTTTTTTCGACTTTTGGCGATGAAGCACCATCAAAAACCACTGTTAATCGCTGGTACCAAGAGTTCAGTCTCGGATGCCGTTCGCTCCAGGATGAATTTAGTAAAGGAGACCAATTTCGGGCACTTTGCCAGAAACTATCGATGCTGTGCGTGAACTGATTAAGCAAGACCGACATGTGACATACCGTGAGATTGAGGCATCCTTGGACATTAGTATGACAAGCATCAATAAGATATTGCATGTTCATTTGGCCGAAATTTAATTTGACGAAAGCTTAAGAAAAGGCTCGTATGGATTGGTGCAAAGAAATGTTGAAAAAGTATAAATCCGGTAGCTCAAGGACAGTATATAACATTGTCACAGGTGACGAATCATGGATCTATGCATATGAACTCGAAACAAAACAGCATCGACCGTATGGGTCATTCAAGACGAGCCAAATCCAACAAAAGTTGTTCGTGGAAGAAGTACTTCGAAGAAAATGATTGCGTTTTTTTCGGTATAACCGGCCATGTTGCCACAGTGACTTTAGTGGAACGTAGGAGGTCAATTCTGAGTGGTATACAAACAGTGTTCGTAGAAATGAGGAAAGATAATAGGAGAAGACTAATCATTTTGCATCACGACAATGCGAGCTCTCACACATCAGCTGAAACGATGAGCTATTTGACCACTCAATATGTCGAATTGATGGGCGTTTACCGTACAGCCCTAATTTGGCACCCCATGACTTCTTCTTCAAGAAAAAAATGTGTGTTCTAGCATCAAGAAAAAAATGTGTGTTCAACGATTTTCATCGCCCGAAGCAACTGTTGAAGCGTTCAAAAATCTTGTTTTGGTATTGTCTCAATTGGAGTGGAAAAGGTGCTTTGAAAATTGGTTTGTGCGCATGCAAAAGTGTGTTGATCTTAAAGGAGAATATTTTGAAAAACAATAAAACCATTTTCAATGATAAATTATTGTGTTTTTATTGCCGAACCCGAAATAAAATAGCAAACCCTCGTATTAGAAAAAATAAAGCTTTTTGCTTGCCTTTTACACGCAGAGCAAAAATATTGTTACTACAATAGTAATAAGTCTTCCGCGATAAAAGTATGTTTGTCGCAACCATTGTACAAGTATTGTTTTCTGAATTTATTTTTGACAATAGCATGATTGCCGCAATATTAATTTTGTTGAAATGTAACAATAGTATAATTGTCAAATTTAATAATGAAAATATGGTAGCAACAATATAAATATGGTTGGTGCGACAAAAGTATTGTTTTCTGGGTTTTATGCCAACAATAATCAAATGAAGAATATGCAATCATTTGAATATGCTTTTTAGAACAATGTTATTGTTACGGATCTAATGTAATAATAGTACTTTTTATATGGAAATTAAAAATTTTCAAACTGCTTTGGCTTTGTTTAACTAAAATGATTTAACTAAAAACGTCTACGTTTTTTAAACTGATTTCTTCTTCTGTTTAATAAATCACTCCTATTATTTTGATTTAATGCATTTTTAAATAATTTTTATAATCAGAATTGACAACTTAACCCAATTCTAAGTAATAATTCTTGGTATCATAGTATAATTATGGGTGGCCATACAATGGTTGTAGGGATCATAACATGGTTGCGTGTGAATCATACTATGGTTGTGGGGATCATACTATTGTTGTATGTGAAACATACTATGGCTGTGAGAATTATAATATGGTTTTGGAGATCATAGTATGCTTTAGTGTGAATCATACTATGGTTATGTGTGAATTATACTATTGTTATGAGGATCATAGTATGGTTGTGAGAACATAGTACGGTTGTATTTGCATCATACTATTGATGTGAGGATCATGCTATTGTTGAACCACAACCATATATCCAACAATAGTTTGATGCTCTTCGAATATTGTTATCCCAACCATACTTTTTCTACGTGTATATTATCACTATGGTTTTTCGAAGGCCCTGTTCACATGGGTCTGAAACTGAAACTTTGGTTACAAAAGCTGACTGAAAGTTTCCTGGTATTACGGGTGATGGGAAATAAGGGGAGGTTTCTCAAAACTTCACCATCCATTGTAGACCCTATGATCCTGTTGGGGGATTGGTCGGGCCCAGTCATATATATTGTTGTCCATAATCATCGTCGAACGGAACGGAAGAGGTAGAGATAGTCCGCACTGTGAGCGGTAAGAAAGCCATCCCAAAGTACTACGAGATTTTTGGACCAAAGTACATATAGGTACTTTGGTCCAAAAAGTACCTATATATGCTTCTAGGTCTTTGGGGAGTATCGTGCTGTCTGTTGTTTTAACTCACATCGCAGGGAAGTTTCGGCTCAGTGTGGAGTTGAATTGCAACCGGGCGGTGTAATAGAGTTTAAGTAGGCCTTGTCCTCTGACCACGGATAAAGTTGCGTCTATTTCACACGCTTCGAATTGGGACCGGCATGACTGGCCTTAAGGTGCGCTGTCCGTCGCATGATAAAGACTCCGGTACGATGGCATACGCAACATGGTTGAAGCTATCACAGCGAGTATCGTGTATAGAAAACGGACGCTGTACCGAAAGATGCTCAAGGGATAATGTTTGCCGTCAGGGTGTGCGTAACTTAAACTGCTACGACGTCTAACCGCAGTCTCCATGCTCTTTGACAAAATGGCGACATTGAGCGAATCAGCTAATGAGGTTCGCTCTAATATTTATGGCTTTTTTTGGCCAAAATCCATTACCCCGCTTAACATCTTAGTTGCATCGGTTAATCTTTCTACACTTCAGGTCGTCTACGTTACTTGTGCACTGAAGGGGCGATGACGACCGAACCAACGCACATTTTTTGAACCGAATAAGATAATCGTATAATTTAAATGTCATATGATAGACAATTGTTCAGCCTATAATTAGTGTTTAGAAAGCCTAGTAGGTGATATGCGCTTAGACTTGTAGGTTCTCACTTTTGGGTTATTAAAGTTTAAATTTGTGGAAAATTTTTAATTTAAAATTTATTGTATCTAAATTATTTTTTACAATTTTTGATTTAAGTTATTTTTAAGGCTTTTATATTAAAAAATTATTTTTCAATAATTAAAAAAAAATACTTTTTTTTTTTAAATTTTAAATTTATTGTTTATAAATTTATTCTTTAAATTTTCTGTAAAATATTCATCACATTTCGTAAGAGAAGTTTTATCTAAAAGACTAAGCATTCCTAACCTATAACTATTTTCTTACTCTATTTGTGACTTCACATTCGCAGGAAAGATGGGAAGTTGATCAGCATCCAACATGTGGAAGAGGTTCTCATTTTGCTTCACCTCTGATGCTTTGAACGTGTTCTTTAATCTATATTTTTTGTATAATTTATTAAGAGACTCCTGTGCTCCTTCGGAAAACTCTCCAATAGACAAAGCCTGGTATTCAATTATATCTTTGCAATGCGCAAATATTTTTGGACTGTCGGGGACAAATTCTTCTGTGCACATAAAAAAAAATTTTGGTTGGGATAACAATATTCAATATTCAACAAACAATATAAAAATATTCGAAGAGCATCATACTATTGTTGAGTATATGGTTGTGGTACAACAATATTATGATATTCACAACAATAGTTTGATTGAAATACAACCATACTATGATCCTCACAACCACACAACAATAGTTAATTCACACATAACCATATTATGATCCCCACAACCATAGTATGATATACACTCAACCATACTATTATCTTCACAACCACATTATGGTCCTCACTACCATAGAATGTTTCACATACAACCATAGTATGAACATCACAACCATAGTATGATTCACACTCAATCATGTTATCCATGCAACCACAGTATGATCCCACTCAACCATACTATGATCCCCAAAATTATTTATTAGGATTGGGTTATGTTGTCAAAAATAGAGTAAACTATTTAAAAATACATTAAGTTTAAAAAAGTAGGATTTATTTATTTTACAGTAGCAAAATACGGTTTAAAAACGTAAGCTTTTTTATTACAAATATTTCAGTTACACAAAGCATAAGCAGTTTGTTTGAAAAATTTTAATTTTCCTATAAAAAGTACTATATTGCAAAAAACAATACCATTTTTCTAAAAATCACATTTAAATAAGAAAAATTACAATCATATAGAATGTTTGCCGTAATCATATTATTGTTAACATAAAACCCAAAAAACAATACTTTTGTCGCACCAACAATATTTATATTGTTGTATAGTTTTATTTTTAAATTTGGCAATAATACAATTGCTACATTTTAACAATATTTATATTGAGGCAATCATACTATTGTCAATATTAAATTCAAACAACAATACTATGGTTGTGACGAACATACTTTTATTGCAGAGAACATACTATTATTGCCGTGACCATATAGTAATCATGTTTTTTCTCTGCGTGTGGAAGCATTTCCGCTTAAAGTGATGCAGTTTTCGATGCACATTCTCAATATTTTGTTGAATTGACGTTTTCTTTGCAGTTTGAAACATTCACGATCGTTGAGAATCTTTTTACGATTCGATTGTAAATTCCAGCGATTCTATTTTCAAAAAATCTCCTAGAAGCGTTTTTGTCTGCCTTAGGGTTTCTGTTTTGTTATTAATTTTCAATTTACCTTAATGTATATGGGAGTGAGCGATTATTTGTTGGGTGTTTCATACGTCCGTCTGTCCTCCCGCTCGCAACTCTGTATATATTTATCCGGCAGTAAATGATGGGGGAAGGCCCTAATCGTCGTTTTATTTATTTTCGACTTCCATCTCGGGCAAATGACTCGTTTTAAAAAATAAATAACCAATGCCGTTTTAACCAGCGACGAGGTTCAATAACCGTTTAGACAACACCGGGTTTCGGTTGCGGTTTTTTTCGTTTTCCTCTCTATCTCCCTATTTTTCCCCGTTCGCATTTCCCTCCCTCTCCACGCCTCTTTTGTGTTGTATCCCTCATGTCTTTCCATTCATGACAAATTTGTATTGTAGTTAAGTTTTCTGCTTAATTGTTGACTTCGTAATGACAAAACAAACAAAACTGAAAAAAAGAAATAAAAGACGCATACAATTTTTACATGAACAGTTTAAGTCGTACTTTAATTTAGATTTCTTTAAATAGATTTACAATACTGACAGCAGCAACAAAACAAAAAAATGAAAGTAAATCTTTGTTCCATTGATTTCTCGTTTAATTTTATTTCGCTTTGTGGCCGTCGAAATGCGTTTGATCAGAAGCAGAAAAGTCGTTTTAGAAAGCGTAAAATGTTTTTTTAAACAACGTTTTCGTTTAGGAGATTTACAAGCCACAACAGGCGTTTCATGCGCCGGTGTTGAAAGCAAAGATTTCAAAATGTTGTTATTTTTTGGGGACAATTTGCAAGTCTACCATTAACTAAAATTCGTTTATTTCTACAACGTTCGACACATAAATCAAACTACATACGTTCGAAAAAATGTACCAATTGAAGTAAAATTGCTTTTATAGTTTTTCATTTCGTGATCCAGCGTCCTTTTACAGGACCCCAAAGCTTAAATGAATGTTTTTGTTAAAAACATTTAATACTTTTTTTGGTCATCCTCCCACGAATTCGTGCTTGATATCAAATTAAAGAGGAGAATCAAGGAACAAATCGCCCTCAAATGACAAAACGTTCTAAGTGAAGTTATGTAAAAAAATGTCAAAGTTTCCAATGAAAGTTCCAGTTTGTATCTGGGAACACTAGTATTGTAGCAACCCTCGTAAAATTGTTAAGAAGTGGTTGCTCTATCGGACTTCCAAAACGCTAGATCATCCACCGCAGTCTCCAGAGCTTAGCCCTATTGAGCATCTGTGGAAACATTTAGACACAGAAACTGGAGAAAGGCACATTTCTTGTAAAGATGACATGAAAATCGTATTACAGGACGAATGGTGTAAAATCTAACCTGATTTCAATAAAATAGTGTCGATTCAATGCCTTGAAGGCTAACAGAAACTATAAAGTCTAAAGGAAAGCAAACTAAAAACTAAATATGGTAGTTTATCTTCTTTTCGTAAAAGTGTTTACTTTATTTTGACGCGTAAAATTTGGGGTTTTTTTGAATCAAACGTAAATTATTTGTTAATATACAGGGTGGAGCGCGGTAAATTCTCTTTTTTTACTGCAGGCAGTGGCGTCACTGTTGATCAAAGAGAGTGGAGAGTGTGTGTGGCTTATAGTGGCTGACGGGAGATGCCTTTCAGTTGCCATCATGCATTGCACACGTGAGGAGAGGTCATTTTGTGTTGAAGAGTATTTTTCAAATGCGCACTCGATCATTGCAGTGCAGCGTGTTATTCGTTTACGATTCGCTGTTCCCTCAAGCGGACATGTTCCTGGACGGCAATCAATTGTAAATTGGGTAACTTCATTTAGAACAGCAGGGAATGTTTTATGTGTACGAAGGGGACCTGAGAGAAGGATTACAACACTAAAAAACATCGAGAGAGTTAGATCAGCAGTACTGAAATCTCTAAAACGCTCTGCTCGGAAGGAATCCCTTGCTCATGGCTTTTTCAGACTTTTTTCAGCCGGCTCTGAAGGCAATGCAATTAGAGGATACTTGATTTCACTAGGATGGTGCCCCTGGGGTACCATGAACGAGGGTTACCATGAATTGTTTGGGGCAAATGTTTCCTGGGCGGCTTATCTCTTTGAGGGTTGATGACAGATTTTCTTTTGGTGTTACCTGCTTGCAGAAAAAAAGTATGGTTGGGGTAACAATATTCGAAGAGCACCATACTATTGTTGGTTATATGGTTGTGGCACAACAATATTATGATCATCACAACAATAGTATGGTTTACACACAACCATACTATGATCCCCATAATAATATTATGGTCCTCACAACAATGTAATCATTCACACACAACCATACTATGATCCCCACAACCATATTATTATTCACTTTCAACCATACTATGATCCCCACAACCATATTATCCTCATAACCATAGTATGTTTAACGTACAACCATAGTATGTTTAACGTACAACCATAGTATGTTTAACGTACAACCATAGTATGTTTAACGTACAACCATAGTATGTTTAACGTACAACCATAGTATGACTTACTCACAACCATACTATGATCCCCAAAATTGTTTGTAAAGACGGGAATAAGTTCTTATTCAACAATAAAGAATTTTATTCAGTAAGTTATGAAACAATAGGAGTGATTTATTTAACAGTAAAAAAATCATTTATTAAAAATATTTTAGTTATACTAATCCGTAGTTTTTTTGAAAAAACTTAATTTTTATTGCTATTATTGCGTAAGAATCGTAAAAATAACATTGTCAAATTAAAAGAAATTAAGGTTTTGCCGGTATGATTGTCGTAATCATGTTATTGTTAATATAAAACCCATGAAAACAATACTTTTGTCCCACCAACCATATTTATATTGTTGCTACAACCATATTTTCATTTTTAAATTTGGCAACAATACTTTTGTTACATTTTAACAATATTAATATTGCCGCAATCATACTATTGTCAAAATAAAATTCAAAAAACAATACTATGGTTGCGACGACCATACTTTTACTGCTGAGAACATACTGTTGTTGCCGTGACCATATAGTAACCATATCTTTTCTCTGCGTGTGAAGTCGAAGGTGTACTTATATATCAACCGTCCCAACACCTTGGATGAAATAATTAACACAATTGAGGCTGAAATTGGCAGAATACCAGTCGGCATGCTTGTTAGAGTTCATGAAAACTTCAGAAAACGTATGCAGCAGTGTGTGGATAGCGATGGCCGACCTTTGCCAGATACGCTATTTTAAATCATCTAATTTAAAATTCCCTTACTATTCAATATAATTAAAATATAAAATAAATTGTTCTAAGGTTCATATTTTTTTATTTCATTCCCAAATAAGGAAAATACCGCGCTCCACCCTGTATTTATATTCATTTTGCCTAATATTTTAATGAATTTAATTCTTATTAAACTATTAATGTCTTTTATAAATGTCTTTTTTATTATTTTGTATCTCAATATAATAATACAATGTTTAAAATAATATTTGGTGTTAACTTTTTTTGACGCTCACAGTACGAGGGCTGTTCGGAAACTTCTTAGCCTAGCACAAAAAGCGCGGTTAAGTTAAGTTAGGTGTTTTGGAAACTTCCATCTCTGCTATGAACACATGTTAAATTTTGTTTCGATCTGGCAACTCCTTCATATAGAAACAGGTGTTCACAAAAGACGCATCCGCGATTTTTTTACAATGGAAAAATTAGAAATGCGTGGTGTCATTAAATATTTACATAAAAAAGGTTTATCAGGACAAGAAATTCATAATGATATGGTGAATGTGTTAGGTGAAAGTGCTCCTTCATATGCAACAGTAAAAAATTGGGTTGCTGAATTTAAACGTGGTCGTACAAGCATTGAAGATGAACCACGTAGTGGACGTCCAAAAACAGCAACAACAACAGAAATTGTAGCAAAAGTGCATGATATGGTATTAAATGATCGACGAATAAAAGTGCGTGAAATAGCTAATATCATGGGCATCTCAAATGATCGAGCCATTTAATTTTGCATGAAGAACTACAGATGAAAAAGCTTTCTGCAAGATGGGTGCCGGACTTGTTAACAGTCGACCAAAAACGCATAAGAATGAACATTTCTCAAGCTTGTTTGGTTCGTTTTCAGCGAAATAAAATGGATTTTAAGCGTGAGACATGGATCCACCACTATACTCCAGAGACAAAAGAACAATCCAAACAATGGACTGAAGCTGGAGGAAGTGCCCCAAAGAAGGCAAAAACAATTCAATCGGCTGGTAAGGTTATGGCAACGGTTTTTTGGGACTTCAAAGGTATTTTATTGATTGACTATCTGCAAAAGGGTAAAACAATAAATTCAGAGTACTATTGCAACCTTTTAGATCAATTAAATGTACAAATTCGAGAAAAACATCCTGGCTTACAACACAAAAAAATAATTTTTCATCAAGACAACGCACCAGCGCACAAAAGTGTTTTAACAAAGGCTAAAATCAACGAATTAAAGTACGAGTTGCTTGACCACCCACCTTATTCTCCTGATTTAGCTCCCAGTGACTTTTACCTGTTCCCATATCTAAAAAAATCCTTGCTGGCAAGCGTTTTACCTCAAATGAAGATGCAATTACAGTTGTAAACCACTATTTTGAAGACCTTGAGGAAAACTATTTTAATCAAGGGATAGAATTGCTAGATAAGCGTTGGACTAAGTGTATTGAAGTTTCAGGAGATTATATTGAAAAATAAAAATATTTTTGAAAAACTAACTATTCTCTTTCATTGATAGGCGAAGAACTTTCCGAACCGCCCTCGTATGTCTTCAGTCGCAGCCGACAAAGGTATACGAATGATAATGTGCAGTACTCACTGATTTCAGATAAGTTTCCCGTTTTTTAGTTAAAGCTAACAAATAAGAAGAACGTGAAGGGGAATTTTCATAGAAAACCGAATATGCATCCTAACGACACAAGGTTATGATGGCCACAAAACCTAGATTTAAATAATTGTGGCTTCTGGAGTGCCAGGGCCACATAACATAATTCTTCTTTATCTTTTTAATTTGTTTATAATTCAGAAATACCCACTGTAAAGAAAACCCGTTGGCTTTGGCATTGATGTTTCTTTGTCCGTTTACTTGGTTTTGACCACTTGATAGATTTTTACAACTCTCGGACGTCTTGCTTTTCATGTTGAGGGCGTATACACAAAACTAAAAAATAATCGTTGTTTTCCTATAATTTCTTTATATGGAGGTTTGAGGTAACAATAGTACAACGAAAAGAAAAAATAACACAAAGAAATAAAAAACAGAAAACGCCAACATTCAAATCGTGCATTTCATAATAATTATTCAATATCCCTTCCCATATTCAACATTATTATGATTGATTAATATGCATTACAAGTCGAAAGAAAAACATTTGAATTGCTGCTGCTGAATGTAGACTTCATTCGATCCCACGGGCGGCGGACGATTATGCAAGTTCCATCGGTTGTCTTTCCTAATGGATTTTCTTCATTTAAGCATAATCTTTTTTTACCTTTAACATGAGCAGCGATGGCAATGGTGGCGACGAGGGCGGCAGATGAATGTTGTGGCCAGTCAGACCAGCCCAGCATAAGAGGCCCAGAAACATCAACATGTGCTGGCTATGATATTTTCTTTTTCGTACGTCTTTCTTGCTTTTCTTTCTACGGTTGATGTTTTAGAAAACATTAACCTCTTGAAAACTAAAATGAAAAAAAAACACAATAGAAAGAATCTTAAAATTGATGTAAATCTCCAGAAGAAGCAAAGTGTTCTAACAGGAAATTTTAAATTTCTTTCGAAACTTCAACCTTTGCCAAACCTAGGTACGCCGTTTATTACACAATCGTTGTTATCTAAAAATATGATCTTCGGATCTCACTCAACATCACCAAAGTCTTCCTCGTCGTGATTAGTTTTTGGTGTTTTTTCTTTGAAAGGCGTTAACAAATATTTACGGTTATTAACCCTCGTTTGGTTTAGGGGTGGGTTGTTTCTTTTCGGCTTCCCTTAAATCTAAGTGCCTGTGATCATGTCTGAACTACCTGCTCCTGCTGCCTGCCGTTTATTTGTGTGGCCTTACCGTGATGATCTCGAAATTACGCCTCTCTTTGTTCAACCTCTGGATAACATGTGTGGTGTTGATCAAATGAATGTGCATTTCCGTACAAGTGTCCTCTTAAGATTCTTTTGGGACGATAACAGCACATCATGCTGCGTTTTCGAGAACAAAAGTTTCCTTAGTTAGAAAATCTTTTTCAATTGTGCAAGATTTTGCACTCGAAATAATGATATCTGATCAAAATCTTAGGTTTTCTTTGCAAAAGAAAATATAAGAAGTGATTTATTATTATCTTGTTATCTACCAAGTTTGAAAATTTTCTAAAGAATATTTCGGTTAAGTAAACATTACCAGATATATTTTGTTTTCTGAAGCCCTGCATTATTTTTTACTGTAAAAAAAAAACAAAAACGTTTTCCCCCATAGGACGCCTACTAGGTGGCAATGGTCAATTATTTCATTATTTTCGAATGAAGCTCATTTTCATCGATGTTAGCAAGCAAAACTGCCATATCCGGTGCTCGAAAACCCCTATGAAATCGCTGAGAAGCCTCAGAGCTGTCTTTGAGGATTCATTGGCATCTTAGAAACTATATCTTGCAAGAATTATGTTCGTACTATTTATGAAACATTCTTCGAGTTATGTTTTTTGTACATTCTTCATATTATTAACATTCTTCGAGTTGTGTTCCTTGTACATTCTTCATATTATTAACGAAGTTTTTCGTTCATTTCGTGTAATTTGTGAAGACGTTTTTACGAACCGACTTCTTAAATAAGCTTCTCAAAAGTTTCGTAATTTGTCCTTTATGGGTTTTATGAAAAGTTTCTTATTTTGTATGAAAAGTCATCGTTAAAATGTTGTTCATAATTTTCTGCAGCATTTTCGTATAATTTTCGTAATTTTAGCTTCATATGTATTACGAAAATGTATGAACATGATTTTCAAGAACATAATTTTGTGCTTGTGCTTACTTAAAAGGGTAATTCTCATTTATTTGAATAAGACTACTATATAAGTAGATTGATTTGTGGCCGACACTGTCTAAGAAAAAATCATTGCCAATACATTTCACTATTTTTTTTAACGTTCAAGTGCAATGTTCAAGTCATAATAATTATTAAAGACCGAATAAATGTAAACAACACGAAAAAACTATTTCATGAAAAAGTTTTATATTCTTCTTAAAATATTATGAGCAAATTGTATAATTTTTATCAAAATTTGTCCTTTCATATAAAATACGAAAAATATGAAATGCTTTCATTTATTTATTTACTCGTATTTACCTTTTCCGTTATTAAAAAGGCGATTAAGCTAATTACAGTACACTACAGCTTAGAAAAAAATAAGAACACTTTTCATTAAGTCCCTAAAAATCACGATTTATTATCCTCAAACCAATTTTGTAATTTTTAAGATTTGTTTTCAATTTCTTATAAAAAGTTTTTTTGGCTGACAAAATACGACAAATTTCGTAATTTATATGAAATATTTCGTGATGTTCACGAATATAATTGTTTCAGTGTAAAGTGATAGCATAAGTGACTCATTTTTAAATGTTGACAAAAAATAAAAAAAACTATATCGGGTCCATCTAGAAATATTTTTTATAACTAAAAAAAATACAAAAATTTAAATGAAGAGAGGAATCTTTAATGTTTATTCAAAAAGACATTTTTTGTCATTTATTTTTTGAATATACTAATTTCCTTCAAAGTATGGCCACAACAACGCCCCGGGTGTACATTCTGAGGGTCCAATTTTGAATGAATCATTCGAGCATTTTGACCGGTATGCCGTTAATGACACGCGTAATGTTGGCTTTCAAAACCTGAATCGTAGCTGGTTTGTCAGCATATAATTTGGACTTTACGTAGCCTCAAAGAAAAAAGTCTAAAGGGGTGATATCACGATCTAGGCGGCCAACTCACCGGTCCAAAACGTGAAATTAGCTGCTCTTTGAAATGACCTCTTAATAGATCCAATGTTTGAGCAGCTGTATGACAAAGGGCACCGTCTTGTTGAAATCAAATGTCGACAATATGAGGTAGCTAAATCAATTTGAGGTAGCTTAAAATTTCGATATCATGGAAGCGGGCACCAATCACGGTTACGTTACGGCCATCATCCTTTTGGAAAAATATGGACCGATTATTCTACTAGGCCATAAACTGCACCAAACCGTGGTTTTCTCTGGGTACCTCTACCTCTAGATGGATCACCCTATATTATTATAATCGCCATATTTTTAATATATATTCCTTTACATAATTAATAAAAGGCTTTGTATGACTTTTGGCGCCACTTTGGCTTCTAGAGGCAAACAAGATGCATATTCCAGACATATGTCTGTGGAAACCCATTGCTACGTTTAATATATGATTTATATTTGGCATTCTGTATGTTTTGACTTATAATTTGTTTGATCTAATAGTTTGAAAAATGCATTTTAAGTCGGTTGCTTATCTGCTGATACAATATGGGACGGAAATATGTTTATGACATCTCTAGTTCTTTTGCTCTTTGCGGAAAATCTGATGTTTCCCTACGCTGGAAAAATACACAGCCGTCATCAGTCCGTTATTGCCGACCCATATTATTTTAGTTTGCAGGGGAATTGGCAGAACGCTTAAGAATCACGGGGAAGGACATTAAAGAAGAACAAATAAACCAAAGATTAAGCCCACAAAGGCGCAAATTGGAGAAGGAAAATATATTCAATGTAGTTACGACTTCCAACTGCCCATGGTTGACGGAAAGTCGTAAACTAACTGACAGAAACAATCTCCACATTGTCATGCCCGATTTGTTCACTAGAAGTGGACTGTCCCTAGTACAGATACGGAAACTCAAACGATAGAAACACTTCTAGGATGTTTTTTCAAAATGATAAGGCAGTGACTAGAATACCTGGAATTGACAATGAAATCGTGAAAAGATTAGGAACCATTTTGAATGTTTTAAACTGCAATTCTACAAATTATGGAGAATATGCCACGAAAACTGCATAGCTTTTATCGGAAATGTCTCCACACAAGAAGTTGACCGCGACAGTCCATAAAATATGGGCGCCTGGCAAAGATATAATAAATACCAGTCTTTGCAAATTGGTAAGCTTTCTCAAGAAAAACAGAAGTCGCTTAACAAATTGAATAAAAAATATAGTTATAGAACACGTTCAAAGCATCAGGGGTGAGGAAAATGAGGACCTCTTCAACATGTTGGCAGCATCTTCTGATCCACTTGTTTCTTCCCTGCGGCATGTTAAGTCACGAATAGAGTTAGAAAATAATTATAGTTTCGAAATTAGTCTTTTAGATATGCCTTTTCTTACGAAATTTTGTGAATTTCTTTATAGAAAACTAAAACAATAAATTTAAAAAACAAAAATTATCGGTTTTAAAATTGTTGGTAATTAATTCTAAAATATAAAAACCTTTAAAACAAAACTAAAAAGAAAATCTAAAATTGGTAAAAATAATTTTTTTATAGGGTATTGAAATTTTAAGGGCCGATGTTGATTTTGAATAAAACACAAATTACGAGTATTTAGGAATTATTGTCATTTCTTTTTATTATGATAATATTGGTATGGTTCAATTATGTATGGAACAAAATATCGGCCAAATGGCCGCCGCGATGGTCCAAATTTTCGATGACGCTGAGGCATAATTGAGGTTCTATGCCGTTAATGTGCCGAATTATCTCATCCTTAAGCTCTTGAATTGTTGCTGGCTTATCGACGTACACGTTTTCTTTCAAATAACCCCAAAGAAAGAAGTCCAACGGTGTCAAATCACATGATCTTGGCGGCCAATTAACATCGCCACGACGTGAGATAACACAGCCATTGAATTTGTCCCGCAAAAGAGCCATTGCTTCCTTAGCGGTGTGGTAAGTGGTTCCTTCCTGTTGAAACCACATATCGTACACATCCATATCTTCCAATTCTAGCCATAAAAAGTTCGTTATCATCTCACGATAGCGAACACCATTCACAATAACTGCCTGACCGGCCTCATTTTGGAAATAATACGGCCCGGTGATGCCGCCAGCCCATAAATGCACCAAACAGTCACTCTTTGTGGTTGCATTGCTTTTTCGACAATCACTCTTATCATACGCCCAAATGCGGCAATTCTGCTTATTGACGAATCCACTGAGGTGAAAATGTGCCTCACCACTAAGGTTTTTTTTTTGATTTGAACGCCCATTTTTATAATAAGCCTGAATAACTTTAACGCGTTGCTCGCTTGTGTATCTTTCCATGGTCGAAATAGAGTTAGTCTAAAATTGAGAAATATCAAATGAAATGCAGAAAAAATTGACGTTTAGGTAAGGTTCACATTCAACAACGGCCCTTAAAAAGTCACCACCCTTTAGTTATCATAAAATTGATTTTTCCACAACTTTAAAAATTGATGAACCATAAGTAGCACACTTTCCAAAAATTCAATCAAAGTCTGAACAATTATAGGTAAATGATTGATTATCTTATTCGGTTCCAAAGACATGATTTTTGCAACGAAAAAACTCAAAAAGCGCCACGGTGAGTAGCTTTCAGACAGATTTTTGCGCCGCCTCCCAAAATTTTATGACGGCTTGTACCTCTGGCTCTGGAGGCCTCAAAATCGCTATAAATTCCGTTTAAAAATTGAAATATTTAAACAAAACCATCAAAACATTATATATTATACTTGCACTTCAGTTTATTTTTAATAAAAAAAAAAAACGCTTGATGTTGTTTATGACTCGTTATGCTATAAATATGGCAACGCTATGACAAGAAGCCTGCCCAAATGCTAAATATCTAAAGTGTCATGTCCTTGCCCACTGTTGACAAGTGCTAGTAAATCACCCCTCCTATAATAAATCTTTAATAATTCGAAAATTTACACTTCATTTTCGTTTTGTTAAAAAATATTTCAAATATAGACTTAAACGTTATCGTGTCAATATAAATGAAATTCATTTCCCTTCCATCATAGCAAAGTGTTCCTTGCGAGTACTGGAACTACCACTGCTGGTCTTGCTCTACTCCTCCGTGGTGGAGGTGGAGCGCCCCCGATGGTTTATAGCGTGTCTACTTTCGACTGTAATCGTTTTGATGTTGATTTTGTATTTTTGCTTACCTAAATACCAACATTTTTGTATTTTTTGTACGGAATGAAAAAGCAACAGGTCGCCCGACTGGCTGACTGCCGGCCACGACATACAGGAAATTTAACATGAGCTCCCCGTAATTTAAATACAAAAACGAGAGAATGAAAAAAACTAGTGTTTTTCTGCCATAGCAGACATGAAAATAATACCGGCAACTTTGAGAAATATAAGAAAATCGACATATGAAACCACTAACACATGTAGTATCTATCGTGTCTGTAATATCTATTGATTTGTAACTGACAATAATTTTGTATGTCAAATTATTGGGGTTACACTTTTTATTCAATGGCCATGTGCGTCCGTTTGCCTGTCATCGTCTGGCGTATGGAGAAATGAAGGAAGAAAGGTGGTGGCGTGCTGGAATGTTGGTCGCTGGCTTGTAAGTTAGACTAATGACTTTTTTCTTTCTTTGACTTACTTGTCAATTGTCACCAATTGTAGTCCCAACCAATATTAGTCATGTTTATCTTTTGTCCAAAGTTTGAGGGTCTTCAGCCTTACATGAGACGTCCACGGGTATTGGGGTTTTTAGGTCAAGGATTCAAATTATGTCTAATGTGTACAATTTACATACAAACGTATACGAGTAGGACATTAACAATTAGGTTGATTATAGTAGACCGCCATTAGGTTTACCTAAATAGATTCACTTGATTAATATAACAATAACTCCAACTATATTTTTAGTTAATAGTCTAATTTGTTCTTTATCTCTGTCCCCCTCTCTTTGCAGCATTCCCCTACTTAAAAACCTGTGAATCTCATCAAAATTCCTGACACACCCACTTGGCAATATGGCTCCTATGCCTAGTATAAAATCTTCGACCAACACTGCCGGCGCTCCCAATAACAATTATCTTTTTGCCACACCGGATTCAGCCGAAAATAGCTCAGTACCCTCCAGTCCACCCTCGAGCACAGAACCGGGCAAATCTCAGTGTTCTTCGCTCTCCGATGGCGAGTCATTTGAGGGCTATGGTGAAAATGAATTGGGCAGCATACATTTGTCGCACTCGGCGACGCATCACGAAGATTTGGTCGATCATGGCCTATCGCCCACAGATGGCAATGGCAACTTAAATGGCAGCTCTGGAGTTGAATTGGATTTGGCACCACATGGCAACTCGTCGACACCGCAGCAGTAAGTATTGCACATTTTTCTCCATTAAGGCTTTAAAAGTTTGTATTTTTTATATAATTTAATGCAACTAATGACAGGAGTATACATTCGTGGGTTTTGGGTCGATTTAGATGAGTTAAAGTTGAAGAGAGCGTGTAACTTATTACGGAAGTTGCAACTGCAAAAAAATGGCTTTCAACTTAACGATGATAAATCATATGAAGTGGTTACATTACTATGATTTATAATGTGAGTCGCGTTGACTCTGTATCTGGGGATTTCATTTATACTTTTTAGGAATTCAAGGTTAGTTTACATTAAACTTATATAGGGTGATTCATCTAGAGGTATTTTTTCAGAACAAAAAAAAATATAAAAATTGAAATCAATCGTGAAATCTTTATTGGTAATTTGAAAGGATATTTTATGCCATTTATTTTTAAATATAGTTTCCTTTAAATATAGGCCGAACATACGCCTCAGGGGCTCAATTCTGACGGTCCAATTTTGGATGACTCGTTCGAGCATGTCGAACGGTGTGGCTTTAATGACACGCGTAATGCTGGCTTCCAAAACCTGAATCGTAGCTGGTTTGTCAGCATAGACTTTGGACTTTACGTAACCCTAAAGAAAAATGTCGAAAGGTGTGGTATCACTCGATCTAGGCGGCCAACTCACCTGTCCAAAACGTGAAATTAGCTGCTTTTCGAAATGACCTCTCAATAGATCCATTGTTTGAGCAGCCATGGCAATTGGCACCGTCCTGTTGAAACCAAGTGTCGTCAAGACTAAGGACTTCAATTTCAGGTAGCATAAAGATCGATATGATGGCGCGATAATACGAGCACCATTCCCGGTTACGTTCCGGTCATCATCATTTTTGAAAAATATTCACCGATGATTCCACCAGCTTATAAACCGCACCAAACCGTGGTTTTCTCTGGATATAATGGCACCTCTTGAACCTCTTTTTGTTGCTCTTCAGCCCAAATGCGGCAATTTTGTTTATTGACTGTGTCGTTGAGCCAGAAATGGGCCTTATCACTGAACAAAATTTTGGTCGAAAACAGCGGATCTTTCCGTTTCTCATCGAACGCTCATTTCCATAATACAGTTGCCAAAAAAATGCCGTAAAATGCCCTTTTAAATTGCCAATAAAGATTCCACACTTGATTTGAATTTTTATATTTTTTTTCTTCTGAAAAAAAAAACCTCCAGATGGATCACCCTATATTATTTTTAAGTTTTTTTAGTAGGTAAAAACAATATGTTTTTTTTTAAATAAAAAAGCCAAAATATTAAAATTTGGGCGCCTCAAAATGATATTTTTGATATGTCGTAGTAGAATATTTTTCCTGTGCCAAAAGCTATCAAAAAATCGATGGCACAATATTGAAAATTTGTTGCCCTTACAACTTGTCCCACCCTCATATACATATAGGCCCAGATATAACCCAATCGCCTCAGATTCACTGTTTGAATAAATTGAACGAACTCTGAGACAACGAGAATACGAGACAAAATTTAAAATCAGCCGTTAGCAAAACTCTACCTCCTTTATTGTACCATGAAACAATTACAATAACAATCAAAAATTCGCTACAAATTATGTTTGGAATTTTCTTTCAAGTGACTTTGACAGTACTGCGAACTATTAATTTGTTGTTGGGCTAGTAACTATACCTCGTTTATTGTACCATGTTCAAAATTATTTACAAACTGTGAACCGTACGTACGCATTCGCGTCCCCAAAAACATTAAGGATTATTGGAGAAGAGAATATTCGTACGATCGTAAAGTCGCCAACATTTCCGAAAAGAGAGCCATCGCTGAGAAATTCTGGATTGCTGTGTGATAGTTGCACACACTACCTACCACGACGCGGTGGGCCACACTGTGCAACCACACTTGCCAAACATATGTGTTGTTCCTGAAAAATCAAAATGCGGCACATTTGCATTATTCCCTTGACGTTGCGACATGGGTACGTTAAACAGCCGACTCACGCTGGTCTATTTTTAGCGCATCATATTTATTATTAAGACACAGCAGGTCTAACATGCCATGTGGCAGCTGACACATGCCTTCAATTCAATGCATATCACGGTGGCAAATAATTCGTTTTATTGAATAAAATCATATTATGTGCGAGTGAAAATTATAGAGCTCTGTAACAATGGCAACATACGGAATTGCGTGTTAAGGTAGCGTGGGAGACCTAAGGGACAGACATCAATCAGCTGATTGATTGCGTTACGTCACAATTTCGCGGCAGCTTAAGAAAATTTTTAAGATTTTTTTTTTCGCTAATCGATTTTAATTGTATTTTCTTTTTATTTCTTTTTTACTTTCAGCGATGATGACTTGAATTTTATACCACGCGATAATTGGGCACGCATGAGTCTGAGACGTACGCCCACCAAGTAAGTTGTAACCGCCAGGCATTTATTCAATGGCATTAGTTTCTAAGAATTATTAATTTCTCGTATTTGTTTTTCTGTTAACTGCTAAATTGTTTAATACTCGTATCATTTATGGCTAAATTATGGACTTGCTGGGCGGGTGGTTTTTTGCATAGTCTATTGACTTCACCTCCCTTTAAGCGCGTCCGTTTGGTGGATACCCATACGATGTTCATACATTTGTCATTCATTGTCTATTGACGTAATGTGCCGTTCCGTCCCGTTCGCAGTATTTGTCGTTGTATTAAGCGTTGTTTGTTAGCTTCCAACCGCTATTTTTTTTTGTTTTTTTTTGTGTTACCGGTTTCATGACGCCCCGTACTCACATGTCCCCTCCAGTCCTTCATGTGGTTTATACTCGTATCGTTTGTTTTATTGCCATCTTTTGTTTTCATATGAATTTCAATTTTGGTTTTTTGTATGCACTTTGTTTTATTTTGTTTTGTTTTCAATTTTGCTCTCCACGGTGTGCTTCTTTTGTAAACCGGTTTGCAATTTTTACGCTGAATCGGAATCTGTGCCTGACGTTGTTATTGTTGTCGTCGTCGTCATTTTGACGTGTATTTCAGTTGCTGCAGCCAAAGCGAAAACTCAACATCATCATCCAAAAGTCGCTTGACCCAACTACCCTGACTGGGTATTGGCTGTAAAGCAGCACAAAACAAAAAACGAGTACAAATTTATCCAGACCATCCAAGCCACAAGAGCCACCATGGATGGCATGAGTCAGTCACTCACTGACGGCACGGCGTTAGCAGCACTAGCGTCCATATACCATTCAGTGTTGCCACAAGAAATTTTTTTTTCCGACCAAATTTGTTTCTAAATCCTACCAAATTGGGTCAAAACCGACCAAAATTGTAACGAAAAAAAACAATATTTAATTTATAGAAAACTTTTATTAATTAAACAAAAAATAATGTAAATTCAGTCTATTATTTTAATTCTTTAAATAAAAATATATACAAAACTATATAAACAAAAAAAATCTCTTATATATACAGAGATTTTGGAGATCATTTGTCAGTAAATCCGAGATCATGTTTAACATATTTTCAATTCACTACAGTTTATTCGGTGTTTTAAAGTCTTTTTTAGCTGACCATACAGTATGCGGACCTTTGTTCGTGATTAATTCTTTACAAAGCATGATACTGTTAACATTTATTAGTCTTTACATGTTGTTTACATTTATTAGTCTTTAAATACCGCGAACAAGCATACCACAGTTCAGAGGCCATAAGCTGTTTACGACGTCTAAGACATCAGAGAAAACGGCAAATGATTTTGCACTTTGGCCTCGTTCCATAGATGGCGTTTCACACATAGTAATGATTTTGTAAACTGTGAATATTTATAAATAAAATTATGTGCAACACATGGTAAATTATAATAAAGATATATATTTGAAATTTTTATTCAAAAATCTACCATAATCAGTTTGGGCCTACCATCCGACCAGAATTAAAAAATTGAAATTCGTCCGACCAAATTTGGTAGAATTCTACCAAAACGGCAACACTGATACCATTACTTTATTTGTGTTTGCCGCGTCAAACAGTGGCAGAGATTTTCCGTAAACATGTTTTTGTGGGTATTTCTCTCCACTATAGGCCAAACATACGGAGAGAACAAGTGGTCAAGGTTCTCTTCCTCAGCTGATTTATTACGGGACACTCTTTATGACTCCCTTTGTCGTTTGCTCTCTTTTAACTGTTCTCTTAAAACAAACATGTGCTATACCGTAAAAGGTACTTAAAATGAAGATATTAGTGCCCCCATGAAGGCCATGAAGGGATTTCAATAATTTTAAATTGTAACAAAAGTTATTTTGTTCTATTAAAAATAAAAGGTGATCCAAACAAAACGCACGATGTTAATTGTAAAAAAAAAACAAAAAATTTTCAGAGAATAATCTTAATAGGATCTATGTCAATTATGCGTGAAGCAAAATATCAACTCGGTGGCTCACCTCTACCCGCCGGTCCAAATTTTAATGACTGTGAAACATAATGGAGGTTCATGTCGTTAATGTGCCGAATTATGTCATCTTTTACCTCTAGAATTGTCCTTGGCATCTTGACTCCCCCCAAAAAAAAAATTCAACGGTGTCATACCACATGATCGTGGCGGCCAATTAACATCGCCAAGACGTGAGGTAACACGGCCATTGAATTTCTCTTGCATTCTTTCGTTGGCTGCGTTGCAAGTGGCACAATCCTGTTGGAACCAAATATTTCTGGCCACAATATGTTCGCAATCATCATGCGATAGCTAACACCATTCTCGAGTCGAGGTTGACGGCTCTTATGACACACTTTCGCGAACAACATCACTGTTTTCCTTTTTTTTTAAAGAGTAAATTATTCCACAAGCTAACTAGATAAAGTTTATTGTTGTTTGTCATATGGGAAAGGAAAATAAGTCAGCAATGTTAAAGCAAACACATCAACTTCTGGTAGACGCACGCTTCGCCGTTGGTTTGGACGGCTCATAGGTACCATTATATGTGCTGCTGACAAGGTCTCTACTTTTAACGATCTATATATAAGAAACATTGCTTGAATTTGTATATGCAAAGTATTAAGACGAAGAGTGAGGACACAAGCGACTCACTGAAACACTTCCTACCATATTGACAGACCATATTCCACAGAACAAATTGGGCAAGCATAAACTGATATTTTCACATTTCCAACAGACCCGGTTTGCTAAAATTTGCGCACAATTATCCCGGTTGTGGACATATTTGATCGATTATGCTGACCAAAGAATATAAAAATATATGACTTAAACGCCCATTTTCGTAAAAGGCTTCAAAAATCAAAACGCGCTGCTCAATTTTGTACCTTTCCATGGTTGAATTGGTCAAGCACTGAAACAAAGACTAATGTAAAATTAAATTGGGCAAAAAACTTGACGTTAAGGTGTGACTCACAATTAACATCGTGTCTTATGGTTGGACTACCCTTTACCACCTCGAATGATAGGGTTATTAACGAATATTACAGAGAACAAATTATGGCAACATGCCCTATTACCCAGTAGTTTTGGTACGTTAGTTAAAACTCCAATTTGATGCTATTTTTTTATTGGTTTTACGCTACTTTTTGTCCTTTTTAAAGACATTCCTTATTTTCATCATTTTGTCGAAATTTTTATTGAACCACAAAAAATGCTTTATGTATGTGGAACTTAAAGCAATGCTTCAAAACGGTTTATATAGCTGTCATTTTTATACAATATCTGGAAAAAACTTTGTACGTTCGCCCTTACTACGGTTGTCGTTCTCAATATACGAATCACTTCTTTTTATTTTTTGAATTACGACGAAATTATCGCTAGTAGAGTTTCGATGACCGAAGATAAATCCCATTGGAGTTTGGTAAATTTATTTATATAGCCTCGATGTTTTCCGAATTGCAATCTTGTAAATCTAGAAGGCACATATCATATCATATCAGATTGGGGATCAGTTGCCAACCGTGGTGAAGTAACACCCTTTTGGTCCATGTATAGATAAAACCTCCATACCAAACTCCCTCCCAATTCGTATCTTTATCGCTTCAGAAACTATAGAGTGCGATGTAAATTCTGTATAGTTTATAATTAATGTTCGCTTTTTGCCCTATTTGTGTTTGAGCCCGAGTTATCCAGCAGGAAGCCACTTAATACTCGTAAATCCGATCTTCCCCAAATTTTGTGCAGACAAGAAAATTTAAAATTTCTTTTTAAAAGCAAACATGAAAACTTGGATAACGGCCGCACATATCATAAATATACACCCTCTCTCCTTCCTATAACTTCTCATTTCGCCTCTCTCCCGTACTCTTCCTTTTATAAGGGTTCCACAATTAGCCTTTGAAGACTTGCCATTTCTTCCTAGTTGACTACCCTTTCAACCTAACCTAAAATAACTGTAACTGTGAACTGATGCGTTCCGATTTATATCTTTTAGGTTTATAAATATTATATATCATCTAATAGCGCCTTTCGTACAGTTAAAACAGTTTTGGCTTCCATTTGCAAACTCGGAATTTGGGAAAAGTATTAATTTAAAATCCGAACAATTTGATATGCACAGAATATCATTTTAAACATTTTGTATAACTTCCACCTTGCCCAGTATTCAAGTTCTCTTGAAATAAACAATGGAAAAACTGTTCCACTTTTTCAAAAAACATATGTCATATGTTTTTATAAAGAAAATCCCTTTTACCATATCTGGTAAAATTTGCATTTGCATTTAAATAGGGGTCGTCCTTGGCATAAACTTCAAGAATGCACTAGGTTTCAACGATCGATGATGTATATACAGAAAGTTGGGACTCTATATTGGTTTTCTCGTGTGTTCAGCGCCTCCCCAGAATAACCGTGACACTATGGGAGCAAAGAGTGAAAAAAAGTCTGCCTTGTCGCCTTGGAGTGATTTGGATTTTTTTTCCTCACGGAAATGATTCTAAACACTGGCTTGCCTGCGGGATCTTAAAGGTCCAGATTTTCAAAAAAGGCGGTAAAAAAATGTTAAGGCACATTTCACTAATGCTGGTACGACTGCACCTTCAAACACTAATTCCCACAAGGGATGTGCACTTTGCCCCAAAGAGAATCATCTTCTACGCCAGTGTCCTCGCTTTAACAAACTTTCGATTTCTGACAGATTTTCTGCTGTTAAGCGTCATCATTGTTGCATCAATTGCATCGGCCGAGGTCACGAAGCCAAAGATTACAAAAACAAGTTTAATTGCGCATGGTACTACGTAGGGTCCCCTTGGCCCATTTAGTTAGTAAGTTTAAGTTGCAACGCCCCATGATGTTGCAAGGTGGCCGGCAATGTTCAGTTCTATTTGCAGGCAACCATTCCACTTGTTTCTTTATTGTGCGTTGGGAAATTTCTACTACAAGCTTAGTACGACTTTGTGCAAATGTAGCGCAAAGGGTAGTAGGGATTATCCCAACGAATAGTTGCCGCTTGTTCGTTATTAACTACCGCCATGACCGTGCGCACATATGAACCCTTATTCCAGGTAAATAAATATACGCAACTTACATTGCAACAAAATTATAATTATTCTCGTTTTTCTTTTTCCGCTCAATACCCCCCTTTGGCATATACGGCCAAACATTTGGTCCTTTGAACCGGCATTCGATCCCATTACTTTCGGGTTACCCTTTATTTCTTGTGAAGCCTGAAAACCGGGTGCGAATTTAAGAATATTTTGATGTGGAGCAAAGTTCGCTATACGTCAAGCGACATAGTTGTGTTCGGGAGTCTTACGGTATATTAAAGAGAACCGTGCTTTTTATGTATAGCTGTTCTTTATTTCTTCGTTGCTCTCTTTTATTTCGTAGTGATTGCTTACTTTACTCTTTATTTAAAAGCGAGCGCAAAAACTTTTTGGTTTTAAGAGTATTTTGCAAAATACTGAACAATTTATTTGATGTGCTCTTATGTTTTAAGTAAATTCTCTATCAAACAATTGCTGATGTTTTAATTAAAAATCTTATATTCTTTTGTTTTAATTTATTTTTCTCTCTTTATTGCCAATTTCTTTTCGCAGAAACCCGGACAGTTTAGCCAACCGTCGCTGGGGATCAATGAGACAGTAAGAAGAAACCAATTTGAATATTTCTTAAAAATATATTACCAATTTATGCTTTGGTTATAGTAGCGATGGGCTAAATGTGCTAATGCTAAAAATTATCTTCTGATTTTTGTAAATAATTTGGTTTGGTGAAAGCAGGGCTACTCAAACATATGTACAAATCATATCATAAACTTATTTTAATCTATGACCCATTAATCTGGCGCTTGTGTTACACAGGACACTATAACAGGCTGTCGAAACCAAGTGTCTGGTAAGATTAACCAGCCCGCTCGGTTGAGGCGCCTTCATTTAATAACCCACAAATCTTTGTTGTTATTGTTATGCTTAGAGTATCATCTCATCCCTCATATAACTACTATTGACTACTGCTTTGGTACAGGCAAGGGTGTCGGTTTGATAAGTGCGGTTAGAGATGTAAATAGAGAATATATCATTACCATTACAAATTAAATGTAAGAGAGAATACCCTTTAATACCTTCTGATCTTATGGAATGGTTCCTTGTTTATTGCAGCCAGGACAAAAAAGTCATATGATAGAAGTACCGTTAACAAGCTGTGGTGATATGGCGTGGCTTATAAAGGCAAAAGCTTTATTCTTCCCATTATAAACCAGTTGCTTTTATAAACAAATGTTTCGTCTTTGAAGAAAGTAGACTCTGCTTTTTAAGCTATATCCTTTATGAGCCACTTTATAAGACCTCACCAATTTAATATGAATTTTCCCTCATATAAGCTAATTTATTTTTTATAACTACGTCAGCACTATCAATACCATAATATCACATAATAATAACTATTACTTGAAATATTTCAGAAGACAATTTTATTCATCCAAATATTCTAAACAGCTTTAAAAGGATCAAACACGAACAAAAACTTCATTACCAAGTAATATGGCAAAGTCTAAAGCATTCATTTGGGAAAGAACTTCCACTTATTCTTATAAAAAGTTCAACAATAAGGAATTACTAATTTTCAAGCATACATGAAGCTTTAGAATAAGTTCTTATTTAATATTACACCTTATTTGGATTAGGATACAATTTGTGGCTTTTAACGCGGCAGTATCTCCAATCAAGTCCTTCTGTCCAGCTGTCGTGGACAGATAGTTTGAATCATTGTTAGTAAGTTATTTTTTAGGTACTAAATAAAGCAGAAAGTACTGACCTGTCATTACCAAGTAATTGAAAAAGTAATATTATGACGTTATCAGGTTAGTACATGGGAATATTTTATGGTTCAATCTAATGCAGAGCGTAATGACCTGTCATTATCGGTAATACAAAACTTAATCATATGACATTTACAAGTTTTTTAAGGATTAAACTCTATACTTCGCAATATAAATGTTGACAGGTGGCTCCGGATTAAGTTTTTAACAAAGGTTAAACGCTTAGCAAGAATAAAAGTTCTTTCACGCCATATTTAAAAAGTCATTTCGATTTCTTACATTTGGATTACTTTCGAAGTAATATTCTCTTCGCCTATTAATACCAAGGACGAACTTTATTGTTATAAGTCTATGTCGGCTCATGTTTAAAATAGTACAATAGTCTTTTCCGATTTCAGATCATGCTGCTCTACATCGCATATTAAATCTGATTTTGAAATATTTTGAGCGATCATTTAATTTAATTTAAACTTATCGTTCACAATGGTAACTTTTGATTTAGGGCGCTCTAGAAGACACAAACCTTGGCAATCTTTCATTCATATCGGTCCATTTCTTCGATATACTCCTCCGCGTGAGTAGTTCTTTATGGTAAGAGTTCCTCAGGGAATCGTACTCGACACGCACATTAGTGCTGCAGTTCCGCAGTTCTCAATTTAAATCCAATCATTTGTAGAGTAATTAACGAGAGATCGATAAACACTGGTAAAATTGTAGCATAAAGGTCCATATTTTTCTCCAAACGCCTTCCTGATTTGCGGCCACGTCACTCTACAAGCCACATTTAAATCCGATCCCTTTCAAACAAAGCGAAGGGTGGTATGTGCGACCTATCACAAAAGCCGGTGATATTGGACAGTGTAGGCCCATGCTCGGGGAATCGTTCTTGACCCGCAAAAAGTGTCGGCCCATGCTCGGGGAATCGTTCTTGACCCGCACAAAGGCCATTCCAGAAGCTACGGTTTAAATTCGAGTTTTTGTACAGTAGGTGACGAGTTATCAATAATGAACCCTGGTACAATTGTAGCTTATCAGTCCATATTTCTCTCCAGCGCCTTCCTGATTTGCGGCCTCGTTACTCTACAAGCCACATTTTAAATCCGATCCCTTTTAAAAAAAGCGTAGGGTGGTATGTGCGACCTATAGCAAAAGCCGGTGATAATGGACCGTGTTGGCCCATGTTTTCATATAGCCTCCATGAAATTTATACTCTAGTCGACCTTGTTCGATTTTGACTTTGCTCCAACCTAAAAAGGGATTTTCTTACGAATTTTTAAAGATCTGTCGACAACATTTAAAGCACAAGATGTTGGCAAGGACAGAGACTCTGTTTAAAGAATGAACGCTGCCACGCCCCTTTGTACAATTGGTGTTATTGACTAAATAATGGACATATTTTTATAAAATTTTAACACAATGAAATTATTGATCGATTGTACCTTATATATAAGTACTATAGACTATATTAGGTTCAATAGGGCGTGGAATCGCACATTCAACTCCAAGCTCTAAATGACCATATACACTTAGTAGGGACATAAATACTGTTACACACGTTTTATGCTGTAAAATAAAAAGTACTGAATGTTTTTGGACCAAATATTTTTTAATATTTATTGATGTATATTGTATCCAAAAGGAATCTACTTATTCGAAATGTCCGCCTTTTTCCTTTACACACGCCTTAAGTCGCACTGGCCAATCGTCAAAAGCTGCACGAACCTCGTCCATTGGAAAATTGACCACAGCTCGAACCAAAGCAGTCTTAAGAGTTCCAATGTTGGGGTATCTTTTGTGACAAACCTTGTCCTCTAAAACCGTCCACAATTTGCAATCCAATGGGTTCAAATCTGGACTGCCTGAGGGCCATTCTTCAGAGGAAATGAACGCTGGTAAATTGTTTCGAAGCCAAGCCTAGGAAGTTTTAGCCGAATGGGCCTTCGCAGAATCCTGCTGGAAAGTCCATGGCTGGTTTTGGAACAAGGAATTGTTAAGAGGCTTCACAACAGTTTCCAAAACGGTTTCTTGGTGAACTTTGGCCGATGTTTTGACTCCTTGTTCGCAAAAATGCAGCTCAGTGACCCCATCGTAAGAGACCCCCCCCACCAAACCGTGACTGAAGCTGGGTGATGACCCTTTTCCACCCTTGGAATCAGTTCAGATGCTTCCTCAGATGACCGCGTATACACTTTATCATTTTGCTTGTTAAAGTTTTCCTGAACGGTTAAAATTGTTTCATAGGTGAACAAAATTTTTCTGTGCAAGTTATCAGCGTACTTCACCAAAAGACGTTTGCATTTTTTAATCCTATTTTTTTTTTTAAAGCTGCAGTCAATAAATGTCCGGTACGTCGTTTGAAAGCCCCAAGTCCAGTTTTGAAAATATCGCTTTTTTTCATTTCACACTTGAAAAGCAATATTACAGCGATACGGTTCTCATTATCTGACCACTCTATGATGTAAGTTGAAACAATTTTAAAGGTATAGGTTATAGATAAAAGTCGATAACGACTATAGGAAAGTCGTTTTGTTTCGATAGCAACAAATTGGAGGGCGATTATAAATTCTTCGCTTCTAGGATAAAAAGCGAGTATAACAAAAAATCTTAAACACAGAGATCGGATTTGATGCTTCAATTTAATGTTGGTGGTTCCACGTACTGTCCATGTTTTCCATCCCTACAACCTTATGTTGATTAGGTACACAGTAATTTTCAATTAATAGAACTGACACCTTCGGTTACAGAAAAAGTATCGGTAATCGTAACTGATTAAGATACTTATTGGAACTGAATTTGTACATGTATTGTTTGTTGTTAAAAGTACTCTTGAATTCGGTTGCCATTACCAAGAACATTTGTTGTCAAAAATGGTTAATTTGTATTCGGTCATCTAGGCGAATAAGTACATCTTCCAATACGATAAGAATTAATCAAGGTATATAACAAATTTTTAGTATCAAAAAAGCATGTACATCACTGAATTCGGTTGGTATAACCGTATATTTGGATGTGAGTACCATAATATTATCGTAGCAACCATCATATGATGTCTCGAACCATGTTACTATCAATACTATGGAATGTTGTTGCTGGCAACGGAAAGTCGGTTTAACAACACTGAATTTTTATAGTTTGGACAGTTTTGCGTAGAAATGAAAATGGGCACCCCAAGGTTCATGAGACCTGCATATATCCACAAAGACCTGCAGATAAGCCTCGTGAAAGATAAAATTCAAGTTGCCTAAGAATACTACCATTAAAAGATTGTACTTGGTCCAGGCAACATATCCCGGGTTCGCCTATTTAACCAGATAGTGAGTACGCTGGTCCACTTAAGATTTTTTTTTTTATTTTAATCCGTAGTGGCTTTTCAGTGGCTTTAGGAAGGTAAGCATAGGAATATTTTATGGCGGTTCTTTTAACCAATTTTTTTTGAACGAGAATCAAAGTATTTTCTTGCTTTAGAGCACAAAAATTAATCAGTGTAGTGGATTGAAAATGTGTACTTATATATCCCATGAACCACACCGTCCACACTGGCCCCCATTCGGTTTATCCGCCCCACACCAATTTTATGGTTTTCCCTTTTTCATGGCCTTGTATTAATTGCTTTTTATGTTGCCGATTAATTGTACTTGATTAGTGCAGGGTACTTACATACTTTATGGTTGGTTGGTTGATTGTTCTCTGGCTCACTGTTATTTAGGCCAATAATTTTTGAACAAAATTCTTTCTTTTTCAAGCAAAAATATTTATTTTTTTCATACTCATAATGAGATGAAGCGGATTGACGTTGGCGATGGTATCTTTTGAGAAGATTTCGCAAAAGCAAAATAAAGTTTTATTAAAACGTTACATTATGGCTTGTCTTCTGTATTTTTCATGGGTTTTGTTGGTCACAAAAGAATTTAGAGCAAAAACATTAAAACTATTTCTTGGTCCGTCCAGCCGCCTGTCTGTCCTTCCCCGTGGTCAGGGGACCAAGCAACGAAGCCCCCGATTGTCTTAACCAGAAACATTTCTTTTGTAGCAGAAGTTATGTTTAAATTTAAAACTGGTTTCTACACTTTAAGTCTACGAAACAGAAAAATAAACGCAAAAACCTCTTAACACACAAAACAAAAACTTCTGGGTTTGCGTTTAAGACGAAAACAAAAAATATGGACAAGAACCTCATGATGAACACAATCATCATCGTCGTCACCATCGCCAGCTCAGAAAGCCATCTTTTTTTTTCCATGTGTTGACTCGATGGATGGCTTTAATACTTCTTGTCGCGGCTTGCCTCTTCTTACTTGGGTAAGGCTATCTCCACAGTTTGTGTTGCCGGTGGTGCGCATGCGTCACAGCGTCATGGTTTTGGAATGCGGCTTACATACAAACGGAGTTGCTTTTTTTCTCCTCGTTTTCCATTAGGCCTGCCTTAATGTTAGGCTTTTTTCAGTTAACGATTCGTTTTCGTCCTCCCCTTCTTGTTTTCTTCGTTTGGGCTTTTGAAAATTATCATGTTAAAAATTCTCACATACAATTTCGTCGCATGAAACAACGTCGAGATCTGAGTTTTTATGACACGAACACCATAAAAAAAAACTTAGCCAGCGGTTGCAACTGCAACTGTTGAATGCAGCAGACGGAAACGAGTTTGTTGCCGTTGTTGCACATTTTAAAGGTTTCCTTTATGGATTTGGTTTTTCATTTTTGTATTTCTTATGCCGGTCGTGTCGTGTCACCACCACATTCTGCTACAATTTTTGCGGTTTTTTTCGCTATACCCCTCTGACTTTCGATGTAATCGCGTTTCACTCGAGATGTCAGTAAATGTGGCAACACACACACACACATTTTGAGAAACTTGACTTGAGTCTAGAATTTCCATATGAAAACTGATCTTGGCATCGTACGATCTCTGTGGAGAATGTCTGGTTGGATTTTGAAAGACTTTTCGAGGTTTTGCCTGTCGAGAAGCTTAGAATTGTAGGTCTTCAGTTTGTGCTTGATGCTGAAAGTTTCAAGAGAAGTCAAACACTTCTGTTATAAAGGATGGTTTAAAAAACGTAACCCACCCAGTTCTGTGTTGCTTTTTGTATTTTTAAAAGAAAAAAGTACTTACTTAAGACCCTTTCAACATCCCACACAAGGGGGAACGTCTCCCGAATTAGTGAGCTGTGCCGAATTCAATTTTTATGCTCACTGACCGGGACCTACTGTTTAACGCCGTACAGTAGGATGAAATTAAAAAAATGGAAATAATTTAGCTGTTTCTAAACTAATAGTCGGATTTTGATGAAATTTCATCCACGATAATCAGGGGCGGAGTTACAAGGCCCACAAGTTAGGCATCTCGAGTTTATACAATTTTAAAACGCATGTACATTGCTAGATCGTCTACAAAAACTTACGACGATCATTAACACTTATACAGGGTTTTTCATTATGGACATAACTATTTTATATATTAATAAATCACAGAGTATTTAAGATATCGAGTTCAAATTTATTTCAGGTGCAGTGCAAATGTTACATTTTAAAAATATAATTCCATTTCGGTCATATGACCACCACGATCCGGTTTACAGCGGTCTATTCTTTGGACCCAATTTTCGACCACACTTGCACACATTTCTACCGGAACGTTGGCAATTTTGCGTTGGATGTTGTCTCTAAGCTGGTCTAAAGTTGTTGGCTTGTTGGCATAGATCAATGACTTGATGCGGTACCATAAAAAATGGAGTTAAATCGCATGAACGAAGTGTCCATTCGACCAGACCATTTCTCGAGATAAAACGTCCACCGAACTTTCCTTTTAGTAAATCGATTGTTACGCGTGCTGTGCGGCTAGTGGCACTGTTTTTTTCATACCACATATCGGCAATGTCAAACTCACCCAATTCTGGCCAAAAATATTTTTTTAACATTGCACGATAGCGCTCTCCATTGACGGTAACATGATGATTGTTTTTATCGACGAACAAATACGGCCCAATCACACCTTCGACATGAAAACCTCAACACACAGTAATTTTTTTCGGATGTTTGGTTTCTTGAAGCACATGTGGGTTTGTTGCCGTCCAATAACGCATATTTTGTTCATTGACAAAATCACTTAGCTATAAATGAGCTTTAGCGCTGAAGAGGATTTTTCCATGAAATTCTGGATTTTCGTGAAACTTCGCCAGAGACCAATCAGAGAAGTTTAAAATCAAGTGGCTTTCGTTTTTGACTTAGTCTGATCCTATAAGTATGAAGGCCAATATCTTTTCGCCACAGAGTGGTTTGAGAGATGCCCAATTCCTGAGAACGACGTGGAATCAACTGATTTGAAATGAGCTCCAGCGCTGAAGATGATTTTTCGATGAATTTCTTGATTTTTGTGAAACTTTGCCAGAGACAAATCGGAGAAGTTTAAAATGATCAAGTGGCTGTAGTTCTTGAGTCAGTTTGATCTTATAAGAATAAGGGCCAAGATCATTTCGCAAAATATGCCACAGTGTGCTTTGAGAGATGCCCTATTCATGAGAACGACGTGGAATCAACTGATTTGAAATGAGCTCCTGCGCTGAAGATGATTTTTCGATGAAATTCTGGATTTTTGTAAAACTTTGCCAGAGACAAATCGGAGAAGTTTCTGCATTTCAAATGATCAAGTGGCTTTAGTTCTTGATTTAGTTTGATCTTATAAAGATGAAGGGCAAGATCATTTCGCAAAATATGCCACAGTGTGGTTTGAGAGATGCCCAATTCCTGAGAACGACGTGGAATCGACTGATTTGGCTCATTTTGAACGGCTGCGATATTTTCGTCGCTTCGAGCGGCACAGCATCTCTTTGGCGCCGGAACATCCAATTGTGACAATTTGGATCCAAATTAATCCACTATAGCACGCACTGCCTGTCGGGTGGGATGATTATTACGGCCGAAATTGGAGTAAGCGCTCTTAAAGTTGTGACCACCGACTCAGAATTTCGGTGGTAATTTTAAATGATTTCCAAACGTTGATCGTAAGTGAAGTTTACCATGATGAAAAATGTTGCATTCGACTAACGTTTTGACGAAAGATCATTAAAAAATGTTTGAGGGTGCGTTGACATAAAGATATGAAATTGTTTTGTCCCTATTGGCAAACCCTTTATGTACTTAGTTGGGTCCCTGATCAATATTTCGTTGTGTTACAAAGGGAAAGACGCTCACCCTTTTGTAAGAGTGTAAAATTATGAAAAAGTTACTAAAATCTCGAATAGGAAAAAGTCAAAATTAAAGTCGACTTATTAACCGACTTTTTACCGACAAAAAGTCGATAAGTCGGAAGTCGACTTAGGATACTCTTTTTTTGTTTGCCGAAAAAATTGTCTAAAGTAGGGTTATATACTTGGGGTAAAAAGTCGACCTTTAAAATAAAATTTAATATTTCTATCGTTCCTCTATTTCAATATTGGATTTCATTCCGAACATAATTTATTTATCAGCAAAGTGTTTTTTTTTTAAAAAGGACCATCTTATCTGATATTCTAATTTTATTTTAGACGATCTATACTTAAATAATAGTTGTAATTTAGTAGAACATTTTAACCCAAAACGACCATTTTAAAAAAAGTTTAGATAATTTCATAAAAAGGAAATTTTTCAAAAGACGATGAAAACGACTTTCAAATCTTTGAGATTGAATGTTAAAATATGTTACGAAAATAACCTTCATACAATTTTACTTAAGACATCTAATCACGAAAATTCAGTAAAACAAAGGAATATTTAAGTTGCAAAATAAAAATTTCCTTGGCATATAAAAAATAACTTGGACCGTCTTTTTGGGAATTTACTAAAATCACCCAAGTCTTTCATTTCAACACACAGAGAACAGAAGCATAAAACACTTGCTCCGCGAAAAAGATTAAAATTTTCGTAAGAGGCAAAAAACTGAGTGATAACACGATTGAAGTACTCATAATGGGTGATCCATCTAGAGATATTTTTTCAGAACAAAAAATATAAAAATTCAAATCAAGTGTGGAATCTTTATTGGTAATTTGAAAGAACATTTTATGGCATTGAATAATTACCTTTAAATGTTGGCAACTGTATTATGGAAATGGGCGTTCGGTGAAAACGGGAAGATCCGCTGTTTTCGACCAAAATTTTGTTAAGTGATGAGGCCCATTTCTGACTCAGCGGCAATACACAAAATTGCCGCATTTGGGCTGAAGAGCAACAGGATGGGGTTCAAGAGGTGCCATTATACCCAGAGAAAATCACGGTTTGCTGCGGTTTATGCTACCTGAAATTGAAGCCCATAATCTTGACGTCACTTGGTTTCAACAGGACGGTGCCACTTGCCAGCTGCTCAAACAATGGATATATTGAGAGGCCATTTCGAAGAGCAGCTAATTTCACGTTTTGGACAGGTGAGTTGGCCGCCTAGATCGAGTGATATCACACCTTCATACATTTTTCTTTGAGGTTACGCAAAATCCAAAGTCTATGTTGACAAACCAGCTACGATTCAGATTTTGGAAGCCAACATTACGCGTGTCATTAAAGCCATACCGGTCGAAATGCTCGAACGAGTCATCCAAAATTGGACCCTAAGAATGGAAACCCTGAGGCGTAGTTGCGGCCAACATTTGATGGTAATTATTTTCAAAAAATAAATGCCATAAAATGTCCTTTCAAATTACCAATAAAGATTCCACACTTGATTTGAATTTTTATATTTCTTTTGTTCTGTAAAAATTACCTCTAGATGGATCACCCAATAGTTAGGGTCATGCCGAAGAAAAAGAGGAGAAGATGATGGATACTCAGTAATACTCGAATTATTTTATTTAAAAAAAAATTAAAGACCCCTTTTTTGGTTATGATAAAGTTTTTGTTATTATCAATATTAATAAGTTACAACAACACAATGTTTGCAAAACTTTTGGTTGCCACAACCATCAGTTATGGCCACTAAATAGCATTATCGCGTATGACCGATCAATAAGTTGTAAGTACAGTACGACGATCATATTTACCATCTTGTGGTGTTTCGAACCGAATATCTAACATTTGGTGATTTGAAACGAATTTTTTCTTTTGCAACCGAATCATTGTAGTTCCAACCGATTTCTAACTATTTTTTTGCGGTGTGTAGGAGAAATCATGCACCCCCGAGAGAGTTCAAAATGGCTGTAATAAACGTAATATGTAGCTGCCCTCTTATGGTATGTCGAACCATGTAACCATCAATACCAGGGAATGTTGTTGATTAAAACAGCAAGTATGTTTATCTATCCGAATATTTGTAGTTCGGACCGAGTTTCAACTGATTTTTTCTCGGTGTGTTAAATTTTTTACGACCTCAAAACAAAAAAGTAAATTTTTCGCATATTTTCGATGAAGCCTGGATTCCAAAAAAATAAAAACTTTAAACTGCAGATGCTATTGTCAGTTTAAACAAAACTTAGATGCCAAAAAGAAAAACTCTGCACATTTTCCAGCAAGAACACACCCAGGACAAAAGGACGCAATGTTGCCGATGATGGTGCTCTCTGCCAACAGAAAAAAATTAAACTGAACAATTTCTGGGCGATGCCAACAAAAACTCCGACTGAAACGTGACTAGAATCTTTGCTAGAATTCCCCCCCCCCCCCCAAACCCCAAGGGAGAACAACACAATGTTTACAAAACGAAAAGAACAAAAAGAAAACTTTAAAATAATTTCATTGAAGAAAAACATGTACTGGGCTTTCAAATAGTTCTCACTATTATCGTATGTTTCAACGAACACATTCTGTTAAACACTTTCAGAAAACAAAAAACAACACCGACGTTAAATTTAAACAAATTTCTTTGCCAGTTAAAGGTCTCGCCTGGGACGTTGCGTCTTCTTTGCGACGTTCATTGTCGTTGCAACACATGAGTGCATTTTTCCCAGCACCTTAAGGCTAAAAAGAGTTGGGAAAAAGCATACCAGGCAACACCATAGAATTGCATGTGGCCACTGAAAAACAGCCAAAGAAGAAGAAACTCTTAACTTGGCTCGAAGATATTCTTGTTCCATCGACTGTAATTAAGCATTTACGCGTGTGACTCAAGTTTCATTTTGTGTTTTTGTTGTTGCTGCATTTAGTCACAGTCTCAATAATTATGGGAAAATATGTAGATTTCATTGTGAGGTTTTCTTCTTTTTCTTTCTGTTTTTTTTTCTCAAGAATTCAAGTTGGAGAATCTCGTTGTAAAGAGAAATCTTCGTTAATTGCTTGGGAGTGCTTTATTGCCCTTAGCTTGTTTTTAGCCTAAATGTATGCTACATATGCACAATGCAATTTACGCCCGTATCTAATCAATTATAGGCTGGCGGAGAGTTTCGTCATAGGATGGAGAGTAATATGATTTTTAAGATGATGCTTAAAGTTTTAAGCGAGATTAAGACTAAAAATATTCAAAATCGGCCTAGAGGTAGAAAAGTTCGCCTTAACGGTAGAAAAGTTCGCCTGATTCAATAAAAAAATTTTTTTTTTAAAGAACGAATAGGGTCAATTGATATTGAAATTTAGTAAATTTAAGACGATCGATACTAAAATAATAGTAGTAATTTAGTAAAGCACTTTAAGCATAAAACCACAATTTTTACAATTTCATTAAAAAATAAAAACGACCCAACTGAAATTAATTGATTTTTTTCGTTTTTCTTCACTTTTTCGGACAAAAGGACGAAAAGTACACTTCAATCTTAAGGATACGATGTTTAAATGCTCTACAAAAATAAACTCCATGCGAATTCACTTAAGAATCAGGCCAATTCGGTAAAACAAAAGGATAATTACTACTTTTAAACTAATTTCATATGGTAGAGCGTTGAAAAATAATAAAAAAAACAACTCGGACCAACGAGGGCCGTCATTTTGGGAAGTCACTATAATCACCTAAGTCTTTCATTTGTAGAAGAAATTATTCATTTCCCGAGAAATGTTATATGTTACAACAGCGAAATTACGTGGTTTGGTTAATACAAAGAATTTATCTGTTGTCACCGCCAATTATTGGTGCCAAAGTAACATGTACTACATAAATGGTGGTTGTCATACCCACCATTTGTGGCAAGCAATAGTTTTACTAGTTTTACGACTTATTGGCTGTAAGAATCGTAATATCGGGTGATTTATCTAAAGGTATTTTTTCAGAACAAAAAAATGTAAAAATTCAAATCAAGGGTGGAATCTTTATTGGTAATTTGAAAGGACACTTTATTGCATTTATTTTTTGAATATAATTACCTTCAAATGTTGGCCACAACTACACCTCAGGGTTTCCATTCTGAGGGGTCCAATGACTCGTTCGAGCATTTCGACCAGTATGGCTTTAATGACACGCGTAATGTTGGCTTCCTAAATCTGAATCGTAGCTGGTTTGTCAACATAGACTTTGGACTTTGCGTAACCCCAAAGAAAAATGTCTAAAGGTCTGATATCACTCGATCTAGGTGGCCAACTCACCTGTCCAAAACGTGAAATTAGCTGCTTTTCGAAATGACCTCTCAATAGATCCATTGTTTGAGCAGCTGTATGGCAAATGACACCGTCCTGTTGAAACCAAGTGTCGTCAAATTCAGGTAGCATAAAGATCGATATTATGGCGCGATAGCGAGCATCATTCACGGTTACGTTCCGGCCCTCATCATTTTTAAAAAAATATGTACCGATGAATACACCAGCTTATAAACCGCAGCAAACCGTGGTTTTCTCTGGGTATAATGGCCCTCTTAAACCTCTTGTTGTTGCTCTTCAGCCCAAATGCGGCTATTTTGTTTATTGACTTTGCTGTTGAGCCAGAAATGGGCCTCACCACTGAACAACATTTTGGGCGAAAACAGCTGATATTCCCGTTTCTCACCGAACGCTCATTTCCATAATACAGTTGCCAACATTTTTTATTTATTTTCAAAAAATAAATGCCATAAAATGTCCTTTCAAATTACCAAAAAAGATTTGAATTTTTTTGTGTTCTGAAAAAATACCTCTAGATGGATCACCCTATAGTTAGCGAAGTTATAGGTTGTGAACTAGACACCTTTCCTGGCGGCATGATAAAGTTCCCACTGTACGATGCAGCATCAAACACGTTGCAACACATTTGTAAGTGCGTGTGGCGGCAACGCGTTTATAGATATTTTTCGAGCGCTCTATATTTTTCCTCTCTCTCTTGTTCTCTTTTACTAGTTTTTTCTCGCATTGCTTCTCCAGCACATGAATATGCTCTTTTTTTTTGCAGTTTAGTGGTTGTTTTTCTCCTTTTTTGTTTTTAACTAATTTTCTTCTCACACATATGGTGGTTTAATGACAGCCCTGCAGAGTTGCCAAACCAGAGATCAATAAAATCTCATATTCAGTATCAAAAAATCCCATTTAATAGAAAAAATCCCTTTTTGTTTTTTTTATTAAAAATTATATAAACAGTGAAGAATGTTAAATATTAAGCAGTCTTGTGTTTGTAAATATTAGTGTTGTGAAGTTTAAAACACAGTTTATATAAATCCAAGATAAAACTACATATTTGTTTTAATTTAAGCTTTATGCCACATGGTGTCTTATTTCTATTTCTAATTTATTTAAGGTTTATTGCAGAAAATGCTCTTGCTGTTGCGGCACTAAAATGTTGCAAGCAAAATATATTAGTTATAAATTTTCTTTACATTGGTGAAACGAATTTTTCATTTTTAGAATTTTTTATTTAGCGACTCTTGCCAGAACGCTTCAAAATCTTTTACGTGTTAAGATAAGAGATCCGTGTTTCTGATTTCGCGATGTAATCTATACTATTTCTTTCATCATCCTTAACCCAATTTCTTAATAGAAAAAAGAGGGGAAGAAAGGAAACCGATTTTCGGGTGATTTCTATCCAAGAAAATCCTAGAAAATTTTCATTACATATTTCTATTAAGAAATTACGACATTTTAATAATTAGTATCTATTTCATCTCTGAATTATACTTAAGACATGAAATTATGTTCTTGCAAAATAAAGAAAGAAATTAGGACTTGAACAGTTTTTATACCGCTGTTTCTAAATCCTTGGGGGGTTTAGAAACAGCTCTGCTGTCTCCCTGGCAACGTAGCCAACACATTTCACCAATTTTAAAGTTGACTTCTGAAAAAGAAAAAAAAGAAAGGTCTCAAACCAGCATAAAAACTGTTCAAGTCATAATAACGATAAAATCCCAAATAAATGTAAACAAAACCAAATAATAATTTATTTTTGTTTCTATCAATTTCAAAGTCCACGTATAGTTTTGGAACACGTCTCTTTTTATAAAGCAGTGTTTTATGGTTCTGAAGGTATTTTCAATACGCTGATATAGAATATGTATTTTAGCAGATTCAAATTACTTTTCTCCTTTAAATTTTGTTGCTAATGGCAAGCAATAATCCAAAAATCTTCAAAATAATATTAAACTGCCAAAAATCCTTAAAATAATAAAAAACTACTTTTCGAGTTGTTTTTTTTTTCAAAATAAAAAACTTGCATAAAAATGATAAATACCCAGTGCACATTTTAAACCAAAATGATTTATAAAAATGTCAAGAAATTCAGCGATCATTTCGATATGTTTTTTCAGCGAATTTGTACTTTGTGTGAATAAACTATTGTTTCTCCTATAAGGATTACAAATATGGATCAAATTCATCATTTGCGTTTAGTTATGATTGCTCAGAAATAAAAGAAGTTGTTTATGGTTTAATGTAATTAAATGAACGAAAATGAGATTAATATCAAAAGCTTGTTATAGTGAACGTGGTTGAAACCAGATGAATGAGGAAATGACATTTTTAAATTTTTTGTTGACTTTAAGTTAGAGCTGCCATATTTATTGAATGATTTTTAAGTGCTATATTACAGAAATATCATGATTACAAAGGAAAGCGTTATACTCAACAGATCTGATACAAAATTTCTCTCTTTTTAGAACCTTTACGGAACATTACAAGTATGCTCAGAATGACTCCGTTCTTAAGGAACATTCTTTTAGAGTAGAGTATCCAAAACCGAAACCGAAAAGTGACATTCCGGTTTTTACGTCCAAACCTGACAGTTGGTTTCTCAAAAAAAGGTAAAGCCCAACATGTCGCTTTACCCGTGTTTTTGCTGTCAGGTTTTCCGGTTTTTGGTTGTAAAATCAAAGAAAATCCATAATATTCAAATACGTAAATATCAAAAATATATAAGCTAGACCCACCTTTAAGTATATACTAAATATATAATAATATAATATAAAATATATAAGCAAACCCACCTTTATTAATATATTAGGTTATTGCTATGGTGATGGGTGATCAATCTAAAGATATTTTTTTCAATATTAAAAAAATACAAAAATTTAAATCAAGTGTGAAGTCTTTATTGTTCATTTAAAGGGACATTTTATGCCATTAATTTTGTGAATATAATTTCCTTCAGATGCTGGACGCAACTACGCCTCAGTGCGTCCATTCTGAGAGTCAATTTGGGATAACTTGTTCGAAAATTTCGACCGGTATGGCGAAATGCTCGAAAACCGTGGTTTTCGCGGTGTTAGTCTTTCCATTATGAAACGGCTAACAATACCGAAAAAAATTAAGTTTCACACAATTCACGCGTAATTTGTAAAAAAAACCCTATCGATGAAATACCTCCAGATTGATCACCCTATATATGCTCACGGCAACAATAATATGTTTTCTGCAAAAGAAGTATGATCGACGCAACTATAATATTGTTATTTAAATTTCATTTTGACAATAGTAAATCATCCTGATTTTTATTTTAATTTTTTTTAAATGTATCAAAAGTATTATTGTCATATTTAAAAACGAAAATATGGTTGTGTTTTGATACAACCATATTTTCGTTTTTAAATATGGTTAGTGCGACGAAAGTATTGTTTTTTGGATTTTATGTTAACAATAATACCTCAAACAAAAAAAAAACTCCCATTATCCCTTTCAAGCCTGATAAATCCCACAAAAAGGGAATTATCCCTCCGGTTGGCAACACTGCTGTCATGTCATGCCGGCACCATGGCATGGCTGTTTTGGCATTTCTCGAGCGTGTCGCTTCAGTTGCCTCAAACACGTTTAAAACGACGGAAGGTGTACGCGTACGAACGCCGCATAACGTGCAATTTTCAAAAGACAACGACGCTACCAACACGTATCGGTATATTTTTGGAAAACAACGCGCAAGCCAACATAACACAACAGCCAAGACAAGTTCAAGCCAAAATAAAACAAAAATCAAACTCGAGTTAAAAGTAAATAAAAAAAGCAAACTACGAACGTTTATCTAGTTTGGCTCTTCTTGGTTTTATTGCGCGCGCGTTCCCTCGTTCGTTGACTGTTTGTGTCGTGTCGTCGTGTCCACAGCATAAATCCAAAAATCTTTCAAAATTTCACACAAAAGGTTAAAGTACGTAAATGTGAATTGAATAAAATAGTAATGATAGTAATAAAAAAATATAAAAAAAAATCATAATAATAATAACAAAAACAACATCCAACACCTCAGAAAATGTTGATGACGACAACGTCTGCAACTTGTTGTGAATTAATTGAATTTATCTTAAAGTGGAGGAAAACAAAATAAAGCAGAAAAAATACCCAAGAAACAAAAAAGAAATAAAAATAAAAAATAGCCAGAAATTGATTAAATAATCCCTGCCAAATAAAATCATAATAATCTTTAATTTATAAGGTTTCTCTAATGAATATTATGTGGGTTTTTTATCGCCGCGAATTATTCGCATTAAATTTAAGCCATTCCATCTCTTCTCTTATGGGCCTCGGTGCTGTGGTGGCTTATTGTCTGTCGGAAACGGAAGTTATGCCAATTTTTTATGGGTTTTATTTGTGTTTTTTTCTTCTTTACAGTTTTAGTGAAATGTTACACTTTTTTCGAATTAAGTTATAATACTCCACTCTACACGGTGTATTCACAATTATTTTTTTTTCGTTTGCTTTGTTTGTTGTTTTTGCTCATCGGTTTTTCTGTGACGTGTTTTTGTTTATTTTTCATTCATCTAGTGTTTTTATTAAAAATATATATTGTTGTTACGCTTTAATGATTTTGAAAGTGTAAATACCTTTTTGGGCAGTTTTTTTGTTTCAGTTTCAATACTCGTATAATAGTTACAGCAAAATACCAAGAAAAGAATCAGAAAGTTTTAAACAAAAAATAAAAAAACTCAAACATTAATTAAAAAACGAAACATCGGTTTAAAAAAAAAATAAAACATTATATTATAAAAAAAAAATTTGAACAAATTTTTATAACAATAAAAAATATAAAAACACAACAAGTTTTTTACTTATATAAAATGACCAAAAATAAAAATTGAAATTGAAAAAAGTTTCCAAACTCAACAGTTTTTTTTTGTTTATAAATATTTTTTTGGCAGTTTTTTTTTGTTACAGTTTTAATGTAATAATTACAGCAAAATACAAAAAAGAAAATCAGAAAATTTTTAACAAAAAGTCAGTCAGTTTAAACCAAAAATCAAAAAAAAGAAATAATAAACATAAATTTCCAAAAAAATAAAAAAAATTAAACAATTTTAAACACATTTTAAAAAATAAAAGTATAAAAACATAAAACCCAACAACAAGTTTTTTATTATATGACAAAAAATAAAAATTTAAATTAAAAAGTATCCACGCTCAACAATTTGTATGTTGTTTTTTTCGTTTATAAATGCCTTTATTGGCAGTTTTTTTGTGTTACAGTTTTAATATAATAATTACAGCAAAATACAAAAAAAAACAAGAATCAGAAAGTTTTAAACAAATACTTAAAAACAAAAATCTTAACCATAAATTTTAAAAAAAAAATTAAACATAAATTTATTAAAATAATTACATTAAAAACAAGAAGTCAGACTAACAAACGACAGTGTTTCGTTGCACCCCTGAAGATGATTGACGAAGTCAGTCGAAATATTGGGAAAAATTAAAATAATATGTGACGAGCAAAATAGAAAGCGATCTAAGGGTAAAAGCCAGTTTTGTTCCGTAGAGCCATTTTAAAGATTTAAATACGCGTATCTTTGGTGTAGAATCGTCGACTTCGCTTTCATAAAACGCGCATATCTCTGGGAGGGAACACTTTTGGGGCATGGGATCGGTCTCATTCGATGCTCAGATGTTGTCCACATCAAAAAAAGAAAAAAAAAATGAAAATTGATTTTTTTTACCCTTTCGTCCCTTTCTCTATGCGCTGTCACATATATAAAAAACACAACATGTTTTTTATTACATGACCTTAAAACGAACATAACAATAATAAATTTACAAATTTAAACAATTTTAAACAAAATCTTATAAAAAAAAAATTAAAAATATGAAAGCACAACAAAAAGTTTTTTATTATACGACCGAAAATAATAATTGAAGCCAAAAAACGTTTCCGCACTCAAAAATTTTTGTTTTGTGCTTTCTTTTGGTTTATAAATGTATATTTCTTTAAATCAAATTTTTCTAAAATAGTTTGTTTAAGGTTTTGTGTAATAGTTACAGCTAATCCCAAAAAAGTTATTAAAAAAGTTGCTCATTTATTGAAAAAATACATTGCAAAATTAATTTGAAAAATTAAAAAAGAACAAAGAGCGACAAGATCATTTCGGTTTTAATTTGAGAAAAACGGGAAAATTATTAATATAAAACAATTAGAGACACTAAAATATTCCGCGTAACAACTCAAAAAAATAGGATTTTTTTTAAAGATAAGAAAATTTAAATCGGAAATTAATAAAATATAGTCATACGAATTTAAAACACGGTTAAACAATAGTTTTCGCTTAATTGGTCTCTGCAAAGTCTGCAATAAAAAATTTCCACATAAGGTATACGAGGAAATCCCCGTTTAATTGAGTTCTGTTTAATTGTGTTACCCTCTTAATTGGATAAAAAAGTGATAAAATGAAAAACCTTGTAGACAATCACATGCAAAAAAATGTCGGTTAATTGTCAATAAAAATTCCTTTAAAACAAATGGTGATGAAATGTTGATGTTTCTTAAAAAATGTATTTATGTTTAGCTCGTTTGTTTTTATTTCGGTCTGTTGCTTTTACACTTTGAACAGGGATTAACCGGCTCAAGACCTCTTGTATCTATATTTAAATAGAAGACAAGTTTTTAACAAAAAAAAAATTCATTTTATTATTTTTTTTAATAAGAACCCAAATTTGTTGAGCTTAAAAAACGTGAAATTAAAACAAATGCAGTTTAGTTCTTTATATTCGACACCGCTTTATTTAGCGCGCAGTGCAATCAAACGGATTTATTTTAATTGCGTCAGTGACTCAATTAATCAAGTATCGGGTAAATGATTTCCCTGTTAATTTCATCAAAAACTGTGCACTTTTGAAAACTCAAATAAGCGGAAAATACTGTATGAGTAAATATTATTATTTAATTAAAAAAAAATACGTTTAAAATACAGATTAGGTCTCGAACTTTTAAAAAGAATTGAAGTGAAAATCGTGAAAACAAAAAATTAATTGTAGCAGCATTGATTTTAAAGGGAAATATATTTTAAAAATCATTAGTGCTAAAAGTGGTATAAGTTTTGATGTAAAGATATTGCTTTATTTATATATTTAATATGAAAAATAGAAAAAAATAGTTATATAACTTTGAACTAATATTCAAGTATTTTTTTGCAAAAAAAAAAATTAAAAAATACTTTCTTAAAAAAATACCCAGTGCAAATTATGAAACCAACATTTAAAAAAAAAAATGCAATTAAAACCTGCGCGATCATATCGATATGAGTATTTTATTTATAAAAGATGTCCTGTGTGTGTCATCTGAACTCTTATGGCTCCTATAAGGATTATAAATATGACTCACTATCAGATACAAAATGTCTTTTTTTTTGGAGTGAAATGACTCTGTTCGTAATGTTTATACGTTAAGAGTCTATTAAGAGCAATCTGAACTATATTGTGAACCTTTTTGTTTGACTTTCTTTATTATTAATGTGGTTAAATTTTAAGGGCCGATGTTGATTTTGAATAAAACACAAATTATCTAGGAAATTATTGTCATTTCTTTTTATTTTGATAATATTGGTATGGTTCAATTATGTATGGAACAAAATAACGGCCAAAATAATGGCCGCCGCGACCTCGGCGGCACACCTCTATCCGATGGTCCAAATTTTCGATGACGCTGAGGTCCATTTTTTCGATGACGTTGAGGCATAATTGAGATTCTATGTCGTTAATGTGCCGAATTATCTCATCCTTCTGCTCTTGAATTGTAGCTGGCTTGTCGATGTACACCTTTTCTAACCCCAAAGAAAGAAGTCCAACGGTGTCAAATCACATGAACTTGGCGGCCAATTAACATCGCCACGACGTGAGATAACACGGCCATTGAAGTTTTCGCGCAAAAGTGCCATTGTTTCGTTAGCTGTGTGGCAAGTGTCACCGTCCTGTTGAAACCACATATCGTCCACATCCATATCTTCCAATTAGGGCCATACAAAGTTCGTTATCATCTCACGATAGCGAACACCATTCACAGTAACTGCCTGACCGGCCTAATTTTGAAAAAAAAAATCCGGCCCGATAATGCCGCCAGCCCATAAACCGCACCAAACAGTCACTCTTTGTGGGTGCATTGTTTTTTCGACAATCACTCTAAGATTACCATTCGCCCAAATGCGGCAATTCTGCTTATTGACGAATCCACTGAGGTGAGAATGTGCCTCATTACTGAAGATGACTTTCTTCGAAAATTGATCATCCACAACGTCCATTTTCATGATGAGCCTGAATAACATTAACGCGTTGCTCGTGTATCTTTCATGTTTCAAATTGAGTTAGTCTGAAATTGAGAAATATAAAATGGAAAGCAGCAAATACTTGACATTTAGGTGCGGTTCACTTTCAACTTCGGGCCTTAAAATTTAACCACCCTTTATCAACAATATAATTATGGTTGGTGGGACAAAGGATTGTTTTATGGATTCTATGTTTACAATACTCGTAATATGATTTCAGCAATCATACCGTATGATTGTAACTTTTACAAATTTTTATATAGTTATTGGCAAAATGTTGTTGTTGCCAATCTTGTGAAAGAATCTTCTTTTTATCTGTAAAAAAAAAATTTTCAAAATAAATAGCTTTGGTGTGTAGTTTTTAAAAAATAAAACATTTCAATTTTTTTAACGGCTTTTTTCTTTTGTTAAATAAATCACTTCGTTTTAATTTCGATCAAATTTCGTATGGTATATTTCGATTGACAAACAGCTTATTTTGGACCGATTTAAGTCGTATAGTCTTTTTTTAAGATATTGTCCTCGTAAAGATTGTCTTTGGGCTTAAAACGTAAGGCTTTCCATATATAAGTACACCGACACATAGCTTTAAACTATATAAAGTTATATATATAAAAATAAAAGTATTTTATTAGTGGTCCTTATGTCCGAAAATCTGACCCATTTAAACAAAGACGTATGGGTACCAAAAATACAAATTCTAATATGTCCTTATTTTTAAAAACTGGGTAAGTTAAGAGAGAGGACTCTTTTACTTAATTTCTGATACGGAAAATAAGTTTTATTCTTAGGAAAGAGGTTTAAACAGGAATGCCAGTTAACGTCTGTTTTTTTCATTTAAAAAACTGACGGTCGGTTATTTCAAAACACGGCTTTGATCAAAGTATCGGTTTTCTGAATACTCCGAGTTTTTGACACATTAGTGTCGACGTTTATAAGGGTTGGTATTTATGTTCGAAGCGTGGTTTTAATGGCAAATGGTCCGATACGTTCTATAGCCCTGCCCAATTTAGGATACGCTGACAACTTTCAAACAAAACCAATTTTTTTTGGAAGTTTTTGAGAAAATATGGCGTTGTATGGATTTAGCCCTGCATTCATCCAACGCCATATTGCCCCTAAAACTTCAAAAACTTCCAGAAAAATTGGTTTTGTTTGAAATTCGTTGGCGTAAACTTAATTAAACTCTTGATTAGGAAGTCTCTTATATGACAGCTTCCCCCTGTATCTTTTAACACATCTACGAGGGCGGTTCGGAAACTTCTTAGCCTAGCACAAAAAGCGCGGTATAAACAGAAAAAAGTTAAGTGTTTTGGAAACTTCCATCTCTGCTATGAACACATGTTAAATTTTGTTTCGATCTGGCAACTCCTTCATATAGAAACAGGTGTTCACAAAAGACGCATCCGCGTTTTTTTTACAATGGAAAAATTAGAAATGCGTGGTGTCATTAAATATTTACATAAAAAAGGTTTATCGGGACAAGAAATTCATAATGATATGGTGAGTGTGTTAGGTGAAAGTGCTCCTTCATATGCAACAGTAAAAAATTGGGTTGCTGAATTTAAACGTGGTCGTACAAGCATAGAAGATGAACCACGTAGTGGACGTCCAAAAACAGCAACAACAACAGAAATTGTAGCCAAAGTGCATGATATGGTACTAAATGATCGACGAATAAAAGTGCGTGAAATAGCTAATATCATGGGCATCTCAAATGATCGAGTCCATTTAATTTTGCTTGAAGAACTACAGATGAAAAAGCTTTCTGCAAGATGGGTGCCGCACTTGTTAACAGTCGACCAAAAACGCATAAGAATGAACATTTCTCAAGCTTGTTTGGATCGTTTTCAGCGAAATAAAATAGATTTTAAGCGTCGTTTCATAACTGTTGATGAGACATGGATCCAGAGACAAAAGAACAATCCAAACAATGGACTGAAGCTGGAGGAAGTGCCCCAAAGAAGGCAAAAACAATTCAATCGGCTGGTAAGGTTATGGCAACGGTTTTTTTGGGACTTCAAAGGTATTTTTAGATCAATTAAATGTACAAATTCGAGAAAAACGTCCTGGCTTACAACACAAAAAAATAATTTTTCATCAAGACAACGCACCAGCGCACAAGAGTGTTTTAACAATGGCTAAAATCAACGAATTAAAGTACGATTTGCTTGACCACTCACCTTATTCTCCTGATTTAGCTCCCAGTGACTTTTACCTGTTCCCAAATCTAAAAAAATTCCTTGCTGGCAAGCGTTTTACCTCAAATGAAGATGAAATTACAGTTGTAAACCACTATTTTGAAGACCTTGAGGAAAACTATTTTAATCAAGGGATAGAATTGCTAGATAAGCGTTAGACTAAGTGTATTGAAGTTTCAGGAGATTATATTGAAAAATAATATTGATAGGCTAAGAACTTTCCGAACCGCTCTCGTAATGCATTGTAAGCCGGTTGGGATCTCATTTTGTCCCACCTATAGACAACGGATCAAAAAGCCATATTTTCTGTAATTTAAAAATAATTGCCCTTCCAAATTATCATATGTGACGCGCAAAATAGAAAGGGACCTAAGGTTAAAAATCAGTTTGGTTCAGGAGAGCCATTTTAAAGATTAGGTCCCTATCTATTTGCGCTTAGAATCGTCGACTTCACTTTCATAAAACGCGCATAACTCTGGGAGGGAACACTTTTGAGGCATTGGATCGGTCTCATTCGAAGCTCAGATGTTGTCCACATAAAAAAAAGTGAAAAGTTGATGAAAAGTTTTGTTCAGGAGAGCCATTTTAAGATTATTGCTGCACCACGGAAATCTTACACTTCAAACTGATAAATTGGCCACCTAAAATAAATATTAATCAAATAATAAAAAAAAAACATTTTCACAGCAGAAGTTTAGTGTTTTCAACATTGTTTTATTTCGAAATATATCTCTTTCTATTCTCACACATTTTTTGCGCAACAAATCTCATTAAAAATGAATAGAAATCTAAACTATGCACATTAGCTATAAATACTGGTTTTCAAAGTCAACTCCACCCTGACTCGCATCGCCCCTCCTCCTAAATCAAAACCGTATTAAAACAACTTATGATGCAAAGCACTCGTTGGACACTTTATGCTGATTTAATGCAAAATTAATGTGAAACTTCTTTTGTTCGTTTCGAACAATTCAATGCGGTTGTGAATAATAGACAACAAGAGAAAAAATTTAGAATTAACATACGCAAGTAAAATTTTATAGACAAGAATTATTTCAATTGTGGAATGTAAGAAATATTTCCGTAGCATTAAGGCACTAAGAATTAAATTGATATATGAAGTCCTAATGTATGCAGGGTGTCTAAATTTCTAGGTCAATTGGAGCTTGTAGACGAAAAATGTAAGGACAATTTGAATTGGGTTGGTGTGCAAAAACCTGTGTTGCTGCGAACGCTGACGACTCCATGTTGCAGGACTGATTCGTGTACTTTTCCAAGCTACACACAAAGAACAGTTTTGTCACAACAACTAAATTTTTTGCCAACAAAATGCTACAATCCAAACTCGATTAGGTACACGACAGTAGGAACTGAATGTATCGGCTGAAAAGATAAAGTATCGCCAACCCTAACTAATTAGGATTATATAAGTACTCAATAAACCAAATTTGCCGACAATATCTGATATCAGACAATTCTGAACAATATCTGAACTCTATCGAGAATTCTTACCGAAATCGTTACAAATTATGTTCGATTTGTCTGAGGATTTTCTATTTGTTATGTTAAGAAATATCTGAACGAATTCGGCCCGAATTCTGTTAGACTTGCTGTGGGATTTTTATTAATTTTTTGTTCAGACTTCTCTTATCGAACTCGCAACGAATGCTGAAGTATTTATCTGAGGTTGTCTATTCGTTTAAAGTTTTTGTTATTTGCTTCATATTTTACAGTTGTTGTTCTTGTGTTCAGACATGTCGGAACTAATTCTGAACGAATTCGAAACTGTTTGTCTAAGGTATTTTTATATTTCAAATTCAAATTCTGAACGTTTGGTTAGCTTAGCTGTGCGAGGGATTTTTATTGTGTTCGGAGGAAAACTCTACTGCCGGCAGTTCTCGTTAAATGCAAAACCGGTTGCCCTTAAGTGTATAGACACTAAACATAGTTACAGCACAATTATTGCTTGCGAAACTGCAGACACCCATGCTTGTAACTAAAAGCTTTTCCGAAAATGTTTTACAACTTTTTTTTGTAGAACAAATTTTACTTTTTTTTTTGATTGTTTACATTCGAATTAACCATGACATAAGCTCAGAATTTGTTCAAAATTCGGTTCGAAATGTCGGTAAAAACATCAGAGTTTAATAAGACTTAATGCCAGAATTCTGACCGAAGTCGTTCAGAATTCGATACGAGAAATCGAAATTTCCTTTCGAATTTCCCAAGACTACAGTTCAGAATTCGGTCAGAAATCGGTTCGAAATTTCGGCAAAAACATCAGAATTTCCTCAGAGAAGTAGTTCAGAATTCGTGTCAACCTTCTTATATGTTTTTCGTTACGAAGTCGCTAAGAATTCTGATCCGAAATCGGAACATTTTGCCGATTTTCGAACAGAATTCTGACCGAATTCTGAAGGTTTGGTTTGCTGGGTACTTGGAACTTAATTTGTACATGTGTTGGTTGTTGTTATAGAGTATTGGCTATAAGTACTCTTTGAATTCGGTTGTCGTTACCACGATCATTTGTTAACTAGACCAACTAATGGTTTAATTCTATGAATTCTAAGATATTTTTTTTATTTAAACTGTTAAAAAATATTTATTCTGTTATTTTTATTTAATTTAAAAGTTTGAAAAATAATAATTTTGTAAGTTTTTTAAACTGGGTTTTTACTTTCGAATCTATAAGATACGAGGACTGCTTTATATGTTTTTCGCCTAGTAATGAAAATACGAAAATTTATCGTCAAAAATGGTTTTATTGTTTTTCAAAGTATTATCCAGCATGATTTATACACTTTTGCATGCGCTCAAACCAATTGTCGAAGCACTTTTTCCACTCCGCTTGAGACACCGCCAAAACACGGTTTTGAACGCTTCAACAGCATCTTCTGGCGACGAAAATCGTTGACGACTCATTTTTTTCTTGATGTGCGGGAATAAAAAGAAGTCATTGGGAGGTACACGACGGATGACCCATCAATTCGACGTTTTGGCTGGTCAAAAAGGCGCTGATTTGAGCCAATGTGTGAAAGCTCGCATTGTCATGGTGCACAATGATTCGTCTTTTCTTGTTCGTTTTTCAAATTTCTTCGAAGACTTCAGGCAAACAAATTGTGCTGTACCACTCAGAATTGACCGACCTACGTTGCTCAAGCGGAACAGTCACCACATGACCAGTTTTGCCAAAGAAACAGGCGACCATTTGCTTTGAAGTGCTTCTTCCACCAACAACATTCGTTGGATTTGGCTCGTCTTCGAAGACCCACACGATCGATTCCTGTTTTGTTTCAGGTCATACGCATAGATCCATGATTCGTCACCTGTGACCATCTTATAAATGATTTTGAAGCAACGCGATCGTATTTTTTTTTTAAAAAATTTCTTTGCACCAATCGGCACGAGCCTTTTTTTGAGCGATTGTCAAATCGTGCGGGATCCAACGAGAACAAACCCTTTTTACGGCCAGGTGTTCATGCAATATCGAATGTATGCTGGTGGAAGAAATGCCCAAGGATGCCTATATCTCACGGAATGTCACATGACGATCTTGCATTATCAGTTAACGCACGGCACCAATGTTCTCTGGCACAACGGCCGTTTTTGGTCGACCTTCGTCTTTGAGCGAGCGTCGGCCACGATTGAATTCATTCAGCCAGTTTTTCACAGTGCTATAGGATGGTGCTTCATCACCATACAAAGATTTAAGTTCATCGATGCACTCTTGTCGTGATAATCCACGTCGAAAGTTGTGAAAAATGTTCACGAGTTAATTCCATTTTTTTGCTTAATTGATTTTTCCAAGTCACTGTAACAACACAAATGATGGTCGTACGTCAAAACGTTTTGAGTACGTTTATGCTAAAAAATGTCAAACTTTCCAATGGAAATGTCAGATGGCGCCAGAAATATAAATAGCAACGCTCGTAAAGCTGAATATGATCTACTTTTTAAGAGAAGTGGAATTTTAACCTAAATATTTATGGCTTCTTAAGGGTGAATGTGACACAAAATACATTTAAGAAATGCTTGAAGTACGAGTATTGGCTACTGATGTGGTTAGAAAAAAATTAATATTCTAATCGACAATCTGTGTCGATTTTGGTTACCATTCTTATTCATTAAATTTTATTTAAATTGTTTTATTTTTCTCGAAAATATTCTGTTTTTTTAGACGATCTAGGGTGGTGCAACTAAAACGCACGATATTAGTTGTAAACAAAACAATAGGTTTTCAGAGAATTATCTTAATATTTTTTTTATTATGAAAGAAGGATCTATGAAAATAATGTGTGAAATAAAATATCAGTCAAATTCTCGCCACAATTTTTTGCGCACAATTCTCCCGATTGGTCGATTATGCTGATTTAAAATCACGAAGTGCACGAAAAGCATTTTGATTTGAACACCCATTTTTGTAAAAGGTTTCGGCTTTGAATTGTTACAAACGTGCTGCTCAATTGTGTGCCTCACCATGGTTGAATTCGTCAAACAAAAAATAAATGTTGTTGATTAACAACGTGCATTGTGGTTGGAACACCCTCTTAACAGTTTTGGACACTTTAAACCCAAAATTTAAGTTTTTTTTAAAAACTTTTTCCAATTTGATGCAGAAAATCTTTTCACTTTTCTATACAAATTTTATTAGATTCGAAAGTAAAAATCAAATTTTAACAAAGCCTGCTTATAATCTAAATAACAGAATAAATATTTTCAAAACGTTAATAATGGCCCTTTGTTCCACATTGAAACAACGAGAATAAATATAAAGCATGTTTTTTAGACGTGTGATTTTCAAGAAGAAATAAAACCCATATAATTCATTGTTATGGCCAAGAATTTAGCTTTATTATAAATATAAGGTTTTGCCATTATGTTTTAAAAATGATTTCGGGCAAGTGGCTGGCCAGCCGACAGGCCCAATTTTCGACCACTTTTTGTAGCATTTGGGCCTGTATGTCAACAATAATGTGCCGAATATTCTCTTCCAAGGCGTCAATCGTGTCGGGCTTACCTGCGTAGACAAGCGACTTCACATAACCGCACAAAAAACAGTCCAGCGGTGTTAAATCGCACGATCTTGCAAGCCACGCCTCAGGCCTACGACGCCAGATAATGCGCTCACCAAAAGTTTTCTTCAACAAATAGATTGTTTCTTTGGCTGTACGACATGTAGCGCCGTTTTGTTGGAACCAAAGGTCGTCCACCTCCAATCCACACGCAGAAAAAAAGTATGGTTGTGATGACAATATTCGAAGAGGATAATACTATTGTTGGGTATATGGTTGTGCTACAACAATATTATGGTCCTCACAACAATAGTATGATTCAAATACAACCATACTATGATCCTCACAACAATAGTATGATTCACATATAACCATACTATGATCCCCACAACCATAGTATGATTCACACTCAACCATACAATGTTCTCCACAACCATAGTATGATCCTCACAAACATAGTATGTTTCACATACAACCATAGTATGGTCCTCACAACCAAATTATGATTTACACGCAACCATGTTATGATCCCTACAACCATAGTATGATCACACACAATTAAACTATGATCCCCAATATTATTTAATAGAATTTGTTTGAGTTGTCGACAATAGATTTGATCCCCAATATTATTTATTAAAATTGATTTAAGTGTCAACAATAGATTTGAATTATGAAAATTATTCAAAAATACATTAAATTCAAAATAAAAGGAGTGATTTATTTCACAGTAGAAAAAATAAGTTTAAATAAACGTAAGCGTTTTTTTTAAATATTTCAGATAAACAAAGCCAAAGCAGCTTGTTTAAAAAATTTTAATTTCGATAAAAAAGTACTATTATTGCATTAGATCCGTACCAATAACATTTGTGCTAAAAAGCATATTCAAATGAAGAAAAATTACAATCATACAGTATGATTGCCGTAATCATATCATTGTTAACATAAAACACAATACTTTTGTCGCACGAACCATATTTACGTATATTGTTGCTATAACCATACTTTCATTTTTAAATTTGGCAATAATACTATTGTTACATTTCAACAATATTAATATTGCAGCAATTATACTATTGTCAAAAATAAATTCAGTTAACAATGCTATGGTTGCGACGAACATACTTTTGTTGTGGAGAACATATTATTATTACCGTGACCATGCAGTAACCACGTTTTTTCTCTGCGTGCAGGCACGAAAATATCATTAATCATGGCTCTATAGCGTTCCCCACGATTGACTATAGCATTATGGCCGGCTTCATTTGTGAAGAAATATAGACCAATGATTCCCTCTACCCATACAGCACACCAAACAGTGAATTTTTGAGCTTCAAACGTCGTCTCAACAATGGCTTGTCTATTTTTATTACTTCAAATGCGACAATTTTGGTTATTAATGTACCCATTAAACTAAAAGTGAGCTTCATCGCTGAACAAATTTTTCTTGCAAAACTCAGGATCGGTGGCCATCTTGTTTTGGACCCATTCACCAGGATTTGCAAACGTTGTTCCGGAGTTAGTTTATTCATTATGAAATGGCAAACTGAACTGAGCATAAATCAAGTGACAGCAGTAAAAAAGACTAACAGCGCACACTGGTCCCAAAGGCACTTTTTTTGTTCAAAATTCGCTACAGCCTACAAATGTGAACCGATTTCGAAATTTTTTTTTGGTCTGCGCTCTTGACAAAATTTGCTATCGATCTGTGGGAGCCGATTTTTTAAAATCGGTCCAGTAAAGTCCGTAGTTAATGTCAAAGTTGCTGAAAATTTCACTTTTTACCTTCAGCGGCCGCTACAAATCGCAATAGTTGAGCGATTTCAAAAATTTTTTTTGCACGTAATTCCTTGTTGTAATAGCAAAAGATCCCGCTAGGACGATTTTGGAAAAAAGGATTTTCAAAACATAATTTTTAAGGAAAGTCCTTGAAAAATGTACTTTTGTTAAAAATTTGGTCAAAACTGTTATTCTTGACCGATTAAAATAAAAAAAATTGTATGGCTATTATGGTAATACGTACTATTAATTAGTTTAGTGAGATTTCTAAAACATATTTTTTTTTACATGCAAAAATTACTTGAAAATGGTGAAAAAAATAGTTGTTAAAACTGCTCTACAGGGCGAACCAATTGTCCGATTTTAAAGTGCTATACATGTTTTTATTTGTGGCAGCATTCTCTACAATCAATTCATTAGAATCTTTAGTAAAAAACTTACATAAATGCAAAATTTTCATCAATCATTGATCATGTTTCATATATGAAACATGAGATGCGTATTTCCCAACTCTGTGTGCAGCGCAAACTAATGAAAAAAATTCTAACCTTAAGATAATTTAAATATTAACTAATTTGAGTGGAAAGTGCGAGTTTAAATGTATAAAAGCGAGTTTCACTCTCGGCACTTAAATGGCAGTGATCACTTAAAGTACTAAATGGAAAATTACCAAAATGTAGCATTGAAATAATCTATTAGTTTTGTTTGAATTCCTGAACTGAATTGATGATTAAATTAAATTAAATGTAATTAAAATGGTGAAGATAGTTAATTTAAATTCCATTTAGTAGTCGTTCAAAAACAACTTAAAAAGAACTGTTGTTCATATCTAAATTGTTCGTGCAATATGATAAAACTTTGAAAAAGCTGTCAAATAGGAATTTCTGAAATTGATTCAAAAAATTGTCCATAACGTGTTAGATGTAATTTGGTCGCAGCCCTGTATATTGTGTATAAATATATATTCGGGAGTGAAAATTAATTCTAAAAGTATAAAATAGAACTAAGTTACTTTAAAAACATCAAATATGGATAGTTTCTGTATAGAACATAGTGTATTATCAAATATACTCCTGCAACGAAAGGATATAAAAGTTGACCGTCTCATGTACTATATTAGAAGGAATTTTGAAATGAACAATGAAAAAGCTGAAATCATTCAAGATAAACTGGAGTCTACTTTTATAGCAACATTCAAGACAAAATTAGCAAATGTAGTATACAATGAAAAGGTATTTATAGATAAAAACAAGTCTTGGCTATCGAAAAACTTTGTTGTCCATTTTAATAAACTTGAAAAACGCGGGAGGCCTTTAATCGAATATGAAAAAAGTTCGAGGGTAACCAAATGTCGAAAATTGCAGCCAATTACCAGTTCTTACTCTTTCGAGGAGATAAAAGATGCTTTTTATAAAAATTTGATAGAATCTGGAAAAGGTCATTTAATAGAACAAATTGAAAACGTTTTAAATAATGTGCCTCATGCATCAGATATTACACATTTCACTGAAGATGAATCATTGGCTTTGATGGAAGATCTCAAATTGTCCAAGTGGCAGTACAATACTATACGGTTTAAGATACAAGAAAAAAACGCAAATGTTTTGGTATCTTATAAGAGCCTAGTTACTGCGAAAGAAAGGTGTTATCCTACGGCAAATAGTATACACATTAGTGAAAAAGGGGCTAGTATAGATTTACAAGGCATATTAAACCACACAGCCGAACGAATTTTTCAAATACCACAGTTAGTAACTAAAGCTCTGCATGGAAGACATCGTGTGATGTTAACTTATAAGTGGGGATGCGATGGGGCATCTGACCAAAGTCAATATAAGCAAACATTTGAAGATGGAAGTATTTCAGATGAGACTATTTTCATGGTATCTGTTGTACCGCTAACTTTAGAGTATCAGAATGGAGAACATCGTGAACTTATTTGGTCCAATCCTGAACCATGCTCCACTAGGTACTGCAGACCGATCAGTTTTGAATACATAAAAGAAACTGAAGAGAATATAGTTTCAGTGGTCAACTCAATTAGAAATGAAATTAAGTTGCTTTCGCCCACTTATATTAATACTCAGTATGGCAAAATAAAGGTTCATCACATCCTAAATCTGACTATGGTAGACGGAAAGGTGTGCACAGCTTTAACAGGAACTGCCTCGCATGCCACATGTTTCATTTGCGGAGCAACCCCTTCTGAAATGAATAATGTCGAAAAGTTAGCTCAAAAAATTGAAGTTGAAGCAAATATGCAGTATGGAGTCTCTCCTCTACATGCAAAATTAAGGTTTATGGACAACATTCTTCACATTGGGTATAGATTACCTTTTTGTAAGTGGCAAGCAAGAACTCTGGAAGAAAAACAACAATTGTGCGAAACAAAACAGCGAATTCAACAGCAATTTAAAGAAAAGACTGGACTTTTGATTGATTATCCTAAACAAGGATGTGGAAACTCAAATGATGGCAATACGGCTAGAAGATTTTTTCGTGACCCTAAGCTCACAGCTGAAATTACTGGCGTCAATGAAATATTAATAAGAAGATTTGGCGTCATACTACAATCTCTTTCGAGTGGTAGAGACATTGATCCCGATAAATTCAATTCATATGCTAAAGAAACAACTGATATATACATTCAACTTTATGGGTGGTACTATATGCCTTCAGCAGTGCACAAAATTCTTTTTCATGGCGCCAAAATAGTTAGTAAATTTTTGATTCCAATAGGAAACTTATCCGAAGAAGCCCAAGAATCCAGAAACAAAGACTTTAAATATTATCGTAATTTTAATACCCGAAAATGTAATAGAGTTAAAACAAACACTGATCTACTTCATAAGTTGCTAACATCTTCTGATCCTAAAATTTCTAATATGCGACATTTCAAAAACAATTCAAAACAAATGATTGACAATGAAGTAGAACAAGTTTTAAGAACTCAATAGTAATATTCATTGTACTTAATGGAAATATATAACAAATATTAAGAATTTCAAATTTTTGTAGTATGAACTGAAATTATTATTTTAATATAATAAATATGATTTATGTATTTTACTTTTAAATCAATTTATACGTTGACTATTTCGCACTTTCCACTCAAATTAGTTAATATTTAAATTATCTTAAGGTTAGAATTTTTTTCATTAGTTTGCGCTGCACACAGAGTTGGGAAATACGCATCTCATGTTTCATATATGAAACATGATCAATGATTGATGAAAATTTTGCATTTATGTAAGTTTTTTACTAAAGATTCTAATGAATTGATTGTAGAGAATGCTGCCACAAATAAAAACATGTATAGCACTTTAAAATCGGACAATTGGTTCGCCCTGTAGAGCAGTTTTAACAACTATTTTTTTCACCATTTTCAAGTAATTTTTGCATGTAAAAAAAAATATGTTTTAGAAATCTCACTAAACTAATTAATAGTACGTATTACCATAATAGCCATACAATTTTTTTTATTTTAATCGGTCAAGAATAACAGTTTTGACCAAATTTTTAACAAAAGTACATTTTTCAAGGACTTTCCTTAAAAATTATGTTTTGAAAATCCTTTTTTCCAAAATCGTCCTAGCGGGATCTTTTGCTATTACAACAAGGAATTACGTGCAAAAAAAATTTTTGAAATCGCTCAACTATTGCGATTTGTAGCGGCCGCTGAAGGTAAAAAGTGAAATTTTCAGCAACTTTGACATTAACTACGGACTTTACTGGACCGATTTTAAAAAATCGGCTCCCACAGATCGATAGCAAATTTTGTCAAGAGCGCAGACCAAAAAAAAATTTCGAAATCGGTTCACATTTGTAGGCTGTAGCGAATTTTGAACAAAAAAAGTGCCTTTGGGACCAGTGTGCAGCGGCCAGATTGAAAACCACACGTCTAAAAAAAATTAAATAAAAAATTTTTCAATTTGATCAGATAAACAAATACATAAAATTTAATTATCTGTTGGTCCAGTTAACAAATGATCGTGGTAATGCCAACCAAATTCAAAGAGTACTTGTTGCCCTTTATCTATAACAACAACCAATACATGTACAAAGACATTTTGAGTAACCATCCTAATTAATTAGGGTTACCGATACTTTGCCTCTTCAACCGACAATGTTAGTTCCCACTCCTGAAAAGTGCCATGGATTGTACGTACAACCACCAACATTCGGTTGGCAAAAAAAATAGTTGTGGCAACAAATCTGTTCTCTGTATGTAAACGTCATTATAACATTTGAACAAACTTCCCTACATGACACTGTTGTTTCTTAAATAAAGTTTTTATTAGCTGCTGTACGAAGACATTACTGATACTCCTTGTTTAAGAGTCCTAGTTCAATAAGTTTGCCCGCTATGGGCTTTAAGCAGGCACATGGACAGAGGGACATGTGTAAATTTTAACTTCGTTCTTGTGTAAATTTAAATATTTTTTGTATTGTACTTGGTCCCCCCATTCTTCACGTGATTGTTGAATGAGTGGGCTTTGTTTCTGTCATTCTTTGTCTGTTTTCGGTTTTTAATTATTTACACTTTTTTTTAAAAAACCTTTTATGCGTGTAATTCTTTTTCTCGCTCTCTCTCTCTCTCTCTCTGTTTGCTTAGCTCTTACTCCACCACATGTTATTTGCAATGAAAGCTCTGCTTTGTTGTTTATTATTTTGTTATATTGTTGTTGCTGCCATTGTGTTGGTAGTTGTGTTGTTTTTTGTTTGTTTTCCTTTGTACTTGTTGTTGCTTTTTTAACTTTCATTGTGAAAATTGTTCGAAATAAAAATTGTACGATCCGTCGCAATAAACGCAGAAGCGAAGGAAGGCACTGAATCGAAATGTGGAAATTGTTTACAAAACACATGTAGAAGCTCTACTAAGTATGAAAAAAATGTGTAATTAATAGCAATTAAAAAACATCCAACCGCAAAGTGCTGTGCCATGTAAAAAAGGCAATATTGTTTAATAGAGACTTTAACATTTTTTCTATAAAATGAAAGAAAAATATTTAAAAAAAAATTAAAAATTAAACTCTATAAGAAAAGTACATATTATGTTTTGAAGGGACCATAAACATTTATTCCAACGTCCCATTAAGGAACACCCGGAGAACATCTCCCAGATTAGTGCGTCGATCAGGACCTACTTGGAGCATCCGGAGTTAATCATGGAGCCTTGCCTTAGCTTTAATTTTAGTGGAGAGTTTAAGCAATATCGCAAACATCCATTAAACTAGTAATTGTCCCCATAATCGCTTATTTTGACCAATGGGTCAACTTGTTTAGGTCCCAAAGGCTAATGGGTACGAGCCAGGAGTTCTAACAAATCTAGATAATAATACGATATATGATTTCATAACGACAATTTCTTTAATTTGAGTATCCATATGCCATTACATACCAGTGATTCCCGCTTTTGACCGTAAGGGACGCTTCTTGGGCACCTTGGGGCCAACCCAATGTAAGCCAAAATTTGAGTCCCAAAGGCAAACGGGCATGAGCCACGAACAAATCTTAACAATAATTCCATAATAGGTTTCGCAACGAAATTGTCTTTTACTTGAGTACTCATATGCCAAAATATACCAGTGATCGCCTCTTTTGACCATAAGGGCCGTTTCTTGCGCCTCGGGTCCATGAGTTCAACTAAATCTTAGCCATATCTTCAAAATAAATCCGTCCTTGGATTTGTAGTGAAATTTGCTTTAATTTGAGTACCATATATCCATATCTACTATTGATTGCCTTTAGCATTCGGTCTGTTTTTGGGACCCATGTCTGAGCCCAAATATAAGGAAAATTCTGAAAATACAGGCATATCTCGAATTGTAATAATGTTTTATCAAATTTGTTTGACCACATTCTCATGTTTATTAGAAAACGGGTTTTAAAAGGGTGGTTAAATTTTAAGGACCGTTGTTGATTTGTCGCGCAAAAGAGAAGTGGCACCGTCCTGTTGAAACCACATATCGTCCACATCCATATCTTCCAATTCGGGCCATTAAAATTTACGATAGCGAACACCATTCACAGTAACTGCCTGACCGGCCTCACTTTGGAAAAAATAGGGCCCAATAATGCCACCCATGAAACGCACAAAACAGTCACTCTTTGTGGGTGCATTGTTTTTTCGACAATCACTCTTGGATTATCATTCGCCCAAATGCGGCAATTCTGCTTATTGACGAATCCACTGAGGTAAAAATGCGCCTCATCACTGAAGATGATTTTCTTTGAAAATTGATTTTCATTTTCATAATAAGCCTGAATAACTTTAACGCGTTGCTCGCTTGTGTATCTTTTCATGGTTTAAATTGAGTTTGTCTGAAATTGAGAAATATCAAATGAAATGCAGAAAAAAACTTGACGTTTAGGTGTGGTTCACATTCAACATCGGCCCTTAAAATTTAACCACCCTTTAGAAGCACAAGGGCCTTTTTTTGGGCCATTAGATAGATCTTTTAGGATCAAAAATCATCGCTTTATTCTTTACTAATGATTTCAAAATATGCCAATGTTTGTTCGCAATTAATTGAGATAAGTTATGCAAATAATTCGAAGAGCGTAGGTTTTGCAGAGGATCTTTCAGTGCTTTCAAGGGAAACTTTTTTCACCCTGGGCCGATTTCCCACTGTCGTGGGAAATTTCAGGGTCCTAGTTTATTTTGTTTCAGGGTCCTAGTTTATTTTAGTTTATTTGAACCGACGCACAAGCGGACATAGCAAGATCGCTATAAAAGATTAGGGCCATTAATATTAGTGGTGGTTTTGGTTATGCCTGGATAACTAAGAATGGATAGTCATACCGCAATAGTTAATTAATTTACTAACAAAAAATGCAAATGTGTAGCCTATAAAGTCAACCCCGCTTAATTAACTCGTTCAAAATCTCAAGATTCCTGTGTAATTATAAGGATAAGGCAATTATAGGGTTCGTTTAATAAACTCAAATGGGTAATTATTCTGTTAATTACCTCATATGGATGATTGTACGCATTCGTTTAATTACCTCATATGTGTCATATGTTCTGAATTCGGTTAATTACCTCGCGTGTTGACTAATTAAACAAAATAGGTAATTTAAGAAAGGTACTTGTAATTTACCGTGAATTGTCGTGTTAAAAATGTAAAAAATAGGGGATTAATTAAATCAAATAACCGTGGAAGGCAATTAAGCATTGGGGGTACTTAAGAGGATAATAATATATATAGGAAAAGTACTGCTGTATTTTTTTTAAGAAAAATAGATTCTGGCCGCCTTTTTAATAATACTAAGCCTAAAATGGTTAAAAAAATAATTAATTACTACTTTTTTAATTTTTTTTAAAGTCAAGCACTCAAGACTTCCTTTTGCCAAAGTCAATTTAATACTTTTGGTCAAAAATATCCTGACTGTTGGGATTTTGCTATCCAGTCTTAGTAGTGTTAAACATTAATATGAAACAAAATAAATTCCAGGATTAAAAGCGGACTAAAGCTCGTATTATGGCCAAGTTTAGTGCTGTCTATAGGAATTATCTTCGATAATGAAGGAAAATGATTCTGTAGGGTGTTCTTACTGGCATAAGATAATGGAGCAAAATCGAAATGATCCAAGAGGTCATCAATACATAGTCTGTAGATCCAATAGAAGAGCTGATTTTGCCGTCTTTGTCAGAGTGCGAAACGGAATTTCAAAATAAGTTCTTCCAAAGAAGAAATCATGAGGCACTTTCCCTAGATTTTGGCCCAGGAAACGGGTAAAATTAATTTGGTAGAATTAATAAAGAACGTTTTGTAGCTACCGTTGAGAACGATCACCTTGGATGCAAGATCCCTATTAACACGTTAAATGTCAGGGCCAGGAGTATCGAACAACAGGATTTGATGCTAAAAATTTACTCTTGTTATTGTAGCGGCACTATATGTCAGGGTGATAGCCCTTAGCCGAAGAATTCCTGGTCAATCTGGTACATAGTTTCGGCTGTCGTGGAATTCTGGGGTTGATAATGGTGCTCTTGAAAACAAGATCCGAAAGTGAAAAGTTAAGTGTAAAACGTGGGAAAAACAGTAGGATTTCCAGAGAGAAAGATGATCTAAAGCTGATAATTTGCTCCAGCTTTGTGCTGCACAAGGAACACAAGGAACCCATAATCCTTGGGATTATCTTTAATCTGTTTTGTACCACATTACTTTAGATAGGTTATAGGATTTATATGGTGTACAGCTCACAGTTTTTGAGAGAAGCTTTCCGTTGTTTTTATTTAATAGATTCGGCTTTATTTAATCTAATAAATTTTGCAGTAAAATTTCTATTTTTTACTTTGGCTTCTTTGTGAATATTTGCACTTTGGTACACCCTTACGTATGATTAATATTAATTTGGGGTATATTTGGAATATCAACCATAACTGTAACAATTCGAAATTATTTTTAAAAATGTAAATTGATTTCGATAGCTAAGATTTCAGGCTTGTCTACGAAGTAAAGAAAAACACAAAGAAGCGATATAAGCTGAGCAAAATACCAATTGATTTTTGCTGACTCTTTTTTAAGTTATTTTTTTAAAGCTTAGTGTTTTTCGGTCGACTTGACATTTTATTAAATTTTTTAATGGTTATCATTATAAACATGATTATGAACACTTCATACAAATCACTGTTATTATTACTTTTATTAATTTTTTTTTGTTTACATATTTTTTCTGTTTATTTTTTTGCCAGTAACCAAAAAAAACTTTAGCTTTTGGGCGAGCAGGTTTTACATTCAGGTCAATGTTAGCCACTAGGTTATTTGGACATTTAGGACATTTGGAGGGCATTTTTATAGATGATGATTTGAGTATTTTCTTCTTTGCTGTGGTGTTAAACTTTAGATTTTAACTGTTGCTAAATGTCAGTTATAAATGTTATGTTGTTGAGAAGTCGGCAGATAAAATTGCCAGATTGTTAAGTGCAAACTTAAATATTGTTTTGAGTTAAGCGTAATATGTTCTTGATTTTGAACGAAGGCTGATAAGATTAATATGATAATATTATTTATTTTTTAGATAACAATTCTTTGTGGTAGTTATTTAATATATAATTGAAAAGTTATTTGAAATAATAAGTTAAATGGTAGATTTTATTTATTGAAAGTTGGCTTAAAGTATTTTTTATTTGTCACACTTTCTTTTAGAAGTTTTTTTTTATAGTTTAATTATTTTTTGTAAGCTTCATTTTCTACTCACATTGCAGCAGCCAAGTTTTCATTGGCTTGGCTGTTGCTGGTGATGGCTTTATCGCCATCCACTGAAATTGTTTTCATCAACTTTTCATTGTCATTTCAAGTTAAACATTTGCTTGACGTTATAATTTATATTGTCTGAATGGATGTTTCACCGTGTTTGTTTGTGCAGAAGATTAAAATCGTTTTCTTTTTGTCTTCTCCCGCTTTGTATAGCTCTGATAACGCTTCTTTTCAAATGCAGTTGGTTTTTCCACAACTCCCATTGCGGTGTTGATGTTAGTTTGGGGGTTTTGCGTATCTTCCCATTACTAGCTGTATTTAATGTTTTGCGATTTTGTTTCTTTTTTTTAATTTTTTTCTTAATTATTTTTTCCGTTTTGTTAACATTCACATCAGCGAGACCGCAAAGTGCATCTTTATTTTCGCACAACACTATGCGTTTACTTTGTTTTTTTTTCATACGCTTGAGCGTCTTTCATGAGTTGTTAGCGGACTTTTCGGCTTCGTGTTGGCTCCCATGTACGAGTATTTTAATCTGATGATTTTGTGGGCTTGCATTTTCGTCAGAGGTGGTGATTTGTTGCGGGCTTTCATTAAATGCACAGTGAATTTGTTGGTGGCTGCACCGCAATGAGGTGTAATGTAATGCCCTGCCACATCTGAACAATTTGTCTTCGGATGGCATGAAGTTGCCGTCACTGTGAATACACATTCAAACAATGCAGACAAATTGAAATAAATTGTTAGCAATTCTCTTAAAAAAGTTTCTTTGTTGTCCGATATAAAAAAGAATTTTAGGACAAACTGTGGTCCAAATCATACATTTTTTAACAATACATACTTTTTTATATTATAAAAGAGTAAGTTACTCCTTAAGCTAATTATTTTTTATAATTCTAGAGAATTGGTGTAACCTTTCGCTTCAAAAAAAAATACACTAAGAAAATTTTCTATAAAAACAGGTTCGATTCCGAAATTCTTAATTAAATTTCAAAATGTTTACTTGTTGAATTAATTTTTAGTTATTAGTATAACACATTTTTTAAAATAACTCATAATAATTATCAATCATACGCACTGGAGCCCAAATTCGGAAAATTTTCACATTTTGGAGAAGCCTGAAATAGTTTTAGGTTTCCCACGTTTCGGACAACTTTTTTATACGAAAGTTGTAAAATTCTTTGCACATTTTGGTTACCAACATGTAAAATCGGCTAACCTTAGACGGGGCTGACTATTTGATAACCTATACCACTCCGTTGTAAAGTTGGATGGCACTGCGCCCCTGTTGGCAATTTAAGCAAGCTCGGACTTAACGCGTCTGTACATATTATTGATAAATATCCATATTGGTATAAATTTCAATAATTTTGATATTAATAAATAATACGTGCTAGTGTAGTGGTCAAAACTGCATATTTACCAAATATAAGATAAGATATAAGATAGCCCACAGCATCTAAGCGATTTTTATGAAGTACAATAAATACATATTTTCGAAACAGTAACTTTACCATCATTACAAGTTTTTGGCTAGAATTACTTAAAGATTTTTAATTATCGTTGAAAGTATAACATGTTTAGTTTTTGAAACCTTTTATATTTTTCAAAACCACTGAGAATTGCCCGAGTTATAGCAAACTTTCCAAAATAACTCTGAACTAATATCAATAATATCACTCATACGTGTCGGTGTCCCAATTCAGTAAACTTGCAAATTTTTGGGGTCCCCTAAGGATTTTGCAGGGTTTTACATTCTGAGCGACTTTCGTAACCAGAAAGTGCACAGATTTTGCAAAGTGTTTCCATTTTTGGCATTCCATAGAAAAGCTACGATTTCGATGAAACTTTTAATTTATTAGGATGCTTGAACCTTGGCATTTTGTATGAAATATGTTGACTGTTGGTTTCAAATGCTTCAAATGCTTGGACCTTTGGCGTGGTCCAAAATGACATCTAATCGTACTCTATCGACGGTCAATTGGCGTCGCCCAGTTCTTACGTTAATAAGCCCAAGTAGGCATTTGAAGTAAAAAAAAAATGTGCTCTATTAGATTTTTCAACAATCAATATCCACAAATGGCGAATCTTTCACTAAATAAATAAAACTTGCCAGACATGCGGTTGTGAAACCACAAAGTGAATAACCCCTAGTTAGCAATTTTAACACTAGTGCTTATTAGTGATATAAATAGGAAGTCTTTTTAGGAAATCTGTCATAACTTCGGTAATAAGAAATGGATTTTAGCAAACTTTCCTTGAATAAGAGGAGGAAAGTTCACAGTTCTTGGTGCCAAAATAAACAAATTCTTTGTTAAATTTCAGTATAATATAATAGTTATTAAAATACTATCATTTGAGTACTGGTGCGTATGATTGATATTAATTAGCAGTTTTTTTAGAATTTGCGCTGTAACTTGGATAATTCACAACGGATTTAAACAATTTAAACAAATTTAAATACTTAAGACTTTATTTAAGTGGTTACTCCTCACAATGAACGGCGACCTTAGTTTAAAATAATGGGATATTATTAATAAATTATAAAAATAACATTTTTTTTCTTATGACCTTAAGTCTAACATGAACTGGAAAAAATAGAAGGAATTATTTTTTAAACTACAGAATTTATTTAGTCATTTTTTACTTCTCTAAAAGACACCAACTTTTTCTTTTGGCTTATGTCCTTAAGCCTTAAAATAATTAAAAAAAATGGATAGATTTTTTAAACTACAGTATTTTAAAAGTCATTTTACGACTTAATCCCCAGAGTTCAACGCTCCTTTTATTTTTAAAATTTATGCACACATCAGGTGAACGCATGCATTTTTTGGAATAGAAACGAAAGAATGTCTCATAATTTTTAAATGTTTTTTTTAAACGGCTTTAATCTCCAGAGTTCAATGTTCCTTGAATTCCATATAGAATATAAAATATATGCACATCTGACGTAAATGAAAAAAATCATAAGTATACCTTCGATGGTGCCGGTATATCTCTTCGCTCTTAGGTCATTGGTATTCACAAGATATTCCTCTAAACCGAATATTGTCTTTGCTTATAAATTAAACATAAATCAAAAGTTGTTCATTATTGTATTTGTGTTTTCATATTTCGGGTGTTTCTTTTTTGATACATTTCTAAAGAACCCAATGAAAAGAGAAACGTTCATTAAAATCCACAAATCATCGACAAAAAAAATCACTGAACTCTTAACAAGATAAAAGTGCTGTGAGGCTTCCCCAACTCATGTTAACCTTTTGCAGACACCGGGGCAAGAGATGTTGCCGTCGCCACCACATAGCACGTATGGGTGAACACACCTTTTCGATGAATCAATAGCTTGTTAGCGCTAAAGCTTCACTTAACCCCGGGCGTAAAATGTCAAATGCCGCTTAACAATGTTGGCTGTCAAAAATTAATACGCTGCTTTTTGTGTGTTACTTTGCAGAAGACGAAAATAAAAAATGTTAAGTGTGGGGCGACGATTATGTGGGGAATTGATTAAGACGAATATGCGCTAAAAGAGAATGAGAAAAACGAAATCAATTTGTCATCCGACACTTTTTGGTGGTTAAGTATAGGAAAAAACGCGCATTGTTTTAACAAAGGATTGTTAAATTTAACGAACATGTGAAAACTGACCTTGTTGTGAGGCAAAAGGGCAGATCTTTAAAAGAATGCAATGAATGCTCAAATAGGAGAGAATAGTAAACAAGGTGCTAAGTGTTTTAATGAAGTGTAAGTAAATTACACAAATCGTCAAAAACTATGACTGTTCAAGAAAAAAAACAGACATTACAATTTCTCGAAATATCTTCTTCCCGCAGATATCTTAGTAATAGACCATTGACCCCCCCCTTCCTCATCCAACATGTTCACATGTATCATTCCCACATCCATTTCAACAATTTTCCCCAAGAGATCTTGTGCAATGTACATATTACTAATTGTCTTTTTGTTTGCTGACCATATCTTTATGTAATTTATTGTTTTTTGTGTACTTGGTTTACCACATAATTACCATTTCTCTGGTGGATGTGTAAAGAAACCCAACCATTACACCTCAAGACAAATATAATTTAAACCAAAAAATACGCCAACTGAAGAGTTGTCCACAACGTATTGAAACATTATGCTAAGCTCCACATAAAAGAAAGTGTGCTTTTCTGTAGGTTTTGGACTTTTTTCACACATGCCTTAATTTTAAATAATTATAATTGTACAATAATTGTTTTTTAAAATTGAAGACAGCGGCATGTTGGGAAATGAAGTCATCACAATTGGATTACATAAATCAACCACTCAGGGGCCTTTGCAGAAAGCCAAGTTTCTCACATAAAACGCTTCATTAACTTTAAATATGTGTTCAAAGTTAAACCTAATTCCAACACTGTTTTTGACAATAATCTTCACAATACCATTCTATAATAGTTACTCAAATTACCGACTAACATCTGTGCTTTTGACATCAATTTATTTATTTCCAAATTCGTCTTAAAATAAACGAATTAAGGCCCATGTTTTTCCTAATTTTTTTTCGCTTTTTCTAAAACATAGAATGTGTGTTCCAAGTTAAACTTAATAACTTTACATACTAATACGTTTTTTGACAACATTCTCCAGAATAACATTCTAAAATAGTAACTCAAAATACCGTCTTACATCTGTGCTTTTAATATCAATTAAGATATTTCAAAAATCGTCTCAAAATAAACGAATTATAGCCCATGTTTTTTTTAATTTTTTTGTCGCTTTTTTCTAAAACTTAGATTATGTGTTCCTAGTTTAACTAAATAACTTGACACTCCAACCGTTTTATTTTGACAACAATCTTCACAATATCATTCTATAATAGTTCCTCAAATTACAGTCTAACATCTCTGCTTTTAACATCAAATTAAATATTTCAAATTTGTCTGATAATAAACGAATTATGGCAAATTTATAAATTAACTCCTTATTAATATTAGTTATACGCACCGGTGTTCAAATTAGTAATAAAGCAAATAAATGACAATTGTCTAGGGGAAGACTTCATACAACGTACATATTCTACTAAGGTTGAACCGACAGGCCTGTTGTAGGCCTTGAATTACATGGGGAACGTTTTTCAAGTACTTCGTAACACAAAATACCAAAAATACGGCAGAAGGATCAAGAGCAAATAGGTATACAACTTCTTGATTTTAAACCAATTTTCGAGTAGAGTTCAAAGATTAAAATTCTAAGTGTGGTTTTTAAATTTGAGGCTAATGTTTTAGCTTTTCAAACCAATTCAAATATTTCAAAATTCTTTGTTTATGGCAAATTTGCTAAATTGATTCTTAATAAATATCTGTTATACGCACCGGTGTACAATTGGATAGTATAGCAAATATTACAAGGAATTTGCAATTTTACTAGGACAGAGCTTGTATGGCATACTAAGTGAAGACATTTAGGGCTGTTTTTGGACTTAGCCTAAATAAGAACTGGTTTCCAAGCACTTTAAAAGCGGTAGTCAATGGAAATGCAAAAATTCCGGAAAAAGGAATAGAGAAAGATGGCAAATTATTCCTATCTTCAGAGTAACATTTCATGTGTGTACTTAATCATAGCTTTTGAAAACAATTTAAATATTTCAAATCAAATCTCTAATATAATTTACGACTCATGGAAAATTTTCCTAACTATCTCCCAATTAATATCATTTATACTCACCGGTGTAGGTGTAACAAGCATTGCAAATATACTGGGTTCTTCTAATGGGGTTATTGAGCACCTTTTTTTTGTATAAAAACAGTGCTCAGTTACTGAGCACATTTTTTCTATAACTTTTTCAGTAACTTGTTTCTATAAAAAAGTGCTCAATAACTGAGTAAATTTTATCTATAAATAGAGTGCTCAGAAACTGAGTAACTTTATTCTATAAAAAAGTTCTTAGTAACTTTTTTCTTTAAAAAAAATGCTCAGTAACTAAACAACAAACGAGCTTAACACAACTTTTTTTTAAAAAATAAGTGCTCAGTTTAGTAACTAGTACTTTTTTTTTATAAAAAAAAAGTGGAAAATCAGAAGACGGCAATTAAACAAGGCACAGCTAAGAAAGTCAAACGACTGGAAGAATTATAAAGTTAGTTTCAACAGTTATAAGGAAGATCTCAAAATGGAACATGTTTGGAATTTTGCGAGTCTGTTGATTTTGTAGTAAGACTTCTTGGTTAAGGCGAATTTAATGCGACGATCAGTACCTTGCAATTTTCAAAAATGAAAAATGTTAAATGGATAGAATATAGCTCGCATTCATTTTCGCTAATTATGGAAAGCCTTTTTTCGGCATGCCAAGATGTAGGAGAAAAAATAAGAACACTTTTAGAAAAGCGTCTTATAGAGTACAATAGTATTAGAGTTTTTGTCTTGCTGGATATTGTAACATGGGGGATTTGAACATTTAAGCTAAAAAAAAATTGGGGTGAATATATAATATTTCCAGCAAAGTTACAACTTAACAATGTTTACTTCTACGTAGATTCCAAACAGATGGAGAAAGGCAGAGGTTTTTATTTCGCAAGCCAATGCTTATTTAATTTCTTCTAGCCTTTATTTTCTACTACACACACTGTATGTATTGCCAATTTCGAAAGTTTGTGAGATACTTAAATTCTTTACTTATATTTTTATTATATATTTCCATGTTCTTAAATTCGCACAAGTTTTCCTTTGGTTATTTATATACTAAGAACTCAATTCGTGTTATTGACGAACTGTTTTCGATGTTAAAAGTCATTTGTATTTAAATTGTGCAACACTTTTTTCTATTTTCAGTTTAAATTCCTTACAATTTCGCAATATTGTCCTTTTGTGTACACATGTGCGTATGATTAATATTAATAGAGATTTATATTGTAGAAGTGGCTATAATTCAACAAATTTTCAGTCGGTCAGGAAAATTTAAATTGATTTTATAATATAGGACTACGTTCTTTATATATAATATAAAAAATACACAAAATTTTAAAAACACCCATCGCAAATTTGGCTTTAAACTAAAAGAGATGTTTCTACGGTGTTGAAACTTGGGTAATATTCTATGGTATTCCCTTATAACTGTTATCCTGCTATGCTTGTTTTCACTTAACACCATTAATCATAACCCAAATCATACAAATTACATTATAAACTTTCGAACTGAGCGGGATAATGGTGATTTCAAATTTAAAATATCAACATGACCTCAGTATTTTTCACCTTCTCTGCCACGGTTGGCTAGTCGACTAAGTACACAAACACTTCATTGGAGTTATCTTGTTCTTGTGACATAGTCTTTAAAATTTCGCACTCTGGTAAAAACCTGAAATTTAAATATTTCAAATTTATGAAAATCCAAAAGAGATGCAGTATTTTTCCGAGAATAACAACTAATTAATATTAAGTATACGTGCCGCTATACAAATTTGCTAATCAGTGGTTTTGGCAAAATGAGGCAACAGCGAATGTGCGCAAAAAACTCTATAGAAAAAGCATAGCAAATCAAAAGCCCATTCGTTATTGAATAACATATGTGGCGTTTTAAAGTTTAACAAAACATAACATTAAACTTTAATTGCCCTAGATTTTTTTTTTTTGAAAAATCAATTAACATAAATTAATGTTATCAAAGCTAAGCTTAACAATGCTTAAAATTCACAAAAGAACTACCATGAAATTCTAAAACGAAACCTTTAAGCAACAACACCCAAAGTTACGATTGGAGTTTTGTCTTTTCGAAAAACTAAATTGAAATGAAAACAATTTAATGTTACACTTCATTGACTTTAGGTATTAAAAATACTAACAGCACAACGATCGTTATTTTAAAACGTAATTTTTGAATTTGTTTTCACGACTTAAGGTTGTCTACTCCAACACTGGTGTCGTTTACCTTTGCCTGGCTGCCATCACCGATCAGCTACAAGTTAATCAATGTTTGACCAACTGTTTTTTGTGATTATTTACAAAGTCGTCTTTTCAGTCTTCGAAATTTAAATTTACATTTTGGAATTTCACTGAGTGTTTGTTTGATTTTTTAATTTTCTACGTTTATCGTCATTATCATACCGTGGAAAGTACGGGGGAGAGTGGTTTGAAATTTCTTTCGCAATGGTGTGTATACGAAACAGAAAACCCCTATAAATGCTAGCACTGAAGCGTAGCCGAAATGGTAGTAAAATGTGAACACAATAAACGTTGAAATGCATGTGAAATTACTGGGTTATCGAAGTTGCTATATATTTACTAACTACTTATGGTAAATCATTTCGCTGAAAGGCATAAGAAAAAATAACAACTGATAATAACAGGGAAATATGCTGTTAACAAGCGTAAATGTTTGCAAAAATATCGAAGAAAAGAAGAATAATTAAACGCTGGAAAAAGGTGTTAGGCTTGATTTTGTTTTACCATAATTGAACAATTTCGTGTAAAGTTGTGGGTAGTCTAAAAAGTGAGGTTTATAAACAAAAGCCACAAAAGAAATAATCAAGTTTAACAAAGTTTGCATTCCCTGATGTGTCTAGTTTCAAAATCACTTGAAATTTCGAAATTATCTTTGCTAGTTTTCAAGATATGCAAAAGTTTCCGAAAAACTCAGAATTAATATCAATCATGCGCACTAATGTACATCATTTAAATTTCGTAGTAAAAAAGATAAATGGAACACTTAATAGAAAATTCGATGTTTGAAAAGAAAGGGATAGAAAAGGGAAAATTGACTTGTAGCTGTCTCTATTTTTATGCTGATCTATTATTATTGTTAAAATAAAAGCACGGTGGTCAATTTTGATTCTAAATTTCCATATGTGAAAAATTGCAAAAAGTCGCTGCTGTTTATTATTATGAGAAGGCTTAATGTTAATTTTAAATAATAATCTTAGCCAAAGTCTATTCTCTGACTTGTCTAGTTTCAAAATCAGTTATAATTTCGAAAATATCTTGGTTAGTTTTTAAGCTGTGGCAAGAGTTTCTGATGACGTCCGAATTAATATCAATCATGCGCACTGTTGTACTCCATTCAAATAAATCGAGTTTTAAAATAAAATGGAAAACAATTAGAAAATCGGCAATGGATCTCTGAATTCTACAATTCCATCGTTTTTGACAAAATTCTTACCTTATTGGTCAAGCACGATTTTGAACTTCCATAACCAAAAAATTGTGAAACAAGCCTAATTAGTTTGAATTCAGAACAAATGGTGTTTTAAACTTAAAGGCTAAGACTGTGCCATAGTCCACAATCTCTGATACGTATAATTTCAAATTCAGTTAAAATTTCGAAAATATCTTGGTTAGTTATTAACTTAGAAAAAAAGTTTCCGATGTAGTCCGAATTACTATCAATCATGCGCACCGATGCACACAATTTAAATTTTGTTCTAAGAAATTTAAAAGAAAGAAAATCCCCAAGGGATCTCTTAAAGTCCAGATGCTCTTTTATACATAAATAAATGCTCAGCTGTTAAAAACTTTCTATACAAAAGAATTTGCGGCTGAGCACATTTTCTTGCGAGCGGCACTTGAGCACTTAATTTTCAAGAAAAGTTGTCCAACAACTGAGTAATTTTTATGTAAGCAAATTGCTCCGAAGTTGAGCATTTTACAAAAAAGTGTAGACCAGAAACTCTTTGTATACAAAAATATTTTTTAGCAGTTGCGCAGTTCGTAAAAAGAAAATGTTAGCCTGAACCTAAATACTTTTTGTATAGGAGATTTTATTCAGAAGTTGAATAAAATAATATATATAAAAAGTAGCTGATTTTATAGAGAAACGTTGACTAGGAGCACTTTAACTTACCTACTTTCTTAATTCCTACAAAATCCCATTAAGGAACTAGGGGAATCTCAAATCAAAAAAGTATAAGAATTATACGCATAATATTTCTCTCTTTTATGAATGCTTTAATGTGGTATTATTGGATCTGCTCCATAGGAACTCGTACACGGGATAGTTCCATTTTTTGAGTGAGATAAATTTTTTAACACACGGTAAACAAAACAATTCGCCCTCAAATGACAAAACTTTCTGAGTTAAGTTATGATAAAAAATGTCAAAGTTTCCAATGGAAGTTCCAGTTTGCATCTGGGAACACTAGGATTGTCAAGACACGAAATAAAAATAGCAACCCTCGTACTCTTTGATCAGGACCTACTATTTAATGCCTGCTCCGAACGGCTAATACAGTTTATAGAGAAGTTTTTACTTGACTTTGAAATAAATCTCTTTACTTTACGGGCAAGTTGCCGGCATTTACGAGGTAAAAACCCTCCGCTGAACATATTTTAGATTTTCTAACCCGGAGTTGAACCACGGTTTTCTGGCGTGATAGTCGTGACTGTCATCACACTACGGAGGAACGCAAGTAACGCTTTTGAAATACGAAATATGAAGACCGGCTTTTGCTAAGCACTTTTTATACATGACAAATTTTTCGGCCTCAGATCTCTTTTTAGGCAGGAGAAGTTACTTAGAAGCTGAACAATTTTTTTTTTATTGATTAAGTGTCTTTGTTACTAAACTCTTTTCATTTAGAACAGTTTGTAAGGAATCCTTCTATTCAAGCCGGTAATAATACATTTTTATTTGATTTTAAAGTCAGAGTTTATCAAGCCAGGAAAAAGAAGTGTGCGCCACTGGCTCTCTAATGAAATTCGATAGAAAATTTAACAACGCTCTTATGCTTAAATAATAATCTTTACACAATATAGCAAATTCAATTGTGACGGAATCCTCCAGATGAATTAGACAAAAAACGAAAATCCTATCCTCTAAAATTATCTTTTTTGGGCTTACGTCTTTTGTGCGGCGCATTCTAAGGAATTTTCCTGGAAAAGATTTTTTAAAATGATACCTTCCTAATGTATAAAATCTTACAATAGCTTTAAAAGGTAAGCCTTGCGCAAATTTTTATGAATATGTCATTACAGTTACACAATTTCAACTTTGTTTTTCAATAGTGTACACCAGAGCGTATGATTAATTTTAATTCGGACTTATTTTGTACTTTTTGCCATAACTCAAAAACTATTGAAGCTATTTAAAAAAGCTAAAAACTCAGTGAAACTAGAGATTATAATAGATTTACATTCAATATTCTTAAAATTATGGCAACCACTAATCTAACCACTACTTATAAACAAAATTATGCAATTATTTTCTCCCCACGTTAAGAATCCTAAAAAAACACTTTGCATGCATTTACTGCTGAGTATTATTTAACCTAATTTAGCCTACAACTGTTCGAATTCTTGGAAAGAAATCGCTTCATGGCCTAACCTACCTCAAAAACTATTCAATCCCAGACAGCATGAGCGACAAAAACAAGTGGGTAGACCTCCAAATACTGTGGACAAAAAGCAACGCTAAAAAAGTACAATATATCAATATTGCCTTTCTAGGAATTCTTAAGATTTTGCGACTCGGATTGACATTTGGGTGGGAATGTATCAAGTTATTTTTCTGCCGAACTGCTGTGTGTGCTTGTATACGTTTTTAAACATTAATTATTTCTTTTTAAATGATTAAAGCTTAACACATGTTGATTTTTTTTATTTCTATCGTTTTTTGCTGGGGGTTCTTGTCGTTCACACATTTTGTGCTTGTTTTTCGATTTTGTTTTTCTCACTTTAGTTGGTCGGCTATGGCATCATGAATGAATAAAACTTGACTCATATTCTGCCAAAATGGGGGGAAAATCGAGATATTCGCTTTTGCATTAAACAAAGTTTGCCGACAGTTTTTAATCTATGGGCAGCAAACAAAAACTGTGCCATTTTGAAATGATCACAACTCTGTGAAAAGAGACAAAGCAGGCCGACTAAAGTCATACAAAAGTTTTGAGTATTTCAAACACAAATATATAATAAAAATAATGAAATATTGCACAAATAAAGAAGTGTGTAATGTGGGCTAATGAGGCAAGTCATCATTATGAAGTTACACTCAAAATTAAATGTTGAAAGGTTTTTATGTGGAAAAAATAGATTAGAAATAAAAACTTTTCATAGCAAAACTTGGTGGAAATAAAACACTTTTTATAAAATTAATCAATTTTCAAATGGAAAAAATGATGCTTGAGTAATTCACACTTTCAAAATATTGTTATTTAAACTTAAAATTGTTATATAAAAAAGTTCCCCAGAAGCTTTTTATTATAAGAAAGTTGCTCCGAAGCTGAGAACATTTTGTACTTAGCTAAAAAATCGTTAAGAAACAGGATATTTTGTATTATTTTAAATATAGAAAATTAATAGACAACTCCATGACTTAAGAATTACTGTCATAAATAAGTTACTCTCATATTAAAAATAAAAACGTCAGAAGTGGGATGTGTTCTTCACCCTCCTAGATAGCAAGCCACTAATAAGAAAGTAGAATGAATACCAATTACGAGTAATTTAATATCCTTCATATTATTTTATCTTAAGCAAAAAAAAAATAAAACATTCAGAAGTGTGATAACCTTTTTCACAAGAAACAGTGATTATGACAAAAAATATATATATGTGACCCGGCCTATGAAAAGGTGGCTTATGACTAAAAAAACATTTTTTCACTTTTTTTTTTTAAAAGAAAGTCCTATCTTGCTTAGAAGTGTACTAAAAATGTAGAGAAAGAAGAGCACAAATGAAAGAAAAACAGAATTTTATTGAAAATCCAGAATCAAGATAATAAATGAAATTGAAAATTTAAAAACAGGATTAAACGCTTGTTCCAGCTTTTCATAGGCCGGGTCACATATTTAAAAATACGAGGTTTTATTAAGCAAGAAATGTACAGAATTTTGGGAATTTATGTTCAAAATTTATGACAAATTAACTTTAAGTAAAACAAAATCAGAAGTGGGATATATGTTTCTTCTCAATGTATAATCAAATGTCAGGCTAAAAAAGTATGGCACAATCACTTCCATGTTGAACTCTATGATTTAATATGCCCAGGATTTTTAATGCTAGACCTAAAAATATTAACTGACCTTATAAAAATATTCAGAAGTGGGATTAGTGATTATCATTTCTTGGCTTAAAAAATTACAATGCAAAAATCTATTGATATGAAAATTTGAAGCTTATGAAAAAAAAAATTAATTCAATTACACTCAAAATTAAAAATATTTTTTTTAGCGATTTCAAATCAAAAAGAAAATAAAACAAAACAAAAACAACTTAATTATTGCACTGTTTTTTTCTGTCAACATCCACAATAATTAAGTCATAGCTTAATAAATTCAGAAGTAGATTTTGACAATAACTTGAATAAAGTGGCGGCATACAACTTAAATCTTACTCGATTTCATACTTAATTTTTTTTTTTTTAATTAATTTTTATTTGCTTTAGCTTAAAAAATAAATAAAAAAATTCCGAAGTGGAAGTTGACAATAACCTGAAAAAAGTTTTAAATATTTTTTTTTAAATTAGGTAAGGCCTTAAAAATCAGAAGTAGGATTATTTTCTTTAACTTCAAAAAAGAAATAAAAAATATTCAGAAGTGGGATTTGACAATAACTTGGAAAGTTATTGTCAACTTGAAAATTTATTGTCAAATAACTCTTACTCGATTTCATACTTATATATTTTTTTAATTTAATTATTACAACCAGAAAAAATCTGAAGTGGGACTATTTTCTTTAGATTAAAAAAAAATTCAGAAGTGGGAATTGGCAACAACCTGAAATAAGTTTTAAATATTTTTTTTTAATTTAGTTATAAAGGCCTGAAAAAATCAGAAAAAGGATTATTTTCCTAAGCTTAAAAATTAGAAATTAAAAATATTCAGAAGTGGGATTGACAATAACCTGAAAAAGGCCACGACATTTTTCTTAAATCTTATTCGACTTCATACGTAAATATTTTTTTAATTTAATTATTAAAGCCTTAAAAAATCAGAAGTGGGATTAGTTTCTTTAGATTAAAAAGGAAGAAATGAAAAATATTCAAAAATGGGATTTGATAATAACCTCAAATAAGCTAGGCGAAGTCAAGGTATACTTCTTAAATCTTATTCGTTTTTATACCTTAATACTTTTTTTATTTTATTAAAATGTCCTGAAAAAGTCAGAAGTGGGATTTTTTTTTCTTTATGTAAAAAAGAAGAAATGAAAAATATTCAGAAGTGGGATTTGACAACAAACTGAAAAAAGTTACGGCTTACTATTAAAATCTTACTCGATTTTATACTTAAATATTTTTATAATTTTATTGTTAAGACCTGAAAAAATCAGAAGTAAGATTATTTTCTTAGCTTAACAAAAAGAAATGAAAAAATATTCAGAAGTGGGATTTGACAATAACCCAAAAGAAGCAAGGATAGGCCAAGTTATACTTCTTAAATCTTATTCGTTTTCATACTTAAATATTTTTTTAATTTAATGATTGAGCTCTGTAATAATCTCAAGTGGGATTATTTTCTTTAGATTAAAAAAAAAGTATAAAAAATATTCATAAGTGGGATTTGACAATAGCCTTAAAGAAGCTAGAATAAGTCACGGCATACTTCTTACATCTTACTCGATTTCATACTTATATATTTTTTTAATTTAATTATTAAAACCTGAAAAAATCAGAAGTGGGATTATTTTCTTTAGATTAAAAAAGAAGAAATGAAAAATATTCAAAAGTGGGATTTGACAATAGCCTAAAAGAAGCTAGAATAAGTCACGGCATACTTCTTAAATCTTACTCGATTTCATAATTATATATTTTTTTAATTTAATCATTAAAACCTGAAAAAATCAGAAGTGGGATTATTTTCTTAAGCTTAAAAAATGAAATTAAAAATATTCAGAAGTGGGATTTGACAATAACCTGAAAAAATTCACGGCATAGTTCTTAATTTTTTTTCGATTTCATACTTGAATATTATTTTAATATAATTATTCAGGACGGGAAAAAATCAGAAGTGGGATTATTTTCTTAACCTTACAAAAAATAAAACTTCTTATGTCAATAATGAAACATTGCAAACATTTAAGCTTGTACAATTGTCACTCACCATAGCATACTAGCCAAAGTATGATCAACATTCAGAAGTGGGATTTGGCCCCCATCAAAAAAGCCGCCGGAAAAACTGTTTAATTCCTTGTCCGAATTTAATATCACTTCATCCCTTTCTCACTTTTCGAGTACACTCGAAAGTTTAAGTTTTTTTAAAATTCAATTCAATCTCGAGCGATTTCAATTCCCCAACAATGGCAATGGCACATGTGTTGGCGCTTTAAAAAATAAAAAAAAACAATATAGCGTATATGCTAGTGATTCAAGTTTATCTGAATTTGTATCATCTCATGACGTCATGGCAGTTTTGTATTTATTCTCTTCTTCTTTACATTTTATTTCAATTTGTTTTTCGGTTTTGTGCAGCATCAATTGTGAGTGTGCGTTTTTTTTGTAGCGCTTTAATTGTATTTTGTTGTTGTGTTATCGGCTTTATTGTAAATTTGCCAAAGAAAATACGATAAGAAAACCAACAACAAAAAAATATTTTTTTTGCGGATGCCAGTGGGTATTTGCCAAAAAGATTATTTTCTAATCTTTTCAATCGAAAATATTTTGGGAAATGTGAAAATTAGAAGAAAATTATTAAAAAATAAAAAAAAGTGCGTTAACATTTTAATTAAACAGATTTGGAAAGAGGAGGCCTCATGTGAATAAACCAATTCATATAATAACGTACTTTTCAAACACAGCCGCTTATTGTTCTAGAATCAATTTCCATCGCCCAAAATTTGACAAAACTCAAAAATTTTGACTAGATTTATAGTCAACTAAAATTATAGACTTTTGTGTGCGCCGGGGGACGTTGAGTTGTTTTTTTTCACCTCACTAGCTCATCGACGAAACTTCATGAAAATAAATTAATGTAAGACGGATCAGCAGCCCCAATGTGGTGGTAAAATACTCGTAATGCTTTGATCTATGGCCAGCTTAAAGCTGTTACTATTGCATTATATTCTCTACAGATGGCTCTCTATATAGTTTCTGTAGAGGTGGAACTAACTTGGCTTGACATGGGTTGGTAGTAGACGTAGTGTCCGTGGCTATCAAACCCAGGCTCAAATCGTTAATTGAATTCGAAGTAAATGTGCATTTTCATGTGCCCCATCTAGTGTTAAAACTTCTCAGCTTTCTTAGGTTAATTGTTATTCTTTCAATGGTTATGGGCTTAATATTAATAGTACTATGTACTCGTATTAAATATAATTGTTATTTTTTCTAGCATGAAACTAAAATTAAACTTTATTGACTATCTTTACTAATTTGTTTTTTCTTTAATTTTCTAGCTCCGGCCGACGGCAGTTGGGTTCCAATGCCTTAGCCAAGTAAGTACCAACTATGCCTATTCTAATGCATTTATGTAAATTGTATTTATTAATCTATGATCGGTTATCATAAAACTTCCAAAACTGAACTTTTTCTAATATTGTTGTAATACAGGGTGGCTGATATATAATTCTATATTAAGAAACTCAAATAATTTTATTTTCGGTGTATGGAATTAATTTTTCTGTTCATGTTAAAGCTCATTTAATTTTATTAAATATAGCTTAATTAGTTTAAAAAGAATGGAATTTTAATTCCCCCCTGCTCGTTGATGCATGTGTGCGGCATCTACCCAAAAAGTTGTTCATTACTGCTTGGAGAGTTGAGACAGGAATAGCCGCAATTGTTTCTCGAATGGATTACTTTAGTTCATGCAAATTTGTTGGTTTTGCTTTGTAGACTTCCTGCTTTCAATAACTCCACAAGAAAGTCAGGTGCACTAAGGTCAGGGGACCTTGGGCGCCAACGGAATGTGGAGTTTCTGGATATTAGCTTACTGGGAAATTTTGGTCGCAATTCTATCATAACAGGCCGGGCTATGTGAGGAGTTGTAACATCTTGCTCAAACCACACAGAGTCGAAAGAAATTCACATTCGGCGTAATTCTGAATAAAAAAAACCTCTCTCAACATGCTCAATTAACAGTCTTTAGTAACCGCAACGAGGTGACCGTTTTCTCCGAAGAAGTAGGGCCCGACAATGCAGCGTGATGAAACTGCACACCACACTGTGACACGAAGTGGATGCAATACCATTTTATGGAGTATCTGTGGCTTGGAAGCACTCCATATTCGGAAAATTTTGCCGTTTAAATCGAAATGGGCCTTGTCAAACATGAAAAGACAGTTCAACATGTTTCTGTCCTTTTCCACCATTTGAAGCATCTTTTGGCAAAATCCCAAACGAATTGGGAAGTTTGCTACGTTCAGTTTGTTGACAATCTGAATTTTATATGGAAATACGTCCAAATCTTTGGGCATAATTGACTGCAATAACTGTCTGCTTATACCCATTTGAGCAGATAAGCTTCTTGTCGAAACTCTTGGATTGTTTTGTATGGCAGCAGCGATGGTTTCCTCCATCTGAACTAAAGGGTTTCGATTGTAAGGTCTTCTGTTGACTGTCTCATGCCCGCAAAATTGTTACAAATGTCTCATTATGCTTCATCTGCTCGGAGGATTGCCGCCAAACGTGCGCCTATACTCTACGAAACTACGGACTCCATTGCGTGATATCGGCGCACAATCCAAATTATTGTTTTAGTGTCCCAGTTATCCATTTTTGTTGAATCTAAAATTCAATTTGCAAAATAAAAAAGAATTAACCAGATTCTTTAAATAGAAAAAAAGTTATTAATTTTTTTTGGTAGCGGCTTTCATCAGGCACCCTGTATAAGCTCGAACTTTATTTTAATACTCTTAGCCAATGTTCCAGGCATCACTACAGCATTGCCTTTGATTTCGTTTGAAACTTAGCCAAGGTTAGAAAGACTTGTATAGGGTGATCCATCTAGAGGTTTTTTTTTTTCAGAACAAAAAAAATATAAAAATTCAAATCAAGTGTGGAATCTTAATTGGTAATTAGAAAGAGCATTTTATGGCATTAAGTTTTTGAAAATAATTACCTTAAAATGTTGGCAACTGTATTATGGAAATGAGCGTTCGGGGAGAAACGGGAAGATTCGCTGTTTTTGACCAAAACTTTGTTCACTGGTGAGGCCCATTTCTGGCTCAACGGCAAAGTCAATAAACAAAATTGCCCGATTTGGGCTGAAGAGCAACAAGAAGAGGTTCAAGAGGCGTCATAATACCTAGAGAAAACCACGGTTTGGTGCGGTTTATAGCATGGTGAAATCATCGGTCCCTATTTTTCAAAAATTATGAAGGACGGCACGTAACCGTGAATGGTGCTCGCTATCGCGTTATGATATCGATCTTTATGCTACCTGAAATCGAAGCCCGAGATCTTAACGACACTTGGTTCCAACAGGACGGTGCCACTTGCCATACAGCTGCTCATACAATGGATCTATTGGGAGACCATTTCGAAAAGCAGCTAATTTCACGTTTTGGACAGGTGAGTTGGCCGCCTTGATCGAGTGATATCACACCTTTAGACATTTTTCTTTGGGGTTACGCAAAGTCCAAAGTCTATACTGACAAACCAGCTACGATTCAGATTTTGGAAGCCAACATTACGCGTGTCATTAAAGCCATGCCGGTCGAAATGCTCGAACAAGTCATCCAAAATTGGACCCTCAAAATGGAAACCCTGAGGCGTAGTCGCGGCCAACATTTGAAGGAAACTATTTTCAAAAAATAAATGCCATAAAATGTCTATTCAAATTACCAATAAAGATTCCACACTTGATTTGATTTTTTATATTTTTTTTTGTTCTGAAAAAATACCTCTAGATGGATCACCCATTACATTTAAAATTTAAATCGGCTGTAAAAAAAGTACTGCTAATTTTTTCCTAATTTCTGGTTTTATTGGAAAGCTTGAAAATTTCTCATATAAAAATGGAACACAATATCATTGATATGACTACAACAATAGGCAAGGCAGTACCTCATCCGATCAACCCGATTTTTCAGTACATTTTCGATTGTTTCGGGTCGAATCTTCTCAATGACAACTTCGATTTCATGTTTCAACGCTTTAATTGTCTCGAGATGCGTTGCGTTACATTTAGCCTTAATGGCTCTCCACAGAAAATTATCCAAACGGGCTCAAATCACAGCTCCGAGGCATCACAATTTCGGCTGATTATTCGATTTTATATATCAAAAATTTTTTAAAAATGCGTAAATATCGATGGTTTCGTTGGCTGTGTGACATATGGCCCCGTCTTGTCGAAACCAAATGTCGTCCATGTCATTCTCCTGAATTTTTGGCAAACAAAAATTCCTTCAGCATGGGCCAGTTACGCTTACTCGTATAGTTGACGGTACCGACGGCTTCTCATTTTTGAAGAAAAATGGCCCAATGATAACGCCAGCCTAAAATCCACACCAAACAGTGACTTGTTGCGAAGGCATTGGCTTCTCAATAGTAACGTGTGGTTTCTCTGAACCCTCATATGCGGCAGTTTTGATTATTGACATAGCCACCGAGATGAACATGAGCTTTATCTGAAAACACCATTTTTCGGCTAAATTCTTCATCTCCTGCCAATCTTCAGTTGGGCGAAACGAAAACGCTTAGGATGGTGTTCTATTATTAAATGACAATCTCCTAACTTTCCATTAAAACCAGAAATTAAAAAAAAATTATCTGTACCTTTTATGTACAGCCCATTCAAATTGCTTATGTGGATTTTTTGGTCCGAAAATTCTTTTCTGGGTGCTCGGAAACTTCAAATTTTCCAGCGAATATTTAGTTCCAATTACTGAAACTTAGAGCTCGCCTGTACTAATGGAATTCTCCAGGTTCTTAATCGTTGGGTGGGCAAAATAATTCAGTTGTCGAATTTGTCCTTGTGTATGGCACAATCTTCTTTCCCCAGAATGAAGAATTTGAAATGTTCCAAAATTAGTTTTTGGTGATCAAAATTTGTTTAAAGTTCGCCATCAAATGAAGCTTTCACGACAAAGCTATTTTTAAAGGCCTGACATCAACTCTATCTACGGTTCTAGAATGGAAATATGTATGGGCAGGATATTCAGTATACTTTAGAGACATTAGTGCTCCTGTTCATGGCGGCTTACCTCTTTGTTTTGATAATAATGGCGGGGTTCTGTGCCCTTAATTACATATCATATCAGGGCGCCGTTTGTGAACAAGTTTTTTTTGGGTCAGAAACCCAAAATAAAAATACTAAAGCTCAGCGCATAGTTCCAGATTAATTCCATTCGATTTCTGGTTTCTTTATATTAATTGAAATCGACAAATTTTCACTTAAGTTCGAACACAGTAGCTTAGAAAATATGTATGTCTTATATTCTTTTTATATAAAATTTAAAAAATATATTTTTGGACGAATTCGCCAGGAAACACCAACAACATTTTCTTAGTAGGTGAACCTAACCCTGAAATAAATGATAAGTTTTTAACCGGCTTTAAACCTACATCATTTATGTAATAGTCGCTTCACCAAAAATCACAACACCATGACCCAGCGTAGAAATTAATAATAAGTCCACTAAAGCGTATTTTCTTTCCTTTAAAATGGTAACCCCAATCCAATGAAAGAGAAACGCATTAGACAGCGTTATTGTGACAATTGTAAATCTTTTTTACTCGCCTATGCAACTACACATCTGACGCAGCGTAATCGCATATGTCTGAAAGCTAACTTAGACTGCCCTAAATTGTCCTTGTTACGTAGTCAAATTACGTCCCCTTTCTCCCCATAGAGAGCCTCGACTTTAACAGTTATAAAACAAGTGCAGCAAAATCCATTTCTGTACATTTCATTTGAAAAATTTCGACAGGTAATGCATCTCCATCTCAGTTTCGTGGCCCACAAAATATATTTTTCTGTTTTTCCCACAAACAAAAATCCACAGTTTAATTTCTCTTCTACATTGTGGCAACACTCAATGTACAGTTTGTATAACAGTGCTTCACAAACTTCTTCAACGAGCTAAGCGCAGACACAGTTTATTGAGCAGCGCTTCACAAACTGGATGAGCATATTAAGTGCAGACACACACCATTTGGATCTATTCACACGAAGTTGTTTGAAAATATGCCAGAAGGTGCCGCTGTGCAAATATGAATCATTCACAATAACAGTTTAACGTTGTTAGTGAAAACTTAAACCTGTGAAGCGCTATTTAGAATGTTGTGATTGTTTCGAAAGACAATCTAGGGGCAGCCAGTGGTGCCAGAAACGACGATTTTTCGCCATTTTGACGTTTTTTTTTGTGGAAATTTAATAATTCATTGGGCCATTAAATAATTCATTTTAAACTTGAAAGTATCGATAATTCGAATTTCTGGTTTTATTGAAAAAGTTGAACTTAATAATTTAATAATGGAACACCATCCCATGCGTTTTCGCTTTGTCAAATGGGCTGAATATTGTTTGGTAGGAGATGAAAAATCGTCGTTGCAGATGAAGCTCATTTTCATCTCGGTGGCTATGTCAATAAGCAAAATTTCTGCCAATCGTATAAGAGTTAAAAGAACCCACACGTGCCTATTAAGAATAGGGTTGATTTTGGTCTTGCTGCATCATTGGATATTTTTTCAGAGCAAGGAGCCGCCGCTGCTATCAACGGTAAGCGTTACCGCTCTATGCTTAACCAATTTTTGTTTCCCAAAATTAAAGAGAATGAATGACATGGACAATATTTGGTTGCAACAAGACGGAGCCACATGTCACGCGGCCAACGGAACCAAATCGATTAATCAGCCGAAATTGTGATGTCAATTGGCCGCCTCGGAGCTGTGATTTGAGCCCTTTGGATTGTTTTCTGTGCGGAGCCATTAAGGAAAAATGTTTACGCAATGCATCTAAGGACAATTAAAGCGTTGAAATATAAAATTGAAGTTGCCATTCGACCCGAAACAATCGAAAATGTACTGAAAAATTGGGTTGAACGGATAAGGTACGAGGGCAGATATCGGGTGATGAATCTAGAGGTATTTTTTCAAAACAAAATAAAAACAAAAATTCAAATCAAGTGTGGAATCTCTGTTGTGCATTCGAAAGGACATTTTATGTCATTTATTTTTAAAATATAATTTCCTTCAAATGTTAACCGCGACTAAGTCTCAGCGTGTCCATTCGGTAGGTCCAATTTAGGATGACTCGTTCGAGCATTTCGACCGGTACGGCGTTCATGACACGCGTAATGTTGGCTTCGAAACCTGAATCTTAGCTGGTTTGTCAGCGTAAACTCTGGACTTTACGTGGCTTTAAAGGAAAAAGTATAAACTCGTGATATCACACGATCTAGGCGGCCAACTCAGCGGTCAAATACGTGAAATAGGCTGCTCTTTCAAATGACCACTCAATAAATCCATTGTTTTTGTATGGTAAATAGCACCGACCTGTTGAAACCAAATACCGTTTCAATTTCAGGTAGCAAAAAGTCCGATATCAAGGCGCGATAGCGAGCACCATTCACGGTAACGTTCCGGCCATCATCATTTTTGAAACAATATTGACCGATGATTCCACCAGCCCATTAACTGCACTTAACCATGGTTTTCTCTGGGTATAATGACAGCTCTTGAACCTCTTCTTGTTGCTCTGCAGCCCAAATGTGGCAATTTTGTTTATTGGCTTTGGCGTTAAGCCAGAAAGGGGCCTCATCACTGAATAAACTGTTGTTCGAAAACAGCGGATCTTCTCGTTTCTCATTTCCATAATTCAGTTGCACAATTTGAAGACGTTGTTGCGGTGTTCGTCTTTCTATACTAAAATGGCAAACAATACTGAAAGGGGAAAAAAAGTTTAATGCAACTCACAATACACTTAGTCCAACATTTCTCCAATTTTTGTATCCCTTCCAAAAAATAGAATTTTTCAATGTCCATAAAATAGCCATTCGTTTGATCAATAGTTTAATCGTTGGAGCTGCAAGTCAGTAAACCACTTTTTTACCATTGTAATCGTTTGATTGACTGTTTTTTTCTGCAAAAAATAATGTTTAACGGACACTCGGAATTCACTTTTTCCATTTTTAACAAAAATCTACTAGGTTGTATGCTTGGAACAGCTGTTGAAAACAAACTAAATGACGGAACTCTCTCAAAACTTGACAGAAGTCTATTAACAGATGGCAGTGTTGCATTTCATATAACTATGAGGGAAGTTAGAAAAGTCACGGAATTATTGATCTGCCCTCGTACTTCCGAGCCAGTTGTGGTAGTCATATGAATGATTTTGTGTTCTATTATCAAATGACAATGTTCAACCTAAGCAATAAAACCAGAAATTTTAAAAAATAATCAGCACTTTTTTTACAGCCGATTCAAATTTAAAATTTTAAATTGTCCACCCTGTATCATTTTAAAAATATTAAGATAATTCTTTGAAAACTTTTTGTTTTATTTACAACATCGTGCGTTTTAGTTTGAGGCCAAATATATTTAGGGCCATTTCAGACTGACAAAAACTAAGAGTTTTCCAAGAGGGTTTCCCTAGCAAATCCGACAAATAATTGTAAACCCTAGTTTTTTATATGGAAAAAACGATTACGAAAACTACCTGCATGGCACAATAAAGAAGGTAGAGTTATGCTAACCGCTGTTTTTTTTAAATCTTTTCTCGTAGTAATTTAAATTGTCAATTTTAAAAATTGACAATGACCATTGTTGAAGTTTGTAAAGGAAAAATTTAATATCCCACAATTACAATTATCAAAAAAATATATATTTTTGGCATTCTCTTTCAATTGACTTTGACAATCTCGCAAACTATGTTTGTTGATGTAAGGCTAGTGACTATACCTTGTTTATTGTACCATGACTACCTTATTTATCAGCCTGAAAAGTTTTGTGAGACTGTCAGTTATTGAAATTATTTTTAAAAATATCACATTAATTTCGTATATCTTCTGGTAAATTTATATTAATTTTCTGGTTTGCTTTACTCTATTTCCTTTTTAATTTCAGCCAACTTTACAGATCGTCGAGTTTCAACTCATCTGGTCGTAGTTCCAACTGTGATACAACGGACGAAATGTACGACTGTAGTCTGGATAATGTTCAAGATATTAATTATAAGGTAAGTTGCCAATCGATTTGCTCCTCGTCAATTTAATTTTCTTTTTGCCATTTACAAGCAAAGTTTTTGGTTTGGTGCGAAGGCCAAAACGAATTATTGCGATTTTTTTTTCATTTCTATGAAATGAAAGTACTCCAGGCATTTTTCATCTCATGGCTGGCGTTTTGTTTTTCTTTAACCATCGAGCAATCCATCGCATAGAGTAGTTCCCTAGGACAGACTTTGAGTTTCTTGAGCCACTAGTGATGATGGTGTTTATCGTTAAACACCCACCCCCATTCAGACACACACTCTGACAGTGGTTTTTGGTTTATGGCTTTAATGAAATTCATTTCGTTGGCGTTGTTTTCTACGAGTATTTGCCATCGCCATTCATCTAGTCACTGACTGGCATTTGTCCGCTTATCTTTAACCACCAGCAAGGTCATTGTTTCATTTCTGTTTTCTTGTTATTTTTTCGATTTACTGAGGATTACGAATTTAAGCTCAATTGCTATTTTCTTGGCAATGAATTCGCTTTGCAAGTGAAATGTACTGGGGTTACTGAAGGTGTTTTTAATTTCGATTTTTTGAGATTTCCCATATCGATAAGAAGGCCGGATTATTGTTTTGCCGCGACTCAAGATTATTATTGAATTAATAGGTAGGAAGAAGAAAGGGAAAAACGCTAACGGTAATCGATTAAAGACAAAGATAAGAATTTTTTCATAATCTGGAAGCACACCTTTTCAAAAAAGGTACACACTGAAAAAAATAGGCTAGAAAACTTTACGAAGTAAGTTCGGCCATATATACTCCCCGATGAAGCAAATATTCAAAAAGTGTTCCTTTGTCGACTTACCCTTAAGAACAAATTCCCCTGCGCCGATTTCGCCTAATTTTTAATAGCAATTAAAACCATTATCGTACAAAATTTCAGGATCCAACCTTTATTCGTCCAGTTGCTGCCATGCTTTCAGCAGACACATGGCTAGATGTTCTTAGAATTTTACGACGATCAATAATAGATATAAAGACTATTTAGTTTCCGAGTCAATATTTCGAGTTGTTCCAAACAGAATGACAAATTTAGTTTGGTTCATTCAGTTTGGTTCTTAAGTTTATTTTTTAATGTAAAGCTTGGATTTGAATGATCCTGTACGTTTGTTTTCACTTATACTTCATATACGTTTTGATTTTTTTAATTTTTTTTAATAACAAACTAATATTTGGACCACCCTGTATGTTTATGTTCGCCTTTTTCATAGGCTGCATTGGAAAGTTTCCTTTCTTAAAGTTATTTGTCCAAAAACTTGTTTCAATTAAGAGAAATTTTGTTTGTTTTGTAACCTTTGGACGCCTTGGCGTATGAGTATTATTAATACTGGAGTTAATTACTTGTTTTAGCTATAGCTACGATAAATTCTAAGCGATTTGAAATTTAGAAATGACATGTAAAACTAGACATTTTAAGGTCTTAGTACAAGAAGTTTCCTAGCACTCTCCTTATGAGTAGAATAAATGGGACGCCCGTCAATTTAGATGAAACTCGATCCATTGTGATTCGCTCAAAAAAAGTGATAGAGGAAGAATTAATTAGAAAAAGAAAAGAAAAGTGTTTTGGAGGAGAAGTGATAAATATAGGGAAAGGGTTTTTTTAGCCAAAAAATTGTTTCATTTGCGAGAAAAATCTGTTTTTTTTATTTTTGGACCCCTGGCGTATGAGTATTATTAATGCCGAAGTTAATGACTTGTTTTAGCTAAAACTCTGACAATTTCTAAGCGATTTGAAATCCAGAAATAGTGTGTAAAACTAGACATGTAAAGGTCTAAGTACAAGTAGTTTCTTTATGGTGAGGATAAATGGGGCGCCCGTCAATTTAGATGACAACCAAGGATTTTAGTCGTGGCCGACTAAACTCGATCCATTGTGGTTCCCTTAAATAAAAGTGATAGAAGAAGAATTAGGTAGGTAAAGAGAAAAAAGTGTTTTGAGGAGAATTGATAAATATAAGAAAAGAGGTTTTTCAGCCAAAAAATTGTTTCATTTGCCAGAAAATTCTGGTTTTTTACTTTTGGACCCCTGGCGTATGAGTATTATTAATACCGGAGTTAATGTCTAGTTTTAGCTATAGCTTTGGCAAATCCTAAGTGATGTGAAAGATAGAAATTACATGTAAAACCAGACATTTTATGGTCTTTAGCGCAATAAGTTTTCTTACACTCTTTCTATGCTCAAGCCATGGCACAGCGCCAATTGAGGTTAAGGCTTTGTCGACTTAGACTTTCATTTTAGCTACAGAAGGTATCGTGATTTGCGGCCAGAATAAAAGAGTAAATAACTGCCTGGAATACAGTGCATTTGCCTGGAGCTGTGGCTAGGAGTCTTAATATAAGTAATCGGACTTTAATTTCGATATCATTTTTTGAATGTCGATGAAGATTAAAATTTCATTAGCTTTTATGGTGATTTTTGATGCCCAATCTTCGTGGCATAGAATCCAAACATAAAATTTTGTTTCGGTTCCACGTGCCTGTTTATGGTTTCCGGTGGTGTCCATACAGTTTAACACTGGAATATATTTTTGGGAAATTTAATATAGATACCCAGCAAACCAAACCTTCAGAATTCGGTCAGAATTGTGTACGACAATCAGCAAAATGTTTCGATTTCTTACCGAGTTCGTAACGAAAAACATATGAGAGGGTTGACAAAAATTCTGAACTACTTTCTGAAAAAAAAAAATCCTCAGACAAATCGAACAGAATTCGTAACGATTTCGGTAAGAATTCTCGATAGAGTTCAGACATTGTTCATAATTGTCTGATATCAGACATTGTCGGCAAATTTGGTTTACTGGGTATTTATCGTTTATAATACACATTTTTGGAACTTCTATAAAGTTTTCCTATATTTCTTCCTTGTACTCTTTAGTATTTGTTGCGCCTTATTTATTTATTGCTCTACAGCGTAGAATGTGTTGTTTATAAACTTTTATTTTATTAATTTGTCTTAAAAATTCGTTTTTCTTCTAAGAAATTCGATTTTTTTATTTTAACCACCCTGACGTATAAGTATTATTAATACCAGAATTAATTTGCATTTTTAGCTAAAACTTTGACAATTTATAAGCGATTTCAGATAAATAAATGACCAATACAACTAGACACTTTAGGGTTTTTTAGGGCTTGAAATTTTCTTATGTCGCCTATATAGATTCTGGGAAAATTTATTAGCGTATTTTTTGTCCATATGCTAAATTCTCTAAAATGTTGCCATAAAACTCTTAATACGATTTTCTCGGCAATACGCTATATGCTGTATTGCCTAAGATATCTTTTTTGTAGATTGTATTATTGATTGTATTTTGAGCACCGGTACCAAAGTAATTTTGCATTTTTAGCTTTAACTCTGGCAATTTATAAGCGATTTAAAATAAAGCAATGACGTATTAAACTAGACACTTTAAGGCCTTTAGTACTGAAAATTTCCTCGTATCCCAAATATCGATTTTGAAACATATTATACAAATGTTTGATGGTCCATATGATAGATTCGTTAAAATGTTGCCTTAATAGATTAAAGAATACGTTTTTCATTTATTTATTTTTATATTGTCTAAGATTTTTTGTTAAAATGCCCTACATTATTTTTTTGTTGAAAAAAGGCTTTAATTAATTGAAACAACGTCGATTTTCCAATGTTGGCCACCCTGACGTATGAGTATTATTAATAGAGGAGCAAATTTGCTGTTTTGTCTATATCTCGAAATTTTTTTAAGCGATTTGAAAATTAACAATTACATTTGAAAACTAGACACTTTAAGGCCGAAATGCCCTTCTTCAGTTTTTGTTGAAAAAATGATTTAGTTAAGTGAACAGATTTGATTTTCCTATTTTTACCACCCTGGCGTATGAGTACTAAAGGAGTTTACGAGTATTTGCGGTTTTTGCTATATTTCGGCATTTTTCGAAGCGATCTGAAATATTTAAATGATATATAAAACTAGTCTCGTTTAGGTCTCTATTGTTATAAATTTTCTATTATCGCCCATATAGATTCTGGTGGATTATATACAATTTTTTGCCTATATTAAAATTTTTTGAAATTTTGGGATCCTTTGGGAATACGTTTTTCGTTTTTCATTTTCCATATTTGATTAATTATCATTTACAGACGCCTTTGTTGAATTTTTTTTCTTCAAAAATTCGGTTAAATAAATGAAAAAGTAAAATTTTTAAAAATTTTACCACCCTGGCGTATGATTAATCTTAATACCGAAGTTTTTTAATTTTTTTGTTATAACTTGGGTAATTTTCAAGCGTTTTAAAATATTTAAAGGGCATTTCAAAGTAGACATGTTTGGCTGTGTTTTTTCTATTACATTGTAATTCGCTTGTGCACTAAATTTTTTTTCAGTTCCTTTTATATTATACAAAATATTCTTTTAAAACTTCCTCTTTCCGTTTTTGTTGGGGGAGCTAGAAATAAAAGGAAAACATTACGTGATACTAATGTTTTGTATTTCTACTAAACATTTCCTCTGCGAAAGTATAGTGTCTTTGTTGGCGTTGCCGTGTTAAAGAAACACCATCATCGGCAACGCCAACCATAATTGTGTATTTGCATGTTAAATGTTATTTTCTTCTTCTGCTGCGCTGGTACTTCTGTACAATGCAAAAATTAGCATAAAATTTCTCGTATGCGCTGTGGAGATTGCCCGCTGACGTACGTGCACCGCCAAAATTCAAATGCATTGGGTTGAATGGTTTGGTGGTTGTGGCTGCGGCGTAGGTTATTGATTGGGTATAAAGCCTTTTCGCTTAAATCATTATGCAATTGTCTGTACCTACGAACGATTCTTAAGACCGGTGGAGCGATTAAACAATTGGATTTAATTCTGGCTAAGCAAATGACGTTTGTCTCTTGATTTGGTAACCTGTTTGGCAGCATTTAAAGAAAGGCAGCCAGTCAGGCAGGCAGGCAGTTGTCTTAGGCCAAAAGGTGTGTGTGTGTGCGAGCAAGGAAACTGAAATAATTGAATATTTCGAACACGTGTTCCAAAGGTTTTCCGCTTGCAATTTGCAAATGCATACTAAACGGAAGACAACCGAAATGTGAATTTATAAAATTAAATTAAATCAACGCTATGTGGCATATCAATGGAAAATCCGCTGGATTTCAATTTGTTTCAATTTTGCCAAGATTTGTGATGTCTTTCAACTTCAATTCCTCGTGCTCTAAACAAAATTAATGATAATTGCCGGCATTGTGGGTGTTGCCTTTGGGTAACCCACACTTTTACTCAGGCAGACAACACATACGCAGGTTATGTCAATATTTTAGTTTGAGAAAAGAAAAAAAATAACGTGCCTAGCTCTTGGCTCAGATAAACAGCGCTCTCTGGGCTTGCGGTGTTTGTTTCGCTGCGAATTTTTAGCCATACAACAATTTGTCTTTGAAACGCTGTTGAAACATTTGGTGTCTGGTGGGAAAGGCAGCTGGTGTTTTGCTGGTTTTCGTTTCGATTCAAGACAATTTTTGTTTTTTGCTTTGCAAATTGCTATGTAAATTATTGATTTTTAGTTGAGCGAAGGAGGGTTGGCTGGCTGCTTGTTTTCATTTTTTTTCTATTTTTTCAGCCTTTTATGCTAAACTAAAAATATTCAATTTCAGTTCATTAGCCTAAAAGTAGGCTAAACATATTCACACATGACATGCATGCCAACACAGGTTTCTAGTGGCCCACAAAGAAGAGGAAAAATCAATAGTTGTTTCCTAAATTTTGTTTTTTTCTGTTTAGAAAAAGCTTCTCTTGTAATCTTCTATAATGCTAAATGCTAAATATTTTTTCTGTTATTGCTTTCATTGGCAATATTACGCACCTTATAGTATACTCTGTTTTTTGTTTTATTTCCATTTTCCTCGTCTTCTTGGAACATGACATGTCTAGGTCTAAAAATGCCACCGACAATTTCCATAATTCATGAAACGTGAGACATGGGGAAAAAAGCACTTGTCGTGACATCTGTTATAATAAATAGAGGAACTAGTATTTAGAACGTAGCATACTTTTAGGATTTGTTACGCTAACAATTGTCTGACATGCATTTGGGCTAGAAAAATAAAACAAAATGCCCAGAGGAACGATTTAAAATTCACTACACTAAAATAAAATATAATGACAATAGGTAGATGGCTGCAACAAGGGAATTATTTGAATTTACACTGGCTGAAAAAGCATTTAATAATGATATTTCCCCAAAATATTTGCTGCAGGAGGCTCGAGATAAAATCCTTCATAGCTTATTTTAATTTATTTAATCTTTTTTCTGGCAAATAAGTTTTTTTCTTATTTGGCCATCTGTACGTATAAGTAATATTAATAGCGAATTTTGTTTACATAATAGCCTGCAGCACGGGCAAATCTTAAGAATTGCAATATGTGGATACTTTAAACAAAACTAGACATTTTAAGCTAATGAGCAATGGAAATTCTTAAGCATTCCGTCTACTTTATCGGGTACAATTTGCTCTACATTTTCTTGGTGAATTTAAGAAGTTTCATATTATTTTCAAATTTCTACATTTCCAAAGAAACTCATTTAAAATTATTTGTTTTAACCGATATTGGTTTTAATATGATATAAAACTTTCATTTAGAGGCTCAAAATACCCAACCGATCTCAGCGACTGTACGATAGAACCTGTTTTAACTTATTCTAAATTTTGTATATAACATAACCTCTATTCACTTAAAATTTTATTGTATCCCACTAGAGATTTGTGTGCTTAGGCCTTTAATTCGATTATTGGAGCACACAATTCTTCAATTAAGTTAAAAATTTTAATTTTTCTGTATTGACCACCTTGGCGTATAAGTAATATTATTAGCGGAGTTTATTTGCATATTTGAATATAACTCGGGAAAATCTGAACTGATTGCATATGTTAAGACGTTGATTGAGACTACATATATTAATCTAACTACTAGATAATTTCGCTAGTATGCTAGTTACAGATCCCTGGGTAATTTAACTCTTTTCGGACGTCATTTTTTAAATATGTTTTATTTTGTTGAGCTCGTTTGTTTTATTACGGTCTTTTGTTTGTACACATTGAACAGGGATTAACCGGCTAAAGACCTCTTGTATTTATATTAAAATAGATGACAAGTTTTTAACAAAATGGCAAAGTTCAGGTACTTGATAACCCTCTTCAGAAAGCTTCGCGGCAACTTGTGAAAGCAAAACCGAACTCTTTAAGACCAGGTTCTCACCAAACGAATGAGAACTACTGTTGTTTGTAAATCTTACTTTTCAAGATTTCTTCACAACTGCCCACGAAAATACATTATATTCTCTAAAGAGAATATAATTTGTTTACCCACTGACTGTGATCTACTGTTTAATAACGCCAAGCTGCTAAGGCATTTTATAAATTATCATTTGGATTTATGTCTAAATCCTAAAGCATTTACAAGCCGGACCCACCAATGCCGAAAATAACCCAGCTCTAAAAAAGATGTTTTAAACTGATTTTGAACCTGGTTTTACTTGTGCGGTAGTCCTGCACGCTAGCCAGCGCACCATGGCGGACCACTTGTCAGCATTTTCGCTGCAAAAGAACCCACCGCTAAGATTTTTTGATGTTCCCATAGGCATTTGAAGCTGGATTACTTGCGTGACAGTCGTGCGTGCTAGCCATCGCATAAAGGTCACCTACGCCGTTGTTACTGCTTACTGATGATGTTTCAAATGACCACATCGGCTTCGCTTGCAGTTTTGCACTCGTATGTCTGACGTTATTCCGGCAACAGCATGCCGAATGTTAACCTCAGAAAATTTGAGTTGTTAAGAGTACACTAAGGACTTGATGCAGTCCCAGAGAAAATATCCCAGGAGCGTCATGTCGCATAATCAGTCTGGCAAAAAGTTAACGCTCGCTCTGAGAGGACACAGTAGCCCAATTTTTTCTTAACAATTTTGAGAGGTTCGTCGTTTATGAGGCATGATACAGGGAATTATTGGAACCATGGCTCGTACCAAAGACTAAGAACGGTCTTCAGTTCGATGGGAAAAGGTGCAACGATACCGCCATTAAAAACAATCTATCTATGTGATGCAGTATTGCTTGGTCGAACACTTGTTAATTTGGTTCGTTCGACAGTAGACTGGATGTCACGGGTACGCAAGATTACCAGATCTGTTGTTCTGGCCGGTCAGTAGGTTCAACCCTTCCGGATAAATCCTGTGTTTAATACCAAAAGCGCGGCAATGTCTACGTCTCAGTATGGAGTAACATCATAACCAGGTGCTAAGACAGATGTTAGATAGGATTCAACCCCTCTCTAAAGGAGACTTTTCTTGCCAATATGTCATGCTTCGAATCAAGTCACTTGCCGGCAGTACTTGGGGAGCCGACAAAGAAACCTTGCTGACCTCTTACAAAGCGATAGGTCGGTCTGTAGCAAACTACGCAGCACCTGTATGGTCGGCGAACGTGGGTACGACGCAGTGGAAGAAAAATCAGACTTGCCAGAATGCCGCCCTTAGAACATCAACAGGGTGTCTTCTTATGTCTTCTGAGGACCATCTACATGAGGAGACGAAGGTCCTTACCGTGCGCAGACACAATTTCCTGTTGTCTAAGCAATACCTGCTAGGGTGTTTTCGCAGCAGTCATCCTAACCACCATCTCTTGAACAGGATGCCTCCACCCAGGCAGAACAGGTACGATCTTCATGATCTAGAGAGAGAGGTCCAGCGGTATAAGAGAGAACCTTTAGATCATCGAAACTATCAGGCAGGTTTGAACAACATTCACGCCGATGATGTCGCAGCAGCAGTATCCAGCTACCGTGTGAATGTAGTGCTAGGGGAACATCCCGCAGAGATTTCACCTGAGGAGAAGGTACTACCTCGGCAGACGCGCGTGGTTCTGGCGCAGCTGAGATCTGGATGGTGCAGCCTCCTCAATTCTTACTGGGCACGAATTGATGCTAACGTTCCGGACATCTGTCCCGCCTGCCATCAGGGACCACATGATGTACTGCACCTCTTCAATTGTCCGGCCAAGCCCACTCAGCTGACCCCTAGGTCTCTGTGGACGCATCCAGTTCAAATGGCGCGTTTCCTTCACCTGGATATCGAAGCAGATCCCCCATAGACGAACAAGAATTCAAAATAAATATATTGTTGTTACAACAACAACAACAACAAAACTTGGATGGTGGCCGAATTGCTAAATAATCGCTAAATAAGCTAAGTTGGATCTCTGAAGATTCCCCATTAGCTGATCCACATTTCTGGGTCTTCTTATATACTGGCCGCAATAACCATCCATCCATCAATACCTTTCTGGGTAATGACTTAAGGACCAAGAGAGTGTACATATGCTCAAACTGGTCCACGATGTGATAAATTTACGGAACACTTCCAGCCATAGTGACAACCGCCCTTACGAAGAATTTCGCGTTGTGTATTAAAACTCAGCTAAAGTTTCGATACTTTTTGTAAAAATTTTTGATATGGAATTCTAAAAGATAAAATGACAAACCTTACTAAATATTTTAAAAAGTAGGAATTGGTAAATGTCCATTTGGTATACTTAAAAGCTTCTGAAATGTAATTATTGAAAAATTCTCTGGGTAACCTTTATATTGTAAATGCTTCGAATATAACAACACATGAATTGTTTCATGATTTAAATTTTTTTTTCTATTATTGCAAAAAATAATAATCCCAAAAAGGTCAAACAATCTGTAGCAGCAATGTTTGAATTTTGTAATTTCTATTACAATTTTAAAGCTGAAACTGTGCAGTCTCGTATGACACTTTAAACTTCTTCATGGGCTAAAAACTGTAAATATTGTGGCCGATTTAACAAATTATCCTTTTAATTAATATTAATCATACGTCACGATGTTCAGAATTGAAAAAATCGTATTTTACGTAAAACCTACAGCATTTTGATTTCATTTTTTCTATGGTTTAAAGAAAAGAATGCGTATACCGTTTAGACAGCATTGAAGCTAAGAAACAGATTCCAAGGGAAGATGAAAAGACGAAGCATAATTATTTAAAAATGATAGTCAGCAAAAATGACATTGATATTTTACTCAATTTGTTTTTTTTTTTTAATACAAAAAAGTTCATCTTCCTTTCAAAATCCCACAGAGAATATTGCTTAACTTAAAGTTAATGTAATTCCAAAAATTATGTAGACATTTGTAATTGTGGGGAAAAATTAACTTTAATCTTCTCTGCCTTCGAGACCAGAAAGGCATCACTAGAAAAATCTAAACACATCCATGTAAACAAACAAAGAAAACATCATCGCTACCGCCGTCCATATGTGAACTAAGCACGTGAAGTAATCGGAGTAGCAGCAACAGTGGAAGCCTTTAACACACATGTCAAGCAATTTGTTTATTTAATTAAATCCGGCTGGCAACTCTGCGACTACCATATATTCAATGAACTGCAAATGCTTGTGGCAATAACAAAACGACTATGTTCCATGGCTGGCAGTGTTGCCAAAGCAATTTGGCGTTTCCATTCTACTGTTTTTACTGCTGTCGCTTTTGCGTCAGAGGTGGGAAAAGATGTGTCGAACAGATATCGTCGCACTCAACAGCGTAGAGACGCAACCGCCAGCGTACATTGTATGACGGACGACGGTTAAGTAATTTTTCTTCTCTTTGTCGTTTTTTTTTTGAATTTGTTCAGGCGGTAATTTTACGTTGTTTTTATGTTCCAGGTGCTATGCTGTGTAAAAAATATTTGAATTTAAATGGAGTAATCGTCGTAATGTTGCAGAAAATAAATTGTTGTTGTTTCTTGTTATGTTTTCGTTTCTTTTCATAGACTTTGGAGGAATCTTTATGGTAAAATCTGATTATCAAAACACGGGTGTTTTTTTTTGGTTTTCCTTTGTCTGTTTGCTATGCATAATTTTCCATCTAATATGGAATGGAATGTTATGTTGAGCACAACCGGGGTGGAAAAATAAAAAGAAGTACGTTTGTACGTACACACACCTCAAAAGTTTTGGCCGGCGGAAAGAAATAAATATATAAATTGTAGCTAATTTTTCTAGATGAGTGAATTTCGTTGTTTTCTGCGCTTCTTGATATGGTAATTACGACCGCCGAAATGAACTAGATTACTTGGTTTGCCATGTAAGATTAAATTAGATGAGCAGGAAATCTTAAACATACACGAAGAGTTTCAATGTTTTATTATTGCTTAACCTAATTCGGAAATTACGCTTGATCTCACTTCAGAAATGATATTACAGTTAGTAATTCTAAGCTAGACTCAAAGTTATGTGAAGTCTTTTCGTTATGTGGTAACCAAGCAAAGATCGAATGTTCTCAAACAAAAATTAGTTTCTAGATGATAAAAGCAGTGTGCAGCCACAAAAATCAATGTCCCTTTCCCATTTTGTTAAAAACTTCTATTTAAATAATGAAGCAAGATGTCTTGAGCCGGTTAATCCCTGTTCAATGTGTAAAAGCAACAGACCGAAATAAAACAAACGAGCTAAACATTTGAAAAAACTATTAAGAAAAAAGGCAAGGAAATATATAAAATTTCTGAACCAGTATTTTCTAGGAATACTATAAATAAAAAGCTTAAAATCTTTACTCTGATTTGCCATATACAAATTTATGGCACTTTTGCATTAATAATACTTATACGCCACAAGGGCCAATAGGCTTAAATTCCAATTTTCAAAAAGTTTAAGAGCTGTTTAGGAAAAAAATAAATAAATAAATATTGATAAAAACCCAACCTAAGTAAATATAGTTTGATAAATCCTATGACTTTTGTGATGCCAAAGTCCTTTACTTTATGTCAAAGCTTGAGGAAGATTTAGTATTTTTAAATTTTAGTTTGGAATTTTTAAAAAATTCATTAATTAAAATAAATAGAAATATTTATAAAAATACAAAACTAGAATGCTCTAAAAATAGAACCAATATAAAGATGTACATTTTTCTATTATGTTGCTATTTTAAAATGTGAAATTGCTTGAGATGTTCCTGATATCTTGCCAATTATTGTATTAATGATACTTATACGCCACCGTGTCCAAAGTGATTAAATATCATTTTCACTCAAAGTTAGATCTATTTTTTTAACTAACAAAAATTAATTATCTAATATAATTAAATAAAGCTCGACTAAATTAAAAGAAATGGAAGTTTATTAGAATTGGACAATATTCTGAGGAATAACATTTTTGCAAACTTTTGAGAAACAAACTCGGCAACGTGCAAAAATAATGCTAGAAACAATTTTGCTAAACAGATATTCCTAAAGCTTTATCGAGCAGACTTTAAATGCAAGATCGCGATGCCACGGTATCAAAAAGAATAATTTCTAACACGACGGATTGGAACTGCTAAACTAACAAACACTTTGAATTTACCTTGGAGCGACGGGAAAACTGGTCACTTAGTAAAGGTAGTTTCCCAAGGGTTATACTTCAGATGCTGTTAACGAATGTCATCCTGTTGCCATAATATTTATTAAGGTTCGCCATTTCATCGTGCAACGTTTTCTGCCTGGCAAACATGGAAATTATAAATATTAACAATATAATATAAATATTAACAATATTCCCGCTCCCATGTAAATTTGACACGTGAATTCTCTCACCGTTGAGAAATTTGAGCGTCTGTACGTTATTTTATACTGTATGCCATTAACCATGCCGAGTTTGGGGTGTTGCTGAGAAAACAGACTTCGTAGCGTTCATAAGCGAATATAAAGATAAAAATGATGCTTTGCCACCGATCAGCTCAACTGGTTGACACTCTAAAAATCTACTCGGTTTATCTGCTGTGAGATTTGGATCTATATTCCTAGAAGAATATTATACTTATAGCAAGAATTGTAGCCGTATTATCATAGGTAATGCTTACTGGGTGCTCGACATGTTGGTCTTTACCGTCGGTGGCCCTCGGTATAGAGCGATGATTGGCCAATAGTTGACCACATTGATATACCCAGGCTGTGAATCGAAATAAGCCGACCACTCGCAGCGCTGCCAAAGAAGTTGAGTCGGCTATTTTAGCAGTTTCAAAATAAGGCCAAAATTTATTGGAAATACGATGTTGTAATTGTTGTTTAATTAAAATTTCTTTCGTTACTATGTTCACCCTGTTTTACAACGCTCCCGCCTTTAAATGTTCAATAAAACTGCAGGCACAGTTTAAAAATAACGCGTTAAATCTCGCATTTTTTCATTGGAAGTCTTTTTTCTTTTCATAATTAAGAAAAACGAAAAAATTCAAATTTAAACAGAAAATATCAAAAGTTCATAGTTTTACCACCGTGGCGTATAAGTTATATTAATTGCATAACTATTTTACATTTCTACCTCTAAATCCGAAATTCTTTTTTGCTATTGAATGTTTCAAGATGGCAAATTAAACTAGATAGTTGAGGCTAGTAGCTCCTTGTATTCCTAGAGTTAGAGTTTCAGATTATCACACAAGAAACCAATGTTCAAATGCGGAAAACAGCAGGGTAATAAACGATCCAAGTTTTCATAATTTCACCAGGTCGTACAAGTCATCTATAATTATGGAAAGTGTCAGCTCTGCTTTGCCATTTTTAAAATAAGCAGCTACAAAATACGCACCAACGCGTTTTTAACTAAGCGACAAGGCCCATTGTCATCTGGGGCACTAAAAACTGTCTATAACCCAAGTATGAAACAAAAATACATTTCACCTACTCAAAGTATCTGTGTGTTGTGCTGTTTACGCTTGAGGCATTATTTGGGCATACTTTTAAGAAATACGGAGTAACGGGCCAAGAAGGCTTCTGTGGACGGAAAAGTTAAACAAGCAAAGTTTTAGCTTCTCAAAGTTATAGCTCAAAAAATCTGTCTTTAACCCTAGTATGAAATAAAGAGACATTTTATCCCCTCAAAGTTGCTGTATGTTGCGCTGTTTACGCTTGTTGCTTCATTTGGGCATACTTTTTAGAAAACCGGAGAAATGGTTCATAAATACTTCCGTGGACGCATAGCGCCACATAGCCATGGCAAACGACATTGTTTCTTTTGAATAGAATGAATAGTGACAGCCGAATATGTAAAATCCACAGAATGGTGCAACGGGCATATTACTTGAGGCAGAATCGAAATTTTGAAGTCCGCATTTCCAGGTCTCCTTTATTTTCGTTTTGGTGATTTGCTCTAGCCGGCAGGACTGCACGAATTCACCCTTCTAGAGTTTTTTCTGGAGAGTTTATTAACTTCAGAACTCTTCGCTAATAAATCTCAGTTCTCACATATTATTACGAGAACCTTTAGCCGAAACTTCTGCCTAGAGTGACGGAAAATACTCTAATTCGTGTCCGATTGCTTATCATTTTGTCAGCGTCCACTTAACTGATAGCAGTTTCTCTACTTAATGTAAACAAATTCCAGGCATATAATTTAAAAAAATCTAGGAACAGAGCCAACATTTTTCATTTATAAAAAATATTACAGCCCGAGAACTTTGGGTGACAACAGCTGCTTCACCTCGTATAGCATGGCTTTGTCGAAAGTAGCGCAACACATTTTTACTGCAATCGGTTCGGTGGTATCTATAATGAATTTATCTGAATAAATCCATCAAAGTGACTAAGTATTCGATTCGATAGCAGAAGTATAAATCTAGAAATATTTAAAAAAAAAAAAAACTTCACATTATTTGTGATAAAATGTGCTATGAAGGAAAATACTTAAACTAGTTCGTTGAGAAATCTGCTCTGGATGAAACGAAGTGATTATAGTGTTTTTAAACAACTTCAAATAAATATGTAAATTTTTAATTATAAGAATTATTTTGAGATTAATGTGGGATATTTGCACAACTTCTATGAAATTTTCTTTATTTATCATCATAACTTGTGATAAATTTCAGTAATTTTTCTTAAAATCTCTGTAATTAGCTTACTCGCTCTTGCATTTTTTTTACTAATTGATCGTAAAAGATACCCAATATTGTCCAATTATCTGATTTATGCGATTTTTTAACTTTCGTTCAACACGACGTATGATTAATATTAATTAAGAGCCTAACTTACAAATTTCTCTTTATCTCAGGCAATTATTAACCGATGTGAAAAAATCAAATGTATTCTGAAACTAGAGACCATTTTTCTTAAAATCTCTGCAATCCGTTTACTGGCTCTTGCACGAACCTTTAATTTTAGCAATTAATCATAGAAGTATCCAATATTGCCGAATTATCAGAGCAATTGCGATTTTTAACTTTTGTTCACCAAGACGTATGCTTAATATTAATTAAGAGCCTAACTTATAATTTTTTCTATAAATCAGGCAATTATTAACCGATGTGAAAGAATTAAATATCTTCTGAAACTAGAGACCATAGTCTTTTTGACCTTGTACTTCATTTAATGCGCCACTTAAAGGTTATTGCACATATTTTTAATTTATTTTCAATTTTCTATTTATTGGTAATTCGAAAACTTTTAATTTTCAACAACTTTTTAAATACATTTTCTGTATATTGTATCCAATGTAAATATATTTATCTTTTCTTCTGTTTCTTTGCAGGTAAGCTTCTTATCGCCATACGCTACTGCGAAATAAATATTGAATCAATCTATTCGTAAGTTTTATCGCTTCCAGTGCTCTTAAGTCATTGTTAGGTAATCTTATTTAATGCCCATTTGGATATTTTGTTATTTTCGAAATCGAAAGAACCTTAAGGCAAGAAATCCTAAGCCATGCAAACAAAAGAACGCCAACAGCTTGAAGTCTATGATATCTTACACAGACGGCAGTTGGTCGGTTGTTTTGGCTGGCTTGCAGGCTGGTTTTTTGTGGGCATTTCGTTTGGCTCTGCTGCTCGCATATGGTGGTAACAGAGCTTGTATAGTTCTCGCTGGTATCGGTTGCCATGACAATATAATGACGTTTTTCATCGCAGTTGTTTTGTAGTTGTTGTCATTAAACCCACCTTTGTGTACCCCGTGTTCGTGTCCGCCGTCTTGGTGGTTCTTTGCAACCACCGTACCGTACCGTATGTCGTTTTATCTATTCCAATATTTTGTTTTCTAGAACTACGAAAATACTCGTTGTTAGCACTTGGTTAACAAAAACGTTTTTTGCTAGCTTATGTTAGCCAAAACCATTGTGTCTAAGTGTTAGTACAAACATTGTCGGTTTTTATTTAGTTTAGTTAGTTGGTTGACAGAGTTATTTTTAATGTTTTTTCGCCATTTTTTTCAAAGTTTGGAATTCGTGTACAACGACTTGTTTGTGTTTTTGGGAAAACATATTTTTGTTCGATTTTCACTGCTTTTGGTATTTTCTTACGAAGATGAAGTTACAAACCAAGTCGTACGAACGAACAAACAAAAAAGAAGGTGGTGCAAGGCAAACGACTTTTGAAGTGCTTGACTTGTAATACAAGGCGGTATGACAAGTGGTGGTATATTGAAAAACATTGCCAATATTGTTTCCTTTTTGCACTGGGCCAACAAAAAGTGTGACGTTAATGTATGCGATTAAAATCAAAATAAAATATTGACTCAAAATCTGCCTCCCACTGCATTAGTAATAATAGATTTTCGCAGACTTTTTTCGATTTCATGGTAAAGGTGATGAATAGAGAATAATAAAATGCTTAGTATATTTTTATGATTTCTTAAATTAAGATATTTATCCAAATGACGATATCAAAGAATATGGATTAAATAAAACGATTTTTAAATTCTAATTAAGAAAATCACCAAAAAAGATATTCGTTGCATTAAATTTTCGGCTTTTTTGACTATGATTATTAAACTTTGATGGGGAAAAATAGTCGTTGTCGTGAATATGGCCCCTAATTGTCATATGGACTTTCGTTGTTAATATACACTTGATTAACGATCTACATTAAAAAGAATTAAAAATTAAAACAACTAATACATAGTTACGTTTGCCCAGGACAAACCTTACATTCCCTCCAACGTCTCTTCGCTATATTGCACAAAAAAAATGTTTCGTTTTTGGGCACTTGTCCATGCATCCGTCCCGAATCTCTTTTTTGGATTTGTAGCAAAATTTGCTTTAATTTAAGTACCCATAAGTCCATATTCACTATTTACCATGCGGGAAGTTTTTTGAGTGCCGATTTTTGAGGTCTTTCATGCGTCTCAACTGGCAGTGCCAATGTGAACCATTGTTCGCCCACAAATAGTTGTGGTGTGCTTTTACCAATGTACCTTCAGTCTCTTAAGGGGTAATTTTCTTCCCTCTGGGCCGATTTCGCCTATTTATAATCACCATAAGCTGAAAAGTCTAGGAACTATGCCGTTTTTGAGGTCTTTCGTGCGTCCCAACTGGCGTTGCCCATTTTAACCAATGTGCGTCTAAAACAGTTGTGATTTGTGAAGCAAATACTCAAAAAAGTGTACATTTTACCAAGTAACCTTTAGTCCCTTAAAGGGAAATTTGTTTTCCCCTGGACCGATTTAGCCCAGTTACAATCCCCAACAGCTCATCACCATAAGCCATCATCATGCAAAATTTCAGGATCCTAGGTTGATTCGTTTAAACGCCATCGTGCATTTTTTTATTTCTTGCACAGCTCGACGTATGATTAATATTAATTGAGAAGTTTCTTAGATAAATGGCTTATAGCTCAGAAAAATTTCACACGATTTGAAAAATTCAAATTGCCAAACGAACGTGGATCCCCTAGGCTTTTAAACGTTCTTATAAGTTACAAATTCTACTTGAGGTATTACGACATTTTCACGCTTATATTTTTTTTTATTTTTATTTTTTTTTATTCCTAACCTATTTCTGAATTATTCTTTTTAAACAGCTGAATCTGTGGAAAATCAGCATTAATGTTTTCAGTAGAATAAGATATGTAACTTCCTTATGGAAAAAATGAATCAAAATTGCATCAGTTTCATATGTAAAGGTTTTTAAACTTTTGGCCACATTGACGTATGATTAATATTAATTGAAAAGTTGCTTCTATAAATGGCTTATAGCTTAGACAAAATTTTAACGATTTATAAAATTTAAGTGTCAAACTAATGTGGATGCTATTGACTTATATATGTGGTTATTAGCTCAATAATCTGACAAAAAGGTCTTGCAGAAACCTTACGTTTATTCTATAGTTGGTGCTTTCTAACCTTTCCGAACAATTCTTTTTCTAAAAGCAGAACATTTGAGTTAATAAAAGAAATCAATGGATAAAAATGGTTGAAACCGTCATTAAAATATTATTTTTGCATCACTTATCTATAAATCGCCCCCAGTTTGCATAAACAGCGTATATGATAACTCTCAGCCAAATTGACGTATGATTTATATTAATTAAGAGGGTAACTTGCTAATTTGCCTGTAAATCAAACAAATTTTAGCCAATCTTGAATATTTAATTAGCAAATAAAACTAGACTTCATAGGCTTTCTAAACTCGTTGCTGTTTAAATTGTATGATTTTTTTATTTCTTTGATAACCATGGTGCAAGTCTTGAATATGACAATCCTATGAGACTCTGGAAAACTTTTTAGTAAACATCACTTCAACATTGCTTAAGCTCACTGCAACACCGGTTAAGCTCTAAATTCAGTATATTTCAGCAGTTTTATATTTGTACTAGTGTAGCCACATTGGACACTTGAAATTATCCGAAAACAATTGTTGCAAAGCTTTCTGGTAAGGTCGTCACGGACCCAAAATCGCCACAAAAGTAGTGTACAAAAACAATGTCACTTTAGCATTTTGTTAAAAACTTGTCTTCTATTAAAATGTAGATGCAAGAGGTCTCGAGCCGGTTAACACCTGTCAATGTATTATCCAAAAATTTTACGAAATCATGGTAATGAAAAAATTAAATACTCAAGTTCGAGTTCGTGGTTTAGTATTTATAATCTTTATTTTACTCAAAAATAGTTTAAAAATTATTAATTTTCAATACTTTCGAAAGAGGCAAGATTGCCGCACTTTTTGGCTCTTGTGATCCAAAACAAAAACCCATGGTCCTAAGCATCGCTTACTTATGAATAAATATGTCGATTAAAAACCAATCAAATTTCATTACTATCAATATATGCTTACAATTTTAATTTGGAATTGGACGTGTGGGCTCAAAAAGGTAAAAACGAGCGATCAAGAGCAAATATTTACGTATGGGCAATCAAATTAAATAAAACTTCAGTGGAATTCCAACTATGAGTTTATTTTATTTTTTTATTTTTTAGATTTAGCCCAGATTGGTCACAAAAAACATTCAAAAAAGGTTTGCTTAAAAAAGAGCGACAACTAGCAAATTTGAACAACTGTGGACTTAAATTACGACTTCCAATAAATCTATTTTGAATATTTAGCTGAGATTGGATTCGCAGTTATGGACCTAAAGAGGTGTAAAAACGAAATATGGGCATATCTGATAGTAAACATTATGTTCGAGTTTTTCTTAAGTTTTGACAAAAATGAATCCTAGGGTTTTAACAAGCCACTATACGGCATATCAATATATACAATTTTAGTAGAGTTTTTAAGTATACATATACGAGATATACATATAATAATACTTAATATGCAAGATAAGGCCTAAACGAACGTTTGAATTTGTGTTCGTATTATTTCAATATGTCAAACAAAATATGAAATTGCTGGTTCAAAATATCTTTTTCGATGTGCTCTAACTGGAACTTATTTCGAAACTTTCCAAGTGCACCTCCTATCCTGTATTTTGCCATGTTTTCGGAATAATACATATCTATTTGTATTGTTGCTTCAGCGGCAATTAAGAGGTAAAACCTCAAAAAGTTGCGCCGTTTTCTTTCAAAAATTTCGCATTGTTTCGTTTGCCTTTAGGAGAACCCAAAAAATGCCGGTTTTTATTTGAGTAGAAAAAAAATAATACTTCAATTCATTCACAAATTGAAAACTAGTTGTGTTCAGTAGAGTCAGCAGTTTTTGTTGTTGTTTTGCTTCGTACGTCTTGTCTTACGCTGCAGTTTGTTTAGGTTTTCACAACTACTGCTCTCGCGCGCAGATACTCTGAACAAAATTGCATTCTCTCTCTCACTCTCGCTCTTTGGCTGGGCCTCTAATGCAGTTTTATGCCCTCCACCCCACCACGTAGCAGTTGTTGTTTTTTTATTTAAACCATATACGAGGGACATGTCGTAAATAAGAAGTAGCAGCAGCACAAGACTCAAAACTAATTCCCCCCACCCACCGTTACCACCACCACCTCTCGCTCAGTTGTACTTGTTTTTCTTTTTATTCTTCTTTGGTGTGAGTTGTTTTTAGTTTTTATTATTATTATGCTTTGCACTGTAAAGCGCTACCATGCTTTATTTAGATGCTTTTTAACGTTTGACGAGTTAACAACACACGACGCGTGATTACACCGCCGCTCACATATAACGAGAGAGAACAAGAGAGTGCACTAGGCACACACACGCAGACAGAGCATAGAACCCGTTCGTTTATGACGGCTCTGGTGTTTCGGTTTTGAGTTTCATTCGTTATTGTTTGTCCGATCAATTGCTCGTTGAGAAAAGCCGAGTTTTTCTTAAGGAAAATATCCCGACTCCGAAAGTGTTTTAAAAATTCGTATCGTTTTCGTTTAATTCTCGGCAGCCACTCGGAAAAAACATGAAGTGTTCTTTACTAGAAAACGACTACTGGCGACGTTTTCCGTTGATTGATTTTCTATTACACGAAAATGTTTTACTGCAAGTGGTGGACTCGCAGAGACCACTCGATCGTTAAAAACGAGAAAACGCGTTTTCTTGCGGTGTAGTTTTTGTTTTTGTGTGAAAATCTTCAAAGAAGAAAGTATTGAATATTAAAATCCCATGATTTTGAATTGAAAGTGAATGTCTGTCGGTGGTATGTCAACAACGTACGAATGTTTGAATGATAAATTGGCATATTTTGTGACATATGCCTGGTGATTAATTGAATTATGGCTAGAGGAAATGAATACAAATTTAAAAAGAAATATATAGGAAAAATCAGCCCATAACAAAGGAAGTGAAAAAAAAGTGTAAAAAATAATTAAAACAATTTAAAGAAACGGATAAAACAAATCTTTCAATAAGGCCCTATTTTATTTCGGTAAAATATTTAGATTTGCAAATAATCTTTTAGTTTTTTTATCAGGTGCCATAAAATAATAGTCAAACCTAAAAAAATCATAACATAATTGGCGATAACAGCAAAATACGAGTAGGTTCCACAATAGTCGTGTTTTATTTAACAACTAATTGAATCCGTATATAAATAAAGCAAAGCGTAAGAATTTTGGCTGATATACATTTACTAAAGTTCTTATACTCGTATTTACTGCAGAACTTTTTTTTATTAACCTTTCTGAATTTTTTCATCACGCCAACTAAATTACTGAACTATTTAAAATGGTTACGATTGTTTACCATTATCATATTCACTTAAAGTTTTGGTATCGTTAAAAGAAAACATTATTAAATCTTCGGATATGTAAAATAAAGCATTTTTTAAACTTAGGATCACCTAGGCGTATAATTAATATTAATTAAGGAGTTGATTTACCGAATTACCTCTCAATCGTGCGTACGTCAACCCTTTGGCAATTTCGAGATGTCAAATGAAAGTAAATTTCTTAGGCTTTCAGATAATTAAATTGCTTCTCATTGTAGTAGATAAGGGATTGCACTTTAATCGACTTTTCCGCACATTTAATTTTTTTTGTGCCATGTCCTACACTGCAGTCGACTTATTGAACTATTTAGATAAAATGCAGATATTATTGCCATTTCCATTTTTGCTTTGCATGTTCCCGTAGAAAACAAAATTTGTTTAACTTTTATTCAAGTACTTTTAGGGATTTAACATCCTTGACGTTTGATTAATATTATTAAGTGGTCGACTTACCGAATTGCCTATAAGTTAGGCAAAGCGTAAGCATTTGGCTATATTGAGACCTCAAATGAAAGTGAACACCATGGGCTTTCGGAATTAAGCGATTTTTAATTAATAAAAGATATAATTGTTTTCCATTTCGCTGATATAAATTTTCGGACAGTGCAACAAACTATTTTAGGTATAAATCTTGTTGATTTCGGCTGAAAGTACATCCCAAAACTTGCCATAATTCCTTTTGCCAGTTTGTTTGAAGTTTTTGTGTTAAAGCATCGTAAATTTTTTGGTTCAAAATGGACTTTTAGCAGTTTTTTGAAACGTTGGTAAACCGAACGGAATGTTGCTATAGTGTCTTGAGCCTTAGCAATATTAGCTGTTGAATGGAAGAAGAAAAAGTACAAAACAAACAATCGAAAAAATGAATCTACTGCCTCAAAATCGAAAAAAGGCCCATTTTTGTCACTTTTTTGGTCAATAACTTGGCTATACATCGGAAAATATGTTTTGTTTATTTATATATTTTTTTTTCAAATCAAACAAATGTTTTTCGACTAATATTATCAATATCCAGCATGTTTTTTTGACGAGACAATAATCATTTGGAGTGAAAAACATTTTATGCCTGACGCGAAGACCCAACAGATTTTGCAGTGTGATATTCTTCACAGTTGTATATAAGTATTGACATAGACAGCAATTGAAAATTATTTTCTTATTTGTTTAAGCTGTTAAAATTTTTAAATAAAACAATATTTCCCCATCGCATTTGGAAAATATTGAGTTTTTCAACTTTTGACTCCCATGACGTATGATTAATATTAATTAAAAGGTAGAATTGATAAATTGTCAATAAATCAGAGATGCGTCCGGCGTTTGGCAAGTTCGAGATGTCAAATAGAAGAAGACACCATAGGCTTATATTATTCAATTTGATTTTAGCAATCTCAAAATTACTTACTTTAACAGTAAAGAATAACCTTAAATGCTCTTTGACCGCTTTCGGATTTGAATTACACGTACATCGATCTTTTGAGCGTGACCTCCATTAGGTTATACCCAGATTCCGTAGATTTTTCTGGACTTGATCTTTCCACCGAAGCCTCGGTCTAACTCTTAAAATTGTATCCGCGTTTTCTTGCAAGAATCTGATATTTTCAGTATTCCAAAAAATTAAGAAAAATGCAATAAATTCTACCAAATGTTTTATTTATTTTAATTAGAATAAGGTAAAAAAAGTCTAAAAGCAACTGCAATTTTCTTGTCGGAAGTTTGTTAAACTTTTGAGTCTTGTCAACAAATTATTTTTATCATCATAAGCACGAAACAAACACAGCTTTAACCTCTTCAACCGCATCTCACATGTTAGCCATTGCTTTGACCTATGTCAACTTTTGTTCAAACAAAGCGAAATTTGATCAAAATCGTAGAGGACGCCCAGAAAGCGAATGCCCTCACAGTTGTGAGTGATTGCTTTTGTAAAGAAATTATTTTTTCTTTTGTTATGAAGCGACAATTATTTTCTGATACAATTATCTGATTATAAACAAGAGTTTAACCACTTCATTTTAAAGGGTCCTCCTTTCAATACTTAATTTGTGTACAACAATATATTCTCACCTATTAAATGCCCCCTCCCGAACTAACTACCCTACCCTATCTGCTACATATTTACAACCTTAACTGCATGTTGGCCAGCAATCACCTGCCTGCCTTTAAGTGTATGTGATATCTCGACATTATTAATCTTTTCAATTTTTGTTTTGTTTTTTTCTATTTGGTTCGCAAAGCAAAAACAGATAACTTTTAATTGGCAATTATTAAATTTTTCAAATACGTCGTAATTAACGATTATTCAATAGCTTTCGAAAGAAATGAAAACGGCCAGTGCTACAAAAAGCTGATGATAAAACCATAATAACGGCAGAGAAATGGCAAGAAATTAAATGAATTAAGTGAAATGTTAACACTATAGGGGGGGTTAGCCTCTCTGTATGCAGTGGAGGGTAATTACGACTAAATACGTCTTTAGAAAAGCTTTTGGGGTCAGTTTTATATATTATTTTTATTTTTCTGTAAAATTGGTAAACAATACAGCTGGGGTTGGGTAAACGATAACGCTAGTGTTATCATCTACCTAAGTCGAAAACACTAAGTTAGCTAATGGAGAAATCGTGACAATAAAATTTAAAAAAACGCCAAAATGCAACTATTCTAAATTTGTATCTTAATTGAGTTAGATTGGAATTTAGAACATAAAGCGAAAGCTTTCAAATTTCCAAAGAACTTAAGAAATTTTATAAGAGCATTTTTGAAGAAAAAAAAAGTTTGGCACCGTTTTGTGTATAAATGCCAAAATTTCACTTTTTACGCCAAAATACAGGTTGTTGTTTTTTTCTACAAGTAAATTTTCGAATTTAAAACATAAACACAGAGCTTTAACCTTTACAAAGAAACAAATTACCTTTTTGGAGCATTTTTGTTTAAAATAGCAACTATGAACATTTTTTGTAAAACTGTTGTGAAAAAATATAATTTAAAACATATCGCAAAAATCAAATTATTCATCTTGATTGAGTTAACTTCCCAGTAAACCAAATTTGCCGACAGTGTCTAATATCTGAACTCTATCGAGAATTCTAACCGAAATCGTTACGAACTCTGTTCGGTTTGTCTGAGGATTTTTTTTTTCAGAGAAGTAGTTCAGAATTCTTGTCAACCCTCTCATATGTTTTTCGTTACGAACTCGGTAAGAAATCGGAACATTTTGCCGATTGTCGTTCAGAATTCTGAAGGTTTGGTTAGCTGGGTTGGTATTTATAACATAAAGCGAAAGCTAACGAATTTACAAAGAAATTAGGCAATTTAAGAAGAGCATTATTGGTAAAAATCTTAAGTAGGACAGTTTTTTGCAAACATTTTGGTTCCGCGTTTTTATTTTATTCTGATTACAGAATTATTTGAATTATCTTTAATCAGAAATTTCACAATTTTCCTAATAAAGAACCTTTTTACAACATTTATTGAAAAATACCAAAAATAACAAATTAAAAAAAACCTACAATCCAAATGTTCTAATTTGTAGTTTTTGATTGAGTAGAATTGGGAACTTGAAACATTAAACGAGAGCTTTCAAATTTACAAAGCTATTAGGGCGAAGATTTTTTTCTTACTTTACAAAGTTTTTAACTAGAAATTTTACAATTACCAAAAATTTTGTAAAAAGTCCCAAAAATATAAAATTAAAAAAAAAATCGCCAATATCAAAAATTGCTATTTTTACCTTTTGATTCAGTTAGTTTAGAATTTGGCACATAAAAGAGAGGTGGAGATTTTTACTTACTTTATAAAGAATCATCGTTGGAGAAAAGCCAAGTTTATAAATAAAAACACCAAAAACCACATATGTGAGGGTAAAAAAAATCAATTTTCACTTTTTTTTTGATGTGGACAACCTCTGAGCATCGAATACACGTATATAAATCTTTAAAATGGCTCTCCTGAACAAAACTGGTTTTTACCCTTAGGTTCGTTTCTATTTTGCGCGTCACATATAGTGTAAATTTATCTTTTTGAATGCATACTAGAGTGGAGTGAAAACATGCTTTTTTTTAATATGAAAAAGTTAACCTCGGAAAGAGATGTAGTCTGGGGTCCTAAAGAGGGGAAAAATAAAGAAAAAAATTTAAAAAAAATTTTAGGGGTCGCGCCAAAATAAACAAATACACATGTTTGAAGGCGTGAACCGATTTTAAAGTTTTATGTCAATAAATGTTTGCAATAGCGTAAACAATGAAATAAGGGCATGAAAAAATTTAAAAAAAAATTTCTCATTGTTCAAAAATTTCAAAAAGTAAAATCGTCCCTTCTTCAGAAAATTGACTGAACAATGAAATCACCACCAAAGCTACAAATATAAGTCGATTATCCTCATATTTGCCTCAAATACTTTTGTTTGGGCACTGAACAAGCTCAAACTTTTAAATTTCGAATAAGTTAAGTCGTTAATTTTCAGGATTTTTCTAAAATCAACGCCAAAATAGCGATAATTTCCAAATTTCTAGGGAGTGGCGCGACCCCTAAAATTTTTTTAAATTTTTTTCTTTATTTTTCCCCTCTTTAGGACCCCAGACTACATCTCTTTCCGAGGTTAACTTTTTTTTTGAATTTCACTCCACCCTAATGCATACATTTGGATATGTGGAACAAAGAAGAAGAGCTTAGTTAAAATTGTATTTTTTTAAAAGCATTTATTAAAAAATTGCAAATTTTGTAAAACCGCCAATTTGTTGTAAAAACGTCAAATTTTTTTTTTGGTTTTTCCATTCTTTTATAAGTGATTGTTGGCATTTTTATTCTGCCTTTGCAAAACAAATAAAGTATTTGATGAAAAAATCTGTTGAGGATATCCAAAACGATGATATATGTTTTTGCAAAAGTCCTTAACATTTCACAGAAAAGAGTACAAATTAAAATTTAAAAAATATTTAAAAAGAATAGTAACAAATATAAACAAGTTCAATTCTGCGAAGAAAAACCTACAAACTAAAATCGACAAATATTTAAAAAACGTAAAAAATTGACACCAAAATCCTTAAAATGTGTCTTATTTTTATATTAGCCTTTGTTAAATAAAAACACATCGAAAGCTTTGTAAACATTCAATGGAGAAAAGCCAAAGTAAAAACTTTTTGTAAATGTGTACCAAAATCGATACAATAAATCTATGAGTTTTTAATCGTAAATATTTATTTTTAAGTTTTTTTTGGTTCTAGACTTAAGATTGGCTATTAAACCCTTCGATAGAGTAGCAGCAAATGTAAAAAAAAAATCAGAGGATTTTTTTGAAAAATTACCTAATTATAAATTGTGTACAAAATTCTCGTTTTAAATTGCTTTATACCAAGAATAATATCAAAATTAAGGCTATTGTTGTTCCATGTGATATATTGCTAGTAGCCTCTAGTAAAGAACGATTTAAAAATAACTCAATATACTTATGACTTCTGGGTACTGCAGTATTTTTAAATTGTGTTTTTTTCTATAGTTTCAACACTTTAACGTCTGCGACGGTAACCTGAATACCCTGATACAAGAAACGAGGTATAGTCACTAGACCAACAACAAATAAACAGTTCGCTATACTGTCAAAGTCACTTGAAAAAAAATGCGAAAAACTATTTTTTTTTAAAGTTTGATAAAGAAATTTAACATTACAAACTTCATGAATTGTAGTTGTCAAGTTTTAAATTTGATAGTTCAGGTTTCTACGAGGAAAGATTGAAAATTTAATGACTGAATAACACTACCTTCTGCATTGCACCATGCTAAATACCAGACCAATTGTTTTTCGTGAACTTTAGGAAATGTTGTTCCATTAAAATATCTGAAATAAAAAATTCCACATTTCAAAACTTTAAAACCGCAATAAAATAATTTCCGGTCTCTTAACCGTAAACTTTAACACTTGAAACTAATTTACAGTTATTTTGAGTAAAATATTTGAATGATATAGGGGGGGCACCCCTCAAATTTGAAATATTTTTGCTGATAAACTTTTTATGTTTTTTGAAAAGCATTAAAATTTTTTATGAATCAAAATTTCGATTCCGTTTAAAGCAACTTCAAATACTTCGAGATATTAAAAACGAAACAACAGAAAAATAAAGATCGGGAGCAAACGAAGAGTATCCAATTACCCCCAAAAAAAAACAACAGCTATAAATTGAAGAGCTTACTTGCCCTACTCGCCATGTATATAAATATTTACATATGTATATGTACATAGTGCACTTCTCCATACACATGTAGTTAATTGTATTTACATATAAACACTGCTGTTTATTTCCCCCTCGTTTTTTTGTACACATTTTTTCGTTTCGTTTTTTTTAATATTCCAATTGTACCATATGTTTAATTTTCAGGGCGACTTTTATCACTTTCGTCTAATAAAACCATGAAAAAATAACGCAATTTGTTTACCAGAGGGCAGAGATTACAAAAAACACATGAGGAAAACGAAGAACGCTCACCCACATAAACAATCCGAGCTCTCTGAGATTTCATTCAATTGAATTTAAACATTCTCAACAACAACAAGAACACATACACAACAACGAAAGCACTTAATAAAAACAGAACAGAATTTTACAATTAATGAAGATTGTCTATTGTATACATTTAATTCTCATATAAAACTCTTCCGGTATTCTGCAGCACACGTGTGGTGTACACACTTTCTTACTCTCTCACTTATGCACTTTTTCGCTCTCATTTGCTCAATTCTTGTTAGGGCTTCACCCCAAGTCATTTGCATGTCCAGTATGTGCCTTTTGATCCTTTAAGTGTGAGTAACTATCACCGTTAAGGCGGGGTCTCTTTCTCTCTCTGCCGTCGTTGTAGATACTACAATAACATCTTAAGCATTGTTACTACAGTCTGCTGCTAACAAATTATTATTGCTGTGATGGGGTTTTTTAATGAAAGCCATCTAAAACGTGTTATCAAACTACAGGTTTCATTTGTTGTCCGATCTTTATGACAATTGACAATAGTAAGTTTTTTCGATCAAGGGTGGACAAATTAAAGAAAATCTCTTTAGATTTTTTCCAGAAGCCACATTTTACATCTAATCTTTATGAAATTTAACACGAGTAAGTTTTTTGGACCAAGAAAGTACGTTTTTGAAACTGAAGCAAAATCGGTTTAGATTTAGATATAGCTTAACAAGTACTTTCATCCGATTTTCCTGCTTTATCTCTAGAAGCTACATTTTACATCCAATCTGAAATTAAGCAAGAGTAAGTTTTTTGGCGAAGGAACGACGTCATTGACATAAAATAAAATAAGTTCAGATTTAGATAAAGCACCTATGCATATATGTTTACCCGAATTTATGTCTTAAACTCTGGAAGACGCATATTAAATCTAATCCTAATGAGATTTGGCACACATTAGTTTCTTGGGCCAAGGAAGGGACGTTATTGACATTGAAGAAAATCAGTTTTAATAAATGTATGGGAGCTAACATATATGTTTATCCAATTTTATGTCTTTAACGCTGGAAGCAACATATGTGACGCGCAAAATAGAAAGGGACCTAAGGTTAAAACCCAGTTTTCTCCAGGAGAGCCATTTTAAAGATTAGGTCCCTTTCTATTTGCGCTTAGAATCGTCGACTTTACTTTCATAAAACGCGCATATCTGTGAGAGGGAACACTTTTGGAGCATGGGATCGGTCTCATTCGATGCTCAGATGTTGTCCACATCAAAAAAAGAAAAGAAAAATGATTACCCTTAGGTCCCTTTTTCTATGCGCTGTCACATATTACATCAAAGTTTGATTAAAATTGGCACACGTTAGATTTTTTACCTGCGAAGGACTTAATTGAAGCAGAAAAATTCGGTTCAGGTTAAGATATACTCGTAGCTTGCACATATATGTCATTCCGGTTTTCCTGCTTTAGCTCTAGAAGCCAAACTTTCATCCAATCTTGAATGAAATTTGGCACACGATAGTTTTATTGACTAAGGAAAGACATTATTTAAACTGAAGAAAATCGGTTCAGATTTGGAAATAGCTAACACATACGTTAATCTGATTTTATGCTTTTAGTTCTAGTTCCATGTAATACATCCAATCTGGATGAAATTTGGCACACGTCAGTTTTTTAAGGAAATTGAAGGAAATCGGTACAGATTTAGATATACCTTCCATACGTATGTTCATCCGTAAAAGGAAATTGAAGGAAATCGGCTCTGAATGAGATATACCTTCCACACATATGTTCACCCGAAAAATGGAACTAACTCGTGGACATTTTCGTGCGATCTTTTGCACAACTTTCGACGTGTATTATCACGACAAGAGTGCATCGATGAACTTAAATCTTTGTATGGCGATGAAGCACTATCCTATAGAACTGTGAAAAACTGTTTTAATGAATTTAATCGTGGCTGACACCCGCTCAAAGACAAAGGTCGCCCAAAAACGGCCGTTGTGCATACATTCGATATTGCATGAACACCTGGCCGTAAAAAAGGTTTATTCTCGTTGGATCCCGCACAATTTGACACTCGCTGAAATAAAGGTGCAAAGAAATTTTGAAAAAATACGACGTTTATAAGATAAGTTCAAAAGACGTTTATAAGATCGTCACAGGTGACGAATCATGGTTCTATGCGTATGAGCCCGAAACAAAACAGCAATCGACCGTGTGGGCCTTCAAAGACGAGCCAAATCCAACGAAAGTTGTTCGTAGAAGTGGCACTTCGAAGCAAACGGTCGCCTGTTTCTTCGGCAAAACTGGTCATGTGGCGACTGTTCCGCTTGAGCAACGTAGGAGGTCAATTCTGAGTGGTACACCACAATTTGTTGCCTGAAGTCTTCGGAGAAATTCGAAAAACGAACAAGAGAAGACGAATCATTGTGCACCATGATAATGCGAGCTCTCACACATCGGCTCACACCAGCGCCTTTTTGACCGGCCAAAACGTCGAATTCATAGGTCATCCTCCGTACAGCCCTGAATTGGCACCCAATGACTTCCTTTTTTCCCGCACATCAAGAAAAAATTAGTGGTCAACGATTTTCATCGCCAGAAGATGCTGTTGAAGCGTTCCAAAACCATGTTTTGGAGGTGTCTCAGTCGGAGAGGAAAAAGTGCTTCGACAATGGGTTTGAGCGCATTGAAAAGTGTAGAAATCATGCTGGAGAATACTTTGGAAAACAATAAAACCATTTTTGGTGATTTTTTGGCATTTTCATTATTAGGCTAGAAATATATATAGGAGCCTTCGTATGCTTAATTTTTCTTCCATTCCTCTACAAATATTTCTATAAATCCTACCGTAACTGGAGAATTTTCTTTGACTCGTCTTCTTTAATAAAAAGCTAGAGGCCCTCTTCCAAAAATGAAGTGTTGCAGACCTCTACACCTCATCATATCCCAATAATATGCGTACCCCTTGAAGGCTATCTATAGCCCTCTTTACGCTGCTGTTAAAATTTCACACAATCTATGTATCTGTGTGTGTTTTGGTGATAAGAGGAAGTGGTACAAATGAATTTCAATTAAAATTTCTGAAATTTGCTACACATTCAAATAAATTTAATACTTAATGGTCAGTCATCATCCCTCAGTCGCAGTTGCTCAAACACTCAGCACCCTCTGGTGGTCTATGATTTTAAAGAGCACGTCGCTCTCTCTTTCTCTCAGAGGGTCTTGATAATGCCAGAACGAAATTTCCTTATATGACCTTTGAATCGTACTTATCATGCCGATCATGGGTTCTAAACGGTCAAAGGCTCTCCCACGTTCTAGTTTGTGTCATTTATAAGTTAAGCTCTTGTGTGTACAATTTCCACTCTCTCTCTCCATGTTTCCTTGGTGTGTTCGCGGGGTGTATGGCCCGCATATTGAGCGTAATGCTAAATAGAGTACATTTGTCATCTCTCTTTGGGGTGGAGATGAAAACAATTCTCAATTTTTCTTTCGATTTGTACAGAGTCGTTGTTATTCTTTTTTTTGTTTTTGTAATGAACACATCTGAGGCTCTGATGGCGTTCGGCTGGATCGGTTCTGAGGCTGCCTTTCTTGGATTGTTTGTTTGTGTGTGCTTTATTTTTGTTTGCCTGATCGTCATTATTTTATGATCGTAATTTTTTTATTTTATTTTATGATTGTTTTTGTTGTTGCTTCGTTTGTACAGAGTGTGAGAATAAATTTCTTGGTGTTGGCTGCTGGCTGGTGTCTTGTGTTGATAATTTTGTTGTTGTTGTATTTCTTCGCCTGTATATTTTGGCTGTTTTGTTTTCATACTCTCGGGGGGTTCGTGAGTTGTTCTGCTGCTGTTGTCCGTGAATTTAGTTTGCGAGATCGCGCATTTTCCTTCATTGATCAAACGTGACTAGAAAATAGATGAACAAAAGTTTCTGTCGTGTTTTTTTTTCTTCTGCCGTTCTATCGATTCTTACTAAAGCGTCTTGTCTTTATTATTGGTTATCGGGATTTTCCGTAGCTGCGAAAATTGTTCTTGATTGAGTGTTTCTATGTTATAACCTTTCGGCTTCTTCTGTGTTTAAAATACCCAAAACGAAATGTAATTTACTTGATTTGCTAATTAATGGAAGATTATCGTTTTATTAAAAACATACAAAGTTTGAACGAATAATTAAAAAAAAAACAACTTTAAAATGCTGGTGTTTTTTTTTTGGGAAAGTGAAATAAAGAATGAAAAATAAAAAGGCCTTATCATGAATTCCGGTCAACTATAGGCCACAACAACAACAACTATTATCATATTATCAAATAAAATAAAAAAAACAACATATATTCGCCCTAAAAATAAAATAAACAAATGTCATTTCGCATGAATTCAAAAGGTTTTCAAAATGTTCAAAAGAATTTTAAATTAATATATGGCCTTTTTTAAACAAACACAAAATTAAAAAAAAAATCGCAAAGAAATTAATAATAGTAATAAATAAAAACTAAACACAAAGTTTTCTTTATACTTAAAAGCATTATAAGTCAAAATTCCGTGATTTTTTTTTTGGGAAAATTTGCGAAAGTGTAAAAAATTCATGAAATAACCATAAAGATTAGAGAAAACCGCAAAAGTATTAAAAAAATCAACAAATAAAAACTTTGCACAAAGTTCTATAAAATCTCAAAAGCCTTTCTTAAATTAAATTTCGCGATTTTTTCTTAAAATCTCACAACATTACAAAAAATGAGAGAAAATCGCAAAATATACTACAATAAAAAAACACTCACATAACTGTTTTAAAAAAATGTTTATAAAAACATAATTCTGGAATTTTTTTTTGTTGGATAATTTAAAATTGGAGAAAACGAAGACAGAACAGACAATGTTTAAAATGTGTAGTGTTAGGTAGTTAGTAAGCACTGAATTCCTAAAAAAAAAAAAACGCAAAGTTGCCTTTTTGGCTCGTCTGGCTCCAAAAACGTTTTGCATAGTCAAAAAAGGCGATAAGTCTTCAATATGTGACGCGCAAAATAGAAATGGACCTAAGGGTAAAAACCAGTTTTGTTCAGGAGAGCCATTTTAAAGACTTAAATACGTGTATCATTGGTGTACCATCACTTTTTTAAAACGCGCATATCTCTGGAAGGGAACACTTTTGGGGCTCCCATGCTCATTCGATGCTCAGATGTTGTCCACATAAAAAAAAGTGAAAATTGATTTTTTTTTACCCTTAGGTTCCTTTCTCTATGCGCTGTCACATATGGACAAAAAGCAAATTTTGCTACTAGTCCAAAAATAGAGTAATTCTGAAGTTTTGGGTGTGATAAGGTATGAACGCATGGACCGAAAGGGCCATAAAACGGGCCATTCTGAAGAGTATGGACTGTGTATGGTATATAAGGTTCGCATAGGCCGCTCTTAACGACGTTTTTACTTAAATAACGGTGAATTAATATTATTTTTTTTAAAATTTTCTATATTAAAAAATATAATGATACGAGGGCTGCTATATATTTTTCTGACCTAATAATGAAAATGCAAATATTTATCATCAAAAATGGTTTTATTGTTTTTCAAAGTATTCTCCAGCAAGATTTATACACTTTTGCATGCGCTCAAAGCAATTGTCAAAGCACTTTTTCCACTCCGATTGAGACACCTCCAAAACATGGATTTTGAACGCTTCAACAGCATCTACTGGCGACGAAAATCGTTGATCACGCATTTTTTTCTTGATGTGCGGGAATAAAAAGAAGTCATTGGGTGCCAAGTCAGGGCTGTACGGCGGATGACCCCTCAAAAAGGCGCTGGTTTGAGCCGATGTGTGAGAGCTCGCATTGTCATGGTGCACAATGATTCGTCTTCTCTTGTTCGTTTTTCGAATTTCTCCGAAGACTTCAGGCAAACAAATTGTGGTGTACCACTCAGAATTGACCGTCCTACATTGCTCAAGCGGAACAGTCGCCACATTACCCATTTTGCGAAGAAACAGGCAACCATTTGCTTTGAAGTGCTTCTACCACGAACAACTTTTGTTGAATTGGGCTTGTCTTCGAAGACCCACACGGTCGATTGCTGTTTTGTTTCCGGCTCATACACATAGATCCATGATTCGTTACCTGTAACGATCTTATAAACGTCTTTTGAAGCAACGCGATCGTATTTTTTTCGAAATTTCTTTGCACCAATCGACACGAGCCTTTTTTCGAGCGATTGTCAAATTGTGCGGGATCCAACGAGAACATACCTTTTTTACGGCCATACCGAATGTATGCTGGTCGAGGAAATGCCCAAGGATGCCTCTATATCACGGTTTGTCACATGACGATCTTGCCTTATCAGTTCACGAACGGCATTAATGATCTCTGGGACAACGTCCGTTTTTAGACGACCTTCACGATCTTCGTCTTTGAGCGAGCGTCGGCCACGATTGAATTCATTAAACCACAGTGCTAGATTTAAGTTCATCGATGCACTCTTGTAGTGATAATCCACGTCGAAAGTTGTGAAAAATAAACGCACGAAAATGTTCACGAGTTAATTTCATTTTTTTTTTGCTAAATTGATTTTTTCAAGTCACTGTAAACAACACAAATGATGGTCGTACGTCAAAACGTCCTGAGTACGTTTATGCTAAAAAAATGTCAAACTTTCCAATGGAAATGTCAGATGGCGTCAGGCAACACTTAGTGTTGCCTAGGCCAGAAGAATATATAGCAACCCTCGTATTAGGAAAAAAAAATAAAATCGTATTTTCTTTTTAAATTCTAATATAGCCCAGTATTTAGAAAAAAATTCGATATATTTGAAATTATGTAACTGCACTTTAAAAACTTGGACGATTTTTCTTGGAATCTCAGCAAAAATATTTTCTGCAAAACTTATCAGATCTTCTCAGACTATTAAATTCGTGTCAATCCAAAAATCTTCTCTAAATATTTATCTAAGCAAAATTGTCTTTGTCTCAGTCTCTAAAACTAAGTGACTCTGTTTATTTACACAAACTGTTTACGATATTACAAATGTGGTTTTTAAAACTGACTTTTAACGATGCCCATTCGGTAGCATAATTATAAATTTACGATCAAAACAAATAAAACTCGGACAACTAAGCATCATTAGCCAAAAAAAGAGAAAAAAAACAACTACAAAACCAAAAAAGCAAATAATTTTCTTAATGTTAAATTAACAACATTGTAGCCGCAACAAAATCTAATGCAAAACTATTTTTAATTGCCTAACCACAGTTTACAGTAACCTAGCCGGGCAAGCTGATCGCAATTGTTGAGCGATTTGCGAATTTTCTTGAGTGGTCTTCTGAAAAGAAAAACCTTAAGTCTGGCTTGTTCTTAAACAAAAAACGCAGCCAACCATGGCATGCCAAACGGCCATGGTTGGATGGCTAGCAGAATGGCGGGCTGTCTGAATGGACGATGGCTCTGGAGTGAGGAAAAAATCACAATTATGACGACGAAGATGAAGCTGCTGCTCATTTTACGCTGCTTTAGGGTGGACGGACAGGCGGACAAGGCAAAGCTTGAGATTCCCTCGAAAATCAAAAAAAATACTAGTGTGTAACATGAAATACTTGGGCAAAGGGAGGGCTCTGTGCTAAGAATTTGCTCGTGTTATAGGAACTGCAAGACGTGAAATTGAAGCACTAAAACATAATTTCCATTTACTTACTTTCCGTGAGTTTTTCCCTGTATTTTCCCCGCCCGATTGTCTTGCTTTGACGACTTAACCGAGGCTTAAACAAAAGCTTAGTTAAAGTCTCTACACATTGGCCTAAGTGTTTCTTTTTTTGTTCTTTCTTTCTCGCTAAGTTTGAACATGTACTGGAAATAAAAGTATAATTTAACGCTTCATGGCACTTTTTTGTTTGTTAAAGTGGACAGAAAAGAATCAACTTAAATTAAAAATAGATTTTTTATTACGATTTTATGTTATTCATCTTCATATAATTTAAGTTTTCTCTGTATGTGTTTTTAAAAGGGTGTAATATCAGAAAAAACCCAACACGCCAGCAGATTACACTTTTAAATACGTATAATAAAAAAAAATTAAAAAATGGAAACGAAGAAAAAGTACTGAAAATAGTTTAAGAATTATTTTTCCTTGCTGTGCTTCTTGTGTTAACAAGACGGAAGTTTTGGGCTTGGCCTCGTGCATCGTAATTAGATGTGTGCCTGCTTGGTCACGTGTAAATGTAATAAAATATTCTTTTTTCCTGTTTTGTTTGAGCAGATTTTCTTTATATTAGTAAAAGTGCATTAAATGTTTCCTCTTGCTCAAACATATTTGGTTTTTTTATATTATACTTTTAACCTTTAACGAGCGCCTATGTTTTCTCTACACACGAAGCGAATGCTAAATACAAATTTGAAAATTTAAAATTTGAATTCGAAAATAATTCTTTATTTCCGGCTAGTGGGTTTATTTTGTAATGGCTACTGGACTAGGGGAAGTTAGCTGGCTATGCGAAACAAATTATGATTTTTTTTTTAGTTTCCCACAGTACAAAATATTGTCTCAGGCAGACCACACGCCAAGGCGTGTTTTTCCTACCAGGTAAAGCGGTTGGTATGTTTCTTAAAAACATCTAAAATGAACTCTTATCACGCCACACACTGTGTCCGCTGCGGCAATAAATCATTTTGGACCTGCTCTCCGATTTTGATGATTTTTGCACAGATGGTTAAAAACTATCTAAACGTCATGTGTGTAAAATTTTATGCAAATATCTCCATTGGTTTTCTGTCCCGAGCAGCGCAAAGTTGACATATGTGAACAAGTCTCAAATGGGTTAGTTTTCTATGTCATATTTAAAACCTTGTTACTTATAAACTATACACCGAGTGTACCTTATAGAAATTTTTTCACTTAAAGTAGGCATCAAGCATTATGTAAATTAAAAAAACAAAAAAAAAAATTAAAAAAAAAATATTTTTTTTTTTTTTTTATTTTGGGCCAAAAAAAATAAACATTTATGATTTTCCGTTAGACTTTTAGTTGTATGCGAAGCAGTGCGAAACATGGAGTCCTATACCAAATTAAAGCTGAGGGTCTCAGCTAACAGATTCCAAAAAAAAATTGTGCCCAAATTTGCCCGCGGCCAAAAAAACAATGGAAAACCAAAAAATTACAGTAAAAAATATGCGTTATTTTACGCGTGCATAAACAACTGCGCACTCTTTCTTTCGTTACTGCTTGTTGTTGTTTTGCCTGTGTGCATGTCTATTACTATAAATAGTATATTTGTAAGATAATTGTGTATAAAGTGCTCGTACACTGAAATTCAAATCATATCAGTTATTATTTTTTTTTTTAAATAAATTCGGGAGAGGCTTTAAAATTTGGTATTTCACCTCTGCATGCGCGCATAAAATTTATGGAATGCATATTGCATATCGCTTACAATAAAAGCTTTGCAGCATGGCGAACAAATAAAGATACAAGACAAATTAAAGAAGAAGCCAATGCCACAATTCAAAAAAACCTTAAATTAGTATTGGGAATAAATGTTGATGTGGTAAAACAAGGAATGGGTTCCAGCAACGATGGGAATACAGCTCGACGATTTTTTTGAAAACCCTGAAATTACAGCTGACATAACCGGAGTAAATGAACAACTGATTCATAGGTTAAAAATTATATTATCCACAATAAGTTGCAGGCAGGCAATAGACTCTGAGAAGTTCCATATATATTGTTTAGACACGGCAAAATTGTACATTGATTTGTATGGATGGTACTACATGCCTATCACAGTGCATAAAGTTTTGATACGTGGTAGCAAAATTGTATCTGAGGCCATTCTACCTATAGGTAGGTTAAAGATACGATTTGTTTCATACATTTTGAATTAACATATGGTTTATTTTCAAAGGAATGTTATCAGAAGAAGCGCAGGAAGCGAGGAACAAAGACTATAAACGTTATAGGCTATATAACTCGCGCAAGACTGGGCGCTGTTCTACTAACGAAGACGTAATGCATCATTTGTTGATATCCTCCGACCCATACATCAATTCATTAAGAACGAAATTGAAGCTTAAAAAATTAGATTATCACGAAGATGTTAAAATGTTAATAAAATAAATAGAGTGAACTGTAAAATTTTTGTTGTATAGGTGGCGGGTGTTACAGTGGGCGGATTCTTCATATTTTCAAAACAGCATTTAATAGATGCTGTATGCATTTTTGCGAAAAATAAACATTCTAGTTATAAATTTACAGAAGATATGGCATTTTTGAAATATCATTTGTATGGGAGGTGGGCGATGGGCGTGGTCAATGTTGATGAAATATTTTTTTTTTAAAAGGTGTTGCATAGATATGTTCTTCCAGCAATTTTCAGGAAATTTGTAGCAATAGTTAATTTTTAACAGCCAAAAATGATTTTAGTTTGTATGGGCGGTGGGCGATGGGCGTGGTCAATTTTGTCGATACTTTTAAATTTTCTTAATTCTATTATATTAGGGACTCGTGCCAAATTTCATTACTCTCGTACAACTCCTTCTATTTTTGGCCATCGAATGTATGGGAAGGACACACTGTGCGCCAGCGGTACGGCACTTGTCGTTGTCTTACACGCTCATGTAAAACCTTCCATAAGAACCTGTTAGACGGCCATTGGTCCATGGCCTGAGCCTTTAATTTCTTTTGAATGCCTGGTAATATCTTTTTATTTCTTTAATTTCTTTTGAATGTCTTTTGCACAATCTGGTATGTCTTTATTGAATCGAATTTTTTAATCCCAGGGCGCTGAATGCGAATTCTTTTTAGGATTTTTTTAATTTTTTTTTATATATGCTATAAATGTCTAGTGTTGCCATATGTGACGCGCAAAATCGAAAGGGACCTAAGGTTAAAAACCAGTTTTGTTCAGGAGTCATTTTAAAGATTAGGTCCCTTTCTATTTGCGCTTAGAATCGTCGACTTCACTTTCATAAAACGCGCATATCTCTGGGAGGGAACACTTTTGGGGCATGGGATCGGTCTCATTCGATGCTCAGATGTTGTCCACATCAAAAAAAGAAAAAAAAAATTGTTTTTTTTTACCCTTAGGTCCCTTTCTTTATGCGCTGTCACATATGTTTGACATTACAAAAGTGTCATAAACAATGTGGCCACACTTAACAACGACAGACTAGAGGTTTTGATTGCAGTTGAAACGCTCTGCTGGGGAAGTTTTTATCCTACACGCAGAGAAAAAACATGGTTACTATATGGTCACGGCAATAATAACATGTTCTCAGCAATAAAATATGTTCGGCGAAACCATAGCATTGTTTACTGAATTTAAATTTGACAATAGTATAATTGCTGCAATAATAATATTGTTGAAATGTAACAATGGTATTAATGCCAAATTTAAAAATGAAAAAATAGGGATGTAGCAACAATATAAATATGGTTGGTGCGACAAAAGTATTGATTTTTGGGTTTTATGTTAACCATAATATGATTACGGCAATCATACCATATGATTGTAGTTTTTAAAAATTTGAATATGTATGTCTTACGCAAAAATAGTTCTTTTATCTGTAAATTATACAAATTTTAAAACAAACCGCTTTGGATTTAGAGAACTAAAATATTTTTGATAAATAAAACACATATTTTTAAACCGATTTTTTTGTATTGTTAAATAAATCACTCCTATTATTTTGAATTTAATATATTTTTAAATAATTCACTTAATTGAAATCTCTAAGCTGAAGAAACACATTGAGTGGGATCATATTATGGTTGTAGGGATCAAAAGATGGCAGAGTTTGAATCATAATAAGGTTGCGGCGATCATAGTATGGTTGAATGTGAATCATAATAAGGTTGTGGGAATCATGGTATGGTTGAGTTTGAATCATAATACGGTTTAGTGTGAATCATAATATGGTTGTGAGGATCTTAGTATGGTTGTGTTAAGCATCCTATTGTTGTAAGGTTATAATCCTTACATTGTTGTGCCACATTCCACATTCGAATATTGTCACCCCAACCATACTTTTTTCTTCGCGAGGGTTGGGTGTTCCTTTCGAATTGCCCAATCTGGTATGTCTTTTATTAAATCAAATTTGTTGATCCCAGTGTGCTGAATTCATCCGATGCGTTTTTGCATCGCCCGTTGGGTTGAAGATCGTTTGCCAGGTGATGACGAATTTTACCAAAAAATCGTGTTTTCTGATCCCGGTGGCTATAAAAATAAACAAAATTGGCGCATATGGGGTTCAGAGAACCCACACGTGAATATTGAAGAGTCAATGCATCCGAAAATGAGTCAGTGTTTGCTGTGGATTTTGGAATGGCGTCATCTTTGGGTCATTTTTTTCGAAAATACGCAAGGAGCCTCCGTTGCCGTCAACGGTGAGCGATACCACGTCACGCTCAACGTATTTTTGTTTCCAAAAATTCAAGAGCATGACATGGACGACATTTGGTTTCAACAAGACAAGGCCACATACAGACAGTCAACGCAACCATCTATATTTTATTTTTTGTTTTTGAAAATTGAGTACGAGGGCTGCTATATATATTTCTGGCCTTACAATGAAAATGCAAATATTTATCATCGAAAATGGTTTTATTGTTTTTCAAAGTATTCTCCAGCATGATTTATACTCTTTTGCATGCACTCAGACCAATTGTCGAAGCACTTTTCCACTCTGATTGAGACACCTCCAAAACATGGTTTTTGAACGTTGCAACAGCATCTTCTGGCGACGAAAATCGTTAAACACGCATTTTTTTCTTGATGTGCGGGAACAAAAAGAAGTCATTGGGTGCCAAGTCAGGGCTGAATGACTTGGCACGGAGAATGACCCATCAATTCGACGTTTTGGCCGGTCAAAAAGGCGCTGGTTAAAGCCGATGTGTGAGAGCTCGCATTGTCATGGTGCACAATGATTCGTCTTCTCTTTTCGTTTTTCGATTTTCTCCGAAGACTTCAGACAAAGAAACTGTGGTGTACCACTCAAAATTGACCTCCTACGTGGCTCAAGCGGAACAGTCGCCACATGACCAGTTTTGCCGAAGAAACAGGCGACCATTTGCTTCGAAGTGCTTCTTCCACGAACAACTTTCGTTGGATTTGGCTCGTCTTCGAGGACACACACGGTCGATTGCTGTTTTGTTTCGGGCCAGTTCGCATAGATCCATGATTCGTCACCTATGGCGATCTTTTGCAGCAACGCGATCGTATTTTTTCAAAATTTCTTTGCAGCAATCGACACTAACGTTTTTGAGCGATTGTCAAATTGTGCGGAATCCAGCGAGAACAAACCTTTTTACGGCCAGGTGTTCATGCAATATCGAATGTATGCTGGTGGAAGAAATGCTCAAGAATGCCTCTATCTCTTGGTATGTCACATGATCAGTTCACGCACAGCATCAATGTTCTCTGACGCAACGGCCGTTTTTTGACGACCTTCACGACAGAAATATATATAGCAACCCTCGTATAACCGATTAATAACTAACTCTTGCTGGATTGTCTCCAAAAATTCCCAGCATAAGTAAACATAAGGATAAAAGTAATGGCTTTACTTGTATAAATAGTTCTACTTAAACATAAGTTCTCTATAAAATACCTCAACAGTACTAATTGAATGTAAATTATACTTTCAGCGCGCTCCTGGCATAATTTCTTTTTTACTTTCCTTTTTTTCTTAGAGTAACATGGCCTAATTTAAATTGCATTCATGTCATTTGGCAGTGTTTCCTCACGGTCACTCTAATGTAGCCCAACCATAAATCTTGAGTTGTCTTTTAAACGTTGTAGCGTGAACTCTCATATGCATTTTCTTTGATTTCAACTTGCAACGACTAGAAAAGTCCGCCTTTCTTCATATCTCGACTGCAGCATAGAAAATGAGAAAAAAAACCTACTCTTCTATGTTTTAACTATAATTTAATAATTAAAAACAATTTCTTTCAGCTTAAAACACACACCAGGCAAAAAATATGCATAATTTATGCAAGTGAAACTTTTATGTGTTTTTCTTTTCATTAGTTTGCATTATTGCAATCTTTTTTTTTGCTCTCTATCAACCGCGAGCATTTAATTAGTCAAAGAAAAGGAGCGCAAAGAAACAGGCAAATAAAAATAATTTATTAAATAAAAAGTCATTTCGTAAAATCGCAGTTTAAAAGAAACTCAGCAAAAATATATATATACAAATTAAACGAGAGATTTTTTTCAACAATGAAAATATGTTCAAATCAATTTGAATTTCTTATCAATTGTCAACTATAGAAACAAATATTAATACGAGTAAAATACATATTTAAAAAAGCAAAACGAACTATAATCTCAATTGTGGGAGATATTTTTGAAATAAAAAAAAATATATCTGCCACTGATTTTAATCATAGGCCTTGAACTTGTCTGGCTACTATTCACTCTATTTTCTTTGTCTAAATAGCGATGATGTTCAAATATCAATATTTTGTTTCAGATTTTAAAATAATCTGCCACACAAATGTAAAGGGTTTTCTAATACACTAAACTAAAATTGACTTATGCTGTTGTTTTAAAAAACTAAAAATTTATTGCTGCCCTGAAACTTTTTATTTTTAACCCGTAAAATTTTTGTCGAATAATAAACTCTAAGCGCTGCATGTGAAATATATTTGAATATGTGACGCGCAAAATAGAAAGGGACCTAAGGGTAAAAACCAATTTTGTTCAAGAGAGTCATTTTAAAAATTTAAATACGTGTATCTTTGCTGTAGAATCGTCGACTTCACTTTCATAAAACGCGCATATCTCTGGGAGGGAACACTTTTGGGGCTAGGGATTGGTCTCATTCGATGCTCAGATGTTGTCCACATCAAAAAAAAAGAAAATTGATTTTTTTTACCCTTAGGTCCCTTTCTCTATGCGCTGTCACATATGAGGTTTGTCCTGAACTTGTTGTTCTTTTAACTTCATTATTTGGTGAAAATTTATTTGGAATTTTGTAAAGATGGGGCCCAAATTTATGTTTCCCTTTATAATGTAAAAGAAAATTCCAGCTTTTTTTTAGTTAAGTCCAAAAAAACATCCCTATTATTTATGGAACACAATTTCATTCATGTGGCTGCGTGTTGGCTTCGCTGTAGTTCATTCTGGCAACCCAGAATCGCATCGGCTTGTGCGTAAGAGTGTGAGCGATGCCAAGTCGATGTTGCAGAATCGAGTCGCGCACTCTCGGCTAAGACGGACACATTCTCGTCAGTGCTCAGCGTACAACGACGGGCACAGTAAGAGTTCTCCACTAGCATTTTAGTATCACGAACTCCTTCTCTTTTGGGTACAAAAATGACCTCTGATAAAAGAACACATTGAATCTTTTGGGTACAAAAATGACGTCTGATAAAAGAACACATTGTATTTGTTCAATAAATATCCATAAGTTGAACACGACCAAAGGCTTGACAGAGAATCGTTGGATGGAAGATGCGTAAACTACTTCCACATTGAACAATGTTGCGTGACATATGGTCGTATGTGGCTCAAAAAGGTAAATAATGGGCCCAATAAATGTTCTCTAACAAACATGGACATATGGTCACTTAAAGTTAATTAAATTTCAGATATAAACATGTAATTCAGAAGCTTGTAATTCAGAAGCTGGAGCTCTAGGGACCGAAAAAATGGTCATCATGATAAAAATAATAGAAATTTTTTTATTTTAAAACCATGGAAATATGGGTACTCAAATTGTAACGAATTTTAGAACGATTTTAAATAAGAATATTTTTGGAAGTTTTATTCGAAATTGGACCTCGGACCGGTGGCCTGTAAAGTCTTAATAACGGCCCCTAAGGTCGGGATAAGTGACCAATTGTTAATTGGGTATTAAAAATAAAGTAAAAGTACTTAAAATAAAATAAATTCAACTGTTGATTTTATTTTTGTGTGATTTGCCCTATATTAAAGCTAAAGCCCCCCAAAAGCCGGTCCATAAGTTCAAAACGAACGACCAATTCAATTTACGGACACATGGGAACTCGAATTTATACAAATTTTCATTTAGAATTCAAATGAGGATTTTTCTTTTAATTTGTCTGTGATTGCTGCTTTGACTTACGGGCGCCGCACTGTGTTGCGGCTAGTGGAAAAGTAACTTTTTCCGATTATTTTTTTCAGTGTTTTTAATGATGCAATTTTGTCACAGACATTCCAAGTAAACAAAAAACACATAAAGCTTATTTTTATGTTGGCCCGTTGATTTTTAATTGATTTTAGAAGTCAAATATACAAAATTTTCACGAAAAGAGGGGATTTCAGGGCTGTATTCAAAATGATCTCATTTGATTTTGGTGACAGATATTTTGATTCGGAAAAAAAATCTGCCTTCGGACAAGTATCTTCTGTAAAAAAAGGAATGTTGTTTGAGACATTTTCATATGCACCTTCTTTAGAACGAAAACCCGACTAAAGGTCCATTTTTCCTTTAAATTTGGGTTAGGTAAGCAATATCTAAAAAGTCCCAGAGAGTCCCAGTTCCAAACCACTACAGAAATGTTACATAATTTGTTTTCAACGAACTGTGAAAAAATCAGCTGCCCATACCTGCCCTCCTGGGAGTTATAGCGATTTTAGTATATCCCTCTCAGTATTTATTCCATAGAAATAGAACGGAAATTCTCGGAATCACTTATTTTTTATTCTACATCTATTCTAGCACTCCACAAAAATGAGCATAACTCTCTTAAAACTGAAGCTATTGACTTCAAACCGGTATCAAATTAAAGCTTTGTTAAAGCCAAAATCTATTTCATAAGAAATGAAATAGATTTTGGTTTTTTATAAAATTTCAGAGTTTTTCAACAAATATCGAAAAATCATGACAATTTGACGTTTATAATTCTTGTTCGGACCACCCAATAATTTATTTAAAAAACTAATCATAGGGTATTTATCAGAAATAAAAGAAGAATTAAAATAATTTTTTTTTGTAAATTTTTCGAACAATTTTTTTTTTTTGACTTTTGTTGAAAATTTGACCCAACAATTTTTTTCGGTGTAAATTTTTTTTTTCACTCATTCTGTTTGGGATTTCATTCTGACCAATCTGTAGAAGTTTCTCATCGATACAATTAAAAATACAGTTTAGGCAATATGATTTCCAAAAAATTCCGCTTTCGCAACACTGTGCGCCGGAGTCCTAGACGCGAACAAGACGTAAGCGCCAGCAAAAATTTTTGAAGGGGATGGTTTTTGTTTTGTTTTTGTATAATTCATCTGGAGTATTCCGATACAATTGAATATGCTATATATACCCTGTAAATTATAATATTTAATTTTTAATCTTTAAGCTTAAGAGCGTTGTACAATAGTCTTCGAATTTCGCGGTAAGGGCTCCATATAAGTAATTTTTATTACAAATTCAAATATGGTTTTATATTTTTTGTGATTCAGCTAAGATGGCTTATCGGACTCACATGCTCAAGAGGCCCAAAACAACTTACTACAGTTAATACAAATAGAAAATTTGGTAGCATTTGTTTTCAAAGTAAACAAAATTTTGTTAGAAATTTAAATGATGATTAATTTTTTTAAGATTAAGCTGAGATTGGTAATTAAACTCACTTACCAAGTTGGCTATAAAAGGTTCCCTATTTTTAAAAAAATAAGCAATAAAATATTTGAAAACACAAACTTGTACAAATTTCACCGTAATAATTTTTTTGTGTTTGATTGTTGCACTCTTATACCAAAACGTCCCTTATAAAAAAGCCTGGTCGAACATAGAGGAACTTTAACTAGTTTTTCTTTAAAAAAAAATTGTTTACGTTCTATTTAATAGGTTCATGGACTTAAATACCAAGGGAGCCTAAAAACGTCCCTTTTTTATTTCATTGACCAACACTCAGGGTATGTCTGTTATTATGCAGTGCATTGCGTTGGTGGCTGGAAGGTTACGGATCAGAGGGGTGAAAGAGGGAGGAAGTAATGTTTATTGACATTTGTGTTGAATTTCTGGATGTCGTAATTGATGGGAAATACATGTGCCCGAAGTTGATTCTACTTATATAGGGTGTTCCAAGAAGAGAGCAAATTTTAAAATTTTAAATAAAACACAGATATTTAAGAAAAAATCGTGAAACTTTATTATATCGTAAAGTAGACAGAATGAGGTTATGTATGGAACAATATATCGTGCAGATGGCCGCCGCGGCTTTGCTGGCATGCACGCGATCTTTTAATGAAATTTTCAATGACCGTTTTGCATGAATGCTGCGGTATTTCATTAATGCAGCGTCCAATTTCGTCTTTTAAGGCTTGAGTCGTCGTCGGCTGATTCGCGTAAACCATCGACTTCAAAAAACCCCAAAGAAAAAAATCTAATGGTGTTAAATCGCACGATCTAGACGGCCAATTCTGATCTCCAAAACGCAAAATAACACGACCGGGAAATGACTGATGCAGCAATTGAATTGTTTCTCTGGCTGTATGACATGTGGCGCCGTCTTGTTGGAACCACATGCCCTCCACATTCATTTCTTCAATTCTAGGCAAGAAAAAACTGGTTATCATTTCACGATACCAAACACCATTGACTGTTTGCGCTTGACCTGCCTCATTTTCATAAAAAAAAGGTCCAATGATTCCTCCAGCCCAAAAACCACACCACACAGTGACACGTTGAGGATGCATTTGCTTCTCGTGAATCACTCGAGGATTTTCCGCACCCCAAACGCGACAATTCTGCCTATTGACGGAGCCATCAAGATGAAAATGGGCCTCGTCACTGAAGATGATTTTATCGGCAAAATCAGCATTTTCATGTTGTCTCTCCAATACCCAATTAACGAACTCCCTTCGCTGTCCATGGTCAGTTGGCTTCAGTTCCTGAGTCAATTGAATTTTGTATGCATGAAGATGCAAATCTTTCGTCAAAATTCGCTGCAAAGTGGATTTGGAGACACCAATTTTTTGAGCTCGGTGTCGAATTGAGGTGGATGGAGTTTGAGCGACATCATCACGTACAGCTGCGACATTTTCGGTCGATCGACCTGGTCGATGGCCGGCCCAGTTTCGGCAAATTTATCCATTAATCTCTTTACAGTTGACTCTTTTGGAGCATTATTGTGACCCCAAATTGATCGCAATTTGCGAACTGTAGCCGCAAAACTTTCACCATTTTGGTAAAACAATTTCACAATGAGAATGCGTTGTTCATTCGTGTAGCGCTCCATTTTTACTAACCTCGTACCTTCTACTAACAAACAATAACAATTGTTCAAATGTCAAACAATGACACTTCGAATGTTGCCAGATTTAAAAATTGCGTTCTTCTTGGGACACCCTTTACATACGGACAGTAAGGGCAAAAAACAAATTCGATCTGTAGTGAAAAGTGCGTTCAACTGGCCAATCGATAACAAACGGGTGTGAATTCCTGGAAAGTCGCATATTCCTGGCGAACAAACTAACGTCAGGAATAAGTCGACGGATGTCAGACATGTCACACATCCCACACTCCGACGATGCTCAAGGGAAACAATAGAGTTGGATACCCTACTGTCGCCTATCAGCAACATCGCTCTCCTTTGAACACGGTCAAGTAGCTCCAAGGATGATTTTGGAGCACCTGCCCATATATGGGAGTTGTTTTCCATATTAGGCCTTATCTTAGGTCGTATAGATGTTGAAAATATCAAAAGGAGTGAAATATTTCTTACACCGCTTTATAAAGCCTCTATACACATAAGCGCTTCTTTCGATACTTGGAATACATGTCTCGCCCAACGAGCGTCACATTTGCCTTCACAATCGAGCTTTTTTGATGTGATTGGATGTGTTTTTCGAGAATAACGCAAAATTTTCATAATCGTAAATCTACGATATTGCAAAAATGTGTGAATTTTAAGTAAAAACCAATAATTTAGAGTCTTTACAAAATATTAATATATGTTTCACTTAGAATGTAGCAAAAATCACAATATCGTAAATTTGCGATTTTCAAAATCATTCGAATTTTATATAAGAGAGAGAGAGAGTAAGTTAAATGGCACTAGCATCGAAGGCTATTGACTAGAGAGAGTATTTTTGGTTCCACTTAATATTGCATTATAAGTACATGAATTTAATGCCTAGAAGATATTATTTTTTTTGGTTTTCTCCAGCTTTTAAAGTCTTCTCAGTTTTTTAAAACCTTTACCATTCTTATATCGTAGAATGTATCAATGACCTCCTGGTGATAATTGTTAAAGTATCATTTGAAAATATGATTTTTTGTTGTCTTCCCCTGCTTATAAAGTCTTCTAAGTATTTAAAACCATTTTCTTTCTTATATCGTAAATTGTATTAATGGCCTCCTGGTGATAATTGTTCAAGTATCATTCTGCCAGATTATCTTTTTGTTAGTGATGGCGTTTTTATGCACCAAAAATGCTCTTGGAAACGAACAATTGCCACACAATCATTGTTAAGATCTTGAAAAAAACAAAACAAGAAAAAGAAAAAAAAGTTACGGATTATTCTAAAGGCTTTAGGCATTCTATTCTAAAGAATATTTTCTTTTTTATTTAATATCTTGATGATGGAAAATAGCTAACGAAAAAGACCTTCAGCGCAAATCTACAATTGCCTTTTATGTGAATTTAGAATAGTTTTTCCGTATTTGTTTTTCCTAAGGTCATGATGGTGTCTATTGTTAAAAAAAGTAAAGAAAATAGAATAGAAACAGACAATTTCCCTTGAAGCGGATTTGTTTTTCTTTTAAGATAAACACAAGTTAAACTCTTTAATTTCAGTTCACAGTTTATCTGATATCGTAAATTTTTCCAATTTTTTTCTTAAATAAAATAATGTTCATTTCCTAAGCCGATATTGCAAATGAACAGAAAACAACTGTATAATAAATATTAACGACTGTCCGCCCGCCCGCCTACCTCCACTCTGTTGCAAAGTGATCTAATCATCATCTGCCGACAACAAAATACACTCATAGAAATTGTTCAATTAAATTGATGAGTCAAAATAAAACATTTTAAAATATTATTCAAAACGAAAACGCAAAAAAACTCTTTAGCAAATTATGAGGCCGCCAGATGTTGGCGATCGGCGGACTTTTGAATGATTTGTATATTTTCCGAGCATACACACGCTTGTCGTTCATTCCAAGGGAACAATAGAGCGGAGACAAGATAAAAAAATATATGAAATCATTTCTTCTTAACTCTTCAACGGACAGTGCCATCGTCGCCGCCGCCACCACCACTGACTCTGTCATCAGCATCTTCATTTTAAGTGGAAGCAGGCAGGCCCATTCCAAACGAAGCGTACCCCTAAGAAGTACAATGAACGACTAGATCGCCATATACTACGTTATGAATCAGTTTTCAAAATTGTTTGACGCACATCGTCATCCTCAATTTTTTGTTTTCCGTTTTTTATTCCTATAGAACTGCCGCCATACTTGCTTGCATTCCTTATATTATTCTTCTCTATAGTATGAATGGGCAGCCCATATTTAAATTAAAAAAGAAAAAAGGAGAAAAACACAACGATCATCATTGCTCAGTGCGGTATATGCGAAAGTAGTCGGCCGGCCAGGCACAAGTCGAGTGGCCATTTATTTTAATTAATTTCAATTTGTTGTTCACTGCATAAAAGTTAAAAAGCCAATTTTTTCGCTTTCAAAAAACAAAAAGTCCGTGAGTCAGGCAGTCGGCAAATGTACGAGCAAGAAACAGAAAAGATCAGAAAATGTTTCGAGCAAACAAAACGAGAATTCCATAAAAATTGCCGAAAAATCTAAGAAAATTTTATTAGTAATATCGTAAATTTATAGAACAAGAAGTGATCAATTAAAAATAAACTAAATAATAAAAGAGAAAGTGTAAAAAAAACTAACAATAAAATAACACAGAGAAATTGCAAAAACAAAAAATCCTAATATCGTAAATTTAGTTCACAGTGTCAAAGGCA